>CM061151.1:20624893-21309893 GCA_030710495.1 Labroides dimidiatus | reverse complement strand
TGCTTCCTGGATAAGGCCAGTTTTTCTTCTTCTCTAGATTTATGCAGTTCACAACCAACCTATTCAGGTGCATATCGCCACCTACTGTACATGAGTGTCTAACTATAGGGCAACTGGTACTTCAGGATACATTACATTCTAAAGAATCTAAATAAACATTAATGACATAATTTGGCAGTTATATTCTTTGTAATAAACATATGTCTTTTACACAAAAAAGAGCCTTTTACAGCACTCTCATGTGATCTTTTCTTCCTAAAATCCCATTCTGACTCCAAGGTTGTTCAAATTCATGAATCCTCACTTTTAAAACATTTCTTTATGTTGCATATTTTCTATACTTTATAACAATATGTTCAAAATTTTTGTAAACTTCATAAAGATCATATTTACCAGATACACACTTCCTATTTAATAAAGAGCAGATTTTGGTCCTGTGTGTCCTAATGTAAGTCTAGAAATGATGTCTTCTTCTCGTCTACATTTTCCTTTGTATTCTTTTATGTTTACTGATTTCTGAGTATTATAGTTGTGTCTTCCTTTTGTATCTTCATTCCACCTCCTCTGCCATAAATACTCCACCACCTTTTTACTCAATGATTTTGCTTAATCTTTTCCAAAGGGAATTTACACAATATCGTCATTTTCTTGTAATGCTCGTTTTGCAGTCTCATCTGCTTTTCATTTCCTTCAACCCCACTGTGTGCTGGTACCCAATAAAATTTTACTGACTCTTGAAGCCTTAACAATATCATAAGTATTTCCATTTGTAAATCATCTCTTACCACTTCTTTAGAGTTTAAACTTTTAAGAGCTGCTGCTGAGTCTAAGCAGATGATCACTCGCTTTGGTCTCCTCTTCAATCCAATGCAATGCAAAGATGATAGCTGCTAATTCTGCCGTAAACACAGACAATCCATTGCTTATTCCTTTACATATATGTATGCTGAATTCTGGTATATACACTCCAGATCCTCCAATCTCTGGATAATTAGATCCATCTGTAAATACTGGAAAAACTGTCAAAAATTATTACTCAGATATTTTTTTTTAACCAAAAGGCTTAAATCAGCAATATTTCTTCTCTTCCATTCATGCTTTAACTTTAGAAGCTCTACATCTATATTTGGAACAGGAAGTAACCAGAACATTACCCAATACAATATTTGTTACATATTTTCTTCAATTCAAATCAAGCTTTTCTGCTTCTGAATTCATACTCCAACCAAATCTTTTATATGTACTTTACTCAGATTATTACAAGCAGTCTTTTAATACATTAGTTACTGGTTGCTCCTCGCCGCATCCTTTCAGCTTGGCCAAGTATGCTAGAGACAGCTTCATAAATCTCAAATACAAAGGAAATTAATTCCTTTCTACCAGCAAGGCAACGGTGGGAGTGGTTTTAATAACATCTATACAGAGTCCTAGAGCTCTGAATTGTACTTGGTCAACTTTTCCCAGATTACTTTTTGCTCCTGAACCATAAATTATTCATCCATAATCAATACATGATCTCACTGATATTCTGTAAATTTCCAGAAGCGATTGTCTCCCCATTCAATACCCACCAATTAATCTCGTAAAATTCAATACTTTTTACACTTTGTTTCAACCTGTGTAAAATGATTTTTCCAAATGCATTTTTCATCAAACAATAATCCTAGATATTTAAATTTACTTACCCTTTCTAAGTTTTTTTTCTCCATATAAATGGAGCTCTACTTTATCAATCATTTTTTATTGGTAAAGATGATATAATGTTATTTGAAACATTTTAAATTTGTGGTCAATTTCTGAAATTGCATCTTTCACTTTAACACAAAAATTCAGATCAGTTAAGAACTCAAAGATCCCATTATACATTTTACCACCAATTCATTTTTTTTCCCATTTGATCAGTAGTCCCTTTCTCCATCTTGAGCCATAGGCTTTTTCAATATCAAAATACACGATAGTCAGGATCTGTTATGTAACAAAAGCTTTTCTGCTCATTGCTAACTTTAACAAGGACATCACTTGTAGATCTTTCATTCTGAAATCCAGTCTGATGTTGATTTAATAATCCTTGTTGTTTCAGACAATATTTAGGTCTACGGATAATGATTTGCCCCATCACAGTTTTATAAATGAAAGCTACAAAGCTAACTTTATCAACAACCAGAGTGACTTTATTGACCTTCTCTAAATTTCTATTTGGACTCTGAGCGGTGATCTCCTTCCTTTGATTTTAAGATGCTCTTGGGAGATTTGTCTAGCACACAACCCACTCTCATTTACTTTTTGGACTACATCTGCATAAGACACTTGATTTAATACTTTGTATTCCTGTAGGTCTCTGGCTTGTTTTTGAACCTGTCATCCATCATATGTAGTGCTATGCTCACTTCTACAGTTACAACATTTGATTTTTGTGTCGAGCCCATTTTCCATACTCATGTTCACCACCACATCTTGCACATCTCATTTAATCTTTACATTGTCCTGCAGTGTGTCCCATTCTCTGATATTTGAAGCATCGAAGGTATAAGTTAACAAGAGTTCTACAGCTTAGTTTTTATTTTGTACCATCAAACCACTCAAATAGTCATATTCACACTTTCGTGTCTTTTTTTTAAAGACAGCATTCTTGATTAAAAGGGTGGGGATAGTTTTAAAAAAGAAGATGGTAGGGGTTTTATTAATTTTAATCAGTATGATGCTACATGATCCATGGTGGCGGTTTGTTTACTTCCTTTAATACAGTATACCTTAATAACTATGCCAGTTATTTTTTTAGTCTTTTTATTATGTACATACAAAAGAGTATCCAATTACTGTGTGATTACATTGTTGTGTGACTGTAACTTTGCATTTGTGGTCAGGGGACCTGATGTCTTTTTTTTTTCTTTAATGTAGTGTGTATTCACAGGTCAGTCTTCATTCCAACCACCCACATTCCCACCTCTGTGCTCCCTGAGTTCCCTCAGGCACCAGGAAAGTTTTTTTTTCCCTTTTTGTTTTGCAACCTGCTTGGATGGTCATGTGATAGCATAGATAATACAGCTGTGTTTTCTTAGTTATCCCAAAACCACCAGGGCCAAACAAATAACAAAAGACAAAGAGAAAGGAAAGAGGATTATAAAACACAAAGCAATAAAACCAACTCATAATGGTCCCTTATGAGAGGAGAGTAATTTTTTTGATCCACCAACATAACTTCAACACTTAAGGAAAAAAAAGGTCATTTCATGCAGACTGCTCATTGGAAATTTGAATATAGTGCATTTGAATATTAAAACAACAGAAGCTTTGTGGGTACATGATAATATAAGAAAACAAGCAAACTGCTGTAATACACTTGAGGATACAAACACCTGACTCCATGGCATGAAAAAAGGATAGGTGGCAAATCCTACTGTTTCATTCTGTATCTAAAATGTTGAAACTGTCCAGGTTAGTTTTAGATGAGAAATTATCTGCTTTAAGTAGGGACATATGTAACCAGTGCCTGTCTTATCCTGAGAAAATAATAATCATGAAAAACAGAAAGATTCCAACGATGATATCCTGATGTTTTTAAGTAAATCTGAATTCATTTTAAACTCCATCACTGTGATGCATTAAATCTTTATGATCCATGTCCTACTAATTGAAGAATTTGCTGTCTTGAATTACTACTATTTTCTTGGTCGATCAATGACTGAACTGATAAAAGGAGTTTATGCAACTTCATTAAATATCACAAATGTACTTTACAGAAAATCTGTTCAGATGACAGTATCTTTTTTTCAATGCAACCTTCTTTCCCCAATCCAAAACAGCTTGTGATTTCACCATTTGTGGTCTCTTACCATACAAACATCCACACAGTCTCATAGCCTCCCTACAGGGGACTATGAGACAGACAAACAGTCACACAGCTTCTACTGGCACAACATAGAAGACATTCCACAGAATCTGAGTCCAAAAAAAGTAATAATCTGGTAATTAGGGCTCAAAAAAAAAAAAAAAAAAATCTCCAAAAGGATTTTCACTGATCGCATGTGTTTACCCCTTCAGGCAAAACATTGCCTCAAATGGATGGGAGATCATCAGAAGAAAGGTGTTAGAACTGTCATATTGACAATGTAAGTGAGGAACTCTGAAAACTTAAGAATTAATAAACAATAAATGAGAGACATACAGCCAGCATGAAGCTACTTCTACATACCACTAACTGTTACATGTGCAAGTTGCGGAAGATCATTGAGGAAGGACGGATGGATGGAGAGAGCGGATCAAAGGGGTGTTTTTTTTTTTTTTTTTTTAGAAAGAATTTAAAAAAATAAAATAAAATAAAAAAAGGCAAGACCTGTGACAAACACTTGGACTGATGGTTATCTTGAAATTGCCTTCTTTTCTACACAAATTATTTTCCATCTAGACAGACCATCTTAATATTGCCTGGCATGTTAATGAAGAGAAATCAAAATAAACCCAGAAGACTTCCCCGCTTCTGTCATGGACACGTGTCCTTTGGAGAAGGCCATCCGTCCGTCCATCCATCAATTACTGTGCTCTGTCTGTGTCTCTACAGGGCCAACTTGCCAACAATGACTCCAATGACAAAAAAAAGCACGCAGAGCGCCAGGAGGCGGGTGCTTAGACCTTCGTCTCTCATGGTTGAGGTTACCATGCTGGAGGAGGAAGAATGAGGATTGGCCATTGAGGTCACCTTTCTCTTCCTCAGCCCATCGTCCTCCTGCAATGAAGAGAAAGGAGTCAGAAATAAAACCAATAAAAGAGCCCGTTGTTATTACATAATTTGCCAGAAAACAGAACTGAGAAGTTTACTTGTTAGATGTTAAATATCCATACATCACATCTTACTTGGTCAAGTTATGCCTGCAGTGGAGGCTATGGGACATAATTCTTATTATTTCTATAATCAGATCCAATGTATGGGCCAACTTTTCATGTTTTGTCCATTCATCCTGATTGTACTAATTGCATGTACAAAGAGTTACGCTTTTCACATGATCTGAAAGGAGACTATTAAGATGGACAGTCTTGTTTTTTTCTTTTTCATGATGTAACAAAAATGATCCTCCCAATAATATGATGCGAATCTCCCTGTGCTGCTAAAAATGTAGAGGTGTCCAGATTTAATGCAAAGACATTATTTTATCAATAAATTCAACAATTCCACAGTTTCATTTAGCAGACGCTTTTGTCCAAGGGGATGTAGAACAGAGTTTCTAAACACAACTCTACTGTTTTTTTTTTTAATGCTGTGACACACTGTTTACTTTTGCATTTAAGATAAAAAAGATTTCTAAGGAAAAGTCTTAAACTTAAGCTGTATTCACATGGGTACAAAACTCCAACAAACTTTCAAAAACCCTGAATAAAACAGGAAAAAAAACCACCTCATCCAGAGTTTATCCTGCTAGACCTCTAGTAAATTTGCTGTGTGAAAGCGTGAGGTGATGAGAGGTTGTGGTAGAAAATATTTCACAAGATTGGAGGAGTTCAACATGAGAACAGCATCAATATCTGTGCAACCTCCTGTTTGCATGCAGCACTGATATAAGTGACAGAATGGTCATCACTGGGTGTGTCTCTGCTGCATCATTAGTCACTATGCTATAAACATTACAGCATGACTTCAAGGAGTCGGGGGCACGTACAAAAGAACAACCCTGAAAAAAAAATGGTGCAGAGCCCTTCGAAATTTCAGGAGAGCACATAATATATGAAAGATGCTTTATTTTGTTGTGCATTCTGCATCACTGCTGCAAATAGCCTGGGAAATACAAACAAAGTTTCATTATGTTTTGCTTTCATTTTGTAACAACTCACCCTGATCTGTTTGTTTTCCTCCCTTAGCCTTTGGACCTCCATCTGCAGCCGCTTGCACTCCTCCATGATCTTCTTCACCTCTCCATCATCAAGGGAAGAACTAGCAGACTTTGGCAGCACAGAGTGCTCAGTCTTAACAGAGGAGGCAGAGGGAGACACAGTTTTGTTGCTAACATTCTCATGCTGTGGAAAAAGAATGAGGGTGGAGGTGGGCAATGGGTGAAGAGTAGAGGGAAAGGAAGGGTATAAGGACACATGCAGAGACACGTCAGGGGGTGAGATGAAAGTATAAATAAGTAAATGAATCATGAAAATAATCATTTGATGGGTAATATACAGATGCAATATTCATGGATGGAACACAGAAAATACTAATAAAAAAAGAAGAAAAGAAAAAAATTGAAATGGAACAATCAAATATTATATTATATTATATTATATTATATTATATTATATTATATTATATTATATTATATTATATTATAAAAGTTTTTCCATTTTGGTAAAACAACAGTTAAAAGCAGTGCAGTGGCACAGCTATACTCATTAACCAAAGAGAAAGACTCACAGTTTTGTCATTTTCTAGCGGCATCTCAAATGCACATCTCAACTTTGAATCCATCAGCTCTTCAGGTTTTGCCTCCTTCCACTGTGGACAAGAGAATGAACAAGAGAAAGAAACAAAAAGAAAGTTCACACATTAATTTTTAGATCAATCACAAGTTATGCTCTGAAAAAAAAGCAATTAGAGAAGTTTGTGCACCCAGAGCAGACATGCTCTGCTTATAGTTCGGTTGAAATGAAACAACTATACTTCAAAGAGCACATTGCAGGTTGAAGACAACAGTTATGCAATTTATAGGAAAATAACTTATAATATAATTTTAAAGAAATTCTGAAATTAATAAACCACAGGGTCCCTTGGAAACATTTCAGTATGTTTGCGATTACTTCTGCATTAAAAACTGGAATTTGAATGTGACATTATGTAGGGAATCCCACTGATTCAACCTCAGTTTACACTTATTCTCAGTTGCTTTGGTACATTTCTCAGATCAGAACTGAAATTGTCAAACTACTTGCTCCATTTCACTCATCATTGGGTCACTTGTGCACATCAAAACAGTTTCTCATTTCTTTGAACAAGTTGCAAATGCTTTGGTATATCCATGCAAATGATTCTGTACAGTTCTCTGCTGCTTCCTACATTATCAACTGCTTCTGCCATGTTGATCAAAATGTATTGTAATGGGTCTCTGTTGAATAGCCTTAACCCCCCCCCCCCACACACACACACACACTATTTAGGCCTTAGCTCATCGAATGAGTATTCACATGCAAAATGGTTTAAAAAGTTGTCAGAATATGTCAATCTATATCTATAATCTATATTTCTGTGCATGTCTATTAGACTTTTTTTCTAATTCTGTCCCGAACTGGTAATATACCTTCAGGTGAATCTTGATTTTCTCTAACAAAGGTAAATGTGTGAAGAACTAGATCAACCAATGATCAGCCAGTTTTCTGAAATAGCTCAAAGGTTCATCTTATGAACCATCAGCTGGCAAGAATATGTTTACAATGTCTGACAATGGAAGGACAAGGAACTGGACAGGGTCAACAGCCAGAGAGAAGAAGAAGAGTAAGAGGAGTGAGGCTGCATGGCAGATGAGTTGGAGACAAAACAGGAGAAGAGGCAGAAGAGGCTGAGGGTTCCTGATGAAACTACATTCTCAATTATGGGCTTACAATGGCCGAGGCTGGTTGAAGGGTGCAGCCAAATGTTGGGAGAACAAGCGTGTCCTCAATCATTTAGACTTTTCAACGACAAAACAGGCACGTAATCTAACAATAGGCCCTGCACTGTAATGCTGTGTGTAAGTGCAAATGCAGCACTGGTGTCTTTATATTTTTTTCTGATGCAGCCCAGTCCTCACAGCCCTTTTTAAACCAATACCTATACTTATTGACACTACATTTCTTTATCATGAGCTTAAAATTGAGTCCTGACATGCAAAAAAGTTATACATATAAAATTTTGTTAAACTCAGTGGTCTCCTCTAAGCTGACTGCAGACACTGCCATGGGCGGGGCTAAAGCACAGACCAGCATATTCCTGATGCTCAAATTGAATTGACACTGTGATCACTGCTTCTAAAATATGCAGGATAAAGCCAGTTGAAACTGATTAAAAAGTTTATCTAACCAAAATAAACAACCGAAACCTGCAATTGACTATTATGATATCATTATTCTGCTGTTTGGCTGGCGCTTGGCTGACAGCTGCTGGGCATGAACAGACTTGCATTAAGGCGGTACTCTGATGTGAAACACTAACAGTCGTCTGTGAGCTTAACACTACTTTTTCCACCAACCAATCATGCATCAGTATCAAAAAAAAGTTCTGGTTTGACACCCATTTCAACTTTTTGCTGAATAAAATAAAAATATCAACGCTCTTGTACTTACAACTCCCTCCATGTCAGTCATATCATACGGAGCCAGCATGGACTGAACCATGAATTTGTGTTTACTCTTTTCATTTGGGTCGTAGTCAAAAGGCTGTAGCATAACTGTGGACAAAAAAAAACAATTACAAAATATAAAAGACAAATTTTAGAGACTTCCAACATTATCAAAGTACTATGGGTTGTAAAATAAAAATAAAATAATGGCTGCTTTTAACACTGCAAATCAAATTCAATTCAATTGTTTGAAACTCCTTAAAATGTTCCCTGTGACTCAATTATTAACCCATTATCTGACAGGATAGTGGGTGGCAATGTTATGGAGGATGGCAATGTGCAGGTATCCTTTAGTTACCAAGCAGTGACAAAGACTTACAAATATTGGCATTTTGGGATGCCAAATGTTTTATTTTGGAGCTAAACTAGAACACATGATCACTTAAAAAACAGTATAGACTTTATTCTACCTTAGCACTTCCTTCTCCCAACGACACACATCAATTATATAAAGGACTATTTTCTCAGTTTACTCTTAGTGGTACTGCTGCTTAATAGTTGTGATGATTTTTCCTGAGCTTTCAAATACTAAGCTCCAAACTAGATCTATCATAGGACAGTAAACTACAAGTTTACAAGATTATAAAAACACAACATTTTATCATTGTAGTTTTTTCATGAATCAGTGCAACCTGCTTTTCTCTGTGAGACATTCAACACATGGTAAATGGCACAAGCCTTTTATACAATTTGCAAAAAGTGTTTACAAACCAGAAACATTAATGGAGGTTCTAGCATCAATGATGCCACTGTTTGGGCGCACGCAGTATCTGCGAGGTGCAGTTGTCTTGACTTTGAAACACACATTTCTATCTGTGGGGTTGGTGAGCCTCAAAGTGGCAGTGACAACATCTGTAAAGGGACCTACAGGGAAAGAAAAGAATTAAGATAAGATAAGATAAGACAACAGAGGGGTTGTTGCAGCATCACATATATATTCAATAAGATTTAATTTAGCATACACTTTTGCTCAAAACAACATACAACACAAGCAAGAATTTAGAGGAAAAATAGAGAACAATAAAATAAATATACTAAAATTAAACAAAAAAAATAAAATAAAATAAAATAAATTCAAACTGACAAAACTTAAAATAAAACTGGAAAAAGTTAAGAGGGGCTGGGTGTGTTAAAATTTGAAGCTTCTGGTGTTGACAGTTGTGACTACAAACTTTGTACAAACTTGTGACACATGTATACTAGTTTAAGTAAAAATATTTGTATGTATGGCTTGGAATGCTGGCTGTGCATAACAATCAGTTGCGACTGAAACTTCTGAAAATGATTTTCTGTAAATGTGTCTGCAAAGAACAATATGTGAATTGTCGTGTAAGTGCCAACAAAGGGCTTGTCTTTGAGACAACACAATAAACATTCAATTTCTGGCAACACTAGACCGACAAAAGCTAGACCCTACACATGGCCTACAACTGACTGGTAAGTCATTTTTATGGCACAAGTGCGGATCTTTCCTGTTATTTTTGTCAAATTTAGACAGTGCCACTCCCAGGCCAGGAAGACCATGTTTAGTGTCTACAGCCATCAAGCTCGTCAGACAACTCAAGATTTGGTTTAAAAACGTGTTAGACAAACAACCTAAACTCTGCTCCCTGATGTGATGGGCTATGCATCACTGAGTGGGCGTTGTATTTTCTGGATCATCTTTGCAAATCAAGGTCTGCAGTAATTCATCAGCCTTCAGCCCAGTGTGAACTGATTCCTGGCAACCCAGTTCAGTCGGGGTTATATGCTAAGTTTTAAATGTTAAAAGCGTCATTGGAATTCGGATTTCAGAGTGCAATTAAACGGTAATCTCTCAATCGAATCTGCTAGCTTATAGTATTGAGACATAATCGTGGAAACTAGGCTCAGAAAAGACAACCTGTTCGTAGAAATGGCTAGAAAAGGCAATTTCTGGTAACAAGCTTTTAGAAATAACTGAAAATAATATTGGTGCATTCATCAAGTGAATACAATTGTGTTTCGTGTGTGTGTTAAAGTGTAACCAAAAAAATCGAGAAACAGTGTGTGAAATATTGAATTGGGACAGTGGGCCTGTCTTAACGTTACAATGACAGCTAGCATACCTTGGCTAGCTGAATGCTACCTAGCTAGTTAGCCTTGTCACAAGCTGTCGCTTTACCTGTCATCGCAACTGCCGTCATACACACTACGTAAAGTTGTATGTCCTGGTGTTACAACAGAAGGTACTAATACTGACATTAAGTTGATGTGAAATGGTTAAGGAAGGTATGGATACAGTTGTTATAAATAAAAGCTTCTGGAGTCGCCCGGCCCTGCCTTCAACGTTACCTCTGAATTTCAGTTCGTGTTGTGGCTCCAGCACCAGGACCTGTTCTGGTCTTGCCATGTCCCAGGGTGTCTTCCTTTCTTGACGGCGTATACGACGATAACGTTATTTCCCCACAGGAAGCCCGGCGAGGTGATGGCGCAGGCTCTGAAAGAAACGACCCGGCCTTCCTAGGTTTTCTACTAAAGGGAAGTAGGGGGAGGATGGATACAAATACACCACCACTCGGACTGACAGGTTTGCTGAGTGATTGCCAACGACAGCTGCAGAAGGCTAATGTGCTACTTGCTCACTATGCTAGCTGTAGACGAGAGGGAAAGGAAGGAGGATGGCGACGTCATGAGAGGGGCGGGGGACTACGGGATGTCAATTCTTCGGTTTTAACTGTGAGAAACAGAAACCACTCTTACAGCAGTCATATGTCAACGATTTCATATACACCCCCAATAATACCAATGAAGTTGGGACGTTGTGTAAATCCTAAATAAAAACAGAATACATTTGTTTGCAACTCATTTTTATTTCATTTGAATATACTATAAAGACAAGATGTCTACTGTTCAAACTGATATATATATATATATATATATATATATATATATATATATATATATATATATATATATATATATATATATTTTCACTCATTTTGGATTTGATGAGTGCAACACGTTCCAAAAAAGCTTGGACAAGAACATATTCACCACTGTGATATATCATCTTTTCTTTTAACTACACTCAATAAGCCTTTCTGAACTGAGGACATTAATTGTTGAAGCTTTGTCAGTGGAATTCTTTCCCATTCTTGCTTGATGTTTCACTTAAGTTGCTCAACAGTCCGGGCCGTGTTTTGCACTTTATAATACGCCACACATTTTCAATGGGAGACAGATCTGGACTGCAGGCAGGCCTGTCTAGTACCTGCACTCTTTTACTATGAAGCCACACTGTTGTAACATGTGCAGAATGTGTCTTGGCATTGTCTTGCTGAAATAAGCAGGGACGTCCCTGAAAAAGATGTGGCTTGGATGGCAGCATATATTGCTCCAAAACCTGTATGTACCTTTCAGCATTAATGGAGCCTTCACAGATGTGTAAGTTACCCATGGCATGGGTACTAACACACCCCCATACCATCACAGATGCTGGCTTTTGAACTTTGCGCCTATGACAGTCCGGATGGTTCTTTTCCTCTTTAGTCTGGAGGACACGACGACCACATTTTCCCAAAACAATTTGAAATGTGGACTCATCAGACCACAGAACACTTTTCTATTTTGCATCAGTCCATCTCAGATGAGCTTGGGCCCAGAGAAGCCGGCGGCATTTCTGGGTGTTGTTGACAAATGGCTTTTGCTTTGCATAGTAGAGTTTTAACTTGCACTTACAGATGTAGCGATGAACTGTAGTTACTGACAGTGGTTTGCTGAAGTGTTCCTGAGCCCATGTCTTATTTACGATTTACAAAATGTGCAAACTTCACTGGTTTTGGGTTTTGTATTTATGGATAACAGATTGATATAAAACATAATTGAAAGTCACAGTACCGTGCAACACTGTAACTTCACTTTGTTTCTGCTGTAGTTTGAAAACACTCATTCAGGTGTTCTGTCTCTCTCCATCCTGTGTGTCTCTCCATTGAGTTGAGTGTACCCCAGCAGGTTTGGAGCACTTCAGTTGTAGTGACTGGTTATGCAGCGTTTTTAATTTGGAGATGTTTTCTTGGTGTGCATCATTTTGTGTTTTGCATTGTTTCTCAATTTGCAGAGTACAACGCCTGGCAAAAATTATGGAACCACCAGTCTTGGAGGATGTTCATTCACTTGTTTAATTTTGTAGAAAAAAAGGCAGATCACAGACATGACTCAAAACTAAAGTTATTTCAAAGGGCAACGTTCTTGCTTTAAGAAACACTAAAAGAAATCAAGAAAAAAAATGTGGTAGTCAGTAACAATTACTTTTTTAGACCAAGCACGGGAAAAGTACGGAATCACCCAATTCTGAGGAAAAAATTCTGGAAACATTCAAAACAAACAAAAGAACACTTTAACAAACCAGTAGTACTTTGTTGCACCACCTCTGGCTTTTACAACAGCTTGCAGTCTCTGAGGCATAGACTTAATGAGTGACAAACAGTACTCTTCATCAATCTGGCTCCAACTTTTTTTTATTTTTATTACAGTTGCCAGATCAGCTTTGCAGGTTGGAGCCTTGTCATGGACCATTTTCTTCAACTTCCACCACAGATTTTCAATCAGATTGAGATCCGGACTATTTGCAGGCCATGGCATTGACCTTATGTGTCTTTCGTCAAGGAATGTTTTCACAGTTTTTGCTCTATAGCAAGATGCATTATCATCTTGAAAAATGATTTCATCATCCCCAAACATCCTTTCAATTGATGGGATAAGAAAAGTGTCCAAAATGTCCATGTAAACTTGTGCATGTATTGGAGATTTAATGACATCCATCTCCCCAATGCCTTTACCTGACATGCAGCCCCATATCATCAATGACTGTGGAAATTTGCATGTTTTCTTCGGGCAGTTGTCTTTGTAAATTTCATTGGAACGGCACCAAACAAAAGTTCCCGCATCATCACCTTGCCCAATGCATATTTGTGATTCATCACTGAATATGACTTTCATCCAGTCATCCGCAGTCCAAGATTGCTTTTCCTTAGCCTGTTGTAACCTTGTTTTTTTGGTTTAGGTGTTAATGATGGTTTTTGATTAGCTTTTCTGTATTCTGTCCCATTTCCTTGAGGTGATTTCTGTTTGGTCACAGACGTTGACTCCAGTTTCCTCCAATTTGTTTTCCTGTGCATTTTGTTTTCAAGACATATTGCCATAAGTTTTCTGTCTTGACGCTTTGATGTCTTCCTTGATCCACCAGTATGCCTTCCTTTAACAACCTTCCCATGTTGTTTGTACTTCGCCCAGATTTTAGACAGCTGACTGTGAACAACCAACATCTTTTGCAACATTGCATGATGATTTAAGGAGTAAGGAGTTTGATAACTCTCTCCTTTGTTTCAATTGACATCTCTCGTCTTGGAGCCATGATTCATGTCAATCCACTTGGTGCAACAGCTCCAAGGAGTGATCACTCTTTTTTAACTGCAGATTAACAAGCAGATCTAATATGATGCAGGTGGGAAAGGAAATAAACAGGGTGATTCCATAATTTTTTCCTTGGAATTGGGTGATTCCATATTTTTTCCCTCTGCTTGGTCTAAAAAAGTAATTGTTACTGACTACCACATTTTTTGATTACTTTCAGTGTTTCTTAAAGAAAGAATGTTGCCTTTTGAAATGTCTTCAGTTTTGGGTCATGTCTGTGATGTACCTTTTTTCTACAAAATTAAACAACATCCTCCAAGACTGGTGATTCCATATTTTTTCCCAGTGGTTGTTTGTGATGATGATGCATTTGTTTTTGTACCTTGCAGCACCATTTTTTTTTTTTGCACCAACTTTCTCTTTTTGGTAACTCTTTTAGATCTTTTCTTCCAACTGTGAGGCCGCCACAGTGCATTTGGCCCATGTCGGCCACCATAGAAGATTTGTGAGTAAATGACAAAGTTAATTTAGAGTTAATCATTTGTTAAAGGTCATCCTTCAAATTTAGGTCATTGCAAGGAAGAAATAAAGAACATTAGGCTGAAAATCAAGAAAGATAAATAATTTGTTTTCCCAGAATAAACTAGCATTTTCAGCTCACTCTGTTATTCATGTAGGAGCTAACTACAGGACAACTGCAACCGTAGCTTACCTGGAATTTTTTTCGTGAAATGTTATGTGTCGACATGCATAATGACAGACCTGTTACTGTCTGCATCAAAAAACTTTATTTCTCAGAGCTTCTTTTCAGAAAGTTGAGACCCATATTTGATGTACACATTAAATGAAGACTAGGGCACTGAAATGAGACAGATAGTAATACTGTACAGTCTGCCACTGCTGTGCAAGGCTAGGAAGGAGGACCCCTCCCCCTTCATCTGAAACTAAAGTGATTATTTTTTAGGCTTTTTTTTATCAACAAATGAACAAGAGTTGTATCGAAACAAGCATTTTGCATCTCAAAAACCCTTCAAAATGTCTTTTGCAGATGACGAAGAAAACGAAAGAAACAAACTTCAGTTAAAAGGATTTAAGTTATAGCAATACGCACACTACCAAGTGTACAATTTGTCAAGATTCATGTGATTCTAATAAAATACTTTTTTAAAACCCATATACATTTCATAAAGTTTATCTTTTTTGGGGTATATGGATCCAAAAATAGACATTTAAATCATAAAGAGAGAATGAAAAAGTAGGGGATAGAAATAAAAGTAGAAAGGCTATGAATTATGGTCTTATTGGTGGTGGTGGTGGTGATGGTGGTAGTGGTGGGGTACAGGGGTGGTGGTGGCGGTAGAGAAGTAGTTAGTGGTTTGGGGAGAAGAAGTTAGGAGGGAATTGGCCAAGCTATACAGCGCAGTATGACACCCACTTTAGCTCATAACACGCACAGTCGTGATCAAGGCACAGGATCTTCTAAAAGTTTTTTTTTTTCATAAAGTTGTACAAAATAATACATTTTACAGTCTGTACAAGAATAATAGTTCAGCAATAAAGTAAAGACACACGTACAAAGGAGCTCGAGGTTGGGTCGAAGACAAGGGGAAAGAAAGGAATGGAAAAAAAAATAGTGTCCCATTTGTTTTCGTCTTCTTCATTCTTATATCTCAGTAATTATTATATTCATTTTTTCCCTCCTAAAGCAAAAGAGCACGGCTAAGAAAGAAAAGGTGCAAGGGAAGGAAAATGTTTATGGAGAAGTGAAAGTGAATGAAAAAACGATAGAAAGGGGCAGCAAAGTGAGGCCAGTATAAATGAAGAACATATGAGGAGAGACAGACGGAGAATTAGGAGTAAAGATAAAGAGAGAGAGCGAGAACGCAAACAGGGCACAATGGCACAAAAGTCTACACAGACAAGAAACAGCTGTGGAGACAGTAAAATGGAGTCAATCATGACAGGATGAGAGTTCTCTTGAACTTATACGATATGGATGCTTTTTGCCCTCTGTTAGTTAAGTCCCATATAGTTGGCTTATTTATGTTTGTTTTTAAGTCAATTTATCCTTCTCACATTCGCTCCACTTCCAACAGGGCAAAGTCAGGATGCAAAGCAGTTCTGTAGAGAAGTCGAGTGCCTGTCATGGACCCCCTGTCAATCATGTCCAGAAATTCACATCGGAGTTGGCTCAGTCCTTTTTATGTTAACCCCTTGCCAGAAGGCCTGGCTGATCACAGCACACCCTTGGTCCATTTAGTCCACGTAACACTGCTACTCAGGGCTTGGCTGTGCAGTCGTTCGCTTGGACTGTTTAATCTCAGAGCTGTGAAGAGCTGGAAAGAGCTCAACGTACCTGTTGCTTGATGGTTGATTAGCACGTTTCTGGAGGTGTCCCAGTTCTGTAGTCTACTTGAAAGCAGTTTGATATTTTTCAGTGTGCAAGCAAATACTGTGGCTGGGTTTAGGGATGTGTGTAAGTGATAAGATGGACTGGTATACAATCTTGATTTTTTTTGAGTCGAGTCCTGAGCAGAGTACTTGTGATAAATACAGTGTTCAGCTGATCAATTCCAACATGTTGTTTTTTCAATATGCATTAATTAAACAGTGGCACTTAAGTAGTAGCTCTCTCAGTTTTATCAGAGCTCAACAAGAGGAGAATCTCAACTGCTGCTAAAACCCTCATCAAAGTGGGAAACACAGTCTAGACTGGGCCACTTAGGGTTTACAGAAAGGCAAAGGTAACATCTTATGGGTTGATATATGATTGTAAGGAAAAGAGCCATCAAACCCTCCTGTCAAAGTAGCTTGTCTTCTAAAGTTAGCATCAGGGGAGGTTCTGGGTTCAGAGTAACTGTATTTGTGTAAATGGTGTGTGTATGTGTGTGTGTGTGTGTGTGTGTGTGCGTGTAAGAATGTATTTTTGTGTGTCCTGCCCCCCCCTGTTCCTTTACAAGAGCTCACAAACTTCTGTGGATGAGGCTTCAAAGACACAGGGTTCAGGGTTTTGATAGTCCCATGTTTTTTTGTTTTTGGCTGAACACCTTCCTGCCATCACAACAGCTCATACTGCCGCAGGTGCATCCGCTGAATTATGTCCCGACAGTCGTTGAAGACTCTGCGAATGTTTTCCGTGTCAACAGCGCATGTGAAGTGGGGGTAACAGTAGTGCCTTCCATCACCACTTGCTGTACTAATCCTCTGTAAATGGAAGAAGGAAAACAGGACATACTATTATCAACATGTTAGTGTGCCCATTCATGCAATGCAAAATTATCACTAAACGTTTGATTTGATCCCTTCGGTGGGATTTGTTGACTATAAAGAAAATAGTTATTCTAGATTTTTTTGGTTTTATTTCCTTAATTTGACAATTTCTGTGTTTCAGCAAGACAATAGCTGCTTATCTTTTGAAACGTAAAACTTTGCCTTTCACAAAAAGTAACGCAAAAACTTTCACAAATCAGTAGTTTTATTAATATAGTTTTTTTTTATATATATTTTTTATAGTTTTATTAATATAATACACATTTGGTTCCCTACTTGGCATTTAAAAACACTGACAGTATGTGATCTCAGATCAACAGAAAACAAACCATGGATCCAATTCTGATCATAATGATGTTACATGTTACACAATACAACAGGTGTGGTTATAATTAAGGACTACAATGGTGATGGATGCCCCAGAGTAATAAGATGTGCTAGTACATAACTACATTTTAGTGGTATTGCTTTATTGAGCACATGGTGGTTATCATTGGGCTTGCGAAAAAAAAACTGTTAAAAATATATATTTGAACACTTACCAGGAATTCATCCCTGATGAAGTACTTAGCCCTCGTTACACGAGGATCCTCTCCAGGCTCTGGGGTTGCTGCAAGAGGAGAGAGGATGAGGGCAAACCTCACATGATTATCTTTTCAGGTCAATCATAAATGTATCAGACCAGGATAATAATCGGTGTTCAAAAGAGTGGTTATTGTAAAACATTGAGTGTATATGAAATTTAAAAGCAGTTTATCCATTTTATATTCATGTTAAAAACATAGTTGTGATTGTTCATACTATTGCTGAAGTTGCTGAAAATGGTTGCTAAGTTTCTGACACACTGTCCTCTCTAAATAAATGGAAGTAGTAAATGTGAGTAACAGTTATATACAGCTGCTCACCATCATCAGGTGTGGTGTAGCGAGCAAATTCAGGAAAGTATTCCTCAATTTTTGACTTTCCTGCCAACACTTTCTCTGCTAGCAGGTCCTGTTTATTGAGGAACAAGATGACAGAAATGGTCCGCAGCCACCTGAGGAGAAACAAAACACTTTTACCATCACTGCAACAACATTAATGTTCATTTAGGAACAGTCCAACTTATGCTCCAGCTGACCCTTTCAATATGATTCTGATCATCAATATTATATTATGAGGCCCAAGTATTAAAATCAGTCTATTTGCACTCATTTGAAGTTCCAACAAATAGTACAAATCATTTAACCATTATTATCTGTACTGTATTTTTGAGACTGTATGAACCGTTTCTTTTTTGTTTGTTTTCTCAGCTGGTGCACTCATATGGTCAATAAATTTGAATGTGAAACGATGAACACTTCTCAACCAAAATGGTCCCCGTCTTGGGTATGTAGAGGAAGGGGCAGGAACAGATCAATTGATGGTTGATGGTTGCAGTTAATGATTAACAGAAGAACACCTGTGAATGGTTGCGGATTTGGTTTATATATACTTTATATACACTTTCCTTTTTTATGGTAATGTTTGGAAGTGTTCTTTTATTAGTCCCTTTGCGTAAACTCTTTTTTTTTTCACTCTAAATCGTGTTATATACACACACTAGTGCTGGGTGGTGTGAGAAAATATTTATATCACATTATTTATTTTAACACTGAGATGGCTCTGGGGTGTATAATGGTATTTCTCTTATTCAGCACTGCACTCTGAGTATCCCTGTGAAATCAAACGGAGCGTCTCTTATTACGTATGCACACAGGTGATTTGTGCAGCACAGGCCGCCAAGGATCTGCTGCTGCGCCGCGTTCCCTCTTCACTCATGGTTGCAATAATAGTAGTTACAATTCACAAAGGCATAGCTATATAAAGCTATAAAGGTGTACAAGTATAGCTTGCAAGCTGAGAATTAGGAAAAGTGGTGGAGGACAGAAAAAAAGGGTGCCCAATGACACACAAGAAGAACGTGTGGCCAGAGAAGGAGTGGTGTCTTCTTCCGTGAGTGTAAGCGGGTTTGTGATGATGGTGCTCAAAACCAACTTTAAAAGGCCACTTTTTAACCATCTTTTCCTCTTCAGAATAAAGAAATCACACTGAGTCACTCCTGACCTGTTGTTCCAGATGTTCTTGAAGAGGTTGAGGGCCTCCTGTAAACGGTTGGTCTGATTGTCCTCTCTGATCACCATATTGTAACTGCTACTGGCTACCACAAAGATGATGGCCGTTACATCTGAGGATGTGAAAATTACAGAGAATTCAGACACTGAGAAAAAAGAACTGGGAACAAAGAAGTAAGAGGAAGCAGAGATGAACAGAGAGCTACCGTTAAAGCACTGAATCCATTTACGGCGTTCATCTCTTTGACCGCCAACATCGAACATACTGTGTGAATCAAAAAAATGGACATTTTAATATTAATAAGTGAAATACCGCCATCATGTGGACAACTGTACATTTCAACTCAACTTTATTCCTTTATTCATAAAGGAAGTCACAACAGTCAGCTTTGTTTATACATCCTGTTATTGAATATCTTACTCACTGGAAATTAACTTTGTCCACTTGAAATCTTGTCTCAAAGATTCCTGAAGTCAGTACTCTGCATCGCAGCAAATCCTGAAATAAAAACCCAAAACTGTCATAAAAATGTTGCAAAGACCAAAAAAGATAAAACAACAACAAAAAAAAATTGTTATTAAATTGCACATCTATAGCTTTATGCTATGCAAAGTGATCTGTCTTGATCTTAATTCCTTGATCAGCTGAAAAAAGGTAAGAAATTTGGACATGATCTACATACTTCCCCTTTCTAGAACAAAACAATTAGAAAGGCCTAAAAAGCTAATGTGAATGTTAGCTATATATTGGACAAACAAGGCTTAAATGTAGCCTAATGAAAATGTGAGTCATGTTAAATTGGAATTGTAGTAATGAGGGATGTAAAACCTAAAAGACGTAAAAATCTAGAAAGCACTTTGTGGAAGAAAATGGTGATCCAAATCAAGAATAAATAAAGAGTAAAAACCCTCTTCCATGAGTATATCTTAGTTAAAGGCAGGGTTGGTAGTCACAGAAAACTAGCATGAATTTGAATGTAGCATTTCCTCAGGACTCCATTTAGCCCCCTCCCTCCCACACTTAGAGCTCCTCCAAAACGACGCCTCCCATTCACATGCATGAGTGCCGCTGATTTGCAATCATATGATTCAAAACCACAGACTCAAACCAGTCCTCAGCACATTGTTTTTGTTTGCACTACGTACCCACTTATCGGGGTATAGATAGTTTTCCTGCTGTTCTCCAGCGTACTTGGATCCCTCTTGGTCATGCGCATTGAATCGGGGCTAGTGCACGCCAGCAAAATGTATGCGCAGGAGGCAGGCAAAATGGCAGGACAGGATTTGACTGGTTTAACAAATTGGCTGCCAAACGCTAGGATTGGTTGGTGTTTTCCCAGGTTTACTCCTGCTGTAGACAGCGGATATTTTTCGCTCTATTTTAAGAGCACATCATGCGTTGATTGCCATCGGGACATGGCAATAACAAAAAGTGTATCTAAATCTGATTACCAACACTGCCTTTAAAATATATACAGTATATAATGGAGTGTGGGTAGTATTAACTTAGAGGAAACAGCTTCACCCACCTGGTCTGTTGGAGTGTAGTCACTCTGTTTTACTATGTCGATCTTGTCTAGAAAACTGAAAGGACAGAGAAAAAAGTACCATTCAGGAATAGTTATTTTCACACATGGGAGAGTAGCCTCATCAATGAAGAAAGTTGAGCACAGACACCAAAATCTGCTAAGACAACAACAACTAAAAAGAACTATACTTAAATAGTTTATCTTCCAGGGCTGTCATGATATCAGAATTTCAAACCACAATTATTGTCTTCTAAATAAATAATTCTTTGAGCATTTCAGATCATACGAGTGAGGTTAACCCTGAACAACCGCAGACTTACAATAAATACAAAGGCTTGTTCATGGGAGAAAAAGGTATAACAACAATCTACATTTTTCAATATAAAATCCAACAATGTAAAAACATTTTCATTACATCATGCAGAGATTTAATGTGCTGTCACTATACTATGTAAAATTCTTAACAGAACAAGTTTAAGAATGGATGTGTAACTGGGGGATTGAAAAAAGATGAGGACAGAGAAAAAGAAAAATAATGAAAGCACAGTGGCATCTGTCTGACATTACAGAACAGATTTCAAAAATAGCTCCCCAGTGCCTTGGCCTCCAGCACAGTTACCATGGAGATCCAACCATATGTGCTATTAATAGTCTATCAGCTTCCAATCTACAGTGGCTTGAGTAGCTCAAGAAAGAATACACAAAGTAATACAAATTTAATAATAATAATAATAATAATAATAATAATAATAATAATAATAATAATAATAATAATAATAAGCAAAAACAGGTGTGCTTGTATTTTTGAGCTGTAAGCAAAAAAAGTGATGGGGCTAAAGATCTGAATGTGCTACCTGAAACATCAGCATGAGAAATAATGGGTACTAATTTCCTTAAAACCTGTTTTATATCTACTAATAACCAGAGGAATAAGGATGTTCTGTGTATATGTGAAATTGTGGTGCAGGTCAAACAGGGAAATACTCCAACAGAAGTAATAAACAGTAAAAACAAAAACAATCATTTAGAGTTTCATTTTATCTTTAGCTTGTTAGTCTCCACAAATACTGAAAACTTTTATAACAACTTAATACAAACAAAAAAATGACTTGAATGTTTTTCACTTCATTTTAACTCTTCAGTGAGAATAATCTAGTCTGCCTTGGGCTTGAGTAAGCACATTGAAATCTGTCTGAATTTCTGATATGGCCATGTAAAGGAAAGCTGAGAGGTGATCATCATTGATGGAGGATCTGTATTTGGATTTGATTAACTTTATCACCGGACATCACATGTGAATATTGCTGTTCATGTGCAGGGCTCATGCTTGCAAGTGCATCGTATGGAAATAAGGCAAATGTCACCCTATTCAAAATAAAAGCAACACAGTTGTATAGCATGCACAAGCATACATTTTTTTCCATTCATGTTCTAATTTATAATTGACTTCTCACGGGCCACACAGGAATGCCCAAAGGGCCAGATGTGGCCGTAATTTGCCCAGGTCTGCATTATAGGGTTAAAGAATATCTAAAACACAACCAAGCACTAAAGAAACTAAAAATATTTTGCCTCAGAGATAGACAGGGAGAAAATACTTGGAGTATACACCAGGAAAGATAGTGTAAGAGACAAAGAGCCCTAAAAAACTTCACCTTGCATGTTTTTAAAACTAGGGGATCACTCAGAAAGAATTTGTTGAATAAATTGTGTATCAATGTAAAAACTGTTTATTGCCTCTATCAAATGACATGAACAAGTACTATTATAAGAGGCAGGATCTACTGATGCAAAGCGGTGATATTATACAGCCGCCACTAGATGTTACTGTTGAGCTAAATCCAATAACACTAATAAATATTATCACTGTACTCCTTCAGGCTTCACTTTTTTAATGAAGAGGAATAACTTTTACTTTTACTGGGACAGGCTTAATGAGGAATGTCAATGTATTTCATTTCTTTATCAATTAAGCACAAAATGAAGTTTCACTTTCAAAGCAATTTCTTACCCAAAGAGCGCATAAAAAGGGAAAATAATACACAAGCCTCTGGTAAACTTAACTTGCATGATTAAGAAACAGGAACATAACCAAAATATTGTGTACACCACTTTAACCTATTCTACTCAAGTTGACTCAAGTGGCTGTAAGTAAATTTAGGTCTGTGTTGCTTGATGTATCTTATACAAATTCTTTGAAGAAAATTAGAACTATACCAGAAGTCTATCCTCTCTGGATAGATACAAATGACGTGTTTACAAGTTAAAATCACCCTAATGTTTTAAAGACACTTACTTAATCTTGCTGTCTAAACACCAACAAACAAAGAAAATAAATGCAAGCTATTTAAAAAAGATCCTAATTATTTGGCAGGAGCCACTACTGTTTCTTCACAGCTGTTGTATTATATTGCATTCAGTAGTTCAGATTCAGTCAAAAACTTGGTACCTTAGCTGAGAGGATGTGTTATCATGGAACTGGACTTGAAGTGGTCACTTACTATTGGGCACAGTCGATTAGCTGGTACTCGTTTGATCTCTCGTAGCACGCTTTGACCCCCTCATCCTGCCACAGCGTCTTTGCATGGTCGTAAAACTCCTATGTAATGGGGTATATAGATACACTGAAGTCAGAGATCAGAATTTCACAGAGCACCAAACTCAGTTTTGCTACTTTCAGAATAATGCCTGCGTTTACATGACATGTAATGCATTAATCAAAGGCTTATTTAAGAAGAGAAACAGAAATTCATTCAGTTTCATTCCGTGCAATGTTTCACACCTGCTGCTTTATAAGTGCAACATTCTACAAACTGCTTGTTTACATAAGATCAACCAGCAGTGTGTAAACTCAAAGGAATTGTGTTATTATAGACAAGAAAGAGTCAGTAATATTTACTGTAGACCAAATATCACAAGACAGATAGAAAGACAGGGTTGTGCGCTTTCCACAGTGTGTTTCTGAGGGCACCAGATGCTCTGGGCTTTTGTTGACACCAAATGCAGTCTATGTCGTACTTGAGCAATGCATGTGTACATGTCTGTAAAGGTAAATAGAGGTGGGAAGAGAAAAACCTCACAACATACAGGTGCTACAAACAGACTCATTCACTCATATGCTTGGATTCATTGTGAATAAGCATCTTCATTAACTAAAGTGCCCTCATTTTAACACAAATTGACACACACAAGACTTGAGTTAGTAACTTGCAAAAATAATTTCAACAACACACACAGCATGACATACATCGGAATTATTGAATGTTACTTAACATTTTATTATATTCAATAGTAGTTTCAATGTGATACTTGTGTGCTTTATGGTTGAACAAAAAAAGATTAAAATTCTGTGGAAATTACAGTTTGATGCTGTTGAATATAAGCAGGAATACTTTATTATTACTCTGTTACACTTTTTTACTAGTAAAGTTTACATATTGAGTTAAAGGAATCATTCATCTCATGAATCAATGCAGAGGGGATGGACTCTTCTTTTGTCTTCTAACATTTGTTCATGCATCGAGTGGTTGGTTTAGTTGATTAGATAAAACCATTAAAAAAAAACATCAAATATGTGATAAACATTTGGAACAGTATAATGCTTTGTTTAAGATGTGTACTTGAAGCTGTGTACTTGTTATTATTAGTCATGTCTCTTAGCTTTTACTGTCAAATTAAAAGGGAAACATCCAAAAATAGTTAAAAAAAAAAAGAGCCACTTGAGCTGGTGAGACAGAGGTCTTGCTCAAGAACATTTTTTCAGGAGTCATGACTGCAGGCTAGTTCGGTACCATCAGCTGCTTGCTGGTATCCTTTATGAGTGTATGGTTATGAACCATAGACTGTATAATTAATGGACGTAGCCTCCCCGACGTCACCCGTCTGTTTCTGAAACAGTTTTATGAAGCAAAACGGCTGGTGTGGCCATATTGGAAAAGAGGCAGGTTTTGAGTCTCCACAGTAACAGCCATAGGGCGCCCTGTAGTCATGTGAGCTGAGCTGTGCCTCTGATTGGACGAACTGGCGAGCTTAATATTATGGAGTCAGTTCAGTCTTAAAATGCATTTTTTTCAACAGGGAAATTTCTGTAGCCAATCAGATGTCTCTCCCCAGTTCAGCCAATCACAGTAGCATAGTTTCGAGAGTGTGTTTTAATGCGATCGCTTTAGCGTTCAACTGCGCACACAGAAGTACTAAACAACAGCATGGATATCACGGGGAAACCACAACTAAAATCTGATCATAAGCTGTATATATTTTAAAACACATTTCAATGTGTTCTATTGGAGATTATTCAATAACTTCATCTTACCTGATTTAAATGTGATTTCTAAAAAAAAGTTGCTGAGCCTAAAGTCTCTTTACTTTCTATATGCAGGTAAATTGAAAACAGATTTGAGCCTGGTCCCACAACTGGCTGTTGATAAACAATTAAAATCCCAGAGTGTATGTTTTAGTCCCTTGGGTTGGACAATTAGATAACAAGTGGTTCCCATAGACAATACTTAGACTTAGAGAGAAATTACTCAGAAGGCTTCAGTAAACCTCAGGGGTGTACTACTCATATCAGGAGACCGTCCCCTTGGATTTGAAAGAAACAGACGTGGGTTCCGTAGAACACCACCAAAATTTTCTCTGGATTCATTATAAACTGGCAGCACAAATAACTTCATCAGTGCAGCTATTCAAGGTTTACGAGGAATGTAGTTTTATCTAGTCAATTTTAGCTGCATGGAAAATCAGCTCAAAAATTATTACTTTTTGCCACCAAAACATTCATATTTCTAAAAATCTGGTCTCTATTATGTGATACTCACAGAGGGAAATTCAAAGTCCTTCTGGCTGACAAGGCTGAGGATGTATTCAATCCGGTATCTGTTTTCTGGGCATGCCAACTGCACTGGCGGTGTCAGGTTGCTCATAGCTGTAACTATGGTCTGTAAAGTAGACGAACCAAAACAAAATAAAGTTAAGGTTTTAACAGACAAAGGACATATTAAAACATGAACAAGAAAGCAGATAAAACTGATTCAACCAACTAAAGTATCTGAACAAACTTTGGCATTTTAGTAAACTTAAAACAAAAGGTAATAACGCAGCTGCTTACCTCGATAGCTTCTTTGATATTATTTTTGATGTCCTGAATTTTTTGCTTCTTTTCTCTGAAACAGAAACAAAGTGTCAGTGAAAATCTTTCTAGGGATTACTGCTGCCCCATTGCACACTCCCATAGACATAGAGGACATTCAGTCTCTAGTAGGGGCCAAAGAATTTTTTTTTTATGCTCCTCCAAAGCCTTCTTTATAGGTAGGGGTTTAAAAGCAGACACTAATCAAAAATAACGTTATAATAAGATAAAACAACTACTTTGTGTGTACACTACTTACAAAATAATCCAAATATAAATGTATAGAAATGGAAGCACTCAGAAATTTGCTATTTAATTACCACACACATGAGCCATCGAAGATGAAGCTTTTTTGGTGCAATACTGTTGTGTTTAAAGAGGACTGACTTGGCAAGTATAGTTTCCATAAAGCTAAACAACTAGAGAAAAAAAGGCACTCAGTGTTTCTATGACTGTGCTGTTAACTTTGATCTGGACAGGAAACAGACCTTTGTTGACATGTGTGACAGAAAAAATTTGTCTGCTATGAGCACAGCTACTGGAATTCATTTGAGGTAACTGGGGAGCCACTCAGACAACAAGCATACTGTTTCTAACAAGTGTTCTTTGTCTTTAAGAAAAGGTACATCCATGTCCCTTGCAAAAAGTTAAGATACGGAAATATTTTTACTTTCACAGGGACATAGATGTACTACACCATATGGATCCAACTAGTTAGCATTATTTTAAAATGTAATTCTGAAACATTAACTTATTCATGTGATTATCAAAAGCAAAGACTGTACCATTCTCTGAATCCTGAAGAATTATGAATCATTACTTCAATCTCTCATAGCCAGGCACAATATCCCTTTAATGCCTTGTGCATGTTTGCATCAAAATGTCATGTCCTTGGCTTGCTTTCTCTTTGTGTTCCATATCTTGCAGATTATTTTAGAAGAGCCTTATGTCTCAAATTCTCTCAACAGCACAAGGTCTTTGTCGAGCTTACAACAGCGATCAAAATATTGCTGGCAATTCCCACCTCAGAAAATCATCATTAACCAAATCATACTTGGAACACTAGCTCAGACTGAAACACAATACACATAAATTCTCGTACAAACCTAGTTACTAAGAAGTTTCAAAACATTGAGAAATGTTGATAAAAATGGATTTTAAGGTTTACAAATCCTTTAAACTGTTTATTTTATTTGAAATATTAAAAAAACAAGATATCAATTGAAACAGAAAAAGTTCCTGTTGTATGAAAGTGTATGCAAATTTTCATTTTGGTGTGAGCAACACAGTTACAAAAATTGGGACTGGGACACATTCAACACTGTTCTACATCAACTCTTTTTTTAAAGACAGTTCAAACTAGGAATGCACAATATTATCTGTGCATGATCAGTATCGGCCGATGTTGTACATCAGGCAACATGTGATATCTGCTGATATAGTAAACTGACAAAACAATGGGGTGAAGCTATTTGTATTTTTTATTGTTTGGACATCACCTCTCTGTTACACATTGTTTGTAGCTTAAAGAATTGTGCAGTGTAGACGGAACCCACCTGTTTATTATTATGTTTTCATTAGGGACTAAAGCTACATATATTTTTTGCACTTTGTGATTTTGTTTGCACAGTGCAGATTGAGTGGTCACATATTGGGCTCCTGTTTAACGTTAAATTTGAATTTAAGCAGCAGTCTGTAAGGTACATGTAGCTGACTAATTTAGGTACATTTGTTGTCATAGAGTAAACCCTTTTATTTCATTTGTGTTTAATTGCTGTACAGTTGGACTTCTCATGTTCTTCGTGAACAGAGGTTATGTTTACTTACTATGTTAATTGTGAAATCGGCCAAATTTGCCCTGGTTGTGGGTATTTTTATGATTGTCTCAGGTAGACCATCATCCAAGTTTTAAGTAGGATGTACCTGTTTGTATTATTCTGTCTGAAAGCAACAGTCATAAATAAATATGCAGTTTTACATTTCAAGTACTTTTTTTATTCTGCACAAGAAATAAATATTAAATAACAAATGTTAGAGTATGCAACATAACATTACTTGCTACTTCCAGTTCACTTACAGTTTAGATGTTATGTAAAACATAAATCAAAACAGAATACAATGTTTTGCAAATCCTTTTTAACCTAAATTCAACTGAATACACTACGAAAACAAGAATTTTTTTTTCAAACTTTTTTTTTTTTGCCAATACTCATTCATTAATCTTCTATACCGCTTATCCTGTTCAGGGTTGCTGGTGGCTGGAGCCTATCCCAGCTATCTTAGGGCGAGAGGCAGGGTGCACCCTGGACTGATCACCAGTCAGTCACAGGGCTGACACACACACACACACAGACAACCTTTCATGCTCACACTCACACCTACAGGCAATTTTTAGAATGACCAATTGACCTAGTGAGCATGTTTTTGGACAGTGGGAGGAAGCCGGAGTACCCGGAGAACCCACACATGCACGGGGAGAACATGAAAACTCCACAAAGAAAGGCCACCAGGCAAACTGGGATTCAAACTTGTGACCTTCTTGCTGTGAGGCTGCAGTGCTAACTGTTGCTCCACCATGCAGACTGCAAATATTCACTCATTTTGAATTTGATGCCTGCAGCATGTTTCAAAAAAGCTGGGACAGGGGCAGCAAAACACTGTGAAGGTTGAGGAATGATCCAAAAACACCTGTTTGGAACATTCCGCAGGTGAACAGGTTCATTGGAAACAGGTGAGTGTCATGATTAAGTATAAAAGGAGCATCCCTGCAAGGCTTAGTTGTTCACTAGCAAGGATAAGGCAAGGTTCACCACTTTGTAAACAACTGTGTGAGCAAACAGTCCAACAGTTTAAGAGAGATGTTTCTCAACTTACAATCGCAAGGAATTTAGGGGCTTTAATCATATACAGTCCATAATATCATCAACAGATTCACAGAATATGGAGCAATCTCTGCACGTACACGGCAAGGCTGAAGACCAACATTGAATGCCCGTGACCCTCAATCCCTGAGGCAGAACTGCGATAAAAAACTGACATTATTCTTTAAGGATATTACCACGTGGGCTCAGGAACACTTCAGACAACCATTGTCAGTTAACACAGTTCACGAAGTGCAAGTTAATGCAAAGCCAAAGCGATTTATCAACAACACCCAGAAATGCCGCTGGGTTCTCTGGGCCCAAGCTCATCTGAGATGGACTGACACAAAGTGGAAAAAGAAGTCCACACTTTTTTTTATATCAGGGACATCGTGTCCAGTTTGAAAAAAATAAATATCTTGTCTTTTTAGTGTATTCAATTAAATATAGGTTTAACAGGAAATCATTGTTTTCTTTTTTTAAATTACAATACAGTACAAAAATCCAATAAGTACGTAAAACTGTGCAGCAACCCAGAAAGTGGAGCCTTCACAGTCCTTTGCACCAAAGCAATCCATGTTGCAAGCTTTATTAACCTATGATGTGCACTGTGAAAAGAGAGTAAAAGTGGGTAATACCAAGGCAGTGACCATACCATACTGCTAAAGACATGCCATTTATTGCAGCTGTTGAACAGGACAGCTTTATACAACTACTGACCAAAGCTGCCAGCTGCCTAGTTGCAGTTACTGTATAAAAGAAATACTGACAAAAAATGTACAATGAAAGAGCCTTGATTTATGGCTCAAAAAGGTGTTTCACTCTTCACTGACACTGTGATCCAATAGGACCTGGGAGCCATGTGAGTTTGACAGCCCATTTCCAATGTGCACATCTCCGATGAAGCAGATTTCCCCCAAATCTACAGGGGAATGCCCTCACATCAGAAAGCTTAGCCCAATGAGACTGAATGCTAATATCATCCAACAACCAGAGGAATATCGTACAACGTAATCGTAAAATACAACTAGACAACAAGAAAAATGCCAGAAAAGGGGGGGGGGGGGGGGGGTCATGTGATTTGGGTCAGGATGGTGTTATGGAGGCCTTGTTTACATCTTCAGTCTGATAGTCATATAGCATTAGTATGGCAGCATGCAAGTATGGTAACAAAAAGAAGAAAAGAACATCACACAACCTGTTACAGTGATAACATCAGGTCATACATTTCAGGTGAATGGACGGATGATTTATAGTTAGAAGAAAAGCAGATGACAGAAACTGAAGCTGGAAAAAATTAACAATCAGAGACGCCTCACATCGAAAGCTGAACCATCACTTTGATTAAATTTTCAGCTCCTTTCCACTTAAAAGCCTCAGTCATGAAGCCGTCAGTCAAATGCTTTGCCCAAAGGAAGCTTATTCATAGTTCAGAAGGGCATAGAAAGAGCTGAGCCAGTTATTTGTTCTTTCTTTGGAAAATCAGGCTAGCAATTGAATCAAGAATTTGTCTTGTCACAATCCACTAAGTCTATCTTTTGGGTAACCACAACACTCATTCTATTCAACCTTTCTGTATTAACATGGACATTTAGGACTCATTAAGTCCCAAATCAGCCGTGCTGTTTAAGCAGATTTTTTAAAAAAATACTATGGCCAACCATAAATACAGAAAGACAAGAGCCATAAATGGGTAAGCAAAGACAAACATAATCATAAAATCTAAGCAATGTCAAAGGTTTTGCTGAAGCGATAATGATTACATGATTGCTAATAAAGTCGCTTGTCCATCTGTACAATCTCTGGACAGACTGGTGGACACAGTGGCACACAGACATAACAGACGCACTCACACACAGCTTGGTGTTGCGCAGTCATGATTTGTGTGCTGATTCTCTTTATAAACCTTCCCAAGTTAATTCTGTCTCAACCACCAGTGAATACCAATGGCTGAAACATCCAGAATTTGTTAACTTGAAGCCTTGGCTTGAGTTACACTTCAGTTTTTGTTTAAGGCTAAAGCCATTCGACAGCCATGTCTAGTCACTCTTAATTGTACGAAGGCTTAAAAAGACTTGCATTGTTCATAAACTCAACAAAAATGAGACAATGGTTTAGAAAGGAAATGAAAATGCCACATGTATGGGACACAATAGGAATGGGTCACTATTTTTTAGTATTTGGTTTTTAAAAAAAAAGCATAGTGCAGTGCGAGAGTCAAAAAGCCAGACAGGTGTGGTACTGTGAGATTCAGAGGTAGAGAAAGTTGTGAGGACTTATGCAGCCTTTAAAGAGCTTTGAATGGAACTTCTTGCTGGTTAAACTAGCTCATCTAGATCATAGCCACACATAAATCTAACAAGCACTTCACAGTCATACGTCTCTCTCGGGAAGCATCTAATGTTTGTTTTTTGTTAATTATATGGTTTATCATAAATTTAATGAGCAAAAGTTCTATTTTCACAGGAACACTGGTTTGAATTTTGTGTATTGCCTCATGTAAACATGATGCTCTCCATTAATACTGAATTTTAAGTAATAACACGCATAATAACAAGCCTGGTTTTTCTTTTATCTGCCTGGGCGTAACACCTCATACCACTGTGCCTGACATAAAAACAAATCACAGAATTTATCTATTCAAGCATTCAGTCTTGACAAAGATAAGAAAGAACTTGATTAGAAAAGTAGCACCTTTTAATTATAAAGTCATTTTGTTGATTTAGTTAGAAAGAAAATTGTTATTAAGTACAATAAACAAGGCGCTCTGGTCATATGGATTCTTTACCTATGCACAATGCCTTTAATGGCTAATTTGATGTTGAAGGGGCTGTGAGGACTATCAGTCTGAAGTGGACTGCAACAACACCTTTGGCGGGAATCGCACAAACGCTGTTGTGTTGACATGACTCTTAACAAACCTTGTGTTTGTTTTGGAAATGAATGGAGATTGAATGTTCTTTTTAATACTACTTTTCCTTGTTCAAGACAACTTTTCACCGGATACAACACAACAAAGTATTCATGTTGTTTGAAACCAGTTTGTATTGTTATTTAGTAGCCATCTATTTTAATGTTACTCACAGCGACTGCTGCTCTGAGATGCATCCGTAGACTAACGTGTAACATTAGCAAATCCTTATGTCCTGCACATCTACCAAGCAGAGCTAATGTAACCTCACTCTTTATTTTACTGATAGACTCTCAAGTTTGAACAGATCACTGCAGTTTAACTGCTGCATGTGGTTTGGAATGAACATTATCACAAACAGCCTAGAAAATCCTCACAGTCCCTTTAAAGAACAATGTTACACTTCTTATGCTGTGAACTTCAGCTTAATGGTGTACCACAGAACACTGAGAACTCAAAATATTTAAAGTTGAAAGTTTCCAGCACTATCTAGGGGTATATAGGGGTAAACATTCTGTATTTTACTTGACTTTTCTGGGTACATCCTTTGGAACTAAAACACTGTTTTAATCTGGTTAATTAAACAGATGCAGCCTTAATCAACTGCAGGTATACAATCAGCCACAACTTAGGTTAAATCCCATGTCATACTTACTCTGCATTAAAGCCATTGACATGTAGTATTCGCATCTGTTTTACTATGGTGCTCTTTCCCGACTCTCCAGCGCCTGAGAAATGGAAAAGAGATAGAGGGAGGAAAGGAAAGATTAGGAACATGAAATATAAGACTACACAAACTTTGTGTGCTCTACCTCTGTGCCCATATCTTAATACGGTCCCTCTACCTGACTTAACTGTCTCAACTTACTACTTTCATGAGCTGTTTAAGCTGACTTATGCCCTATAGGAAACCCAACCATAAGTGACAAAAAAGGACAAAATTTTAAATTTAAAAAAGATTGTTTTAACTTTTTATGTCAGGAAGGACGCAAAGACACTGCATGGTTACAGCTGAAATAATTGTCAATGTTTTCATTAAACAATTTTAAACATTTCTCTGTAAAAGAAGATTATTCAGCCATTATGTACTGTATGTTTACTAGGCAGAGGCCTAGGAAATGAAGTTTGAGTATGACAAATTAGGCAGTCCTGTTTTGCACTTACAGTGTGTGTCATTTGAATTTTGAATAACTTTTTACTTTATTCCAGATCCATAGGTCCATATCGGTGTGCATAAAAAACATACAATATTGGTCCTACTGCCTTGGTGAACACACTTAAAATAAAACAAATATCTGATGTACTTCCACAAAGTTATACTTGTTTGAGGCAGCATGTGTTTTAAGACATCCTTGGTTGCACTAAAGAGTGATTTGACACGTAGCATTAAAGACAGCAAAATGTGCAGACCTGCCTGGTGTGAGTTACGTGTGCTTCTAATTATTTTTCTTAAAGGTCTGAGTCCTGCAAGAATATTTCCAAAATATAATAGTGAAAAGTGAAAGTATTTCTTTGCCTTGCTTTAGGAGTCATCATCTATGAATTACATTTTTGCTATTCTAAACTAGAATTATTTCCAATTTTAAACAAATATTGGTGATAAAATGAAAACACATAATGTAAAACAGTATTTTTAAAACACTATATTAACACAGAGAGCTTTTTGTTATATGTCTTGTTATTAGATCAAGTAATCCAACCAGCTGACTACCAGCAGGATGCTGATACACGTTTACCTACATACACTGACCCTTTCAGTCTGTTTTACAGTAAAGGCTGATTTCGGTTTTCATGCTTCTTTTAACTTAATAAAACATTTGCTTTTGGCAGAGGTAACACACAACTACTTATGAGGCCTAGCAAGTGTCATAATGTTGTGGGAGGAGAATGTAATCACTGTTTGTATCCATAGTATTTTCATAGAATGGATTACATAGTATTTGATATTGTTGCGTTAGGTTACAGAGATTTAAAGACTACGACTCTCATGGTAGGTACTCAGTTTTCCTTGATGTTAGATTTTTAGCAGTGAGTCTGTTAACCTGCCAGTCATCCCTGACATCTGTGACAGAGAGTACAGGATCACATGCTTGTGATTGGGTGAGTGAGTAGAGGTAGGTGAATATGTGGGTGTGTGTTTGGCTGCACACTGCATACTGCCTTTGTAGATTAGAGGGTGGACTGTTGGACTTTCAGCTACTTTAAATGTATATATTGATGTTAACTTCCATTGATTTTATACAGAATTAACTGTTATGAAAATTAACTTGTACAATGTCCACATGTGTACATTCTTAAAACATTGCAGTTATTACTAAATACAAAAAAAATCTAATCAAAATCCCAGTGCAAAGGGCCAATTAGCAGATTGCAAGAGCTTTGTTAAAGATGCAATAACTATTTCCACTTCTGGACCTTATTATGGTCGTCTCGCACATCTTCAGAGGAGTCCAGACTAGAGGTTGCTCAACAAGCTGAGTAGCATATTCAGAACTGAAAATATGATGCTCTCAATCTGACTTATAGCTTCATGTCACAAAGTCAGCTCAACATTTCACTCCCATCTCCTTGTCTCATCCTATGCTACACGGTTTGCCAAGTCAAATACTTCAGGGTCATAGCATTGTACAAAATAAATGACCAGACCCTAACTTTTACCCTAACCATGACATTTTGTTGATTTGGAGTTCTTGCATGTTTGAAGAGTCAAATGTGGTACTGAACCTGAACATGGTCCACCATAGTTATATACTACATAGTAGAACACAATTTTTTTCTTATCCTTTTTTTTTTTAAATGCATTTACATTTTATGCTAAATCAGAGTATTTGTTTCATAAGAAAGACCTTTTTGATCTTGTGTGCCTGGATGGCTGCTGGTTGTTTTAGTCAGCTCCAAAGGATCTTCAACATGTCTCAGGTTCAGATTTGTGGTTAAAATATGTAACCTGTACATGAGAAATGGAAATACAAAGACAAAGGTGCCCACTGTCATGCAAACACCAGAGTGTGCAAATTGTGCTTTACACCAATGAGCAGCAATAGAACTTTGACAAAAACTTTTAACAACTCAAAGGTGTAATTCATTCTGATGCCATTTGCAACACATTTGATCAACAGCAGTGCATCGCAAATGTAATGCTTTGTATACAGGACAACTATTTTTGTTTGGCAAACACTGGGGTGATGTTACATTACAGTTGAGATGTCAATTTAAAAACCTGCCGTGATGGTTTAAAGACGTACTTTCTTTCTTGCCTGTCAGTAGAATAAGGAAATCGCAAAACTCTTAAAAACATGTCAGAATATGATTAAAAAGTGAGACATGTACTCATAAGAGGCACAGACAAAAAAAAGGATCAGTATTCAATTTGAGTTGATTTCGAGATTTTCAATACACAAATGCTGACTATTGGGGTGATTGTGACTTTAAGACTCTTATGCCTGCAGGTCGTAACATCTGCACAAGGGCTGTTCAAGTCTACTTCAATATAACTCCTTTCCCCAATATAACTAGTAATTGTTCTCATAATCATTACTTTTGGAGTTGTTAGTCTACAAAGTGAAACACAACCAAAGCATTAAACCTTATTTTCCTTATTAGGGCTGACCAAGACAATACAGCAGCTTGACTATTTAATCCATTGACCAGTACAGCAGAAATCAACTTTTTACTTGCCTGGTGACATTTTTTAAAAAATAAGTTAATGAATACATAAATAATTCCTTTTCAGTATCACTCCACAAATTCTAACCAATTTCAATGTATTGTTTACTGATAACTAAGTTCTTAAAATAACGCAGTCACTGCAATGTTTGTCTTAATAAAAGGCTGATTGTGCCACTTCAGAAACAACCCAACCACGAGAGCCAAATATAGGTTTTAAGGTGCATGTTGGTCTAGTAGTGAGCTTTGTATGCTTCATTGGGTCAAATTCACTGCTCAACACATATAACTTACTCTAAAATACCCATAATCACATATTACTTCTGGTATCTCCAGAGGACTGGAATATGGACAGGTAACTTGCTTTAAAGCAGACATAATTGTTTTGGTGTTCAAGTGTGTCCTGTCCTTCTGCTTTCCCTCAGTCACCACAACTTCCTTCTCAGTATAAATACAGGCATGTTGTACAGCACACATCCTGACTGAGTTTCTGCAGTAAGATCATTTGATTTTTACAAAGAAAACACTGGCTCTAAGAGTTAAATCTATATACTGAAGAGAGCAAGGTGAGGAAAGTTAAGAAATTCTTATTTGTCTCTTATGTAATGTCAAGAACTGGCCCACCTCCACTTGTCTTCTTTCTCGCAGACATGCTGTCTTAATTTACAATTTAGGTTACTCTTAGTTAAGTTCCATTCTTGGGCCTACAGGCACTCTAAAGATTTAAATGAATACTATGCAAAGTAGTCCCAAATGAACACAGATGAAAAGCATACCCTTAAACACAGAAGCAAACATGTAAAAGTTACTGCTAAATAGAAAAAAAGCTTTGACTGATGTCAGTGGTTGTATGTTTTGCAATGACCAGTGACATCAGTGTACCCACCTTCTACACTGGTCTCTGAATCACTCAATATTGTCAAACCATCATACATTCTCAGATACAGCATGCTTCTGCGTTTGCATTGGTAGATGGTGTCATGTTGACAGCAACTTAGTGAATACACAGCACAGTGCTGCAGTTCCAGCCTTATGCAATGAAATCACACTGCTGACAACGTTCCCCCCAAACAACACCCCAATAGATTGTGCAGGGAAGCAGCATTGTTTTAACTTAGAGTGAGGACTTGATTGTAGTCTATAACATCAAGCACAAACAAGTTTGCAAAGAATACAAACAAACTCACCTAAAAGTAGTAGTCTGTGTGTTGCTCTGTATATCTGTTTGTCTTTTTGGAGCTGCTTCTCTATCTTTTTGTTTGCTTCTCTTTGTGCCTTCTCCTCATTTCTCTGGTCTTCGGTCTTACTGTTGCCCAAACAACCCATCTTCCCGCAAGAAAAAAAAAAAGAAAAAGGGGGTCCAGGGGAGGAGGAGGAGAAGGTGGAGGGGTAGGGGTGCAAGGAAAAATAAATGAACTAAACTATTCTAGATCCTTCGTTGGTCATGCGGTTTGGTAACAATACTACCCCCTTTCACACTGTATAACGTCCCTGGCCTGCTCCAGAAACTGTTCGTGGTGCAGCACTGGAGAAATTATGTGTCCATAACGCGTATTTAGCTGTCAGAGAAAAGGCAGGATACTGTTGCTGACGACACCGAGGCCGCCTTCTCAGTTCTGCTGAATCCTGCTTGGGCTTTCCTCCTTCACATGCAGTATAGTTTTGTTATGTTTCCCCACTCGGTCTGCCAACGTAAAATTAGAAATGCAGACAGTCGAAATCCACAATGTATGTTAGGACACCAAAAGTCGTGGTTTCACCTCAAACGGAGGCAGACTACACAGCCAAATTTGCATCTCCAAAAAGCCCGGGTCTTGCGTCTCACTGCTGCCCGTGACAAGGATCCGAAGTCGGCGTGTCCGAAAACCTCACTCGTGCTGTGGCGCGGCTGGTTACCACATCTCCTTGCATGATAAACAGTTCCAACAGTACAAAATATTCTCTGTAACTCCGTCTCCCCGACGGCTTTCTTCGTCGGGGGGCAGCAGGACAGGTAGAAGAAAATAACATTTACATCCAAACGAGCTACATGTGTGATACTGTCATTGCTTCCGTCGTCATCCGGCTCCTCTTCATTTGCTGCAACAAATCAACCATGAACCGTTCCAAACTCAGTGCGGTTGTCTTTTTGTCAAGTCCCCAACAACCTACAATTCCGATACGTTCCAGTTTCCCCGGATTGCCCTCCTTATTTGTGATGTTGTTCCTTGCTGTGTTTTCTCCGCCGAGGGGCCTTCGTTCGCTCACTGCCCCTAGCTTTTGTTGCTGAAAATGTGTTATCAACCTCTCAAATCATCACCAACCCTCCAAAACTGCGCACAAATAGACTTTTTTATTTCCCCGAGTCGATTCCGATGAATCCATTCAAGTAAATGATCATCAGAGAGATTTCAAAACAGAAAAGAAAAAATAAAACGTGACCAAGATGTGTAAATCCCTCGTATTTAGCCACGTTTGTTGCTGGTGAAAAAAGCCGCTGTTCTGCTCAATTTTTACATCCTACATAAGGCCTATGTGAACTCATGGAGAAAGTCTTGCAAAAATACAAATATATTCCTGTTGATTTTGAGGTCAATAAATTGGCATCAGGCTTGAGACTTCATGTGCATACATTCATAAAAAATAGGACGAAGGTTTGTTGTAGCAGCACATTCCCACCGCGAAGGCCGCTCCCTCCTGATAGTTTGTCGTGGAAGGTGAAAGACAGGAATAACCAATTCTTGGAGGTTATTATTTTCTTCCTTTCTCTCTCGTTTTCTCTTTCGCAGAGTATAGTAGTCTATATTGAAGATAGACAACGCTGAAGGTAGACGGGGTGGGGCCACACAGCGCTCATTGAACCCTGGGAAGGACCGAGAGGAGGAGGAGAAGAGATGCCGCTTCGTCTCGTCACGTGGCCCGGGTGCGGAGCTGCGTCAGTGGTACGGCGCTGCGGAAAAAAGGGCGCTTTCTTCAAAGAAAACGTCCGCGTTTCTCTGAAGGTCGGAAGTCGTCCATTTGAAGTAGTGAGCTGCGGGACATCTTCACCAGGAATATCAAAGAAACCCAGGACACCGTGAGGACATGCAGATAGCGCACAGCACGAACCAGAATATAGGGGCTTTATACGATGAGACTGCAAAACACTGTGGCGCAAGCATAAACGATTACGGGTAAACAACAGGTTAGTCATCTGCAATGACAGTTATCGCAACTTAAATGTTGCTCTTCAACTAATCATATTTCCTCAGTCAATCACAAACACGCGAATCGTGTTGTATATGTTCCTTAAACCCCTTCTACCAAGCCACCGCTCAAAGTCGTCTTGTGTGGAGTCTTAAGTATAGGTTTAAAACAACGTCTGATTGATAATGTACTTATCTCGGCCTATGTGACGACTCATTAGCAGAGTTACCATGATGCATTAACAATGGTCATATTTTCACATTTCAAGATATAAACAGCTACCACATTTACTATATTTTAATGAACCACCACAGATACAGATATAGTAAATAAAATCGCTGTAGGCATGCAGGTCTCTTTGTCTTTTACGACAGGCAGGATGAGATAGGCAGTAAAAAAAAAAAGAAAAATATATGTAGAAATAAATCTATTTGTGAAAAATAAATGAACTGAACCTCATTTTCTGTATTATTATTATTATTATTATTATTATTATTATTATTATTATTATTATTATTATTATTATTATTATTCATTTGTTTATTTTCATTACATTTTTCTAAATGGAAGCTTCATTTTAATCAAAGGGGCAGGCCATGCCTTTATTGCTATTAAGCGTGTTGAACATTAGGTGGCAGCAGTCAACCTAATCCGAGTAAACGGGAAGGGACAAGGGACCCACAATGATAATGTTCACAGTAGAGTACTTTTTTTTTTTTTTTTTTTTTTTTAAATTTATTTTTTTTTTAATTAAATACTCATGAACAACTGTAACTTTCCATTCTGTTGCATTGTATAACATTATGGGGGCCATGCTACCAGCCAGCCTTTTATGATGTAAAACAACCCTGAACATTCAGCAGCACAGTTTGTGTACACTAGTGTCAACTTGTTCCTGATAATATCAACATTTTGAATGGCACATTAGTGACTCTTTTACTAAAAGTGTTCTAACTACAACCAAAAGGTTGATAATACAACTCTAGTTTAATTTTTCTCTGGTTATGGGGAGCTTGTCAATTTCCTCCCCTTTTACGACTTAATGAAAACCTTTTTTTCTACGGCCGTATACGGCCAGCTATATATATATGGTAAGAAGCTCCTAACAGCATGTTATCCCTTAGAGGTCACGTATTACGCCATCATATCAGATCAAATGACATTTTTAAAATGAAAAAAACAGAGCACATAGAGCTGGCCTATCAACAGTTGTAGAAAGTACAAATTACAAACTTTCTCCAACTCTTTATTTAATGATGATGGGCTACATAAAACCAGATACAATATCGTTTCTATTTTGCATAAAAAAAAGAGTAGCTATGCTCTGCATACTTCCATGTGGAATATGGGGTCGGGGGCGAAATATAGGACTGCATTTATGGCCATATCATTTTATGGCATTTATCGAAACCGAAAAACCCCTCGCATGAATCTGTAGATTGGGTTTACCGACTTAAGTTTACTTTGTGGGTGGAGCAGAGATTAGATTTTTTTTTTTTTTCTGGTTTGGAGTTATTTGTGGAAGAGTATGGGAGAGACGGGGAGAGAGACAGAAACAAGGTTTCAGCAGATTGTGGGTGAGGGGAGAAAGGAGGGGGACAGCTGAATGTTGTCTGGCATAGATGATTGTGAGGAAGACATGAGCTTTATTTTTTAAGGAATGGCTGATGAAGACGATCTTTATTCCTCATCATCATCTGAGGATGAGAGTGAAGTTGAGAAGGATGAGGTCAACGCCCCTTCTTTTGATACTGATGATTAAATTTAAGAGAAACTTCTCAGGCACATTTGTTTCTGCAGTTTGAATATTTCTCTGCTGGAACACTATAAACTCTCCTTTTATGTGAATAGGCTTTATTTGTATGTTTATGTGTTAAGAATATCAGGGCTGAGAGAGTAAACAGAGGTGGCTAAACTGTAGTTTGGGTTATACCTCCCCCAGCTGACTGACAGCTTATTTTCACAAAGATGAGAAAACCCCGATCCTGATCCAAAGAGGTGGATAAAACTGAGCACATTCTCTTTTATTACTGTTATTATTCTGGATTTTTATTCCTATATTTGACCTTCTGCCCTTGCCACTTCACTGTCTTTTGTGAGCTTAGTTTTCACATTGTTTTAGTTAGCCTAGAATAAGATTTATAAAGTCAACAACAGCCTCACTGCAGGAATTATGAGTTACCCGGAGCCTTGGAAAAACAGATAATGAACATAACACTGGTAATAAAAAAACAACAACAACAACAACATTATCTATATTTTCAATGTTTCTTTTGCAATATTTAAAACTTCAGAAGTGCCAAGTACATTATGTATTTTTCTATATAATTTTTTAAATATTCTGGTTTGAAGATTAGCTAAATAAAGGAAAAACACCCTGTGTTCCTTGTTGTTAATAGTTGTCTTTAGTTTGATTTTGTCTAAACCTTCCCTTTTCAGTGTTACATGTGAACTATTTAGAACTCAATTATATGAACTAGCTCTCTGTATAATTGTATGGTCTGTTTTGAGAACTGGCTGCGAAAGAAATTTAAAAACACCTGCTTTTTGTTGTAAAAATGTCTTAAGAATGATTTCATTTCAGTTTGACCGTTTTTAAATTCAGTTACCACTCGTGTCTTCATTTTCAACATTTCAAATTCTGGATCTCACTTATTTCAAAACCTTTGCTCTGGCACTACTTTTAGCCTCTGGCCTGGAACTCCAACCACATGTATGTAACCAGGACAAACAGTGGGACAGAAGTCCAAGTTGGCATGGCTTATCTTAGTAACATAAAAACTAAAGTGCATCTATGAGGGGACTAAAAGCTTTGAAGCACTTTCTTTGGATCCCCCTCGATGTCCTTTGGGTTTTGTGGTGGGCTTTGGTAGTATTATTCTGCTCTCGTGTACTCCAGAGCCTCTGGCCAATTCAGTGAAAATCCCTGAGGAGCTGCCTCCCATCTGTTAGACTAACATTAAAAACAACACTGCCACACCTCTTTTCTCCTTTTTTTTAAAGGATGTAAATAAAGTATATGAACCCTATGAGTCACACACTTAGTGCGTAGACCTTACTCTGAAAACAAACTTCACAAAGCGCTTTATGTCAAGTGATGACCTCAAGGTTAAAAATCTTCTTGAGTCCACACTAATATTTAACAAGCAAACTTGATGTTCTGTGCTTAAACATTATTAATGTCATTGTGCTTAAATTGTCAGTCTGTAGATTATTTGTGGATTCCTCCTTTTATGAATTTGATTTCAGTACCTCTTATTAGACCTCTGAAGCTTCCAGTTGAGCCATCTGCTGCAGTAAACAAAAACAAGTATTTAGCTGTAAAGCCAGCAACAAAACAAGCAGTTAATGTGATAATAATATATCTAGAGCTGTACATGGTTTCCTTATCTTGCTTTCTTGTCAAATGAACACACACACACACACACACACACACACACACACACACACACACACACACACACACACACACACACACACACACACACACACACACACACACACACACACACAAACACACACACCTTCAACATCATAACCCAAGACCCACACATCACCTCTCAGCTTTTGTTAACTGCACTGTCATGAAATTTAAGATGCCTACTCAGCACTCATTCTTATGATCAATTTAGAATTGCTGCTGGGGAGTAACTGAGAGTTTCCTTTTGTTAGATGGAGTTTATCAACCAAAAAATGAGCATCATCTTTAATAATCTAGCAACAAATACACACAAGATCTCTGTTAGTTAATATTACTTTGGTTGAGCATGTTACCGTTCTTTGGTTCTTGTCTTTTGGCATTATGGGGATTGATTGGGAATGACGAATTAAAATATTATTATTTTTTGAGTGTATTTTTTGGGTTGACATGTGGCTCTAATCCCATATTTTAACTCTTAAGATTTTCCAATATGTTTAATTTTATGTATTGACTTAACTCAGCTGATTACACCCAAGCATATAACAGAAACACTGACATCAATTTTGAATGCTAAGTCTTTGAATGAATGGAACCATTTTAAAAGCAAAGTTATTATTTCAACTTCTGAATATCATTTTCTATGTGACCAAAAATGTAATTTAACACATGAAAATATCAGATTAGATGGCGAATTTAGCAGTTTTCCCCTGTATTCTGTAGTCAAGTTAATGTTTTTGTTAGTCTCAGCCCTCGTATTGATCATTCCTCTGTAGTCACACCAGCTCTTAATGGTCTAACAGCCATGAATATTAGATACACTTCCCTTCACCCCACAGGGCAAATATGATGAGCCAGGCTGATGCGGCTGTGCAGAAACAAACACTGTACTGTATATCTGTCTGGATTTCGGAAATCAACAAATAAGATTTTGGTCATGAATGCATGAAAAGATGCTGGCACTGGACTATAGAACCTAGAAGCCAAAAAATACTTTAAGGTAAAATCTCAGTCTTTACATTCCTGTGAATGTCTCCGTTATTTTTTTGTCTTGTTTGATGTATTATTCGGAGCATGCCTTTTGCCATGAAATTCTGTCGTTATCCTCCTGAGTGATATAAGGTTCATTATGAACACAGTAAAAGAGATGTTACTTTACAGCCCATTATGTCTGGAGGAGAGACAGAGAGAGAAAGAGGTGAGGAAGGAAAGGAGGGTGTGACAAGAGAGACAGGCAAAGGAAGGAAGGAGTCATAATCGTCACACAGTTTAAATGAAGATTCTCCTCCCTCTACAATTTTTTTTCGTGCCAGTCGTCATTGGAGGTACATCATCTCTGTCTGGTTTAAGAGTGTGTTAGATTTATTTCCTGTATTCACTGCTGTATTTTTGGATGTTTTAACTAAGGCTGCTCACAGTTTCGTCTGAGAAATGTATGAGCAGGTTAGACATCCCCTCTACATTTTTGAGACATTCACACATTTGTGCGGACATCAAGAGGGTGACAGTGTCTAAAGGAAGGGTATCAGTGTTCCTTGAAGCAGAAGAGACATGGCGGGAGACCTTGTGGTTGGAATGCTGTATAACTTATTACTGCCACTGCTGCTGTTGACTGGTGAGTTGATGTGTGTGTAACTGTTTCTTTACTGCATATGAATACAACACTGATATTCCTTCATCAATTTTAGACCCTATAAACATCAGAGTAAGAATGATCTATAGCTGTTCAGTGAAGTGGCAGTATTGGAAAAATTCCCACTCAGACAAACAATACTCTGCATTTCTTTACACAGCTTACACGTTTTAAACAAAAATCTAGAACTCTTACATCCCCTGTTCACCCACGAAACCCTCATTAGCTCCTTTACAGACAACAAAGCATTGCTGAATTACACATCTTTTTATGTTATATTCTAGTCAAGATGCCATACATTGGCTGAACTAGGAAATATTCAATGTATTTGACAACTGTAACTTCAAAAATAGGGAAGAATTTTTTTGACTTAAATAACCTGCAACACAATGAATCAAGCACATAACTGTATTCAAGATACAGATGTACTGAAGGTTTATGTTTAGTTGAAAGGGCACACTTTATTAACACTTTATAATTTATTAAGGAATCCCTGCTAAATTTGCATGGCAATGGAAAATGCAAAGTGAGGTTAGTTTTATTAAATATATTGTTACTTGTCTTAATTCCTATTGTTTGATCATGTGTATAACTTTGGATTTGCATTATAAAAAGGTTACCAAGGGGTTATTTCCAACAAACAAAACAAAACAAAAAAACTGACAGTTTGAACATTTGACTTTCCTAATGTGGGATACTTGTGAACGACAAATTAAAACGACAAATGAAAGGCTTTGTTTATGTGAATAATTGAATGAAGTGCGACTTTACCTTGAGACAGATAAAATGTTTCATGTTATTTTTTTTCCAACTTCAGCATCTTCGTTCCGCTACAATGGTCTGTCAGTGGTGTATTTCCTGTTTTTGCTCACCTTACCACTGCTGCCAAATCCTAGCCTGGCTACCATGAAAGGTAAGAGATTTCCACAGATTTTTCAGAGATGTGGTTACAAAGCGTCAAGTCTTGGTGCAAAATTCTATGCCTGTCTGTTGTTTAAGATAATCGAGTTAAATTTAAAGCATTCAAACATGAACAACAAATGTTACCATCCCCCACTCACGAGGTGTCATGGAGAAAGTTAAATTTGAAATTTGTTTAAAAGACTTCTTTACTTTAAATATGATTTTGTGTAATGTATGTTTGATATTCATCATGTTTTTCGGATGATTCCAAAACATGCAGATAGAAATAACTTGTTGATTAAGAAAATCAAATCAGCTTTTAATTGAGCTGCTAAAGTCTGTCAAACAAGCTAAAAGGGCACAGACATTGCAGAGAAGACAATACTGAATAGGACAAAAGTGTGTGTAAGTGTGTGTGTGTGTGTGTGTGTGGTGCAAGTGCTTTCACCATATTGATCATCACTGCCTGCTGATGAATTAAAGTTTCTGCACCCCTCCCTCAAACTACTTTGTAAAGAGGATGCGTTTTGAATGGGAAAATCAATTATACATAACCTGGTAATTACAGTGAGGAATTAAAAGATGTGATGTCAGCAGGTTGACAGCATTTTTTCTTTCACTTTACATCCCTTCATCTAAAAACTGTTTGCCTTTCACCCTGTCCTTGAAAGCTTCATAAAACCCACAGTGGTCTCTTATCTCTCGAATATGATCCTACTCCCCTTGGGCTAAGTGGTCAAGTGTGTGTACATCCAGTGTGTGAATCATGTGTTTATGTACATCCATATATATATATACTTGGGAGTGTGTATGAATGCATGCAGAGAGGGTAGCAGAGAGGTATGAGTGAAACAAAGCTTTTAGTAAAAACCTTAAACATCGTCAGCACAAATGCACACTCAGCTGATGTTTAGCCACATCAGCATTTATTGCTTTTTGTCTCCAACGTCTTGATTACATGCATTAGACTCTGTGTCCAGAAAAATAAATGTTTTTGAGTGAAGATAAAAAGAAAAATGTAAAGCTACACTTTTTAAAAATATATATTTTCTCATTTTTTGTGACGGCATTTAGTGTTGTTCAGGCACAGTTAAGTTTGTTAACTGTTACTTCAGTCTCTTTCTTGTTATAACTCGTCGCTGCTCTGCCCAGGTAAAACAGGTCAATTCTTGAGGGGAATAATCTACACCAGCCTAACCCTCCTGACCCTGCAGTGCTTCATGCAGATCCCCTTTGCCTACATACCTCCACATGGTAAAACAAAACAATTACTCACTTCTTTGTATGACCATTTGCTGGTGTTAGCTGTTTCCTAAACTGATCACAAAGAAGTTTTGATTGAATTGATTTTAAAGTTATTAATACATTAATAGATCTTCATTCTAAAAAAATGTGGCATGCAAATGTGTGAAACTTTTTTATGCCAGGGGAATACCTTAGGTTTATTTTGATGACCTTTTTTTTTATTATTTAACAGTCAGTGGCTTCTGGGAAGATTTTCTCTACCACCTGGGTATAATAAGGTATGCATTTGGAGTCATTCATTTCACTACACAGAATCTTAAAATCACTCTAACCTAAATCAAGGCTTATAACTTCAAATGAAATGTACAACACCATTTGCCAGTGATGTAATTTTCACAAATGCTTTCACAAATTTCATTTCAAGGAAATCTCATCCATACTATTCATCGAGAGAAGGATGTCAGTGGAGTTAAAACCCATGAATGAATGCATTTTTTTCAGGTTCAGTTTGGTTAGCCCCGGAAATGTTGTGCGTCTCCTGGCTCCAGATATAGGCCTCCTGTTCTCCTCCCTCTTCATACTCAGACTGTGCAAAAAATTATTGCGTCCAGTACCACAAGTCAGTCTCCATGAAAATGGCATACAGCCTGCATCTGACCCTGAGGTAACACACAAACTGTTAAAACCAACAGTATGCTAAGAATGCATAATGGTACCAGTCTGATTGTTTCATGGATCTGACAGGAAATAGATACAACTGAAAGCGAGTCTGGTGAAGAAAGTGACACAGAGGGCTCATCCTTTGACAGCTCAGATGAGACCACCATGCCGGTTCAGTCAGGCCCTCCTCAGTTTGTCCAGAAGCTGATGGTGTTCGCAGCTGGACTGAGGCTGCTGCTGTCTGCAATTATGAATACAGCAGCAAAAGTGGTAGTTACTCTGCTGCTTGGGCTTGCAGGTAAAATATGGTGTGAGAGCACAAATTTAGTTCATCTTTGGACTTTTGATTCAAATATAATTTCAACTTATACCTTCATTTTGTCTATAAACGTGTTGATGGTTCTGTGTGTGTGTGTGCAGGTATCATACTGCCCTCCCTCACCTCAGGTGTATATTTTGGGGTGTTTCTCTGGCTGGTTTGGTGGTGGATTTTCAGTCACTCCATCAGCATGCTGTTCTTCAGCTCCCTGTGTGTGATGATGGCCATCTTCAGTGGAGGACACCTGTTGGCTTTGTACCTCTACCAGCTGCCCCTGTCCCAGCAGCTTGTGCCACCAGAGGACGTCTACGCCAGGTGTGGGGCTAATGAAAAAATAAACAAGCCAACAATTTTATAGATTTCATGTTAGTTTCGGTCTTAACAACCCTTTCCAAAGTTAGTATTAAGCTTTTGGACTTCTTGTAAAAATTTCTACACATGAGCATGTATCACTGTTGTGCTTACATCTGTGCTCTCATACACCATCAAACCTTCACTCCTTCTTACTTCAGTTCTAATTTTGCTTTTCTGCTCCTTGCTCTCTCAGGTTGTTTGGCATGACTGGAGTAATAAGGACAAACGTTTCAGATCCACACTCTCTTGGTCTGCACCCACATGTCAGTTGGCCTGACTTCATCAACCCTTTGGTTTTACTACTGCTTTATTATACACTGATGGCTCTGCTTCACAAATGGGTCCACATAACAGAGGAGGTTTGTGTGAGTGTGTTCATGCGCTTGTCAAGAGATTTTATCTAGATGTGTGAGTAAGATGGGTTATGTTAGTGCTTCCCTTGTTAATAAGGTTACACACTAGGGTGTAATTACTCCAATGCTGTTCATAGTTTTTAACCTGTGCTACAGTTTATTGCAACAACTTCTGCAATTGTACTAATAATGCTACTTATAGGCCTACCTACACTATGATTACTGCAAAAACTTGAGTGCTACTAAAATAATTAATTATGATATTAACATTTGTTTCAGGACACCTCTGGAGGAGATGGTGAAGACCTTGGGAGTCCGTTGGAAAGTTCTGAAGCTCCTCCAAGCTTCTCCAGGGTCATCTATATCTCAGGAGATAAGCAAGAGGTAAACTACAAATATGGATGTGCTTTTCCTGGATTTTATTCAGCTGCATATTATTAATGTACTATGCCAGTCATCATAAGTATTGGTCTACCACTCTGCCTATAGTTAGTTGTTCCAGATTAAAAAAGAATCATTACCAGAACGTCTGTGAAAAGCCTTCAAACTCAGATTAGCCAGAAATCAAAACAGGTCTCACTCGTCACACATTTTAAAGTTTATGTGTTTTATCACACCAGTCTATGATTCTTTTTATTTATCAGCTTCTAAGCAGCACAGATGATGAAACCTACCTGCCTGATGAGGTAATTATATCGTTCATACAGTTTGGCATTTTACTCTATATTCATGATGAATCATGTGCCAGACATGTTAATACTTATTTTGGTATCCAATATGTTTTCATTTCCCAGCCAATGATTTTAATGACGGAACGTCCTTGGCAGGATGTTCATGCAAACGACCTTGGATCTTTGTTACCAGGAGCGGGATACACAAACTGTTACTCTCCACCACAGTATGGCAGCAAAGACTCCCTATCACATGGTAATCTCAACAGTGGCACCTCTTAATTAAGAATCTCAAAAACAACATCAACATAAATGTTGTTAATTGATTTGTATAGATCTTTGTATATGTGGGGTCACCCTGAAACCTCTATAACTCACACATTATATCTAGCCTTTGAGGGTTTGAGTGTGATTTTTCATTTGACTTAATCCTCATATTTATCCTTATGTTTTCCTGTTTTCCTGTGCTAGAGACTAAGAGTGAGAAAGAAATGAGTGAAGAGTCTGGAGAGAAGTTGGCAACAGAGACATCACCTCCTACCACAGGCCCAAGCGGCCTGGTAATTTTTGGACAGTTGGTGCAAAAACACAGCTATGTCAGTGCCCTCATCATCATGATGGTAAACAATGCTAATATTCAGTTATTAAGGTTTTTAAGTTCTGTGACTGTTTAGTATCTGTGACTGTGGTATTCAGGTTGATCAGCTGGAGAGAAGAAATCAATAGAAGGAAACATTTTTCTAGCTAAGGCAAGTTTAAGCCTCTGAAAACTTGGAGTATAAGTATAATATGCATTTGTCATTTTATAGGTAATTAATCCATTAAGTTTTTAAATATATAAATTAAATCTTACTTTAACCAAGTGATCAATTGATAACACCATTCAAAGTAAGGATATCTTGCAAAGATATCTAGGCTTACTACTGAGATGATTTTTTCACAGACAGAGGTGTGGTTAGTAAAACGATCATTGAGTTGGGCTACTGGACATTGAAAAATGTAGTACCAAGCACCACCCCTGTGAGTGAATGCAGTATAGGCTATATAATATGTTTTATAAGCAATACTAGCATTGCTGTCAATATTTCTGTAACGGTGCTGAAACTTAATTCAAAGTGCCATAGTAATAATAATAATAATAATAATAATAATAATAATAATAATAATAATAATAATAATAATAATAATAATAATAATAATAATAATTTTTTTAGGTGTGGAGCATCACCTATAACAACTGGCTTACTTTCGCCCTGCTTGTGTGGTCCTGTATAATTTGGATGATGAGAGACCGACGTCGCTACGCCATGATGTCCGCCCCGTTCCTTGCTATCTATGGCACTGTCCTGCTCGTGCTTGGTTTTCTGAGCGGGCTCCGTCTAAGCCGGGCCGAGTTGTACCCCGGTCTCCCCCAAGCTGTAATTGTGGACTTTGACCTGAACAGTTACCACCCTGCACCCTGTGTTCACCTGGGAGCTAAGGTGAGGCAGCAGCGTTGAAATACAAATAAGACAGAACAGCAAAAACTAAACTAAATCGCATAAACTTTAATGTGTCAAAAGTTCTAACTTACAGGCGTCATGATACATTTGGCTAGACAAGAGTGCACTTAAGTGTTTCTTCTTACTACTTAAGACATCAAACTGCTTTTAATTTTCATTTGTAGCTTTATTTAACTTTTCAACCAAGTAGGTGAAATCTAAAAATGATGCACTGCCAAGATTTATGTATTTATTATGAATAACCAAGCTTATGCTTCTCAAAATATATTTCAATCTTTGCACAACGTATGTTGACCACTGCATTTCGCACAACTTTTTGTGTATGTACATAAAGTTCTTTGCTCATGATAAACTGCATGTGTTGTAGGTCTTTTATAGCTTCAGTTTCTGGTTGATGTTTCGTCAACAAGTGAAAGAAAGGCAAGAGGAGCAGAGTTTAAAAGAACAATCTTTGGATGAAGTTAAGGCTGACTCGAGTAAGTATCAACTTAAAGCCGACTCATGTAATTTAAATTCTGTCCATCCGTTCACTTTCTCAGAAACTCATAACAATCTTTTAACTTTTTTCCAAGCTAGATGAATGACATAGTTTGACAAAATACTTAAAAACGCCCCCTGCTCTTGTTAAATCTCCTTACCCCTTGACTGACCTTCTCTTCATTATGTTTGCTTCTTGATTTTTCTGATTTTCAGCAGAGGAAAGTCAGCCATCACCTCTTGTAGCAATGTTGATCTCAGGGGTGAGAGAGCTGCTAGTGAAATACTGGATCCTGTTCTGCTGCTCGATGTTCTTTGTGGTCAGCTTCTCTGGAAAGGTACGGTAAGGCTTAAAGACAAAGCACAGGAAAGATCCAGACTTCCTCATTTTTAAAGCGGTTCCTGCCCAACACTGCAAAAGTATTCAAAGGCTGATATAGAGTCAGAAATTTGGATTGATTTTTCTTACTGGATAAGCTGCATACTTGAACTCTTCACCTGAGGTCATTAGCACAAATTTAAAGCTACTGGTTTGCATAACTTGAATAACTAAATTCTGCATGGCTCTCTGGTCCAGATCTTCTCAAAGTGATATGACCACTGGCCGTGCTTTATGAAGCACCCACATAGAAAAAAACATACTCTAACTTACTGGAAAAAAGGGAGAAATAAATGATTTATTGTTTCATATTTTATATTAAAAGATTTATCTTGGGCTATTACTGCTGTCCAGGAACATTCCGAAATTAAGTTGCACAGGCAATCTTCAGCAGATTTCTTAACACTAAGTAAATGTTAAGTGAGTATCATATAGACCTAAATCTTGGACTGTTTTTCATGTTAAGGTGGTTGTCTACAAGATCCTCTACATTGTCCTTTTCCTCTACTGTGTTGTCCTCTACCAGGTATGTGATTTTCAGCAAGAATGTTGTTGTTGTTTTTTTCCCCTCCAGCTTATTTTTTTTATCAGGGATCTGGTTTTAGTAAATAGCAAGTCGGCAGTCTGGTTATTTTCTGCAGTGTACAGATGAACTTCCTCATTCAGCTTCGTTTGTGAAATGAAACCTGAAAAGACTTTAAATTGCTTTGACTTATATATGCACATTTACTCTTTCTGTTTACCTGCTACATAATGCAAAAGGCTTTCTAGGTTTACATTAACTGCAGTGTATTAATACCTAAATTACCAGCAGTGATTCAGAGCAGTTCTACCTCTTACAAAAGCTACTAAGGAAAGCACATGTTAAAAGTCTGGGTGCTGCTTAGTGATACAAATTTTCTGTTGAAAGTATTGATTATGAGTCATAATCACATACAATCATTTTTGCTCCTGTTCTCCTGTTTTTCTCCCCATCATATTTCTGCTGACCTTTTAGAAACACAGCAGGCACTTACAGGAAGGCCTAATGGCTGTAGAGGTGATGGAATATAAGACAGCAACATTAAGCCTGTTTTAAACAACCTAAAGCTCACAGTCAAAGCACAAAGGTGAACACCTTTACTAGTTAGCTTATTTCACTTTTAAATAATGAAAAGAAAACAATTGTATACTTTGATGAAAAATGCCCTTGTGAAAAGCTGTTTACATGCTTACACACAAAATACTCTTTAATGTCTTTCAGTAACCAGCCAGGCCAGATACATCTTGTCATCATGTCAGCTCTCTTTCCCTTTGAGGCTGCTTAAAGAGTCTTCTTGTTCAGTAGTCATGTTGCTCGTTCCTTTGCAAACGAGTAACAGAAGGATCAGAATTTGACACATTGGTTACAGAAAGTTTGGCCGTAAAACTTCCTTTCTGCATTGCGCCTGGATCACATGGATGTATTCTCCACTGAATGCACTGGCCAGCTCAGACTTTTTCCAATGTGAATATAATTAAATACACTAATGCTTTATTTTGAGTTTGTATGTCTCTCAATGCACTGAGAACTCGGCAATGTATGCCCAACTTATGTTTTCACTATCAGGAAAAATCAGGGACAAAATTCAGCATTGACTGTGTACCAGATTTTTTGCTGAACTATTGCACAGTTAGTTTTTGCATCCTCAAAATACCAATGCACCCCCCCCCAAAAAACAACAACAACAACAACAACAAAAAACAAACAAACAAACAAAAAAACCCCAAAACAAACAGATGATGAATAATTAAGCACAAGAATTCATAAGGAGCTCTTTGGACTATGAATGATGTTATGGACTTGCGTCTTCTTAGATCCGTTATGATGTGTGGCGGCGGCTCTTGAAGACATTCTGGGCAGTGGTGGTTGGTTACTCCATGGTGGTACTGATCGCCATCTACATGTACCAGTTTAGGAGTGTTTCTGGTCTGTTCAGGCAGATCATGGGTATGTCTGAGGACGGGTGAGTCTTTATTCATTTTAAGAATGAAGCAGGAAAATTAAGTGTTATGAAGTGCTAAACTTGTTGGGCTCAAGTTATCGTTTTTTTCATCCTCAGTCTTCGTGACATTGGTTTGGAGCGGTATGACACGGTGGAACTGTTTGCACGTATTCTGCTCCCTGCTGCATTCCTATTGGCTTGTATCCTACAGCTGCACTACTTCAACTCAGACTTCTTGAACCTTACTGATCTCGATGATGTTCCTGTCAGACAGGTTTCCAGGTGAGACAGCAACGATGTAAACATGAAGAATAAAATGTTAACGCATTGGAAATTTTACTCATGGGATCAACATCTATCTATCTATCTATCTATCTATCTATCTATCTATCTATCTATCTATCTATCTATCTATCTATCTATCTATCTATCTATCTATCTATCTATCTATCTATCTATCTATCTCTCTCTCTCTCTCTCTCTCTCTCTCTCTCTCTCTCTCTCTCTCTCTCTCTCTATCTATCTATCTATCTATCTATCTATCTATCTATCTATCTATCTCTCTCTCTCTCTCTCTCTCTCTCTCTCTCTCTCTCTCTCTCTCTCTCTATCTATCTATCTATCTATCTATCTATCTATCTATCTATCTATCTATCTATCTATCTATCTATCTATCTATTTTTTTTTTTTTACAAAATTTTATTAGAGTGAACTGTTTACTTTGTGGAATTTTTCAAAAAGGAGGGGAGAATAAAAGCGATGTTGATGGAATCTTTTGAAATTCTCCAGTTTTCTCTGGCCTGTTTTTCTCCTGATACATTCAGGTGCCCTCAGAAACTTGAGAGTCTGGTCAGCTTCTTTGCAGTGGTGGTTTTGTTTGGAGCTTTCTTTTTTTTAAAGGAGACTGTTTAACCCAGCTCAGTATTATTTCACCTTTTACTCCGCACTTGTTATAATTTGCAATCTTAGTGGTTATCCCTATGGGATAACTTTCAGAACATGTTATTTATCTACACTGTTGTCTGATCCATTTTTCTCTCCACCAAGGGAAGAAGAGTTCAAGAATTCAGTCAACATGATTTCTGAGACGTGAGAGACACATTTATTTGTTAACACATTTTATTACCATGATCTGTTTGAATTAAAATGGGCTGTAAATGCTAAGTGTAAATGTGTTGTCTACGAAGAACAACAGGTCCCATTTAAATTTTATGAATAAGGATATTTGTTAATCATAATCAAAAATGATGATTACTGATTCAGAAACACGGTAATTCTCACTTTGAAATTAAGATTTTATTTAATTTATTTTCCAGAATCAAAGAAATCCTGTCAAAATTCCAGAAAAGGTAAGACTGTTGCTTGGATCGTGATGCTTGCTGTTTGACATTAAGGTGGGATTTGAGGGGACACAAAAGTTCACACAAAGCTTTGTCAAAGTTTGTGCAACTCTTCTTCGCCTAGGCTTGTCAAGGAGCAGATAGGAAATGGAAAAAGCCAAGAAACTCTAGACAGCATTGGACTCCAAACCTCCCAAGACATCGAGCCTGAGACACAGGAGATGACAGAAGAGGGTAAAACTAAATGGTTCCTTTGTCTTCTTTTGTTTAAAAGCTCTGTTGGGAATTTATAGTGATCCTGAAATATTCTCACTTCTATATATTTAACAATTTAAAATCAATAATTTAAAATGAGATTATCTGCATCAAAATTGGTTATTTCTAAAGATATTGCTCAGTATCTGTGGTCAGGTCCGACTTTCCTGGGAGAACAAGAATCCATTTATGTCATGTAGACCGAAAGTGAGGGAAATTGAGAGGCAGGATCTGTCCTTTTTTCCTGAAGAAAGGATTCCTTGGATTTTTTTTGCAGTAATGATGGATACTGGAGCTGGACGTGCAAAAAGAAAAGAGCATAAGGAAGCTAAAGGGAGCGTAATAGAGCAGGGGCTGAGGGCTAGATCAGGCTAAGCTGTTTATGAAAACTTGAGAGTCTATCAGTGAAATGAAGAACAAGGTAAGTGGTTGGTAGATGCGCACTGGTAGGACTAATGAGGAGTCCCTAATGTTACATGTCATGGACACATGGGACATCGAGCTGTGAGTAACACCAAGTTTACTTGTTGTCATGATTAAAATAGTGTTACATAACTACAAATACATATTTCACCTTGTCTTTATGCATCCCACAAAAAGCTGTCTTGAACAAAAGTAGTGTTAAAAAGAGGAGCCGATGTCCATTCATTTTCTTACAAAACACGTGCACACCTTGGCAAGTGTCCTTACAACAGTGGGTGAGCTCTAAGGGTGGGCTGTCTTTATCCTAGAAAACATTACTGATTTTGTCCAAAGGTGTCGCTGCAATCAACTCTAAATGGATAGTCCTCACAGCCCCTTAAAACATTTTGGTACTGGAAAATTAATGGTTTGGACTTGATTTACAAAGATGTCATGCTATTTTACCTTGGACACATTCATTCTCATTAGTTCAACCTTGTGCCCAGTTATTGCAGGTATTAGTTTAATGTTAAAGAATGACAACTTCTCTCTTGAATTTTGCCTCTTTTAACAAGTTTTTTATTGATTCCAGTTTCTTGAAATTGTGTTTTATTGTGTTACTTGAATGCACAGAATGTTACAGATGATCAGTTTTTGATTATTTGCTTACTGTGACAAAAGTGGCGGTATGATTATGTCCAATGCCCCCCCCCCCTCTTATTTTCCTCCTAGTGCCTCTCCCCAGCAGCTGTGAAGACAAGTGGGTTGTGATTGTGGACAGAGCGAGCCTGCTTCTTATTCACGCTCTGTTAGGACTCAGCAAACTCCAGGAGCAGAGCTGGAGACTGCTGGAGCTGCACAGCCTTAAAATTGTTTCCTCTGGCATCATTTGGGTGTCCCTGCAAGAGGTGGGATATGAGCAATAATTGCAAGGTCTAATGAGTGAAAAAACATAGACAGTGCCTTTTTTAAATCTTAAATATAAGTTTCCTCCAAACAGTAACATCCATCTTTTGATAATACTGTGCTGTCATGTTTGACGTGAAGTGGTTTCTTTTTTATCTGCACAATATTAGAACCAGAATTTGAGATAAAATGGGATTTAAAAGAGACATTTTTAATCTTGAAATCACCTTGTTGACTTCTATTTGGCCTGACCAAATCTCACAAAAAGAAAAAAGAAGTTGTGGTTTATGTTTAACAGGTATCTCTGATGAACCTGCTCTTCTTGGTTCTGTGGGTTTTTGCACTCCCATTTCCACGGTTACGACCTTTGGCATCAAGTATCTCTGCTGTGTGGGCCTGTGTCATGGTTGTGTGCAAGATGTTTTACCAGCTTAAAGTAATCAGCCCCCTTGATTACTCCTCCAACTGCACAGCCGTAAGTATGACTTGATTCTTCTCTTGGTCGGCTGACAACTGATCCATATCTTTGTTTTGTTTAACTGACCTGTGGTGTTTTCATTGTCTAAACAGTAAACACCTCTGTTGTTGTTGTTTTTTTCTTTTAATCTTGTCTTTTTTATTAAAAAATATGATAGGCACAATTTCCATCTTAAGCTCTTATCACTTTTTCACAGGGCTTAATACCATCCAACAGCTCAGGTTTGGATGATGAAGCAGAGCTTAGAGGGAACATGATGGAACTGCTCAGAAGATCTATTCTGTACATTGAGCCTGTAGACCCCGTCTACTGGTGTGGAGCACTGCGTAAATGTGAAGGCAGGATCCTCCCTTGTCTCCGGGTATGGCCTGAAACTTTATGTCTTTGGGTCAGGTTTATACTATATTTATATTCTATAATTAGGTTCAGATAGATTTGTTTCAAGGTCTAGAACCAGGGTTGGGTAGATGCACAAGATTCAGCATTTAAAAGCTATGTGAACAGGGAAAGTAAGATAGTTTTATTCTTATGTATTGAAAGGCTATGCAGTTTGTCAGTCCTACTTCGCTTTTGTTAAGTCCTGCAGTGAATTCAAAAAAGCAGAATTACTAGTGATGTTAAAAAAACAAATCACATCACTTCCCTAAAGGCTAAAATATCTTGGACTAATAATAATAATAACAATAACAATAACAACAACAACAACAACAACAACAACAACAACAACAACAACAACAACAACAACAATAATAATAATAATAATAATAATAATAATAATAATAATAATAATAATAATAATAATAATAATAATCAGGGGGACAAAATGATAAACATTAACCAGAGAGAGATAAGCAGTGGTATGTTAAACAGATGGTGTTTTAAAAGGAAGGAAAATAAACATCACATTGGGGGAAAGAGAAAGGGTTAATATGATGTAGAACAACAAGGAAAAAACAAATAATTATTTAACACGTGAAACCAATGAAGCAGTTTAAAGGAGATTAAAAGAATTTAAGAAATAGAACAGTAATTATAAATAGATTAAAATAGGTTACACTAAAATTAAATTCTAGTTTAAAAGGTGAAATCAAATAAAAGCACATCTGCAAAAGTTAATTTTAAGATGATATTTAAAAGATGTCACTGACCCTAGAACTTGTTTTTATAAGGAAGGGAAATGTACTCCTAAACAATTAACATCTACAAGTTTTGTGTAGTTCTAAAGTTCCTTTATGGGTTTGAATGGGTCTTAAAGTCTGTGACAGTTAATCCACAGTCCTTCCTCCTTTCCTCTACAAAGACTGTTCCCTCTTACAGAACCACCTGATGGTGCTGGGGCTACTGGTTTTTGAAGCAACTGTCCAGCGGCACCAGCTCTACTTCCGCCTCCACAATGACCTCAAACCTCCACCCTTTAGCATTATATTCCAGGGCATCACGAGGCAGCACCTCGACCATGGTGTTCTGCCCTGCATTAAGTATTTCATCAACTACTGTTTCTACAAGTTTGGACTGGAGGTACTTTCAGGGACTGGAGGGATTTTTATATGTCTGTAAGCTTCAAGTATATCTGACAGCACTTTTTCTTAGATCAGCTTGATTGTGGCAGTGAACGTGATTGGTCAGAGGATGGATTTCTATGCTCTGCTGCATTCCTGTGCTTTAATGGCTGTGCTGTCACGGAGGCGAAGGAAGGCTATCGGGGAGGTGTGGCCTAAATATTGCTGCTTCACTGCCGGGCTCATGGTGCTGCAGTACCTGCTGTGCATTGGCATCCCTCCTGCTCTCTGTGTCGGTATGGATTTTACAGGAGTTAAAAAAAAGTTCCTAAAACAGCTTGAATGAGAAAATATAAATAATTGCTTGATACAGTTGATTGATTTAGAGTGTAAATGAATTATCAATATTCAAAGTAGTAAGGCATTATTTCATGTCTATTAATCCGCTGTAAGAAGCAGATAATTTTTCTTGTAATCAGATCCAAATTATTTGATCTAAAATTGTGTAAGATAGCCATTTTAATATCTGGAAGATCAGGGTAAAATCAGCTCCCAACTTGTTGAGAAACTGTTTGAAGAAGCATTATGACATTTATTATAAGTATTTTCTGATTCCCCATTTTTGTAAATCGTCATTTTGTTTTTTTTTTTAAGGCAAAATTAAACCTCAGTAATTATACAATGTTTTCTCTTCAGCTTTGTACCAATTTCTTTCTTTTTTTTTCAGATTACCCTTGGAGAACTTCAATTCAGCCTTTGACCTCTAATGTTATAAAGTGGTTTTACTTGCCGGACTTTGCCATGAGACCCAATCCTCTGTTTATATTCTGTGAGTTCATCTCCAATGATCTATCAAGTCTTTGAACGTTTTCCTTCTCCTGTCAGATTTTGACCCCCCCACCCCTGCTGCTCTCTGCAGATGACCACCTCCTGTTACTCTGCTCGTCTCTGCAGTGGCAGATGTTTGAAGAGGAGAACAGAGCAGCTGTGCGACTGCTGGCAGGAGATAATGTTGAGATCAGTCGTAGTTTGGATCCTTGCTCATTTAACCAGTACATACCTGTTGATAACTTCTTACACTGCAGGTCAGAAATGAACCTCTTTCTCTTTATTTATGTTAAATTATTTTCTTCCCTTTTCAAATGTGACTCACCTTGAAAGTATACAAATGCAAACAAGAGTGGGAAATAACCAAAATTTGGTTATTAAGCTTCAAGAGAAAGTCTCGCCTCCGCATAAGTTACATTGCTGCTCTTCCTGAGCAGTACACTGACCCTCTCTGTCTGCTCAACAGAAGCTACCTTGACATGGTGAAAGTGTTTGTGTTCAGCTACTTCTTTTGGCTGGTTTTGTGCCTCATCTTCATCACTGGTACCACACGGATCAACATCTTCTGTCTGGGCTACCTGGTAGCTTGTTTCTACTTCATGTTGTTTGGTGGCAGCGTGTTAATGCAGCCTGTCAGATACATTCTGAGACTTTGGGACTGGCTCATTGGATACACCTGCTTTGTGATCACCATGAAGAACCTGCTGTCTGTGAGTTATCGCACTGTAAAGAAGCTCACTGAGTCATTTAGAAATGATGATATTCTGGTTAGCTGCTGTTATAGGCTAGTATTTTCATGCCATTCTTCTCTTTTTGTGATCAGCTTGGGTCCTGTGCCTACTTGGGTAGCTTATTGAAGAATGGCTGCTGGTTGATTCAAGCCTTCAGTATGTTCTGCACCATTAAAGGCTATGATGTCCGTAAGTGTTATCCATGGGTAATGATTTATGACTTCCTAAACCTCAATGCATTTTTAAAAAACTGTTTTTATGTGAGTAAATGTTGAATGTCTACAGAAGAATTATTTGATCTTATAGCATTAACAACATGAACTGTCTGTGTAAATAATGACTGTACTTTCTTATTTAAAGAGATCATTTTCTGGTTGTGTTTTAGCTGAGCCTGACGAAAAGTGTGAGCTACCTGCAGGTGAGGCCGGCATCGTCTGGGATGCGATCTGTTTCACTGTTCTCCTGGCACAGAGGAGGGTCTTCCTGAGCTACTACTTCCTTTACATAGTGGCTGATCTCAAGTCTTCTAAGATACTGGCCTCCAGGTCTGTACTCTACTCATGCTTGAAGTACATCCTCATGTTAATGCTCCAAATATAATACTTTGAAGCAGGAAAAATAAACCAGAAGGAAAAGGGTGAAGAAGAAGGAAAAAAATGTCTTCTGAGCATGTCTTTTCCGTGTTTACAATAGAAAACCATGCTGAAATTACATCCAGTTTTCCTGAATAAAGCTGCCTTCAGAGAAGTTGTGTAGTGCTCTATTAGAAAGATATTAATTTCTAAAGTATCATATATTTTAGAGGTCAATGTCTTAAGGAAAAAAAATAGTAAAAAGTCAACATCCTTTAATATTTATCATCAACTGGAAACTCCAGTTTATTTATTTATTTATTTATTTATTTATTTATTTACTTACTTACTTACTTACTTACTTACTTATTTATTCCCGTACATTCTCATATGAGCACATTTGCAGAGTGACTTAGGCTGACACCACATTATGCAGTATCTGGCACTATTTTAAATGTATTGTCTTGATGAAGAAGTACAGAAATAAACTCCACTGTGATGCAACCACTTTTTTTCTGCCTGTTTCTTCCTTGTGGGTGACTGACAAAGCCCAGTTTTGTAGGATTATGGTTGTCATTTTCTGAACCTCCCTCTACTTTTAGGGGTGCTGAGTTGTTTGAGGCAAAAGTCAAGAAGATGGTCGCAGCCCGGCTTGAAATGGAGAAGAAATCTGTTGAGACACTGAAGAAACAGTAAGAAAACCTCAGCTGATTGCTCTGTCCAGCTGGAGCAACATTTTAACATCCACTTCTAAAGTATTTCTGAATGTGAATGACGCTTAACAGAGTTCCTCTCTAGACCTCTAAGTTTCTACCTCTTTGAATGATCAAAGAATGAATCCACCATCTCGCTCTTTCCCTGCAGGATGGAAAAGATTAAATCTAAACAGAAGGGTCGACCTGCAGCAGCAGACAAACCAGCCCCTCCGATTGATCAGGCGAAGTCAACTCTAGGTAGCTCTTTATGTGGTTTTAAGCTTTTTACTGTTCATGAACCAGAAATGAAAAAAATGCAAGAAAGTGTCGAGTGTATCCTCTGGAAGAAGTTTTATTGTTTTTTTTGTGTTACTACTCATTTACTGACAAGTGGTAGATCAAATTTATAATAATTTTGTATTTATTACCACAGATACCTCCTATAATCAGTAAAATTCTGACTAATCCCTGATGTTTTCTGGCTATAAAAATTAATTTAAATCTTGTGGGATTTTTTCATTTTGGGTCATCACTGATTGTTTAGTCTAATAACAGTGGAGCTTGTAAGGGACTTCTTACCAACATCTGTAAATGTGAAAGTTTTTTGACTTTGTGTGTTATCAAAGGAGAGAAAATCAGAAAATATCTGTAGCGACTCAACAAATTGATTTGTGTATTTCAGGTGACGACGACAAGGCTAAACAAGATGCAGGAAAATGGTGGAAACCCTGGGTGTCTAAACCAGGAGGTGAGTGGTGATGAATACTTGTTGTTTGTAGCCCAGAATATGTATTTTTTTATTGTTTTTATTATCTTTAAAAGCTGCAGTATGACACTGTTGGTCATACTGCAGCTGTATTGGAGCAGCTTCTGGTTGGATCCCTTTCTCAAAGACTTAACAGTGTGCACTGATGTTATTCTGGCACTTCTCTCTGTCATACAGTGGAAAACAACTGTGGCTACCACCTGTTTGAAAGTGACAGTGAGGAGGAAGAAGAGGAAGCTCCAGAGAAAAAAGAAGAAGAGGAACCACCAAAGAAGAAATCCGCTTTCCAGGTAAAGAGTCGAGATAAAAACAGAAACTCTTAAAGTGAAAATTTGTAGTTCAATTTGTTTTACATCCAATACTCCAATACCTCTAGATGTAACATCCTAAACAAGAACATGTCTGTTGTTTCTGATATCTCAGTTAGCCTATGAAGCCTGGGTCACCAGCTCCAAGACAGCTCTAAAGGACCTGAAGAAAGAGAAGAAAAAAATGAAGAAAGAAGAAAAGAAAAGAGCAAAGAGAGAGCTGCAGAAACAGCAAGGTGAGAGAGCAACATTTGCTTAAGGGAAGAGCATTTACTCCTCCTCTTTTTGTTTGTTTAGGGGATTTTTTTTGTCCCCATTTTGGACACAAATGAAAGGTTCTCAGACTATGAAAAAGTGTTTTAGGGACGCTGGATTTCACATCAGTTACTCAGGACACGCTCAGGTTGACTTTACGTTATTCTTTTTCTAGGCATTGAAAGAGCAGACTCAAGTGAGGATGAGCTCGATGAAAGCACAATGGAAGATGAGGTGGTTGAGGAAAAAGGTAAACAAACACAAGTCACTGCATTACTAAATTGTTTTATCTTACTACATTTTATCTTCTCCAGTGCTTATTCGTTTTACGTGTTGTTTCCATGACAGAAAACATTCTGCAGCGTGTCATCAACACCTTGAAGTTCCTCTGGGTGTTTGTTCAGTCCCTTCTCGACGACCTGACAGAGAGTCTGAATTCTTTCTGTAAAGACAGCCGGGAGATTTCCAAGGTGCTCTGTTTTGAGAGGGCATTACTCAACCAACAGCAAAAGAAGGTGGGTGCAGAGCTGGTGGTAAACTGAAGATGTTTCTCGATGAAAGCAGGAACACTGTAAAAAAGCCAATGCCAGTGGTTAGGTCATAGTTTTAATATCAGTACTTTATGTACAGTCAAATCACTGTCACTTTTTGACCTCATTGTCTCACTCCCTCTCTCCTCAGGGCAGAGAGGTGAGCCAGGAGAGTGTGAAACAGTTTTATGATAACTGGATCTCTCGTCAAAACACATTTTCATCTCTAGATGATCTAAATGACCCGCTGCCTCCTTCACCCCCCCCACCTGCTGTCCCTTCCTCAAATCACGCCTACGCCAAACTTCGTAACCAAGCCTCCAAATTGTCATGGGGCAGCAGTGTTTCCAGGTAGGTCACCTGACATCGAGTCAGTCTGTGTTGACATTTCTGCTGTTTGTCTGTTTTTTTTTTATTTCCATAAGTTCAGGGCTGAAAGTTACAGTTTATTATTACTCAAGTTACTGCAATCAGTTATCTTTTCTTATACTTTTTTTAATACGTTTTTTAAAACCGGTACTTGCACTTAAGTATTTTTTTGTGTGGTAAGTTTTTTACATTTTACGTAGCATCAGTTACTAAGTGAAAAAGGTGAAATACAGAAGGGATACATGCTGTCCAGCTGATTGGCTGACCTCTGTTGTCCAATGATCAGACGAAAAAATGTAGAGAAAGAGAACAAACTGCTCCTGCTGGAATCTCAACAAATACTTTTACAGCTTCACCCTGTTCAGGTCAATAACTTGTCCATGAAACAATAAATTTATAAAGCTGACACCTCATGTTAAATGTGAGCTAATCTTGATTGTGTAATGACATTATTGCAGTACAAAACCAAATAAAAATGCCAGTTGGTCAATGCCAGAATAACTGGTCAACACATTCAGGTTCCTGAAATGAACCTTTAACACCCATTTGATGACCAATTTTAACAAACCCAGCATTGTCAAAATAAGTCACTGCGGTTAAGGCCGAACACATTTTAGGTAAGTCAAGTCCAGATTGAAGCATAAGACAGACAGTAAACTGGTGCCGTGGGGCTGAACACATATGAGCATTGACCACCACAAGGACATCCTGCGTTATTATGTGTGTTTTCTTAAGAGAGTTGCTGGCACAGAAAGCACTGAGTGAGCTAGCCGGAGCCATGGAGGACCAAGATGACTGGAGAGGTCACTGGAGCGCTTTTCTGAGGATGACCATGGACAGTACGAGGATGACATAATGATGAACTGATAATGATGTGTACTGAGTGTCCCATGCAAGGGATAAAATAAAGACAAAACGAAAACCATTCTTTAGCTCCAACAGCCCAGTCCTATGGAACAAATCCATGATTAGCAACATGGTTGGATGATAACACACTGTGCCCCCCCCCCCCTTCTCACCTGCAGCTGTATGACAGATGAGACAATGCTTGGTTCCCGTCAGCCGACTCAGGAAGAGCTAGATGAGCCTCCTACTGTGTTGCCTGCTGCTGACCAGCTCAGACGGAGGCTCCGAAGAACAGCAAATTTTGACCTCGCTTCTGTTGGGCCTGAAGAAATTTCACAGAAGTGAGTGAGTTAAATACGGTTTCAGTATCCAGGTTAGTTTTGTTGCTTGCAATGAGAGTCCAGTGTGGTAGCACAAAGTGAAAACACTGAACCGTTTTTATGGCACACCTCTGCTGTTCTTATTTGTTTCTATAGGTTCTCTGTTTTCTGTGTTGAGCTTGATTTTGGGGCTAAAATTTTCCTTTTGTTTATCCTTGTCTTAAAAGTTTTGAAGATGACACTCCTCTTGGGGAAGATTGTATACAAAATGAGGATAAGGAGAATACTGTTGCTGAGGCTGAACCAGAGCAAGAATACAAAATCACAGAGGCAGAGAAACAACCAGAAGTGGATTGTGAGATGGAGGAAGAAGAGGTGAAAAAGGAACCACAGCAGAGAGAAGCAGATGAATGCACTGATTATCCAGAGTGTACCTCACTTGGCTTCAGGGAGAGTGATGGAGAGAAGAGCCTCGACCTTTCAGAATCTCTGAAACCTTTGAGCCAGGAAACAAGAAACCTCACTGCCAGCGAGCTGCTGCTGAACAAGTAGGTGAATGTGAGGAAGGTATCACTGAACCAAAGATTTGAGTTTTTTGGTTTTTGTCTTTTGCAACACTGAAAAACTTTCTTGTGACCTCATGACTTTCTAATCAACTATTTGTTCACTTTTGTCATTTCTTTCTTTTCTCCCCTCCTTACCCTTTTACAGCATGTTTGAAAATGATGAGATCTCAGAGTCTGATAAGTTTTTTGTGACATTGCCGAGGCCCCTGAAGCTGCTGTTTGCCCTCTATAACACCATGGTTTCCAAGTCAGAGATGCTATGCTACTTTGTGATCATCCTCAACCATATTGTGTCCGCCTCACTTCTCTCCCTCATCCTGCCCATCCTCATCTTTCTCTGGGCCATGCTGTCTGTACCCCGGCCCACCAAACGCTTCTGGATGACTGCTATTATCTACACAGAGGTACACAGTGTGGATTCCTGGGGGTTAATAAAACTAATGAGAAAAAAATCAAAAACAGGGCATTATTCAGTTTTTGTATTTAACATTGATAAATTTATTCCTGAGGAATAAAAATGTGCTATCATGTAGAATAGCATACAGAATAATGCTTATACTTAAGTCTGCGGCTCATTCAGCAGCTGATTATGTTTGCATGTTCTTTAAATATTAAAAATAAAACGTAAAAATCTGCAAAAATCCTTTAAACTTAATTTATTAGATAAGTTGAAGAAAATTTGCATGCTTAAGTATGTTTTTGGTTTGTTTTTGGGGGTTTCAGTAATGTTATATCTAACGATCAAGTCCAATTCCCTACAGGACAACCTTCGATGTTTTCATTGTCACTGCTGATCCATCTCCCAAACTTTGTTTCCTCTGTCTCAGCTGACTGTTGTGGTAAAGTACTTTTTCCAGTTTGGTTTCTTCCCTTGGACCACCTCCGCCTATCGAGGCATCAATGCTGACAGGCCTTTTGCCCTTCCAAACATCATTGGGGTGGAGAAAAAGAATGGCTATGTCCTCTTTGACCTTATTCAGCTGCTCGCTTTATTCTTTCATCGCTCAATTCTCAAGGTGCCCTTAAAAATTAAAATTTAGATTTAAATGATGATTCCAATTCATCTCTCTGCAATATCCAGCGTATCATAATTCAGCTGCTTTTTCACACTGAGAATTCTGTTTGTTTCCCATGACTGAACAGTGTCATGGGCTGTGGGACAACAAAGAGGTGGAGATGCCTGATTTTTTCAAGAAGATGAAGAAGAAAGTTGACAAGAAAAAGATGACAGGAGGTGACAAGGCGGGCGGAAAAGACAAATCTCAACGGCGGCTTAAGTTCCTTCCTTTGCAGGCCTCAACAACCTCCATATTCTGTAAGGGAAGGAGAGATAATTCAGCAGAATCCAACGGTGAATATTGAAAAAGGAGAATGTCCTGTTCCAAATATGGCTGGATAGTTTGTGTAGATATAAAGTGAGACCTCTCCCTCTCTTCTCTTTTCTTGTTTCTTATATCTTTCGTTCATTTACTGAAGAGATGAAGCCTAAAAAGCAGCACAGCAAGAAGAAAAGACAACGACACCGGGCTCCTCTGACCAGGAAGCAGAGGATCAGACAACATATCAGAGAAAAGATGCTGCAGGCCAAAGCTGCTGTCATAGAAGTGTATGATGTATTCTGTTTTCTTCATATAGCGTTTAAGTTTCTGTGTAATTTTTTTATTAATTAAACTACTGTATCCCATCACACTTCTGATTATAATACAAAAAGCTACTATACACATTACTTACGACAGTAATCAGAACTTTTTTTGTTAAGCTATTTATATACATCTGCAAAATTACATGACTAATAAAAAAAATTAAATTCATGATCAGTGCACTGGAAAGTTAAAATTGTTTTATATCCCTGGACTAAACTGCTGTCTCACTCTACAGTTTTGTAGACACTTTTTAATACATTGTTACTGTTTTTACAGCGCTCTTCATATTTACCTGCCCATCAGGCAGTTTTTCTACGACATTATCCACCCAGACTACAGTCCTGTGTGTGACGTCTATGCCCTCATGTTTCTCATTGATGTAGTTAACTTCATCGTCACTATATACGGATACTGGGCTTTTGGGGTAAGAGTCCGCCTTGTCTCACATCAAATCAAGAATCTACAGATTAAAGATGCATTTAGTGCAACGTTATTTGGCTGTTCTTGTTCATTTCTGTAGAAATACTCTGCTGTAGCTGACATCACAGAGTCTTTGTCAGAGGACCAAGTTCCAGAGGCCTTTCTGGTCATGTTGCTCATGCAGTTTGGCACCATGATAGTGGACCGAGCCCTCTACTTGAAGAAGTCTCTGCTGGGAAAATGTGTTTTTCAGGTGGTGTTGGTATTTGGAATACACTTCTGGATGTTCTTCATCCTCCCTGGGGTCACAGAGAGGTCAGTAACTGATTTTATTATCCAGTAAAATCTGCAGTGTTTTCTTGAGGAACCAAGTGAAACACGCTGATTTCATCAAACTTATCTCTCTGTATGACATTCACAGGAGGTTCAACAGGAACCCTGTCGCACAGCTCTGGTACTTTGTAAAGTGCATCTACTTTGGCCTGTCCGCCTATCAGATCAAATGTGGCTACCCAAACCGCATCCTGGGCAACTTCCTCACCAAGAACTACAACTACCTAAATCTCTTTCTTTTCCAGGGGTAAAGAAACTGTTTGTGGCTTTGATATAAGATATAAGATATATATTTCCTTACCAAAATCCAGCTCATGTAACCAGTGGAGAAAGGAAAGGAGACGGTATAATTCTGTATACAATCGTTCACAAAGAAAAATAATCAAAATGATATGTTCCCTTTTCCATTTGTATTTTTTTCCTGTTATGCTCTTTGAGAAATATGCTAAATATGTCCGATAATTTTTTTGCCTTTGCTATTTTTCTCTCATTCCTCTTTCAAGGTTCCGTATGGTCCCCTTCCTGACAGAGTTGAGGGCGGTGATGGATTGGGTCTGGACTGACACCACTCTGTCTCTCTCCAGTTGGATTTGTGTTGAAGACATCTATGCTAATATATTTGTTCTTAAGTGCTGGAGGGAGTCCGAAAAAGTAATTGAGAGAATGCGGACATGTCTCAACAATGCATAATATTTTTATTATCATTTCAACACTGTTACCAGATTTGGACTTTCAGAGTGATGATTAAAGCTTGCTGAAAGTTTCTGCATTGTCTTGCCTACACTGTTTCCAGAAATACCCCCACACTCCAGGACAGAAGAAGAAGAAGGTGGTGAAATATGGGATGGGAGGCTTTATTATCTTCGCCCTGATTAGCATCATTTGGTTCCCCCTTCTCTTCATGTCACTGGTACAATCAGCAGCTGGAGTAACCAATCCGCCTGTGGATGTCTCCATTCAGCTTAGTATCGCAGGATATGAGGTCAGACTTATTATTATTTATAACAATCAGGTAAACTGTGAGATAATTTAAACATAACTTGTTTTGTAGTTATAATCAAAGTCATTTAAGAATGGTTGTATTCATAAATCTTGCTTGAATCGAGTAGCTCTTTGCTTGTAGTAGTATAATAAAAGAAATATGGGTATGAAGATGGTGCGAGATGAACATCAGCATGTATGCTCTACTTCTGAATGTGTCTGTGTTTTCACAGCCTTTGTTTACAATGAGTGCCCAGGAGCAGAACTTGATTCCTTACACAGAAAGAGATTTTGACAGACTCACCAACAAGTATGCAACCCACAAGGTAGGAAGCCATCCATTTAAGTTGTTTAATGTATAAAAAAAAATCCCACCAGTGGATGGAAATGGAACACTTAAATACTGCCAGCTTAGGAAGATATAAGGATCTAATCCATTTCTGGCAGCTTTGGTGACATTGTAAATCACTGTATAAACCCCCCACCTCTGTCTTTCCCAGTCAGCTATGCAGTTCATAATGAACTATGTAGCAGATGACATTGTTACTGCTAAAATCAAGAGTGATGCCAGTCTGCTGTGGAGCATCAGCCCAGCCAGTCGAGAGGCCATGATACAAGAGCTCAGCAACTCCTCTCACATATACATTACCTTACGCTGGACACTGCTCAGGTCGGTTTATTTGTACACTCTCTCTCTCTCTCTCTCTCTCTCTCTCTCTCTCTCCCTCTCTATCTGTTCAATCTTTCTTTTCTGTTTTGTGTTTGAGTGTGTAAGAACTCTACAAATATTCTTTTTTTCTGTAGAAGTCACAAGGTTTCCATGAAAGTGCTAAGTAAAGAAACATTTCCCATTACACCCTAACCCCAACATACACAAGTCTACAACAGTGGTCTTCAAACTACGGCCCGTGGGCCGGATACGGCCAGCCTCCACATTTGGCCCGACCCCGTGAACAATACCAGAGACACATTACAATTTTTTTTTTCAGTCTGGCCACGGCACGCGATCGAGACCAATACACACATAGAACGTGACATTCTATTTCATTAATAGTGTTATTTGTTTCATTAATAGTGTTATTATTTATTTCCTGACTTTTTTGTGAAGATCCCAGAGAGGGTTATTAATATTTGGTTATGTGTGGCTTTCTGGAAAACAATAAAGGCCCCCCTGTGATCGTCACACTTTTTCTGTTACAAACTGACCCTGGCCCACCATCAGAGAAGGGAAAAGTTATGTGGCCCTCACAGGAAAAAGTTTGGGGACCCCTGGTCTACAATATGGCTCCAAATGACCTCCGTACTCAAGCATGAAGATAAATGAAGATAGACGGTCAGCAAAGGCCATCAGTTATCAAATGGGCTCCCCTTCACCAGAGTTTTGTTGAGTTAGGCCCTCAAGGGCTTTGAGGAGGGTTAACAGTTTGCGTCAGTGTCTTCGAACCACCCTCACCACCCACTTCCACATACAAACATCAAGAAGAAAAGTGAAATTGATTTAAAAGTAGACAGGGAAGGAACAAGCAGGATGAGAAGCTTTTTGGGCTAGATCTCACCCCCGTCAGGTGAGGCTGGGCACATCTACCTCCCCTTACTTCCCTCATTAGCATGAAGAAAGAGAGGGCAGTAAAAGATCAACCCTTACTTTTATAATAATAATAATAATAATAATAATAATAATAATAATAATAATAATAATAATAATAATAATAATAATAATAATAATAATAATAAAAACACAACATAGTAATAATGCATGACAGAAAGGTGAAATCTTTTTAATCTTTGTCTCTTTTTCCACTGAACACCAAACATACTGAACGCTCCTCCCCTGTTCATGTCAGGAATGCTTCCATATCAATGAATGCAGAAACAGTGGGGGAGCACACTGTGAAGTTCGAGGACAAGACCTTGAAGGATGGAATAGTCAATATGCTCAGAGGGAACAGCAGCAAACCTGTGTAAGTCTCATTCAACAAAAAGAGGTGCTGTTTTTCTTGACAGAAGTATCACTGTTGGTAGAAATGAACAGTTGACTTTCTTTGGATGTTAATGTGAGAGAAATAAGAAGAACATAAGAAACTCAGAAAGAAATTTTAAGAACATGCTATGATAGGTAAAATGCTGCATGACATTATCCTTCTCTTAACAATCACCGCCACCATAGCCATCTAGTAGTTTAACTGTGAGTGTATTTTGCCATGAAAGCATTTCATTTTCTCATGTACTGTAGGATTATTAATTCCCTGTTGCCAAAATACATCAGAGGTCCCAAAGGAACAGTGTCCAAGATGGCAACCAGGATGGCAGTAGGCAAGTTACATTCACACTGAATAAAACAGATTTTACTGCCTTTGTACAAGTAATATTTATATTTTTTATGTATTTCCTCAGTTGTTTTCATAATACAAAATTAAAACAATTGCTTGTATTGGCATGTATCATGTATTTCTAGTTTTTCATAGATTAAAACTTCTTTATACGCATTATTAGCCTTTCTCATTACAAAATGAGCATACCAGATCTACCAGATCTGGGAAGATTTTTGTTGGCTCAAGTAAGGGGTGTAATGTATCAGTTGATTGGAGTGAGCTGTCTTGTACTGATTTTCTTTGCATTTCTCTGATATATTTCCTCCCCAAGATCCTTCAGTCCAAGTGCTGGCTTTCTTCAGGCCTATGTCACTCAAACTCAAACAGGTTGCTGGAACTTCAGAGAAAGACGAAGACCAGTGGTGGGTTGTGGAGGAGTGCTCCCCAGTTCTGGCCTCCAACCACAAATGTGACAGCATCGAGATAACTGTGTTTAGTGATAAAGTGAGTCCGTCCAGTCTTGGCTTCCTGGCTGGACATGGGTAAGAACTGTTTTCTTTCACCAGCAGTTTGTTTGTCATTTTTATTACTATGAACTTGTCAGCTTCAATCTCTCAGATCAAAACTCTTTTTTAAACATTTCAGGATATTTAAAATTATTTTATCTACCGTACCTCAGCTAAACAGTCAATGAGTTTTGAAGGTTTTCAAACATTAACAACAGCATCTTGATCTCTTGATCTCACATCTAGTCATGACATTCAGTGTTTGTCCTTTTACATTCAAGCTTCTTTCTTCTGCACTTAGGATTAGATGATGGACCTGTTCCAACCAGTAGTCAGCTTCCAATAAATTTGGGATAGCTTCCGCAATGTGTTTTTTTTTTCTCTTCCTCCATGCATGGACCCTTTCTTTCTAAATCCACACTATATTTTTTGCTTTTACAGATTCTACAAGGTGCTTTTCACAAACCTTAGACTCGATGTTATTTTGTGAACACCCTGTTCTCTTTGTTGCAGCATCGTCGGCCTGTACATGTCCGTCGTGCTGGTTATTGGAAAGTTTGTCAGAGAGTTCTTCAATGGGATCTCCAGGTCTATCATGTTTGAGGAGCTGCCATGTGTTGACCGGGTGCTGAAGCTCTGCACTGACATTTTCGTTGTCCGAGAAACTGGAGAAATGGAGCTTGAGGAGACACTGTTTGAGAAACTCATCTTCCTTTACCGATCCCCAGAGACCATGATCAAGATGACCAGAGAAAAGAAAGATGATTAGGGTTTGATGTTAGATTTCTCACAGTAAAGGACACTGAAGTGAAGTACATTTAACTGCCTTTGTTCAGAGAGTAAACTTAAAAGCAAATACACATTTCCAATAAATTGGAGTTGAATAACAACATAAGTGCAATAAAGGAAATTATCAGTGGCATGAGGTGAAGGAGGGAACTCTCATTAATGATTCACAGTAAGTAGGAGCCATACTGAAGCACCACTGGGCAAACTGCCCCTCTTGTAACTGCTGCATCTTTGGCTTTCTTGGGATGTGCAGGCTTTGGAAGTCCTCTCATCAAAATCATGTAAATACAGAAATGGATCAACAGGTTTTATGTGAAGATATTTCTCCAAGTCTGAATGGAGAGAGCCTTCACAGTAAATGAGGGCATCAAAGTGGAAGTTGCACCTAGTAGGACTGTATGTAGGCAAACCATTCAAACTGTGAATGTCACAGTAATTTAAAATGCTTTCATAATACCAATCAACTTTAGCTACTCAGATTATGTTCCTGACAGTTACCCGTCAGTTCATTTGACTTTCAGCCCACTGAGCAGTGCATGCATTTGTATTCATTCTAATTCAGGTTTTCATATATCATCCTATTCTTTGAATTAGATCCTTCAGGGGGGAACAGTGAAATTTCATTACCTGATTGATTTTTCTCATTGATCAATGCATCCATACCTCTGTAAATATGTTTCTGTAAATGACTGTGGGGATGTATGAAAAGTTTCATTCATATAAAAATAAAAAAGTTTGGACTGTTGAATTGCTGGTCCACTGTACTGTACCATCAATATCAAGACAAGAACACATGGAAACATTGTATTTCGAATATTTGTCTTTAATAAATGTTTCATAACAATTTAAAGGGGGAAACAGCACATTTATTCTGGTCCCCCCAGACTCCGATGGGCCGTCTCGATGTTATCCATCCTCTCCTTCAGAACCAGTGACAGGACCTCACAACAGGGAAAAGCTATCTACACTGCAGTCTCCTGGAATCCTGGAGGGAAGACACAATAAAAGAATACAATTACTAAAATTACCTTCAAGTTTTTTTCTTCTCAAACAACATAAAATAATGTCGCAGAATAATGAGTACAGTTTGAAACTTAGAACATCATCACTGCTTCACGGTTTCCAATTGTTTTGAAGTGTTCCACTAACTCAACGTGTTTCTGGTGGACCATCCAAGCCTCTGATTAATCATTTTCTTAAACAGATTTCTTTAGGCATACTGGATCAAAAAAACTAAATAAAAAACATGTTTCTGTGTTCAACACTATGTTTAATTTCAAAGCTGCAGCAGGAAGGATTTCTGGTCTTTTTTGCATTGGTTTTTCATCCAGTTTTTTAATTTCACTTTCTAAATAAACCTTGAGCGTCATGTTACCCTTCATATGCTGCCATTTATACTTATTCTTTAGTTTGAATCTGGGATGTTTTTCGGTGTGCTTTTTAAAAACAAACAAAAAAACAAATGACTTGCTCCTTTTAACAAAGACCTTAGTTGTACTTCTGGTACAGCGTCTAAGTGTCTTTTAACAACAAGCACAACTCATATAATTCATTTTGATGTGTTGCCACAATGATGTAACCATTCATGAGTTTAAATGAACAAAAACATCAGCAGATTAAGAAAACCAGCCAGTCTTTTCTCAACTTTAATCGCTGATATGGTTTGAAACAGTGACTGTGCTTCAATTGCGTTCTTAATGGGTTGCTATGGCTTGAGTTAACCACCAGATGTCTCTGTTCTTAAGTAGACTGAAACCTTGAAGCTTCGAATACTAAACGACATAATTAGAAGGAAAGCTTTAGAGCTTCATGAGGCTTTACTTGCCCATCACTAGTCATCTCCAACTTAAGTTCAAAGTATAATTGATATTTGTAGTTGTAATAAAAAAAACAACTACTGAAACAGGCATAATAGATTCAGCAAGTTGAATAAATCTGAATGGATTATTTTACTGGAATATGTCACTACATAAAATTTGGGTTGAAATAAAAGGTTTGCTAAACTTTCCCCTTCTTACAATCCACCTCAAGGGTCTGCTTGAACTATTATTCTGGTTTCATTTTATGCCTCAATGGATTGAATTTAACATTTAAATAGTTATTTAGAGGAGAAATCACATTATCGAGATGTATATTGTGTATCGCGATAGTTTAAAAATATCTAGATATTGGTTTTTGGCCATATCATGCAGCCCTAATAGTACAAATAGGTTATTTCACCTTAATAATGATACGATATAACAATAAAGTTAAAAGCAAAACCGAACCCTTAGTTTCATAGCTCTCTAAATGGGCCGTGTAGATCGACCTCAGAGTCTGCACCGTATGTCCCCCACAGTTCAGAAGTTTGCAGTTCTTTTGGTTAAATGTAGGGTAGGACCAGAAATCAACTTAAAATGGAACATTTTTAAAAATGCAGTATGCCAACTCTGTCTATAGATCAATAAGAAGCTTCCACATGGGGACCACTCAATGTCATACCTGCCCTTTGTTGGGACTCTTCATCAACTGTCAAGCACCATGCTAATTTCATGTACAGATAAGATGAAAAATCACCTCCAGAAATGACAACACATAAAAACTAACACTTACATGCTGCTGGTTTTGGTTTTAAGACCTTGACGCTGGCTTCTGCGGCCTTCACTGCATCGGTTTTGAACTGCGGTTTCAACGCAGATCGCACCGCATTGGCGCAGATAGCGGAGAAGCGTATGTAGCTGCAGAAAGGATACAAATTTTTTAGAGACATGCAGGTAAGAACAGGTGAACTTGACTCAGATTTAGTTAAATTAGGGGGAAAATCGTCAAATAACTGCTATCGTTCAGATATTTACATTAACAACAAAAAACTACATAATAACTTGTTGTATTAGCTAACGTTAGCAATGTACCTTTGAAACATCGGTTAAAAAAAGAGTATTAGGACCTGTTTTGTGGAACGGGATACGACATGGGGCTATATCATAGTAATGTGACTTCACGAAAAATGATTTAGGAACATCATGTCACCACGAACTAAAGTTTAAGATATAATTTTTTAATACTTTTTTACCTTAGGCCTGCCTGTCTCCAGTATGCAACCATCTTGTCTGCGTTGAGGCTTCAAGGACAGATCGGATGTTAAACGTCTTCTTCTTTTGTAGTTGTTTAAGGCACGAACAAGCCTTACTGCCACCCTCAGGAATATATGGGCATGACAACGACTGTGCATGATGACGTCTTCGGTGATACGTTTAGTTGAAATCTCGGGTACATTATACTTCTGCTCCACAGTTCATGAACTCTGCCCTTAATTATATAGTCTGTGGCTCTGCTCTTATCTTGATCATGGATTGTTAATTAGTTGTTACATTCATTTAACTAAAAGAGGGTCACTGATTGATCAGATTTGAAGGGTTCATTATTTTTTGCTCTGTTTTCATAAGCTTGATTTTTTTTTTTTTTACGTTGTTGGCCTTGGAGAGTTTTGGTAGGCTATGATGAAATTTCAGAGACTATTAAATCAGAAAGAAATGTAAATAAATAAAATAGGTGTTCAGTGACAATTTTATATGAAGGTTTGTGAAATTTTAAAAAAATCTATTGCCGTGCACTGGGTTGCATAATGCTTTATTAGAATATTCGGAAATGTTGGGACGATTGAACAAACATTGGTACCAATATTTATCTATAATCGTTTTTTGGGGTTGGTGTTGAATTGTTCATTTTTAAGATCATCTTCCAATTGGCAACTCGACAGAACAACGCTTTTTAAATGACAAATGTATCAAATTGCAAATAATTTGATGAATTAACATGAATAAGATTGATTACTGATTAAGATAGCTATGACGTGTTGTTGAAGTTGCTTGTGACACCAGGGGGAGTGTTGCTGCTGGGGCTCTATCAAAAGTGATCTCTTTCGAGTTCTCCCTCCTTCCTCTCACGGCGGTCACGCTGTCATTTGTCGCCGGCTCCCGAGCTCTGACAGAAAAGCCTCCAAAATGAAGATCTGGGCGTCAGAGCACATTTTTAAGTGAGTAGTTTTCTGTCTGTGGTGATGCCTAGTGGAAGTATGCCTGTTAATTCACAGCTTTTGCGTCGCATCGTTAGTTTTAACGGGCTTTACATACCGTCTGGATCACAGCTGCTAGTCCCGCTAGCAGCTATGTTAAGTAAGGTTGAATGTGAGTTGGGTAACTTTACAAAAGAGTCTTCAGCTACACTACCCAGCACTGTGTCGCGTTTCGCCTTAAATAGTTAATGTGTTCAACTATCACCATAGTATTTGAAGTATAAGCACTAGAAGATGTCGTGAATTTGTGTGTATGAAAACTAAATTGCCCAAGCCAACTCGTTCAACTCAAATGTTAGCTTTTAGCTGGGAACGTTAGCCTATGGGCTAAATTTGGCTATCTGTCGGGTGCTTGAATGTTTGGTGCATTGTTATTATAACTTTTTATAGATTTACTTAACATGTATTGCAATATATCAGCCATAGCTTAATAAGTGTCGCAAGAATGTTGGGGCTTTATATAAACGGATACAAGCCGCATCGTTCAAGTGAAACAAGTGTCATGTACCGTGTTCATCGGGTGTTACATAACGATCTGTATGTCTGTCAGACTCTATGGACACCACTCGGAAACAAATGAATCAGTCGGATTTGGATTGTCTGTACTCCCTGGAAACTTGCACTTGATAAACACGGGCACATTTTGTCTGTTGCCAGAAGTATTTAGATAAATCCGCGATGGAAATGGTCTACGAAGGTGCCATTCCTCCTCCTATCCCCACCATTTTGTTTATTCGGTACTGTTCTTCATTTATTTTAAAGTCCAAGTAACCCAAATGATTCCCTTAGAACATATTTATGTAACATTATAGGGTGCATCTTTACCGAGCCGTGTTTTTTTCTGCTGAAAACTGTTTCTTGGATTAATTTTGTAGTTATGGACACTGGATCTTAGCTAGGATTTACTAACATTACAAGATACAGACATCAAAGCACCAGGCTGTGAGTAGCACTGAATATAGCTGGTTACTAAACAACGCTACAAACTGAGTTAACAAAGTTTGCTTGTTTTCGCATTTCAAATAGTAGCTCTACATAACTGTTGATAAATACATTACCTCGTCATTTTCTATCTGGTAAAAAGTTGTCCTGAACAAAGAAAAGCAGTGTTAAAAAGAAGCTCTGATCTCCCTTTATTTGCCTTAAAACAACACTCCTGTGTAAGAATCATGTATTTACATCAGTGGGTGCAAGTGCTCATGGGAAACGGAGTCTTAACCCCAGAGAAACATTAGTTTTCCAGATAGTCCTCACAGCCCCTTTAAATTGTGTGTATGTAATGAGCTGTATCTTGATCTTAATGTGTTTTTTTTTTTTTTTTTTAACAGCCATCCATGGGAGACGGTGACAAATGCAGCGATGCAGAAATACCCCAACCCAATGAACCCCAGTGTGTTTGGTGTGGATGTCCTAGACAGAGGTGTGGACACACAGGGACGGTTACACAGCACTCGACTTCTCAGCACAGAATGGGGGCTCCCTGCTATGGCAAAGTCTGTAAGTGTTATGATCGGAGGAGAACTTGAGCTGTGGGGGGGGGGGTCACATTTTGGCATATTATGGGCATATTTGTGAACAACTTTCACCTGCAAAGCAGAAGAGATGAGGGATTAGTAGAATGGGCTGTCAAAGCGGACAGTGTCCATCAACCTTTATTTGAAGTCACAGAAGCATATATTAAAAAAACAACCGTCATCAAGCATCATCAGACTAACTCACTGCAGTTTTTATTGAATTATTTAGTATAACAGATTTTTTTTTTTTTAAATCTGGTATTGGCTTTCTTTGACATTATTACAGTGGCAGATTGATTGAGGCTCAGCCCACTGATGCCTGTTCCGTAGTAAACATGTTCTGTTTATGTGCATACTGTTTTTGAAATCAATTTAGATTTTGTGTCCCTTTTGCGCAGATCATTGGAGTAACAAGAACGTGCACTTACGTTCAAGAACATTCAGTGGTGGACCCAAAAGAGAAGACTTTTGAGCTGAAATCTACAAATGTGAGTTGCCATGTTGTGGTTTATTGACAATAAGACACCTCTTTTTTTAAATAGTTGTTACTTCAAAGTAATTCTTCAGTATAGTAGTAAGAAACTCAGTACTCAGTGGCTATAAACAGTGCTTATATGCTGATTAATGCCCTTTTCTCTGTTTGCCCGTTCAGATTTCCTTCACTAACCTTGTATCTGTGGATGAGAAGTTGACATACAAGCCACACCCTCAGGATCCTGAAAAGTAAATATCACATGTTCTTCTCAAGGTTTACATAAAATTGTTTAGTGTATTTATTTATGTATTTTTTTCAACCAGGTAAATCATTAAGAACAAATTCCTTTTTACTATAACAACCAGCAGTTGTAAAAACCCAATTCCAAAAAAGTTGAGACGTTGTCTAAAATTTAAATAAAAACCAAATACAAAGATTTGCAAATATCATAAACATCTATTTTGTCTTTGTAGTGTATTTTATTGAATATAGGTTGAAAGGATTTTCAAATCATTGTATTCTGTTTTTAAGTTTTACACAACCTCCCAACTTCATTGGAATTGGGGTTGTATCAAGTTCAATATTTGCTAATATTTTGCATGAAATGGTAAAATGTCTCACTTTGAACATCTGATACATCGTTTATGTGCTATTTCGAATAAAGTCAGTTTAGGAGATTTGCAAATCATTGTATTCTGTTTTTTTTTACATTTTACCAACATCACAGTTTTTTTTTTTTTAATTGGGGATGTAGATGACTTGTTTACTCGGTCAGAGTATTGAATAATGGATTCAAACTTGTATTTTAATTATTAATTACAATTATTAATTAATTAATTATTAATTATTTTTTATATTGTTTAAAGGATGTTTGAACTCTAAGGTTTGTGTACTTTTGTGTCTAGGACGGTGCTGACCCAAGAGGCTTTGATCAGTGTTAAAGGTGTCAGTCTAAGCAGCTACCTTGAGAGTTTAATGGCCAAGACCATCTCTGTCAATGCTGGCAAGGTGAGTGTACCAGAAAAGCTTCCCATAAGTCTAGAAATTATAGTGTAACATTTTTCGAGTAACAGTACACCGGTCACTGCGCATTATGTGTAATAACACCCATTCTTTGTCTCAGGGTCGAGAGGCGATGGAGTGGGTCATCAGACGATTAAACACAGAAATTGGAGAGTTTACTGCAACTGCTCGTGGCAGTCTACGTGCTCCCATGGCAGCAGCTGTTGCAGATAAATGATCCCAGCCTTTCCTGCTGCTCACTCCAGTATCATGAACAGATGGACCTCTCAGATATTTCCTTACACCTCCTCTGTCAGCACACTGCATCACAACACCGACCTTCAGTCAGAGTGTTTGTTGATATTGTGTGAACGTCACAAACACAACTCCTGATACTCGCTTCCTTGATGTCCACACAGTAATCCTTGCCAGTGTGGGCAGTAACGGGGAGTGCGCTGAACTGATGATAGTTAAAAAACAGGGTTGAGTGGATCTGCACTTGAAGCTCATAGGACCCAGTCTTGTGATGTCTAAGCGCTTATAAAATCACACTGTGCCTCAACAAGTTTTTTTTTGGTTGATGATTTTTCTCTTTACTGCCTATCTGCCCTTCACCCTAATCCTTTAAGCACTCTTTTATGTTCTTTAGCTGTTACCAAATCTTTTTCAACAAGTTTGGCACACTTGGCCCCTAAAACAAAGTCACTCTGCTCTTCCTCTTTTTTGATGACTGGCCTCACTTAGTACAGCCAAACTGACCAAAATATCTCAAGACCAAAATACCTTCTCCTGCAAACAGGCTGCAAAAAAATGTAAAAGCAACTTTGAGTTGTGTGCTGCAGCAGCTGTCAGTTGTGTTTTGGAGCCCCTCGCTTGTATTCACCAAATACAGAGTAGCTGATAATCTCAGTGAGTCCTTTTCTTTCCACTACCTGACTCTTTTGGATGTTTGATGGAGTTGTCTGAGCTGGTTGTTATGTAACTTTTTAGGAGAACCAGTTTTGTGGATTCACTTACATGATACATCCACAGAGTTTAGATTATTTTACCATCCGGTTGATGTTTGTGATTCCCTGAGTGTGTAAACCAGAATTCCAGCTCTTCACAGCAAAGCTTGGAGTGGTGCTTACTTACATTTAATACAACCAGGAAGTCCAGCCAAGGAATTTGTCTCAAGTTTTCTAGCCAAGACCTTTGGTACCTTGATTGAAAATGCTGTGTTTTTCCTGCTCACCTTTATTCTAAAAATAATTCTGATCTTGACTTCAGTACCCTTGACTTGCTGTTCTTATGTTTTCTGTCACACTGATGTGTTCTGTCTAAAAGAGTTACAGTCTAAAATGGTTTATACTTGAATGTCTAACTTATTTTAAAAAAATAACTTACAAGTGGTATAAGGTTTTAATATTAACAAAAATGCCAAGCTCACATTAGCACCGAGCAAATGTTGGTGTGGACTGTAGTGTTGAATGTGTCATTAACATTCACAGGTGTTTTAAGAGGACCTCTACTTGCTTTGGGTTTGGGGTTTTTTCAGGATGTTTTCACCAACAACCTTCAGTAATGATCATAGAAAAACACATTTTGTTTCTCAAAAGTCCACAAAGACTTTTTGCCAAAGTGTATTTGTACTGAAGAACCGACAAAGACTTAGGAATGAACTGACCGATTTTTAAAGCCGTTAGCTTGTGCTGTTTGATACACCATTTCTCCTGCTTGTCCTGTACTAGGCTCTCAGGTGCTGCATAGTAGATAAATGTTCACTCCCCATGTTTTCATCTTTCTTATGACCACATTTAGAGGTTGCAGTCTTAATAACTCTTCCCATTTTCTCTTTTTATAATTTAATATCCAGAGTTCTGCTAAGAGGTTTTGTTGAAGTGATAAACCATCACAAGTCTTCCAAGATGCTCCACAGTCGGTATCTTCTCTCAACTTTTGGTTTCAGTTCATTCGATGTCAACATGACTTTATTATTACTTCTTTTCACACCTTTTTACATCAGCAAGGTTTTGTTTTTAAAGCTTGTTTGTAATTGGTTAACAGTTGTTCAGTCTTGTGTCACCCATTCAGTCTGAAGTGCTATCAGCTGCCCTCACTGACCAATCAGTTTTGCCTTGGGAAACATTTTAGGAACAGCGGCTGTAAATAGGCTTATATTTATATTTTGGTGGTGTTACATTCCAAGAATGTGAACATTGTGAATCTAACAAATGCACACTGAAATGTTTAAAAATAAAGAGATGTCATTGTTTCATGAATTTGTTGGTGAAGTTTTTCAACAAAATGTGTCAAGTTCCCCATAAAGTCTTAAGGTGCAATTATTCAAAACATCCAATAATTTAATTACAAACAGAACCTCTTTAGTTTAAGAAAAGTTTGAAGTTTGGTTTGTTCTATTTGTCTAAGGTTAATTATAAGAATATATATTCATTTATTTCCTCTGTGCTTTTAACTTCAATCATGACAGTCTGAACTCTAACATTAACACTGTTTGCTGAATGTCTAATTCTATTCTATTCTATTCTATTCTATTCTATTCTATTCTATTCTATTCTATTCTATTCTATTCAGCGTAATTTTAGTCTTCTTCAAATCAAGGGTCCTCTGGTGTTTATAATAATAACATTCAAATAAACCATAATAACAGAGATGAGCGGATGCAAATCTGAATGCTTTTAAAAGTATTTAATTAAAATATATTATTTGGTATAAACAATCAGATAAAATTCACACTTTACCAGTGTGAGTTAAAGGTTTGATCACTGTTGATTTGGCATGTAGACTGCATGTTTAGTTGTAAATAAACATACAGTGAAGTCAGGCAGGTAGATTGAGCTTTAACTTTTTAGCAGAAGCGATATATTTGTGTGCCGGACACAAATCCAACATGTTTATAGATGAGAAATACAAATCTGAACTGAGATGCAGAGCAGCCCTGTTTGATGTTTGACAGGTCTGTTTGTCAGATGAAACCTCCGTCTGTCAGCAGCACCTGAGCATCTGAAAAAACAACTATGAATCCCTGTTGAAAATAAAAACACTGGTCAGCATAACAAGAATGTTTTAGAAATTAATGAGTGTGTTTTCTTTGTTTTTCTGTAACTCACCTTTTCCACCTTCAGAGCTGTGTTGACCAGCTGTGCTTGTTTCATCCTGGGTAGAACAACACCTTTGCCCAGTTTCTCTGAAACACAAAGTTACAAAAAGACATTTTCCCACATTACATGACTTTCTTATTGTGCCCACTCCACCTCATGCTGAATCAACAATCTATGCCATGTCATATTGTCCCATTCTGATAGAGATATAATTTTTCCCCTTCCCTAGTGGGCTCTGACAGATTTAACAATTTCGCATTAGTATTTTTTTTTCCAGAGAAATTATCTCAGAAAGTGTGATAAAGAGTCTGTCATCATGGACTAGAACAGGACCCTTCCCATTAGCTGTTCAGGCAGGGACACAAATTAATGTTTGAGTACAGAAGAGAAATTAAAAGAATAACAATTGTAAAAAAAAAAGAAAAACAGGGGCTCACCGTTCAGTTTTTTCACAGCTAATGATGTAACCGTTCTGCTAAACTTCTCCAAATTGTCAGTCTATAAACACAAACGTCAGGTTCAAAACCCCAGTTTAGTTCCCATTTTGTGAATTTACTTGGTTATAACATGACAAAAGAAAAATAAATTTGTGAACTGTACCTTAAATGGTCCCACTTCACTTGTTGCCAGTGTGAGTGTGAAACTGTTGGAAAGAAATCAGTATTATTGCTTAACATTTGCTTTTTCTTAACTCATACTCAGGCATTTGTGTGCAAATATGTGTGTACTTACTTTTTCATTTTCACTGAGCCTTTAAATTTTCCATTAGCAATCCACACTTCACTGCTGAAATTTGAGTCCTGAAAGAAAGAAAGCTTTACTGCAAACACGTTGGGTGATTATGTTAAAGGATCTCTTGGTTGTTTTTCATATATAGATTTATCATTATATTGTTTAGTCATATCTCTGATACCTGTGATCAACTCTTATTACACATTTTCCAAAGTAAATTACACATAAGAAATAATTTTATGATCCTTCAGTTTTACAAACAGCAGATAACACCCTTAGCTGTTTATTTTGTCTAAAGGTGTCACTAAGAATTAGTAAATATTTGAGTGAAGAAAAAAAAAACAATTTTAAATGTTTTTTTCTCTTTTTTAATAGTAAGAAATTTTCTTAGTCCCTAATGTCCACTGAAAGGTCTGTGCTAGAAGGAGAATCAAAATTAATGCCTCAGCATCTACAAGGTATGAAATAGTTTGTTTTTTTTTACACTGCAAGGAAATATGTTGCTCAATTAGAGCAAAAAATAAAAGTTAGAAATTCTGTACACTTGAAGCTACTTGTGAGTAAATCAAAATTTACTCACAACATTGAGTTTGAACAGTGGGGTTTGAGTGCCATTTGACTGAATGGCAAAAGCCTTTACAGCCCCCTGGAAGCCCAGTTTAACAACACCAGGCAGGAAGGAGAACAGAGGAAGGTTTCTGGCATAAACCTGTAGATTCATCAGCAGGTCTGGAAAAAGCTTAGGAAGCTGTGGAGAGAGAAACAATTAACAGGAAGACGGAGTCATTAAGAGTAAGAGCACAGTTACAGGAGACCTGTATCCATATATGAACTCACTAAACTCCAGTGTTGACCAATTTCAACGTGATATGCCTAAACTTACCTGAGGAATAAACTGCCCCATTGAGCTGGTATTGAGGTGCACAGGAGAGTAAGGGGGTATCTGAAGCAATACAGACAACATAACTTGATCAGAGTCATTGTTTAGGACAGCAAGTAATTGGTTTAACAGACATGCAAATATAGATGGATTGGTCTGATGACAAAATTGCAAGAAATCATCTGTTAAACTTAAACGATTGGCTCGATTCTCTGCTTTCTTCCACCTTCTTTTCCAGATGCACTTACCATGCTGTCATCGATGAGGGCTTTGAGCAGGCCAGCTGAGTAGTATCCGTATGAGGCTGAATTCAGGGTGAATTCAGACAGGCCCATCAACAACATGTAGCTGGGCTGCTCAGGCATGGTGAAAGGCTGAGCCTTAAAGGGAGGGTCGGTGGGACTCTTGATACTGTAGAACTCCCCCTTTGAATTAAGAGATGCTAATGATTAAATACATGTTGATTTTTTGTTTCTTTCCACTCAACTGGAAACATTGTTTTTTAATCGCCCCCGCTCTTTTTATATATTATGTTTGCAAAGCCCATCAGGCATATCTTTAAAGGCATGTTTACAAGAGCTGCACGGGTAATGTGGCTGATAGCCAGGGAACCTTACACCTTATGAAAACAGATTATGTGAGTCTCATTGAGTGTGTTACTCCTCACCTTGAGACCCAGATTCAGGCTTGAAGCATTAATGGTGGGTGAACCACTGAGAGGCAGGTCAAAAGTAAGGTCTTGATTCACATCAAAGGAAACTAATAGAACAGATTGAATGAATGAATAAAAGAAAGAAAGAACTGAATGGATGAATGAATTTATACATTCATTACAGACTACAATTTTTACGTGGGGCTTTATGTAAAGTATAAAGTGCATTCATTGTGTGAATGTTTTTTTTTTTTTTTTTACATTTGGGTCTTTAAGACCTGTTTACAGTACCGTTCATGGCCTGTAGATGGCACTCCAAGTTAAGAATGGATTCCTCAACAACGGCGCAGATCTACAAAGAAACACAATGCATGTTTATGGTATGTGCTCACCACTAGAAAACTATAGAATATTTATCCCATAAGCCTTTTCTGATGGTCAGAGAGGGTGGATATTTAATGCAGTTGATATGTAATCAGAGATACAGAACAACACTTACTTTGTCCTCTAATTCACCTCTGATACGCCCCTTAAAATGGTTCACAAAACGCTGGATGATCCAGCTATTGACAAATAATATTTCAAGGTTGACATCTTGAAATCACAATAGTTTTGTTTCTCTCTCCTCCTTTGTTCTACTGTACCTGGCTCCACCATGAAGGCGAATGTTTACATCCCCAATTCGAGCATCACAGCCAGCATAAGTGACCGATAGATGCCCTTCAGGATCTTTCCCCAGATTCACAACAGAGGTCACGTCAACATCAAACATAGCCATTTGAAATGATCCATGGTCATGTCTGAAAAACAGCAAAAACACAATCAGCACATGTTGGTGTTGCTGAACATTTACCCCTGTATAGTATTCCTCTAATCGAAGCAATCATCTATGTGTGTGTGTGTGTGTTCATGAGGCAGCACATGTATCATATAAAAAAACATCTGATTGCAAATCAAGAGTGGTACATTCTAATTTCCACCTGACTCTTTATGGGCTTCTTATTTACTTTACATTTCACTGAGGATTTATTAATCCATGGCAGAATAGATATGGCTGTGTCTAGTTCTAATCAGAAACCTTTTTTTATGCACCACAATAAAAAAATGAATGTTCTAAGTTCTAAGTAATACAGGCCATTGCAGTGGCACAATAGTATCCACAACAAGTTGTTACTTTTTTCACATGTATTGTGTCAACATAAGTGTAAAAACACCATAGATAACTGTCTGCATTATGGTTATGAGGAAAAGTATCTAAATTAAATCTTCAAAATCAGTCTTATTCACCACAAGAGTGCAGGATTATACTGTATTTACAAACATTACATTTCCTCATACAAAGGTCCTCAGGTTAAATCAACTACACAGAAAACTTGAAAATGGAACCTTCTTATCACTTCCTCATTGTTTCTTTATGCACACGATCTGCCATGGTTTGTATTTTAATTAACTTAAACACTTTCAGCTACATTATTTGTATGATGTTGATCATCATGGAAATATGGTCATTGTGTGGGGGTCAATTAAAAGATGGTGCTCTTCAGGTTGTGTTTTATCTCACCAAAATTTACCATAAACCCTGACTGTTGTGGGTGAGTGGCTTTATAGTTTGGGCAGATATTAAGAAAAACTTGCATTAAGCCATAGCGTGTCCTCCATCCGCCTTTAATTGCAACACTGAGGCCCAAAGTGGATGTTTTGAATCCTGAGGCATCTTGATAGAACTCCACAGATGGCTCTGGAAAGTCACATTTTGTTATGGTGATCCTGGTGCACACAGAGAGAAACAGGTTTGGTGATACAGAGCAAGCATTCTGTAACAGGTCAGAGACATGGCTATTTATCTTGAATGCTTCTCATTGTGATGAGTTAACTTGTTAGGAACAATAAATCCTGACCAAGAAAATGAACTGAACTGCAAACAAAAAGACATCTCAAAAATACTAACTAGGAAATCTAATCCTACCCAGTTAATGTGTAGAATACAGTGCCAAAGACGCCAATGTCAACTTCACCACTAATATCAGGAAGAGTGACAAGTTCCAACTTCTCCTGAATCCATCCTGCCCCTACATGTTTTCCTGGGACAAACAGCACAAACAATCACAAATTAGCTTTGACCACACTCTGATCTCAGAGTTTGACTTTACTGGAAGAAACATTTCAAGAAACGTTTATTTAGAAACAGAGTAATGTGGCACCTCAGTGAGCAGTTACTAAAACTCTGAAGAAAAGGTCTTACCGTACTGGAGTCCTTTATTGTTAAGAATGAGTTGTATTGCAGGGCTCTCTCCGCAGGCCAAAGAAATGAGCACAAGCAGCCCAGTCATAGATAGAAGCATTCTCCTGGAGTCCATGGGGGTGTTACAGTACCAAATACACCTAAAGGCTACACAAAAACACCTCTGAGGCATTTGCATTCTAGGGCTAAACATGAATTTGAAAATCTAATTTTATTTTATTTTTAAAAAAAAAAAAGCTTGTTTAGGAATGTTATGACACATACCTGAATAACAGCCGTAAGTAGGTTCACCTTCAGTTTTTGTCAGTCTGTAACTTAGCCACCGAACTTTGTATTTCATCTGAACACACCCTGGCAGCTGCTCAGCTATTGTTTGCTGCAGTTCTTGCTTCCTGCACTATGGTGAAGTGAAACTTCCTGTCAAACCAAAATAGACTGGAGCAGGTCTGGGCTTTAGTGAGTTTAAACATTTGCTGAATGTTTTTCTTTGGTTAATGTCAGCAGTGTTAACCAAAAAACTGTCAGAATAGAGATGTGAAAATTGGACTCGAAAGGTAATGGGGAAAAAAAGATTAACCTGAGGGTGTAGAATTTTTTTCCCCCAACAAACAAACAAACAAACAAGAAGAAAGATAGATATTATTAACGTTTTGCAACATTGGTAAATATTTGATCAGAGACTAAAAAATTTCATTTCCTGGAATGGCATGTGATAAACCAAGACATGTGATTCGAGTATAATCATATGTCTTGGTTTACATGAAAAAGGAAGTGAAAATAACCTCTACTGTTCAATTAAATTTCTCTCCAACTTCATTTTCTGATTTAAAGGTCACAGCTTCAAATTGCAACTAAATCCAGCACCGTTTCCGTAAGTCACCTTCAATGTGTTTTATTAAAAGTTGCTTTCAAAATCAGATCTAACCTGCAAATTTTGCTTTTTATAATTTGATTTCTGCTGCAGCCCAACGCCCTTTAACCACCAGTATGGATGGTGGTTAAAGAAAGAAGAAGTTTCATGAACCTTTTTATGTGAGGAGTCCAGATCACAGAAAACACTGAAAACTAAAGTGAAAGTAAAACCATCTAGGCTTCCATTGTTTATATATTTCAATGAAACATTAGAATCACCAGCCATAAAATATTTCATTTATTTATCTCTTATTTCAACATATACTCTTTATCTCACACACCATAATTAGTTCCATTAAATCACAACTAACAAGTTCAATAGGAAGAGAATATCATTGACAGACATTTTCATATTACACAATTAGGACCAACTTGCTTGCACTTTGTATTCACTTCATCCAGAATGACATTTGGAACACCAAGAAAACAAACAATCCAACGAGGACTACTATAGGCATAAGCTTGAAAATAAAAAACACTAAACCAACTGAAAAATAACCGTTTAAACAACTACACATCAGTAATTTGTTATTTATTCAATCCAAAGAGTGCCATCTGATCTGACAAGTTCCTCTGTCTTGTATTTTCTCTGAAGTGGGATAAAACGATATATCAAGCAGCTCAAAACCATGTAACATATTCACACCATTGTTTTTCCACATATTTCATTCTTCAGATATAAACACGAACACACTCACAGTTAGACCCATGGTAGACATTGCACTGGATCTTTGTCAACTTTGCATGACGACTGCTAGGCCTACCTGGACAGGTGTCTTAATGCCCGCATATTTCTCATCACCCCAATCATGCAGAGGTTACTTCTGTCCATTTATTAAAACATGTTTTCTGGTATGACTTCACTACTTTACACGATGATTGAAGAGTTTATTATTGCACATTATCACGAAGGCAAAATAAAAAAAGTTGTAGGCTACATTTCACACACATAATCCTCCTCATGAGCTTCTTTGTCAAGGTGGTCAATGCGATATTTCGATTTGATCGAGTGTTGCATTTGAGGGCATTTCCATTCAATAAAGGTCATCACTGGAGCTGTCACTCATGGAGATTGTACCTGAAAGCCTCTATGAGCCCTTCAATTGAGTGAATGAAGCCAGATATGGCACAAATGCCTCCGATGACAAAAATGGCAACGTCGAAGAAGACATGGTGCCACATGAGATTCCTCCACTGAAGCTTCAGGTGGAAGAGGCTCGGCAGGAGGAAGCATAGGCCAGCGCCAGTCAGACTCCCAGTTAAACCCATAAGGAGGGCAAAATGGGGAACAAAGACGGCCATAAGCAAGGTGAAGACTACCAGGGCAATTCGGAGGCCCAAACCCCATGATTTCAACTGTCCAGTTGGGCCATAGCAGTCAGGGAAGAAAGCCCTTCCACCATCTTGGAACAACGATTTCTCCAGAACCTCAACGGCAGCAAAGAAGGGCAGCGGGTAGGATAACAATGCCTTGGCTACAAGGAAGATGTTCACCACAGCACGGATAGTTGAAGGCAGGTTATCCGTGATGACCTCTTTGGTGGCGTCAGCCCAAGTCAAGTAGGCCACCAGGGCAAAGAGGCCTTTGAGGACACAGGCTGCAATGTGAGTCCAATCCATCATGCAGTGAAATTCACTGGGCTTCTGCATGTTTCCCTCCAGGGAGGGGAGGAAGATCTGGGAGGTATAGCTGAACACAATGATGCCGATTGAAATGGGGAATTTCTTGACATCGATGTAAAACTTGACCTTTTCCCAGGCCCATTCTCGCGCCCTGGAGAGGCAGTAGGCAATCACTAGAACATTGATGACGAAGTGTGCAAGGGTACAGAGCAAGCTAAACTTGGACACAGCCTTGAGGCTCTTCAGGAACGCACACGGCAGGAGCGCGAGCGTGGCTACCACGGACCAGGCTTTCTGAGACACTGGAAAGCCTGGGAAACTGTTGTACATCAGGTTGCCGCTGACCACTACATATAGGATACAGGTCATGACCAGCTCGATGATCTGAGCCACGTTCACAACGTGGCCACCCAGGGCTGGAAACCGGGGCGCACAGCAGGCATTGGCGATGTCTACATAGGAGTCCCTCACGCGCACTTTTATGCCGTCCTCATTCTCCTCGTATAGACACGCGATGAGGATTTTGCCGGTGTAGCAGCACACCACAGCCGCGAAGATAATGAGGAAGAGACCGAGGTAGCCGCCGTGGAGGATGGCGTACGGCAGGCCGAGGACGAACATGCCCTGCGGAAAGAGAAGCGTAGATAAGTGGTAATGGACAAGGCCCACATCGCAGTGACAGCTCGAGCCAACCCAAGCATGCGATGAATGCCTCGCAAAGCTCATGTCTTACATAATAACACTAACAGAAACGATATTTTGGCGTATAAAAATGAGAAAATGCAGTTGTGAAGAAATGCTTGGTTTATTACAGCCGATTTATTTTCAGTGTCTGCACCGCACCATTATTTTCTCTGTCCCATTGCCCTTGAAAAGGCCTTCTGCTTGCGCACGTAATCTTCTGAATTAAGCTATAAGAAATAAAGGGTTTAATGTGGAAAAGATTTTTTAAAATTCATTTGGCTGCAACCTACAATTTGATTGAGGCACTGATAACATGCGGTAGCCATTCAGCCCCAGGGCTATCTAAGTCGAGCAGGCCCGGCCTGCAGCTCATCTGATAAAAAGATTTGAATAGACAATTTACAAAGACGCACAGGCAGAATCGCACGCACAAACATAACCGAATAAATTAATGAATGTTAGATTTTAGCCTGTATTTAATCTTTTTAAATTATGCACTATTGTAAGCCGTCTTTAATGCTTAAGTGTAATTATTTGACAGACTTGAACACATATAGCTTTTCTGAAATATTGGGTCAAAATCTGTAAATTCTTACAGAAAAAAAGTATCTATTTTAAAAATGCTTAAATCTGGAAAAAGAAAATCTTCAAGGTGACTTTTTTTTCCACTTGCAGGCCGACACATGCAGCACATGATCTCTGTACTGTCACCAATAGAAGATCAAAGTAATCAGTGTACCTGAATGGCATTGGTGACGTTCCAGCCAGCTTCCCATGACGTGATTTTTGGTTTATCCACATCCAGCGAGGCGCTTGGTTTCATGGACGAAGGCCTTCGGCCAGTACCATCCCTCTGATAGTGGCTGTCTCCCTCAAGCTCCCCCTCTCCCTCCATGTGCCCCCCTTCCTCTTCTCCCTGGAGGACATCCATCTGCATCCCTTGCCTGTAGTCATAATCCAAGTCGTCGCACTCGGCGAAACCCAAGCCCTCTTCGTCCGTCGCGGCCTGGAAGCCTAGTCGGGCGAACACCCCGCTGACCTTGGCTTGAGATTTGTTCGACACCGTGTGGGCCGCATTGGTCAGCTTGTTGGTGAGCTTGTGTCGTATTAGGTGAGCCATCTTTGGGCGATGAAAATGCGCTTCAATTGGAAATGATTTTGCCGAGCAAAAATCCGAGACGCAGCTTCATGCAGGGTGATTTAATTGCGTTTCACCCGCTACTGTACATCCATGCCTGTTGCCTCTTGAGTGTCGTTGCAAAGCTAACCAGCCTTCTAACGGCAGTCAAACCGTTTCACCCAAACCGTTTAAGATCCTCAGCCGTTCCTCTTGGCTTGCTCATCCATAGTACTCCCTCAGAAAGCACTCCTTGGCATATGCATGAACGAAGAAATGTTCCAAAAACGGAAACAAATACGAAAATATTTCCTCATTTGTTGTTAAAAAAAGGACTTTTTTTTCTCACTCGGATCTGTCAGGAGCTCTGTGACTGGAGCGCTGGAATCTCTGAGAGAGAGAGAGAGAGAGAGAGAGAGAGAGAGAGAGAGAGAGAGAGAGAGAGAGAGAGAGAGAGAGAGAGAGAGAGAGAGAGACGTGCACATGTAATCACACAGTGCAAGTGTATAAGGACTGCGCACGGGACGGGAAAACCGTCACGAATCGCAAAGACGAGAGAGAGAGAGAGAGAGAGAGAGAGAGAGAGAGAGAGAGAGAGAGAGAGAGAGAGAGAGAGAGAGAGAGAGATGAAAAACCGTATCCGACTTTGAGTGATCAAGGAGAAGAGGACATTTCACCTGTATTCAAGCCTTTTTTAAAGGTCAAGGCACTGCCAACAGCAGAAGTCATGTACATGTAGCCGTGGAAAAATTGAAAGGACAAAGAGTTAGGGAAAAAAATGTTTTTTTTTTTAATTCCTGTACAGTTGTCTCAGTGGTAGTATAGAGCAAAGACGTTACAAATTAGAATGATTTCTCTTTTCGTTAAATGATCTGAAGCCAAGTGCTCCACCGGGCTTGCTCGTTTATCAACATATGAAGCTGATTTGAATTTGTGAAGTGAAGCACACTGGCTGCATCATTTCGACTCTGAGACTGCGTATAGGCATTAAAAAGACTACAGTTAAATATGTACATATATACATTTCATGATAGTTTCTGAAAAGAAAAGACAACGAGTTTCTATACAATGGGCAGACATAGTCCGTCTATAGGAACGACGTAATTATATTTAAATATTTTAAATTCCTAGTTTAGAGTAATTGTCTTTCCAGGAATGTTTTAATATTTGTATACATTTGTATTTCCTCAACAAAATTTAGTGTGACGGATGGCAAAAACAGCCTTAACCAAACTGTCCGCTGCGCTTTGAAATAGGCCCCATTTTCATACATTTCGTCTAATTAACAAAAAATAAAAAAAATAAATAAATAAAAACATATCCAGAGCTTTTGAGCTGCTGCTCATTAAACAGCTGGATTCCAGATGAACATGTTCAGCAAGCTGTAACCGGATGCAACTCGTTGATGATATGATGAACATGCAGCAGCTGGCCTGCTGCAGCGCACTGACAGCACCACGGACAGCTCCTCGAGAAAAAAAAAAAGATCCTTCATCTTTGTTCCCTTTCCTGAGAAACAGAACGGCAAGGGAAAAAGGGTGTCTTCTTATTTAACATAGCATGCGCTGCATTTTACGCTAGCAATCCTTATCTTATAGAGAGCTTCGTTAAATAATGGTCTGCACTGAGGAAAAACGCAGGTAAATTTCTTCATTCTCCGCCTCTGCTCTAATCCTGAGGAATACGAAGCACCTCGTTCTGTCCTCAGTAATCTCCTGTGACATGGTTGGGCAAAACTGTCATCATTTTTGCAGCCTGCATGCAGAATAGTGGCCCACTTCGACAGGAACGGCTAAAAATCATTGCATATATTTTCTCTACTGGCAGTGGTAGAATTTTTGCGATGATAGAAAGTCTTTTTTACGGATACATTTTCATGATGCAGGCAGATCAAAACAAATATTTGAGGTAAAATAATTTTCTCATTTTGAAACAAAAAAAAGTAACATAGGCCAGATAGATCTAAATTTAGAAACCAGCCAGAGGACAGGAAAACTTCCGCATATTTTCATGCTTGGCTTGGGCTTAGCCAGCTGCTATTTGTGTTCAGGCCAACATAGTGTTTGTTAGTAAGTGTGTGTCATCCATGTCTGGGGGTATGTGCGTGCGTGTGTGTGTAGGGCAGTGAAAAAATAAGGAGAGTCCTTTAGGCATCTCCCTCCCCCATTGCAAGCACAATCCGCGGGCTAACGCAGGGATAGTGTATCGGCTGCAAATGTCACTCACGCGCACACAGAAATGCAAGCACGCAAAATACACGCTGCCTCACCCCAAACTGCAAAACCTAAAATTACCACAACACAAAGGAAAAATATTTCCAGAAATGATTAAATAAAAACGAGACAATATATCGAAAATGGTTTTGTTGTTTTATAGATAAGAAATGAGACGACTAATTAGCTCAACATTTGGACTATTCTGTCATAATGGTTGTCCCCTGAGCTTCACTTCCTCGTGACAAAATGGTTTGCCTTTTTTGTCCTTTGAAAATAGCTGTCAGATTGGTTGCCGGGGTTACCAATTTAGCTTCTAAGGCTACAAAAAGAGGGATTAATTCACGCCCGATGTGTGTATGAATGCAGGGCACTCAGAGGAGCGTGCTCAAGCAAACACACCCGATTCGATTCAGTGTGTGCTTGCTGTCTTACGCGCGCCTATGTATGTGTGTGTGTGTGTGTGTGTGTGTGTGTGTGGGGGGGGGGGGGGGGTTAACATCCATGCAGTACTGACTGGAAGCAGTAATCTCTGATAGTTGCCATGGACACGGTAATTGGACAGGGTGTGAGAGTTGGGATTTATAGAAAAATGATTTTTTTTTCTTAACTCAGCTTGTTCGTTTCAAGGGGTTTGAAATAATAACGCATCAAACATTCAGCGTGATCTTATACTGCAAATTGTCTGACTTTTTCATGTTACAAAATAATTGCAGAAAATAATATCTATTGAAGATTTACATATCCCTTTGCAGAGGCCAATCAGGGGTTTATCTATGTCTTTCTTTCGTTCCGTCTTTTCTCTTACTAAAAAATATTTTTTTTTATGTAAGTGCATCGTATCGCTACTATCATGGGTAGTGGTGACTATCATGTTTGGAAAATATTTTAGTTTTTGGCATAGTTCTTTAAGAGCAGTTTACATGAACTTGTCAACAGTATTTGTCAAAGCCAATGGGAACCGTTTCTAACCGTCAGAAACACCTGCTCTTGAAAATAAAATCAGTAGAAGCCTTTGGTCATTTCATTTTGTACCCAGTATCAGAGGTTTGGCATTTTTAAGTGTAATAGAGTTAAAAATGCATTTTACAAATATGTGTGATTTCATAGCTCCTCCATCAGTCCCTCAAAGCGTTGTTAGGGGTGGGTGATACAGTGCATTTTGGTATCGATCCAATACTAAGTAAACACAGCAAAATAAAACGATTTAAGGGTATGAAAATTACATAATTTTCTTCCTTTCCAGTAAATCAATTACGCTTTTTTTAACTGGCTGAATATACATAAGATAATAGTTAAATCAGGCTGCTAAAATTGCAGATCACCCTTTTTACTGTGAAAAAATTACTTAACGCTCGAGATTACATGGATACTCCAGATTTTTTGGCTTCAAAGCCAAAGCTCTGTGAGTTCTCTCGATGGTGAGCTGCTTTAATGTGTTTATGTAAATTGGTGGTTGCAGTTGCGAATGACTTTTTTGCACAGATCACATGTAGCAGTGTCCCTGTCAGCTGCAGTGAATGAAGTCCCCACAGCGCTTCTCTTCCTCTTTGCCATCAGGACTGATCTCAGTACTCTGACCCTCCGCTCTCTGGCAAAGCAAAGTGTGCCTGAGAGTGCTGCAGAGAGAGAGAGAGAGAGAGAGAGAGAGAGAGAGAGAGAGAGAGAGAGAGAGAGAGAGAGAGAGAGAGAGAGAGATGCGCTGCTTGCACAGAACGACTTGGAGAGAAATCCAAGGTATTTGCCGAGCACATAGGAGTGAAACTCCAACAATGTATTGATCTTATCACCTTACTATAAATCCAGTTCCAATACTCACTTTGGTATCAGTACTATTGATATTTAGATCGCACACCTGTGCATTGCTGAAGGTAAGATGAAGCAGAGCTATGTTGCCTTATTCATAACGTTTACCATTAAAATAGCTAGTTTTAGCTATGGTTTTTTTGATGTACATTTTGGGTATTTATGCTGAAACGCAATGTTATTGTTTGGTTTAGTTTCTGGTAGAGAAACATAAGTTTGCAAATGTTAAGGTACAAAGTTTTGGTGCAATTTGTTCAGTAGCTAATGTTTCATACAAGCAGCAACCTCTGGCCTGAAGATATGAGACAATGTGGGAATGCGTAAGTCCGCAGTTCGTTGAGTGTCTACTTGCTGGCCCCTTAAGTACTTGAGGTCACACAGTCAGCCAAAAAAATTCCATTCTTACAGCAGAAATAAACTGTACAGCATGGTACACAACATGTCTTCCATCTGAAAAGCTAATTTCACCAATGGCATACACTGTGTAAGGGTGAAATTTTTTTCTAACTCTGAAATTTAGAAAATATCAAGATCAGGAGTTCATCACCCTATAGCTGTTAATGTGGAGAGTCTGGAGACTCAAACACCATCCCATTTCCAATATGGCCACTCCAGTAAAACTGCTTCGGAACTCCATTTCAGAAACAAATGGGTGACATCAAGGATACTAAGTCCATAAATGATACAGTCTATGGTTTCATTTCTTGCAATGATGTCCCATTGCAGAAACTCACAGGCATAAAATCCATTGTTTTGTATGTTTAGGAGAAGACATACAGAGGAGTTTTTCTGAAGAAAATTCATGTTTTGTCTTCTTACAGGTATTTGTTTAAAATATCAACTTCCTTTTTCTGTTAAGACCATAGACTGTATATAGCATGGACAGCGTGGTTCCACCTTTTACCATTGTACAGTTGTAATGTAAAAAAAAACTCTGTCATAGGTGCTGCCATTGTGCAGCCAGAGTCTACACAGGAGAGACTATGAGGAAATGAAAAAATCTGAGTGGAGTCGCTAGACAGACATAATTTATTTTTTCATTTGACAGTCTAATCTCTTCAAAACTTTCCTTCCTGATGTATTTTACTATTCCTGAAAAAACGACACAAAAGCAGCAGCTGTCAATCGTTGTCAAACATGACATAAAACCCTGTTTTTAATGTCTAATAACTAATGAAAAACTTAGAAAAAAGAGGACTTGAACTCAATGCAGCCCTGTAATATGTCCATATCACCACAGCACAAAGATGTGAGAAAAATTTCTGTGAGGTGCATTAATTTTTTAAAAGTTTGACCACAGCCCATTTGGAATGAAATGAGAGAGCATTTTTGACCTATACTGCAGCCAGTCACCAGGGGGAGCAGTTTTCATGACGACCTCAGTTCGAACTGAGCAAGATGACATCCATTTATTTCTTAGTCTATGGTTAAGATGTCTCACTCCATGTCATTGTTTGTTTTGTCTACTGGATGTCACTGTACTATCCATTGTAATGTTATCTCTAAGTTTTCACTATTTATTAAATTAATGTATTTGATTCATGTGTCCCCGAGGGTGCTGTGTAGCATTGCTGAGGGAGCAGAGGTAAGAGAAGTTTTTTTCTGAAGAAAATTTATGTATTTTATTTTTTTCTTACAGTAAATAAATGCTGAAAAAATGTTTCAGTTTCATATACAGTGCTGCTTGAAAGTTTGTAAACCCCTTGAACAGTTTAGATGTTTCTGTTGTTTTACCATGATTTTCTTATTGTATCATCACTAGTTTTTTTTAAATGAAATGTCAGATTTATGTTTATCAATTGTATATACTTTTTTTTTACCCCAAAAAAAATACATAAAACATAGAATTGGTGTATATGCAAAAGTAAGTGAACCCCCAGCTGCACTGGTAGTCATCCAGGTAAAGGACTCAGGTGTAACATATCTAGGTGCTTAATTAATCAATTAAGCAGACCAATGGCATGAGACATCCTTGGGAAAGGGTCTGGCTGGCACTAATTAAAAGAGAGAAGAAACCAGCCAAACCACTTTAGGTCCATACAGATCAACAATGCCAAGAGGGAAGGAGGTATCTGATGACATAAGGAAGAGGGTAGTGACAGCTCATCAGTCTGGTGAAGGATATAAGACCATTTCCAAAAGATTCCAGCTCCATCCATCCACTGTAAGACAAATCATTTACAAATGGAAGGCCTTCAACATTACAGCAACTCTGCCTAGAAGTGGACGCCCATCAAAAATATCACCCAGAAGCACCAGAAAAATAATAAATCAGGTAGAAACCAACCCACATATCACCTCCACAGAGTTGCGAACCTCCTTGGTAACATCTGGGACAAATGCGTCTACAATCAGAAGAAAATTGAATAGCCGTGGCATTCATGGGAGGGTTGCCAGAAGGAAGCCACTGCTCTCAAAAAAGGACAAAGCTGACCGTTTCAACTTTGCCAGAGATCACCTGGACAAACCTGAGGCCTTCTGGAAGTCCATCCTCTGGGCAGATGAATCCAAAGTAGAATTATTTGGTCACAATCAAAACTGCCATATTTGGAGAATCTGGCCAACACTGCATTTCAAGAGAAGAACGTCCTCTCAACAGTGAAGCATGGGGGTGGAAATGTAACGGTCTGGGGCTGGTTTTCTTCTTCTGGACCTGGACGACTCCACATTATCCAGGGAACCATGAATTCTCAGGGATTTGTTTACTCTGAACCAAATTTTGTACAATTTTAGTTAATTGTCTTTGCTTTGTTTTGCTACTGTTAACTTACACAGCTCGAGTACATCTGAACACATAGAGCCAATTCTACAACAGTTATGGATAATGTGGCAAGTCCTAGTTTGCCTGAAGGTAGAGGTGGATGGCTCAGTACATCGATCAACAGTGGGGCTGTGGGACATTCTAGATTCTTAAATGATGGTTATGATGACACTGGGTCACTTGGGTCAGAGGCCAAATTGCACTTCTGCTAATGGGTTTATGAGGCAGGGTCCCCATACTTCTACACCTACTGGTGATTGATTTGAGTGCCATTCATGCCAAATTCATCTGAGGATTTATGATTACCAGAGAGTTGAGGGCTTGTGGCAAAACTTCTGTAACTGCACAGTTGGCATGTCATACCACCACCATCACTGCTGAGCTACTCATCCCTGCATTTTCAAGTCCTGCATTGTTGGAACAGTTTCGGTCTCCAGATCCCTCACCTTCTGGACTTTAGGATAAGCATAATGGTTTAATCCCTCCTGTGCATCTTAAGTATTTATGCCTCTCCAAGATAAATCACTAAATGAACAGAGTCATGTTTCTGTTTCTGTTATTGTTATTGTTAAGAACCTCTAACAGCCTGAGAAGAGGCTATTCTCTTGTAAGGTCGACATGTTTCAGGAGATGATGGAGAAAATGTAATACTTCACAACCATTTCTGCTGTTTCTTGGGACTTGAGGCTTAAATCTTGCATTAGACAATGAAACTGCTTATACTGGTTGGCATTTTTTTAAAGACATTTAAGAAGACTAGCCCTCTTGAAAGAGTGTCAGTGGAACTGGTTCTTCACCCCCTGCTCCCTCTCCCACCCAACTCCAACCCAGAGCTCCTTTATTGAAATACACAGTACAGCTGAGGTTTTGCTTGAGGGGTTAGCACAACCCCAGTGTGTGGGTGATAAGGTGATATAATATCCAAAAAGAAAATTAAATTATATCTTTGGCAGTGGTCTTACAACTGTGGTGTTCCAACTAAAAATAGAAACAAAAGAAAAATCAATGACAAAAAACAAACAAAAAAAACCCAAAACAAACATTTTAGGTCTTTCTGGAATTTTTTTTCCCAGAAAATTTTCGTAACACCCACCTACCCAGCCCTTCCCACACAGAAACACACATACAAAACACATGAATGCATGAATAGTGACAGGTGCACAAACACATTAATCACTCAGTGGCCCAAAAAGATCTGCTGGGTTTACAGGGCCAGGGACTGAAGAGAGTGGTAGTGACAGACTGTGTGTGTGATGTTTGTGTTTGTTGTGAGTGTGTTCATGGGAGAGAGGAGAAAGAGAGAGGGAGAGAGCAAGCAAGATTGGAACAGAAGGATAGAAAGAGAGAGAAAGGGAGGGAGGAGGGGAGGAAAGAGAGAAAGAGAATTACACATATTACATTGTCTGGTGAGGAAAAGTGTGTGTGTGTGTATGTGTGTGTGTGTGTGTGTGTGTGTGTGTGTGTGTGTGTGTGTGTGTGTGTGTGTGTGTGTGTGTGTGTGTGTGTTTAGACATGACAGGGTGGGAAGGAGAGCCATGAAGGTTGCAGGGGTTTTGTCTGCAGTGTGGCTCTGAAATATCACAAGTGTTCAGAGTCATGATGGTTACATAAACTGAGCCCCCTTCTTCAACTTTATCAATCGTTCCTTTCGCCGTGCACGCGCGCGCGCGCACACACACATACACACATACTTTATATATATACATAAATTTATTTTTAAGCTAGTCACGCCCACGTTGACAAATAAATGAACAATAACAGCATTTTCTAGCTTTTTCTGTGTTCTTTAAAAACGTATAAAGGAGCTTGTGTTTGTGGAGGCTTCCGAATAAGGGATTGTATTTATTACCTAGGGCAGGGCAAAAGGAATGACTCTGGGCTTTTAAAGTTACCACCGTAACCAAGGTCGGTAGTTGTCGGGTTTAATAGCTATCAAATGGACTTAGTTTTTTTTTTTTTTTTTTTAAATTTGATATTTGATGTGATTCAAATTGTTTAAATGTATTTTTGGCACGAGTTTTACCAATCACCTTTCCATCAAATACAGCCTCCTTTCCATGATAAATAGTGTGCCACCCTGATGTGTGTCTTTGCCCCAAGGGGTACCCACTTAGAACATTCCATAGACCCGCCCTTGTATGCTCTGTGTGGTATCCTTTCGGTTCATTCTTGACTATAATTTTATTTTTGTCACACTTCCATTTAAAATCACATGAAAATAAAAATTGATACTTAAGATAAATAATGGAAACAAAGGACAATTTAAAACAAATCAACGAGTGGCACTATCATTCCCTAAAACAAAAACAAATCTAGTCTCCCGGGACCGATCATTTCTCCACAAAATGGAGGCTTCTTGAATCACGCGTGGCAGTCCCAAAGTGCTTGAAGCCAATTTCTCTTGCGCTTCGTCTCTGCAGCCTGGATGACAAACACAACAAGCAGGGTGCTGTGAGCATCGCACAGGGACAGCAACACAATGTCACGACTTACTTTCTGGGATGAAAGGATGTCAGCGAAGGAAAAGAGAAAAATAAAGGACTGTGAGTTTGTTCGTATGTCCTTTTCAGTGTTTGTGAGGATATTGGTATCCCACGAAAGATGTTTTTGCGCGTGGGTGTCGAGTGAATATGCAACCATCATATCAACTCTCTCTCTCTCTGTGTGTGTGTGTGTGTGTGTGTGTGTGTGTGTGTGTGTGTGTGTGTGTGTGTTCAAGAGGCTGAGCTGACCCAGATCTGCTTATTAGCATCAGGAGGAGGGGGCAGCAGTCACTTAGAGCTTTGTGCCTGAGCAGTGAACTGTGCTTGTGCTGCAGTGACACACCATCAAGCATCATACAGTAATACCCCTCCCACGCGCAACGCGCGCGCACACACGCACACACGTTTCAATGCGCACCGTTAATTTTCATGTTATGTCCCCAACGCAATCCAGGAAACAAGAAATAAAACCATATCCAGATCTTCTCCCCAGAATTTCTCATGACATAGCCTACATCAAATTAAGGGAAAGTGCCCATAGAAAACAAAATTATTTTCGGATCTGATTCGAATCCCTATAATAAAATGGCGATAGCCAAGTTTATGCAGGTTTGAATCAGTGCCATTCAAGATGAAGCAAGCCAGAATACACAGGAAGGGTTAAAAAAATCTCTCTCAACTCCAGGTATAAACAGAGAATGAGTTAGAAAGGTCTGAAAAGATCAAAATATCCGATTTTGTTTTTTTTAAAAAAAGATATGTATCGTTGCAGTAAAGAAAAAACCCCTCAAATAACTAAAAACATTTGAATTCTTGCAAAACTTATCATCTATTTCACTGTTATAGTATAAGATTAGCTAACTACAGTCTAAATTTGCTCATTTCCCATTTGACGATGTGTTTACAGCATGTGCATGGACTGAGTTGAAGCCGACTGGGATGTACAGTAGTTCTCACGTGCAGGTGTCCCACATCACCAGCTGAGGCTTCACTCGGTCAGCCGAGAATAACAGGATGGCAGACAGACAGAAAATAGGGATCGGGGCCTGGGGGAAAATGTCTCCTCATATGGTGTAAATGCAGTTTTGAGATTAACTCTAAGGTTGGTTTTTATTTTGAATAAAAATGAAAATCTCGGTTCAGTTACCGAAACCATCTATGGAATGTAAACTTCGGCAAAGTGTACCATATGCTACATTATTATTATTATTATTATTATTATTATTATTATTATTATTATTATTATTATTATTATTATTATTATTATGTTGTTGTTGTTGTTGTTGTTGTTGTTGTTGTTGTTGTTGTTGTTTGACCATTTTGACGTGAAGGCTGGAGATTATTTCACCAATATAGTTTCAGATGATGACTTTTGTATGGGAAACACAATGATGTGTTTATATAACAGTGTGTACTGAAATGAAGACCCATTTCGAGAGTGCGTCCACGTAATCCACTGAAGATGTCTCTCAACCAACCATAGACTGTAGCTTTCAAAATCTATTGGACTGAAGCAGACTGTGACATAAAAATAGTACGACCTCTAGTGGTAAGAAAAAGTATGCGTTTCTTATTCAATATTCATTTCTGTGTATTAATACCCTCCATATCGTTTGCATTTTTAAGCAGTTTCGACTAAGGGAGAATAAGAACAGTAGTATTCCAATGATTGCAAAATACGACAATCATGAATAGGGGTTTTAAATGCAAATTTCAGAATTTTGATACCTCGGAGCCACAGAGTTTATTTTATTCAACTCGTTTATATTCAACAAAGGTCGATCTTTCGATTTCTATGAAAAAATCCATCCCCTGTAATATGAAAACTGTTTATTTAAAAAGTTATGAGGAACCCATGATTACCTTCACCAAGCTTCCACTCGGCGGTACTTTACTGTGACACTCTTTCAAAATGGCTTCCACCGAAGAACCGGGCTTTCAAATTTTCTCCTTTGAGGACTGTAAGACCTCCCCTGACCCTATATTTCAGCCCCCAGATCAGTGTCTCAGTCCTACACCGGCTCCGATAGTGATAGATAACGGCTCCTTCCAGACCCGGGCTGGCTGGGCTGTTCCAGCAGGGGAACATGACTCTCCTCAGCTGCTCTTTAGGTCGGTGGCAGCGCGTAACAGAGGAGCCGCACGTAGTGAAACCCAGATCGGCAACGATATCCCCAACCTGGAGCCACTGCGATGGCTGCTGAAGAGCCAATTTGACCGAAATGTGGTAGTTAATTTTGAGATACAGGAGCTTATTTTCGACTATGTTTTCACACACCTCGGCATCACATCAGAGGTCAGTGGTGGGCGAGCACTGTGCGCAATGATATGGCACCTACATCTACATCACCAAGCAAATAGAAATTAACATTTTCTCTGCCACCATACCTTACATTCAGGACCAAACTTTTGAAATCTCATGTGTTGTTTATTTCTTATAGTCGAGGTTTCGTTGGTTTAGTTTCTGAACGTCAAAATTCTCCTGGGATTTTGTTTCCACAGCAAGAGAAAATGAGGTCACGAATGAAATATGATTTTTTTTTTACAAGGTATCAAGACTCCAGACACTTAACTGTAATAATTAACAATGACTGTAAACTCTATTGTGTAGAAAATCCCCATTACTAGTCAAAACTTGAGAAAAAATAAGTTTTGTCAAAGAATAGCAGCAAAAGCTAATTTCTGCATCAACAACTAAAAAACAACCACAGCATACAAAGAGAATACATAAATTTTGGACTTTTTACAAGAATTAAAATAAGACTTGAATTTAAAACCAATACAATAGCTGGTTATGTAAAAGCCTGGATAGGCTTACTTCAGAAAACCAGCAAATGGGAATTTAAAGTTTCAAACCTGCACTGGTGTACCTTAAAGTCCACATCAGACTGTTGGAACTGACTGCGTTGTGCCTTTATTAAACATGCTGATAAGCAATTCTGTGCAAAAAAACACGGCTATTGAGATATAATGTCAAAAGTTTGAAAAGAAAAGTTAAACTTTTTTGGTTTGAGGGAATTTGTGTTTTCCTTTGTAAATTCATCCAAAATGTTTGCAAGATACTTAGCGTGAGAAAAACACACTGCCCTTATTTTGTGGCTTTGGGACTTAAAATAGTTGGTCATTGTCGCCAAACTTTACAAAAAGTAAAGTTTGCAGATTTACAATTGCTTGTCTTGTGTATCCTTCCTCTTGTCTCTGAAGTTCTTACTCTATTCAAAAAAATCGAATCATCTTCAGAAATTATTCTCAGGATCAAATGTTCTTGTAGTGGCATATAAGGCGTGTGAGATGTTGTGTTTATTGCATCATTTCTTTTTTAGTGCTCAGACAAACTAAATCAGAATGACACCCAGATAATTAATCACTACTTTATTGTGCTTTTTTAGGGGAGTGTGCCACATCCTATTGTTTTGACAGAGGCACCCTGCAATCCACTGCACTGTCGGCAGATGATGTCAGAGTTGTTGTTTGAGTGCTATCATGTACCTTATGTGTCCTATGGCGTGGACAGTTTATACAGTTTCTACAACAACATTCAAAGGAGCCTCCAGCAGCCACACACTGGCATCATTCTGTCCTCTGGATACAACTGTTCACACATCCTGCCAGTCATCAATGGCAGGTGAGGATCCATCGTGAAATACACCTGCTTTTGTATTGAATTTGCTTTCTTATCACAACTATTGCTTATATCATCACAATTCTACTGATATAAAAAATATTTTTCTTTTTGTTATTTATTTTGTTTCCCTTTCATTTCACTTATTTGTTCCATACATTAAACTTTATATGATTAAAATTTCAGGTTTGATGCAGTTAACTGTAAGCGTGTAAACGTGGCGGGAAGTCAGGCAGCGTCTTACCTGCAGCGTCTCCTTCAGCTTAAATACCCAGGGCACCTAGCTGCCATCACACTCAGTCGTGTGGAGGAGCTGCTGCATGAACACAGTTACATAGCTGTGGATTATAATGAAGGTGCAGTACACCATTGTACTTTCATAATGTTAATATTTGCTTGAAGATTCTCTTTGAAATTGAATGTCTTAGAGTTACAAAAAGTTGTACGTCCTTATTTACTCTTTTTTTATTCTCTCAATGTTGTGGAATCCACAGAGCTGGAAAAATGGCGCAGCCCAGAGTTTTATGAGCGAGAGGTTCATCGCATGCAGCTTCCTTTCACCAGTAAGGTGCCAGGCGGCTGTGTGAGTGTAGAGGAGAGGCAGGAGAGAAAAGCTCAGCAGCTCCGACGGCTTCAGGAGATCAACGCTCGCCGCAGGGAAGAGAAACTACAGCAGGACCAAGAGAGGCTGGACAGACTCATGGCAATACAGGCGAGAGATCGATTATTAAAGTCAAAGTTTATACTTAAGGTCTTTCAAACAGCATTTCTATGCTTGATAATCAGTTTTTTATTTGATCATTCTCCTGGAGGAGCATTTTAACTTATTTAAAACTGACATCTACAAAGAGAAGGCCCTCTAGTTTTTTTGTTTTCAATGTAAAAATTAAACATAAGGATTCTAAAAAGGCTTTTTACATTCTTTCAAAAACAAACCTGGTATTTTGTTTGATACTAAACACAGCTGATATGTGGTGTGACGATAGAGTGTTGTCTGCGCAGGAGTTGCTGGAGGATGGCCTGTTGGACCAGTTTCATAAGAGTCTAGTGGAGCTTAACATGGATTCAGCAGAGGAACTGCAGTCATACATCAACAAGCTGCAGTTGGCTGTGGAACAGGGCAGACAAAAACTTCTGCATAGTGATGGAATGGAGGGAAAAACAGAGGTGGGTTTCATTCCGCCTAAAATACAGTAAGGAATTCCAGTGCACAGTATGTTTCTGTTTGTACACTGTATTACTTGACTGTAAAATTAATCAAAACAAAGCAGCAAGAGAGCAGCGTTACACTTTATACTCTGAGGAATGAGGAAAAAATGACAGCAGCTAATAAACCTGGGACCCCTGTGCTGAGGTGACAGCTTCATGTCGTTACCGAAGAAGCGCTGCAGGGCTGTACAGGATTCATCCTTGTTGTCTGCAGCCAATGTGCCATTGCTGACATGAAGCCTAAGGGTGTTTTGTTGCTCTCTGCCAGGTGTCTGAGCTGGAGCAGCCTATGGATGAGGGAGATGGAGTGACACTGATGGATTCCGACTTCCCTGAAGACCCACTGACTGAAAAAACAGCTAGTATAGTTCAGGTAATGGCTGAGAGACAAGGGATCCTCCAAGACAGACATTTAGATTCTAATTAATGCTTTGCTGGCATGTTTTCTCCAGTGTAATACTGTTCATGGCTGTGTGAGTAAAACTTTTTCTCCTGTGAAATGTTTTAAGAGACAAGCTAACTTTAAAACTATTGTTCATGTTTCAGTAATTTCCACATTTTAATGAAAGTGACCTCAATGTTGTCTCCAGCCTGTGTTCAACATGGCCGAATACCACCAGCTGTTTATAGGGACGGAGCGTCTTCGGTGTCCAGAAATCATGTTCCAGCCCTCACCAACCGGAGAGGACCAGATGGGACTGATGGAGACGCTACAATATGTCCTAGCCAGGTAATAGGAAATGATGACGGGTGGATGTGGTAATGAGACGCACGCATACACAGAAATGTACATTAATAAAACAAACACACATACATAAAAAAAAATATCTAAAAAGAGGAGGCCCAGAGATTACCCTTAGTGTGTTTTCCCAGCTGTTTGACCTCAAATGGAAAGAGTCACCTTGTCACCCTGGAGAACATTTTCCTAGAGGAGAAGCAGAGTTTTCTGATGTTTAGGCAGCAGGTAAAATTGAAAAAAAAGAAAAAGATGACACAAGTACGCTTGCCACTTTGCAATGGACTTTGGAGGAATCATTAAAAGAAAGTTATCAAATAGAGCATTCATACATCGTTTTCCCAGATAATTAATATATCAGTGACGGTGGCTGGCTCTTACATAACAGAAAGACCCCTCGGGATGAGGCTGCTCTTAAAATCTGCAACAGTCTGCTAAAAGATGTGAGAACACCTGAAGATTCCACATCTTTGCATGTGGACTTATTTTGTATTATTTACAATACTTTCAGTGGTTTTTATCCCTTGTTTTAATCTATGCAATAAAAAAAAGAACTGTCTGGATAAACCTGTTACTTGTAATACAGGCTCATTATCCAGTCTTATTTCATTTTAACTTATTAAAATCTCATATTGGATATTAGTTACAATATTTAACACTGGCTGTGTCATATTAGCTCACAGGTTGTGTCTAAAGCACTTTGGACTGCAAATAAATTAACTCCCCCGTCACAGAGGAATGTTAAATTGTTTCATTTATAATAGACAAACAACAGCTGCTGTGTTTTATCTATGAGCAACATAATCGTCTTTAAAGCAGCAGAAATCACACTTCCTCCATTGCTGCTCTGGTTCAGTCGTCGAGTCATTGTCTCTCAACTGGAAGGTTGAGGGTTTGATCCCAGCCCTTGAAATTCACATACCAAGGTGGCCTTTAAGAAGACACTGAATACCAAAACGCTTCTGCTGTGAGTCAGAGGTGTGTGGATGGGTCTGAATGTGCTAGCTAAAACTGATAGTCCCCTGTCACAGCACTCTCTACCATCAGTGTGTGAATGTGGTGTGGATGAGTGAAAGAGCCAGATAGCTTTGAGTGGCTAGAAGGACTACTCAACTCAACTCAGCTTTATTTATAAAATACTTTAAAAACAACCACAGCTGAAACAAAGTGCTATACATAAAAAAGACAAAGACATAAAACAAAATAATGGTTTAAGCAGTAGAATAATTGTTTCATTGTTTTTAAAAACAATTTAAGATAAAATAAATAATAATGGGTGAAAAACACATAAAACTAAAACAGGAGCGAGGCTCAAGTGGGGTTAAAATCCAAGAATAAAAATGGGTTTTAAGACAAGTTTTACAAACGGACAGTGAGGAGGTTCTACAATTTGAGAGCAGTAACTGAAAGCTCGATATCCTCTGAGCTTCTTTAAAATAGAAAGTCACTATTTAAGCACTGATCCCATTTATCTGCACTTATCTCTCTAAAAAATAGATACATAAACATTGTCTGAGTTATTGAATGGTTGTAGGTTTGAGGTTGGAATGAAATAAATAGGAATAGAAGTCACTTAAGGTGAGGTGGTATTGTATATGAGTTTATTCCTTTAGCCATTATCATCTCCTCTGGTCTCTATCTCCATTTTAAATCTGACTGAATCAAAAATAACAGTTTAATCCATCAAAGAAGGTATTCAAATCAACAAAAGTTCTGTTGATCAATTTTTTGTCACTTTAAATATAAATAATGCAATAAACAATGGGTCATTTTTCTTCTGTTCTTTTGTAAAGGATGGTTGAGTAGATCCTTTGCAAAAGAAGATAATGAATGAAGCAGTGAAGATTGTCTCACTATTATTTAGAGAGATTCAGACAACTTGTATCGTGTCCAACACTTTGACACTTCTGGGTCATTTCACTTCATCGAGTACCTTGCAAGCTGAAAACCAATACTCACATGAAGCTAACGTCTGTTTTTTAATTTCACATTTTAGGTACACTCCAGAGCAGCAGGAGGCACTGGTGAGCAATGTGTTTCTGACTGGTGGTAACATGCAGTACCCCGGGATGAAGGAGAGAGTGGAGAGGGAGCTGCTGGCCATGAGACCCTTCCAGTCACATTTTAAGGTCTATTTAAGATCCTTTTAAAAATATTTTATGGTCTCCCAATCCCAACTCATGCCCTAATATACCATGCTGTTCTGAATAACCTCATCATGTACAGTTTGAAGACTTTCAGTTGATATGACTGTAAGAAAGGCCGAGAGATGGAGGGAAAACTTACCAGAGGTTAAAAACAAAAAAAGTTAATCAGGAAGGAAGCAAACACAAAAATCCTGGGGTAAACAAGCTCATATCAGTTATTTAGCTGCCAGAATATTTGCAACACTATGGTTATCATTGTCTGGTTTTTATCTCTTGTAAATATACAATGCTTAATAAATTTATTAGACCAGCTGTCATTAAGAAGAAGAAAAGCATCCAGCATCATGAAGTGCTTTAACTCAGGCTCTTTGTTTTTCAGTGAGTTCTCTACGCTTCACCGTTTTGAATAGCAGTCAGAAATTTCAAACTGAAGTCACATTTTTATCCACAAATTTGAGCCAGCACAGCGGAATTCTCTGAGAAGTCAGAAATTAATGGAGAAAAACACTTTTCTGTGCAGGAATGAAAGTAAATAACTGATTTGGTGATCAAAGAATAATAATGTGCTTTACTGTTTTGTTTGCCAGTTTATAAAACAGTACTTTTAATAACTCATAGAAAACAACACTAATTATATTTTAGCATTAAAAACAGAAACAAATGAACATGTTGGTAATCAGTAATATACTATTTATAAAGAGGTGGCAGACACTTTACACAGGGTGGTCGTCTAATAAATTTGTTAAGCACTGTATTTGAACTCAGTTTGACTCCCTCACAGGTTACCATGGCAACGCGGCCTTCTCTGGATGCCTGGTATGGGGCAAGACATTGGGCCCTAGAGCATCTACCTGGAGAAGGGGGGGTATCGACAGAAGGATGGATCAGCAGACAGGACTATGAAGAGAAAGGAGGCGAGTATCTGAGTGAGCACTGCGCATCAAATGCTTTCATTCCTATAAAACTTGCCAAACCAGTTCCTCCTCGTCCCACCGAGCCTGCTGGTACCTCACTGACATCAACTGGAGCCTGCGCTGCCTCCGCCACAGTTACTTCTGACCCAACGCCCCCCAGTTGTAGTGGTACCGATATTCCTACGGTGACCTCTTAAACTGGGGATCACTCTTGTGTAGTCATCAGAACTGTAATCCAGTTTCACAATGCTTCAGCATCAGCATTGAATGAAATGAATGAAATTTCCCAGAATTCCTTTCAGCAAGCCCCATTGAGCAGGATTAAACCGGATGCATTAAAAACTCAACGTTGTTTTTTGATGGTAGAGAACTGAAAACAAAGCCACTTAGTTGGTGGCTCTGTGAGGAGGTTCTACATCAATAATGCTATAACCCTTTTGAAATAATAAAAAAGATCAAATATGCTAATTTAGCTGTTGCAAATTGTACGTACATAGCATCGTTCTTGTCATCAGGTTGTCAGATTGTCATCAGATCTTATGATGGAAATCGTTTCCAGTCTGTTCTCTAGTCTGCAGAGAGACTGGATCATTCCTACTGTTGTGGTCTTTGTCAACTTTGTGGATTCCTGATGAAAAAACATTGATGCTTTATTTCCATGACATGTGGCAGAACCCAAGAAAAGCATTCAAATTGAATGGTCAAATTAATGATCTGGATTTGTCTGGAGCAAATATCTTATAAATGAATATGTAAATAGTATTTGTTTGTATACTTTTTTTAAATAAAATCCATGTTTTCACTAATTTAGAGTTATTAGAATTAATGATGAAGTGGAGGAGAGAGTCTGACAGCTGGCTGATGCAACCAGTAATAGACCTACAGACCTACAGACCTTGTGTCTTACATTTTCACTCTGTTCTAATTTATCTCTTCTTGATTTGTGTTCACTAAAGGCTATTAAAGGCTCAGTTCACCAAGATTTAAAACACACAAAACAAATTACTTTTGAACTTTCCTGTAGTTTTATCTGTTGATGGAGATAGCTTCATCTTTTATAATTGTTATCAGGTTTTATCTGTCCAGTTATTTTCTACAAACCAACATAGATGAAGAAAAATGCCTCTTTTGCTCATAGAATTAAAAAGATGAGATTTTTTTCAAAGTGTTTTTTTCCAGAGACATCAGCAAAATTTCTCTTATCACTTCTCCAAACAATTATTATTACTTTTTATTTGAATTAAGTGTTTAGATAAGTTGGTAAACTCTTTCACGTTAGGTTTGTCCAAACAGTGGTTAGAACCCCAAAAATATTAAATTTTTACAACATTTCCTATTATTTTCCACAATGTGGTTGATAAATTACTTAAGTGACAAAACGTAAAAGTTGCTGAGAATTATTTTTGTAGTGCTTTTTATAGTGAAGTTATCATAGAAGACGAGCTGAAAGGGGAAAAAGCAAAGTCTGATGAAATAAGCTCGTGTGCTTTGTTCATTGAGTATCCAGAGCTAACGTTGATGAGCGACTACTTCTTTAATAGAAATTAACATGGAGTAATGTCTCCACCTGATATTACAAAATATTCAAATGTATTAATATATGTATGTATATATGGGTGAATGGTGGATTTTTTTTATTGCAGTTTTGTTTTACACCACTAGATGGCACAAATTCATAAAAAATGCGAACGCAAGCCTTTACAGTACATCTTTGCCTCCTTTTTGTCATCAGTCTTAACAACAGCAGGTATTAAATATTAATATTTAATTCATAGCAAAGTGTTCCAAACCCAGTCTGTGAACCAGCTGTTTGTGCACATATACTTCCCATGATCTGAAGTGAAAAACTGCAGGTTGTTTAAACTTTTCTCCTTTTTTTGAATACAAGTTAAACAAAATATACCCTGTGATCAATCCACCAATCTAAAAATCCCATTTTAATCAACTTTATCTTCATGAAGACCTTTTCAGGCATTAATATCTCTTGATCATAATGAGTCGACATCGCAGGTTTTTGTCATTTCAACAGGTTACACTGAAAACAATGAGGGGTCTTCAGGCTCTGCACAGTGTTCTGTTCCTTGCTGGTCCACCTTAATTACCCAGCAGACCCGTGTGATCTAATGGTATTACGTGGTGTTAAACTGTGCCACAGCTCAAGGTTCAAACCCTTTGCCAACTTGCTCTGTTTGTCCTCAAGCACAACAAACAAAGACTCCAGAAAGCCCCCTGGTTTACAAAGCAGGGCTAATCAGAGCCAGAGCAGGCCCATGACTGCAGGGCGAGTGGCTCAACTTGACAAAAGGGATTAAAAATAAAAAAATAAGTCAATCGTTTTGTGTGTGTGTGTGTTAAAGGGAAATGAAAAGGATTTATTTCCATGGCTACACTACATTTTACCAAGGCTTTTTGAATGAATTAAAAAAGGAAAAACACCGTAAAAAGACAATTAATGATGGATATTTTTAACCCTTTTCATGTCTATGATACTAATTTGTGTGAGGCTTATGAAAATGCCACTATGTAGCTTTTAGGTTTGTTCTTGACGACTGTGTCCTGGTCCTCGTCTACATTTCAGGAGCCGTTGTAGATCAAATTAACAGCATAATAACAGATAAGAAGTGTTGAATGTTTCCCCCCTCTACAAATGCTCTTACCTGGATTTACCTTCCCATCGCTCATGTCAAGTATTCATTTTCCTCTGTTATGTGCACTCTAACTAGCTTGCAGGGTGTGAGTGATGTACGAGCCAAATAAACTGCTAGGACCAATAAACATCATCATTACTGAGGACTAAAAATAACCTTTCCTCAGCTCAAGCCATAATTTAGATATACCATTCAGATCATGTGTACTTTTAAACAAGCCTGTGCAGTATTAGAGCCTGTTTGTGCCATTGTGCTGGCGAGTGTCCAATTAGGAGGATCTGTTCGTGAGCTCTCGTGCACCAGATCAGCAGGAACATCAGGCAGGGCTGAGCTCATGTCGGACAATCCTGTGTAGGAGGGCAGGTGAAACAAGGTCCCAGATATGGCGTAAACAGGTGTAAGGTGGTGTTGTTGTTTTATGTTGAGTAATCTTCAGTCATAAGTTCTACAAAGAGGACCTCAAAGTTAAAGAGTTAAAATTGCTAACAGCTCTCCTGGTTAATGTAACTACTAAAAGTAGAGCCCACAGTGAATTTAATAAACCCAAGAGTATTTCTTTTGAATTGAAACTGTCAAGTGTGATTTAATAAATATAAACTGATTAGGCTTTGGAGTCAACCTCACTGCAACCTAACAACATTTCTGACATGGATAAACACATTACTTATAGTTACTCATAATGTTACATAAATGGTAAAGTGCTATATGACTACAAATCCAACTATGTAAATGGGAGAGATAGCAAAAGTAAAATCAAAAGCCATCTAACAGGTGTAGTAAAATTTAAATAAACCATATCTACACTCCTTCACACCAGTCAGTCTAATCAATTCGAGCATCAACATTTTGATGCCGATTACTCCCTCATTTTATCAGATTTCATGTGTTTGGTTTTTACTGCTGTGCTGAATAAAAATCTTTTGTCCACTTTTAAAATTAGTGATGATCAAGTTAATTTGCAAATAAGGCTATTCACTTTGATTTTGACCTGTGAAAGCCTCCTTAGTGTAAAGTGGGATCACTGTGGTAGAAAATCTTGATTCGGAGTGTCAAACTTTAAGTAAAAAGATACTTTTTTTTGGAAATAAAGGAAAGTTACACCGTATTTTCACAGAGAAATAAATGCACCATAAAAACAATAACCAGTCAATTTTTATTATTATTATTTTTAATCTGGTGAATGTTCTTACATAGAAACCAGACATGCTTTAAAAATGATGCTTCAGTCTTTAACTTAAAGTAATATCCTGTCACTGTGCATGTCTATTTGTTTTTGCAGCATTCAACTGAACTTTGTTTTTAGGATGTGTAATTTTTTTCTATAATTTGATTTGGAAAACTGATGAGGTCCATAAACACCAGTAATTCCCCTTTGGCTTTGAAAAGAACACGTTGTTTGTATGTTTTCCCATTTCCTCCAGTTATCCCCCAAAGGGCTGGAGGTCTTTAAACTAAAGTGGAGGAAATAAGGGGGGAGAATCCTCCAAGCTCTCCATGCCTCCCATTAGAGAACACACATTTTAAAACAATAAAACATCCTCCTGTGAGCATCAAATGTGTCTGGCCTGGACATTAAATAAAAACTGAATAATGATGAAAACCTTACAGTTTGTATAAAAGCTGCTACACTGGAGAGCACGGTGTAATCAGCCCAGCAAGAGAACAGAAGGAGCTGTAATCAGATGTAAATGACCTCCTTGTCCTCCTCCCTCCCTCCTCCCTCCTCATGCAGAAAGCAACAGGTCCAAATCCTGATCCTGCAGGGCCATTTGACTCTTGAGCCTGCTAATAACAAGGGCCTGAACAACCGACTGAAAGGTTGTTTTTTTTAAAGTCTTCTTGCTTGATTTGTTGAAATTGGAGCAATGATATTTCGGACAGCAGTGGAACATGCTAAGAAGCATCCTGGGGTAAGTTGCCTCTATTTTTAGTTTGTTCTTAATACTCTCAAGTTAGCATCATCCACCTGTTTTCATTTCCAAAAATGTTATTTTGTGTAAAATGTTCTCAAAAACAACTGTCTATTGAATGCTTTCACAGACCACAGGGTGTTTAAATTCTTGCTTTGGTTAAGAAAATAGAGAAGAGGCTAAACATGATTGTATGAGATGCTGTAACAGCTTTCAGACTAAATAAATCAAAGCAGGACATGCAGTCAAATTCAAATTTTGCTCTGTCTAATTGTGTTTTATCTAAAGTTCATTAGAGTGAGTTGTTCCAGGGGGACATTTAAAATGTAACAAATCTGACAGAGGGTTGACACTGAAAAAAATACTTTTCTGACTTTTTTTTCCCCCTCATAAATCTGAGTTGACAAAATCTAAGCACTTAAGCAGTGAATATTTTGGCTTAAATAAATGTAAAAATCTGAGTTATTCCCACAGGGGAAGGGATTATTTCTATGCTTTAAACCAGCACTGCTGTCAGAGAATGGAGAGACTGAGTTTTAACTTCTTGTCATCAGCCTCCCAGGAGACAGAAAGAGGGAGAGAGAAACTGCAGGGAAAATATCCCTCTGAGGCTCTGCCAGAACTCCTTGATATAGTCTATCATCCTGACAGACAGACAGGCTGAGGGAGAGAGACAGAGTGAGGGAGACAGGCGCTGCAGGGAGCAAATCCCAGTGAGACTCAACAAGCTTTCCTGATCAAGCTACAGCAGTCAGACAGTTAGAGAGACGGGGGCAGGCTGTTTGAGAGAGCGGAAAGTTTAAGAGTCAGAGAGAAAGGACTGTTCAGCCAGACAACTAAAAAGTTAGTGGGATAGGAAGTAAGACAGTCAGTCAGACAGACACAGAGAAGGTCAGATGGTTGCTCGTTTTGAGAGACCTGGAGAGTGAGGTTGGTAGTCAGAACTAACTAACTGAATTAAAGGGATAATATGTAATAAACAAATGGCACTACATTACTCTTATCACAATTAAAGCCCTCCATTCTTATTTGGTTCTCATTTGATTACAAGAGAAAGATGCATTTTATGAATGATCACAGCTCCATATGTAAAAAAATTCTTAGTTAAAAGTTATCTTTTCTATTATTTTTTTATTTGGTAGGAAGCACTTTTGGAAATAATCTTTCACATTAATCAAACAGATGTGTTCCCTCTTTGCTAAATACTTGGTTACAGTAGGAAGGCAGCTAACGTGGAGGAAAGGACACTGGTCACCTTACTATTCATAACCTTTCTTTCACCTGCAACTAAATTTTACAGTCATCTCCCGGATGACAAGACACCAGAAGTTTGGTCAAGAAATGTATTTTCAACACTGGGCTTCTTGTAGCTCAAGATTTTTTTTGTTTGTGTGTAAAAGTATCTTATTGTTAATTAATTATACTTTAGAAACTCAGAGTCTGTTCCCCTCCTCACACCATTAAGTAAAGCTATTAACCTGCTTGCTGTTGCTGATATGATGTAAGGAGATCAACCAATTGGATATAAGTTATAACTATTCCAGAGTTCAGTAAACACTCATATAAAAATATTTATTTGCTGCTGGTAAAGGAATAAATATTTTTATATTTTATGTCAGAATTTGAAGACTGGGTAGGCCTATATTTGGAATACTGCTCAGTCACAGCAGTCTGTTATTTCTGATCCTTCAGGCTGCAATCTCAGTTACTCAGAGCGATGTGCTGCTGCTGACAGCTCAAACTTCTCAATAAACCACAAATGTTGCAGAGATGGTGTGCGAAACAGATAAAATATCAGCCATTCACCATGCATGAGTTACCATTCTTTCTTTTTTTTTATTTGTAATTCATGATCAGCCACAGTATAATTAGTATCACTAAAGAATCACTATGAAAATTAGAGAAATGAGGAATCTTGTTCTTTTAACTGTCTCCCTGTATTCCCAGCTTATTCCCCAGTTCTTCTTCATCTGTTTGGGAATGAGCGGGGCATCTCTATATCTGGTCCGTTTGGCAAGAGGACCCCATGTTACGTAAGAACCTTTTAACATTTCCTGTCACCTAGTTGAGGAAATCTGTTCATTTCTGTTCACACTGTATTTAGTTTTCTAACAAGCACCAAAGCCTCCTGCAGTCACAGGATGGAGTACACCACAGGTGTAGACAGTTTAGACGTCAGACTTTCTTGTTTGTCTTAATCTTAAAAAGCTGATTTGCAAACTTTTTAAAAAGGCATGCAGTGGGTGGATGAATTACACTAACGAAGAGGTATCTGATTTATGATTGTTACAAACAGCAGGGATTCTTTTAAACTTCATCCTGCCTGGACTTCATTTCCTCGTACTGATATCAAACTGTGTATAACTTCAGATTAATGTTACTTTGATTAAAGCTGAGACAAGACAAGACACGAGATCACAGGCTGGTGGTCTTTTTGTTCCTCTGCAGAACTTTCATAATTTCTTTTAATTGAGTGTAGATTATCAGATATGGATGAAGTGAAGCAGCTGTCATACAGATAAGGCCATGTTTATCTACAACAGATCTCCAAAGAAAAACTATTACATCTCAGTTCTGTCTTTTGTTCTCTGTTTTTAGTTGGGACAAGACCAATAACCCTGAGCCATGGAATAAACTTGACCCCACATACCAGTATAAGGTAAGTGCCTAAAGAGATGTCAAATGTATAAAACTAGTTATTAGTCAAATTAAATAAATAAAAATACTCTTAAGCTCAACAGCATCAAGTTACTGAGTTCATTGATCTTTTTTGTTCCCCAGTTTGTTGCCATCACCACAGACTACCCAAATCTGAAGAAGGAGGGACCTGATTTCTGAGATTCTAACTGTCATATAAACTTAACAAATAAACTTGACCAGATATTAACCCATCCTTAACTCACCATGCAGTCTCTTAACGTTATCACGTGAAGGTGAAAACAATCACAGAATCTATTAGAATCTGTTGGGCTTTGGTTTCTCTGTGCCTGTGTGATGTTTGCAAAGAAGCAAGTCAGTAATAGTAACCAGAGGTGTCACTTTGAGGTACCTGGGAGTTGAAAATTTCCTGTATTTGAGATATTTACACACTTGTAGGGGAGTAGTAACAGCATTTTAGCATGCTCCCTTATACTATCATTTCAAGTTTGTGTTTTTTGGCGAAGCATGGGCTGAGGAGAACCCATTGAGATTTGGTGACATGTACCACCAGACCAGAATTGAATTAAATATATTATCTGAAAAGACTCAAGGCAACCCTGATTGATTTCCATACCTTTATAAATTAAAAGGAAACGAAAGACAGAAAATTACTTTAAAAGAACAAAAAGTTTATATGTGTAGCATTTCATAATCAGCTCAAAGCCTCATTGATTAAAAGAGATCAAACATTTGTTATAAGGATCCAGAACACCAGTCAGCTCTCTTTAGGTCTCTTTAAAATAAATAAAAAAAAAACCCTTGCTGTCATTTTTATGTTTCCTCTACAGTCTGGAGATGTAAAGCTACACTCACACTAGTGTTCAACTGTCTCTGAGTGTCCTGTTGCTTTGGTCAAAGGTGTGTTATTTTGCTTTTAGAAGCCACTGAATTCAACAGGCTCTGGATAAAATAAAGAAGGAGTTGTGTAAACTTGGCTGAATATTATCCTATAAATAATGTGTCTGTTTCATGCTCATAAAAAAGCTATTTTTACAGGTGTTCACCGTCATACATGCAAACAAAGAGGCTGTCCTGAAACACCTGCAGAGACCTGCTTCAGATACACATCTTTTTCCACACACAAGCATTAAATACAGTCTGTGGCTGCGACGGAACAGATCCATCTGTTAGCTGACAAGCTGTCACATTAACCACTTTGGTAGTGTGTGTATGTGTGAGTGTGCGCGCGTGCATGTGTTTGTGTGTGTGTGTATGTGTGAGTGTGCGCGCGTGCATGTGTTTGTGTGTGTGTGTGTGCGTGTGTGCACATGTGTTTGCTACAACATCCCTGAATCTTTGATCAGCAACAGCACTGCCAGGATGACAAGTATGACATAAAGCAGATCATACACACACACACACACACACACACACACACACACACACACACACACACACACACACAGAAAGCGAGAGGTTGACAATTGAACAGGTTACATTTACAGCCCGAGATAACAACATACAAATGATCTGATTAGTTCAACAGAAAAAAAGCAGATAAATTAAAAGAAAAAAAAAAACAATAAATTACTTGTTACACTCCACTGTTGCTGGAATTGGACATCTTTGAACAAATAACAGTGGTTTTCTAAAAGCTTTATGAGACAGTGTCGCATTATGTCAGAGCATTCAGAGGTCATGAGAAAAAGGCACAGAGATGAAACAAATCAAGCTTTATTTATGTTGTGACGTTGCGAGTGTGTCTTTGTTTTGTTTGTGTGTTTTCTGACAACAGAGCTGAGAGCTTCCCTGACCTTTGACCTATCCTTCCACTGACTGGTCTCTGTGGAGGGGATACATTCCTCTGGCAGAAACTGAAGCAATAATCTTCCACCCCAAAAATTTGATGGACTGAAGGTCTGAGCAGAACAAAAGCATAAATAATGAGCTGAAATAATGAACAAAAATCTATTCAGTTCTTAATCAAATCAATTTAAAGCTCCGTTAAGAAGCAGCTGTAATAATGCTTCATTTTGCTACAGTTATACAACTGTATTTCAGACACTGGAGGTGAGCTTCCCCTTAAACATGAGACACATTCATTTGAATAAACCTGTGGGACATTATTTCAGTCTGGACTGGGAGAATGATGCAGAAAACTCTCTTATTTCATCAATCGCGGAGAACCAGTTAGAGAGGAAGCGTTAAAATACACATAAATGATAGTTCCAAAGGTTTTTGTGAGTTGGTGAAGGACTTGTGGTGTTACATAATGCTCTCACTTCCTTGTGTGTATAATGAACTGTCCATGATCATTAGTATTATATAATATTTGGTTCCAGTGGGACATTGAAGGAGAGTGCCACGGAAATAAAAATGATAGCAAAGAAGTTGTTAGCTCTGCAAATATCATGTCACAAGTCTTCACTCTCTTTTTATACATCCTTAGTTGGGATCTCTTGGAATCACAGATGCTTAAATGTTCATCATTTGTCAGGAAACTTTGATACATCTTTTGCTCTTTTAACATGGCAGTATTATAAAAACCAAACAAGAAATAAAGGTCTTTTGGGGATTAAAAAAAAAGCAATGGTCGGAGTCTAACCTTGTTTCTTTTTGTTTATGAAGAAGAATAAAAAGCAGATGAAATTCATTCACAACCAAAAACAATAGCTGCTGTCTTGTGAGACTTCTAACAGGAATAACCAATCAGCCATGACCATTTTATAAAAACATCAATTAGTGAGATAAGTCCATCATTTTGAGTTCTTGTTCAAACTATGTTCTAGTCCACGTGCTGGGCTCAGCTGGGTCAATAATGAGAGGAAATGGCCAGAGGAAATACCAGCAGCTTAACATTGATCAGCGTTTATGAACTCTGCAGTCCTCCTCTGTCTTCCTAACAAATGCATTTTACAAAAGACAGTAAATAAATGGTAAAAAATATTCTGAAAAACTGTCAAGATTCACAATATTTTTATTGCAATTAAATTCCAATGTTAAACATCGTACATTCTCTCCAGATGCTTTACACTACAAATCAAATTAAAGATTCAAAAGATGTCCTCACAGTTTATGAAAACAGCCTCAAACCACAGTACGTGATGGTTCACTGCATCTTGCTTTTGATTTGTAGTGTTTGTGTGTAAACTGAGCCTGTGTTCAGATCCAAACACAGCTGATGTGAGTCTCCCAGGGTCTGGGACAAAAGCATGATGTTGATAAGTGCTCCCAACAGTCAGAGCTTCCAACAGTCCTATCTGAGAGGCAGACAATGTTATCAGAGCAAGTGTCGCTGGGATGCATTACAAGCAAGAAAGCAACTGAGTTACCAAACATTTTTAACCTTTGCAAAGAATCTCACATGAAAGCGTCATTAGACACCAACTGCATTATCAACAGCTAAGAGAAAACAAATCATAACAGTTTTAAGAATGGTATTCTGCAGAGCCTCATGAGAACAGGAAAAGTTTTGTTCTGTAACTACTTGTTCCTTAGAATAGTCGATTGTAACATAATTACATAAGCTAAAAGTAGAGCCACCACTGCATTGGTAAGGTGTAACTCTACTAGAGGTACCTGAAACAGTAAAAAAGACTTACATTTACCAGTTATAGTATTTATCAGAGCTATAAGAACCCAGTAAAGGTCATTTTAATATCATGCAACAACTTTTATAGGATTAATGTACAGTATTTTGTTACATGTCAACTTCCCCCAGAGAAGGCTTTTTATGCAGCTTTGCTTTTCTTACATTCATCATCTTTTTAAACATCAAGAGGTGTCAGCAGGAGGAGGGATGGCAGCCTAACGTTTACTCATACAGCAACATTTTAATTGGATTTAAGCAAATGAAAAGCTCTTCATATATAAGACTGTGTTTTTATATAAAATTTCAGACATTATTTCACAAGCTGATTTGGAATGCAATTCACAGGACCCACTGACATCTAGTTAACAGTGTCTTGAAATGTTCTTGAATTTATTTATTTATTTATTTATTTATTTATTTAAAGAAAGAAAGAAAGAAAGAAAGAAAGAAAGAAAGAAAGAAAGAAAGAAAGAAAGAAAGAAAGAAAAGAAAAAGAAAAAAATGGAAGCCCATTACATTACAGAAGCACTAATCACTGAGTCCATGCTGTAGCAGGGTTCTGCCTCTCTGCGTGGGGTGTTTTTTAGTGGTCAGTGAATCCAGGCATGGGGAACGGCCTAGCAAACAGCTCCACCCGCTGGCGAAGTTCTGCTAGACGTGACACTGTCTCTGAGTCCTCCAGTAGGAAAGACTTGAAGCTGGCCAGATTACCTTTTGGATGAAAAACACATCAAAACAAGTTAAATGATTCTATCAATCCATCCATTTTCTGCCGCTGGAGCCTGTCCCAGCTGTCTTTGGCCGAGAGTGGGGGTACACCGGGAGTGGTCTCCAGTCAATCACAGGGACGATGCACAGAGACAGAGACAGAGAACCTTTCACGTGCAAAGTCACACCTACAGGCAATTTTGAATCACGAATTTACCTGGTGAGCATGTTTTTGGACTGTAGGAGGAAGCCGGAGTACCCACAGAGGAGTACTTGCAAACTCCACACAGAAAGGCCTACCTTGCCTGAACTGGGATACAGACTGGTAAACTTCTCGCTGTGAGGAAACAGCCCCATCCACTGTTCCACTGTGCAAAGTTCTGGATTCTTATTTTACAAATCTGCCTTAAAGCGTTCCCCAGACCTGTAAGCATCGGCTTCAAATAGTTCTTACCACACTGACTTGATAAATCACAAGTAAAACATGAAAACTTCTTTCTAGCTCACCAGTTTTCTTTTTCACATCCAGAGTAATCTGAATCCCCTCATCAATGAACTCCACAACCTTTTCAAAGTCTGCTTCCTTGAATTGTCGTGAGGTCAAAGCTGGAGCACCTGAGGGGAAAAAATAAAAGAAATTACTTTTCAAAAGATATTATGCAGTTTCTAATTAACTGATTATTGGCAACAAACTAACTAATGATTCTTTTTAAGTACCGAGTCTGAGTCCTCCAGGAGTGAGGGCACTCTTATCACCAGGGCAGGTGTTCTTGTTGGCAGTAATGGACACCAGCTCCAGGACCCTCTCAGCTCGAGCTCCATCTATCCCACGAGGTCGAAGGTCAACCAAAACCAGATGGTTGTCTGTTCCACCTGAAAGCATGAAGTAAAGATAAACACATTTGCTTTTTATGTTTGGTTTAGAGTTACAAAACTTTCAGTTTTGGGGAAAAATTGTGTATGTTCATGAAAGGAAACTGCAAAAACTTCTGCACTGTGTAGTTCAACCTCAAGGAGAATTTTTTAAAGTCTTGAAAACGAATGCAGATGAGAAAGTAAAGAGGCATCCAGAGCAATTGGGTCTCGTGTTCTGAGTGACAGAAATGTAATCCAGTTTTAAATGTATTGATATAGTTATTACAAACATAAAAATGCAGAGGACCAGTTCTCTAAATGTGTACACGTTATTAATTTCAGATCAAAGCTTTGTTTAGTTTGGATCTATACTGTGAGTACCTGACACCAGGGTGTAGCCTTTCTTCAGAAGAGTGTTAGCCATGGCCTTGGCATTCAGCAGCACTTGAGCGATGTACTGTTTGAACATCGGAGTAGAAGCCTAAAAACAGAACTTATCAGGACAAGTAAGACTCTGACGTTCTATTCATAAAGTTCTGATTCTCAAAGACGAACTGAAACTTTCTGACAAGTATTTAACCAAAGGAATTACAGATATTTTTAATTTGTCAAATTTGGTTACTGGACCTGTTTGAGGGCGACAGCCACCCCAGCAATAGCATGGTTGTGAGGTCCTCCCTGAAGTGATGGAAACACAGCAAAGTTCACCCTATCCTGAAGGTCGTAGGTCACTTCCCTACCTTTCTTATCCACAGACCGCACACCTTTACGGAAGAAGATCAAACCAGCCCTACAGAGCAAAGACAGAAAGGGTTAATACACATAATAATATACCTGAGGGGTCTGTTTTTATCTGTATTGACCTCCATCAGGGATTAACACATCCAGGCCCTCACCGTGCTCCACGCAGAGACTTGTGTGTAGTTGAGGTCACCAGGTCTGCATGTTGAAAAGGAGAGGGAACAGCTCCTGCTGCCACCAGGCCACTGATATGAGCCATGTCTGCCAGCAGGTAGGCATTAAGCTCCACACACAGCTGAAACACAAACAGCTATGTGATAAATGTCACAGTTCAATCCTTTTGAATCTTATTAACTGTAAATTGATCCATCTGTGTTATTTTATTGTTCAGGGGGGAATCTCTTTCACTAAATTTAATGACAGTTAAAATGTTCTTAATATCTGTTTTAACACTACAGCTTTAGACTATGTGGGTATAAATTTATTTATATAATGGGCACCTTCTTCATGCGAGGGTAGTCGATGAGGCGAGCGTAGGCGCTGGTTCCTGCTATGATGAGTCTTGGTCTGAAAAGTCGGGCAGTCCTCTCCAGCTGGTCATAATCTATCAGACCTGTTTTAGGCTTGCAGGATAAACAAGGACAAGTCAGTACCACGTAATTTAGTTTTTACAGATTTCTATATTTGATTTCATCATTTTTTTCTGTCCTTATTTTGTTTCATCCAAACTCACATCCAGCTTGTAAGGCATTGATTCAAAGTAGATGGAGGTGGCTGAGATTCTCTTGGTGTCTGACATGTAGCCGTGCGTAAGGCTGAAATGTGGTGACAGAGAGTGGATTTAGAAAATTGCATTAAAGAGGAGCGGATGTCCAAGAGGTTCAGCAGTCTGTAGTTATATTCTTGACTTTGACTAAGGTTTAGTGAGCCCTTATCTCTGTTACATATGAACAGCATCGTCATGTAATCAAATACAGTAATGGTCATAAATATTCTGGGTCCTATTTTATGTATCAAAGGTCTGTTTCATGATATTCCTTTATGCCATTAAATCTATTTTTATTTGCTCACCATATAAAAAAACACACTATACAAAAACACTTATCTCTCTTTCCTTCCAAAAATCACTGCATTGTTTTTATATTAAGATATGAATCACCTGTAAGTAATACAACTCTAGTTATCACATTATTTTCTGAAATAAATTTAACATCCAAATTAAATTTTGATATCATTATTTATTCTAATTTTCGCAATACCTTGATGGAATCTCAAGCTGGAAGTAAGAATATGAGTTATCACAACATACGTTTAAAAAAGAAAAAAAAAAAGAGTTTTGAAATTAATTGCTTAAGTTTCAAATATCTGTCACAGTTAAATTCCTTCATTTATATCTTTGACTTTGACTTTGTTCACTCACTGTCCTCCGTCAGGCAAGTCCAGGCCCATGATGCGGTCATGAGGCTGCAGCACAGATGTGTAGGCTGCAAAGTTTGCAGGGGATCCGGAATAAGGCTGGACGTTCACACCCCACAGTTCTGGGTCCAGACTGAAGGCAGAGAGCGCTCGCTTCTGACACAGCAGCTCAATTTGGTCCACTATCTCTGCACCTCCATAGTACCTGAAAAAACCCAGTGGGTGATTGTGAGAATCCTCCTTTCTCATTAAATATCATAAAAAAATGTGTCTTTCTGTCCACCTCTCTCACATGTTTTTAAATTAAATTTATCAAAATCAAAGTTTGTGCTGCTGTAATTTATTTAATATTGTGTAAAGGCCAAAATATTTACTTTGGAAGGTGCATTTCCCCTGTTGTTACCTTTGTCCTGGGTATCCCTCTGAGTACTTGTTGTTCAGACAGGAGCCCTGTGCCTCCAGTGCTGCACGGCTGCAGAAGTTCTGACAGGGTAAACACGAACAGTACTGTCAACAACCAAATATAACCCTAGTGTACTGGAAAAGGAATCTTAGCACCTCTGCTTTTTTTTTTGCCAGCAAGGAACACCAACACAATGCAAAAACATTTGAAACTTTCTCTGTCCAGCATAAAATTTGGATCAAGCCCAACATTTCTTTTGCTAAACACAATTACAAAAAAACTGAAAAGAGCTCCAGCTCAGAGAATGGTGTTGTAAATAGATTCAGCAGATTATTTTTATAGGCTGCAGAAATAAATCTAAAAACCTTGCCAAAAAGCGCAAAATAATTACAGATGCTATTAAAAAATCAGGGCTAAATAAAGAATAATCTGACTAATAGTGGCTCCATATGAGGTTCAGTTTAGTGCCAAATCTCTCAGAGACACTTGGGAGTCAGAGAAGAGACAGAACTGCAGAAGAGGAAATTAATGTGAATTATTATTATTTTTTGTCTCTGTCTTTTTTTTCACCCACTTTCACTTCCTTATCTTCTCTCTGCCTCACTCACTCCTCTTTTCTGTCCTGCCCAGCCGCCCCCTCTGCCTGTTATTATTCCAAACCTGTCACTGTGGGGGGATCCCTCAATCATTCCAGTGGGATTTAAACCTGTCCCCTAAGTGACACAGAACTCTGTCTGTGACATTTCAGAACACCATCTCAACACACTCAAACACACACACACATATAAATGGCGGCGTCCCCCTATCCTGTCTCAACTTGAAATGTTGAGATCAGTAAGTGAGGGAACCTTATGGGATCATTAGACTGTGTTCTTGAAGAAAAAAACAGGGGCTCTCCACTGGGAGTCAGCCTGCAGCTGTGACTGACACCACATGCACAACAAGATAAAAATCTTTCAGATGTCATTGTGAGTGATAGTGCTGTGGATTCATAATTGCTGGAAAAGAGAAGAATAAAAGCTGTGGCTTTTCCCAAAGCTTCCACTTAGATGAAATCAGTGACTTGTGAGGGAGGAAAATGGAAAGGAAATTTTGATGAACCCCCTGAAGAAAACCACAACTCTGGTGACTTATAGTTACGCTGCTGAAGAGAGCTCCTCTTCATTTATGGATGTTTTCCTTTCTTTCTGTCTCACAAAATACAGTCTTAAACAAACCTTTTCACACTGCCTATGTGCACAGTTTAAACAGCTACTATCTGAAGTGGATACAAGTCGCAACAAACAAGATAAAAATAAACAAATGCACCTTTTAGCTGCACCATATCACAATCCTACTCTTGGTAAATGGCCAAATGATTTTCACATGAGCAAACTGTACAAGGAGACAACCAAATATATTCACCATGGCTGATATGAAGGGATGTTAGTGTCAGCTGTTTGTCTGCTGGCTGTTTCACACAGAATCTTATGTATCTTATTACACCTGTTTTCTCAGTACCAAGTTCACATCCAGACACACTCAGTGTGATGTGGGGAGACCGGGGACAGTTGCATCAGGGAATGGTTGGTCATTTTTCTTCCAATCAGCAAAAAGCTAGAGTGATGTCACTCAAACTGCACACGCTCATTTGGATGCCCCACATTTGCAGGAAAAGCAGAGAAGATTTGAGAGCTCCTCTGTGAGTTATTGAAAAAAAAAAAAAAAACTATTTTTGAAGTATCAAAGTATTTTTTTTTTCTTAAGCTTTGTTTTTGTTAAACTGTCATCACTGTTTTTATGATTCATCTCAAACTTTTATAGTTTAAACGAGTGATATGTTAATTTTTTTTGCTAATATTGGTTAGCATGTATCAACTCACATTGTTTGGCTATAGCACATGTAATTTTATCATAGCTGACAGGTATGGGGGCAGTTGCAACAGCTGTTTTTAATTTATTTTTTATTAGTTTTCACTTAAATCTAATACAATTCATCAGGTTAAAGTAAAGTAATTAAATAAATCACATTAATTGCCCCATAAATTGTTCAACCATCTCCAAATAGTGTTGCAACTGTCCCTGGGCTGGGGTCAGTTGCAACATCTGACTCCATACATTGCAAATGCAAATTGTGAAGAATGTACTCTCTGTAACCATCTTTGAATGGTTCTGACTTTTAAAAAACAGATGTAAGTTTATTGTATAAAAAAGAAAATGTTGGTTTGTCTAATCCAAACGCTGCCTGAGTGACAGAGTCAAAAGCAAAAAAGTGTTGCAACTGTCCCTGGTCTCCCTAGAGCATAAAACTAACAGAGGCAGTTCCAATTTTAGATTCCTGGCCTTTCCAGGTTGATGCTAATCAGTCAGTGAATTAAATAAAGTCTGCCGCTTTTTATTTTTTGAATTTTAGGAACAAGTTATAAAGAATCTATTGAAAACACACTTATTTTTTTACTGTGACTCCCTAATTAGAAAATAAAACAACAGTCAAGATCAAGAAATACATCAATCCATCTTCCCTCCCCTGCATTTGCTTCTCACTCCTCCTCATACATGAGCCGTACCTCTGATGCAATAAGCTCAAGTCCCCGACACTGCCTGTCTTTCTCCTGCTGCAGAAGGCTCCACATCTCTGGGTCGTCTTGTGCCAGGCTCTCTCGCCCTGTCCACACACCGGCACTGCTGAGGCTTCGCTTGCATGGCTCTGCTGTAACTGGCCCCTCTTGGCCCAAATAACACAAAACCCTTTGGAAGAGGGGCTTCATGGGGTGGTGGGTTAACAAACAGAAAACAATAAATATGACAACTCGTGTGCCACAGCAATGGTTGTAGAAGGATTCTCTGTCACCGTAGATGAAACTAAATTATCTGTTGCTGCTGCGTGACTAAAACTTACTGTTCTGATTAAAAGTAAAGAGTGGTTTATACAACCTTGTCGAAAAGACAAATACCAAGACACATAATTTGATGCAACTCTTCATTGTCCTACAAACTGTGTAGGGTGAAACCCTTTTTGAGGGGTTGTTCTTTGTGTTTTTTTGTTGTTGTCCAAGATTGCTGCTTTGGTGTCCTTTGAAACCCTCAGGAAGAGTGAGTGTGTGCAAAAACACTTTCATCACTCAGAATAATAATACTTTGCACCGGGGGTTCGGAAACAAGGGACTTAGAATAATGTGCCTTTTGATGTTCTAAACAATCCATTACATGAAAGGCAGTGAAAAACAAGCGTGTTATTCAGCAGTTAGGGAAAACCTTGGACATAAAAAGTGTAATGTTGGTTGGCCACACAGTGACTTATTTACAGGACCTTGTTTGTTGAAAGCAGCTTGTAGCTGCACGATAGTTATGTAACTATCTGTTACTTTGGCCTAATAGACAGATTACTCTTCAAGCATAAATATATGTTTGAGCAATTCTTCTTTCATCTCATATTCATTATGTTTTCTAAGCCTTGGGTATATAAATTTATCCATAAGTACAAAGTGTAGAGTCAACTTTCTTTAAACAACAAAATACTTCAGTGAAAACAGGAACACTTTTCCTCTTAGACAACCCAAGATGGTTACAGTTATCAGACAAAATAGTGACACTTTTACTACTTGACTTGCAAACTGAAAATAAAGTATTCTGTAAATCTTCACGTCTGGTATTCCAGTCAGTTCTGAGGTTACTTTGGGTGACAAGCTGACCTAGTTTTGCAGTGCAATCTGATTAATTTACAGCCACTTTTTTATACTGGAGAGAACCTGTAAGTGAAAAACAATCTTGATCTCTGCATAGATTTATAAACAAAAAAAAATTAAATATAAAAGCATTATCAAACAAATGTACTCACCCGTACTGTTTGACGTAGTGACAGAGAAATCATGTCTGTGACAGCTGGGAAAACAGAAAACTTTCCAAAGTGCAAAGGGTGAAAGTAAAAATTCCTCCTGGAGGGAAGCCAAGGACATGCCTACTTTGCGTAGCTGATAACAATGACATCAACAATCCTCTATTTTATGTCTCTGTGTAAGGCTTTAAAAAAGTATCTTATCAATAACATGTTGTAGTAACTTTACATTTAACAGGCAGTACATTTTGTTGTAAAAAATGCAAAGCTGTAAGCATCTTGCATAATTAATGATGTATGAAAATATATCTTAACTGTGAATATCAGATCTTTACTTGCATTATAGCCTGGAGTAGAATTTTATGAAAATGAGTGAGCAGTTTGTTACCTCTCAAAAGTTCTTGTTAACAAAAGCTAATGTATTACATAAAGAAAGGGTAAATTTTTACAGACATCTTAAAAGCAGTTTTTAAAGGTATTTGAAAACAGTCAATTTCAAGTTGTTTTTTTTGGGGGGGGGAACTGAAAAAAAAAACATGGTATTGGACAATGTATGAGAGTTGGTGTTTCTCAGAATCGTCACCCAAAGTGCTGCTGATTCTGCTCTGTCTGAAAATTGTAGTCCGGACAGACTTTCTGCACCAGCCTGTAATCGGTGCCAGTGAAAGCTATGAAGATACAGATAATCTTAAAAGGTTTTGCACAGATCCAGGCTGCCTGGGACTGTGTGTTTTCTAAGTAGCAGGTCTGCCCCGGGTCATACATGCAGGGCTTGGTCTTCTCTTGGACCGGTTAGTTCGCTGGTAATCTATCCGGCAGTTGAGTTCAGTCACCATCATCACGTCTTGTTGCTGCTGCCTCTGCTGTTCAGGAGGCAGTGAGCTGGTGGACTGAGGCAGGCCCTGGAACTGGGCTGTAAGATCAGACATCAGGACTGAGTTTTTGGTGTGAATGTCCTGAACAGCAGAATCCAAAAGCTCCCATCCCACAGCTTTGGAAGGTGGGACGATGCTGACAGATATGTTCCCCAGATGGGTTGAGTTGTGGCGAAAGTAGACACTAAACGTTCCATTGATGTGATCAACTATTTTTCCTGTCACTAGGAGGCTGAATTTTACTGTTTTCACATTAAAATAAAAGTCTCCCCAACCAAGGATTTTCTTTGCCTTTGTGGATGTTTTTGCAGGAGGTTTGGGTTTGGAAGGGGTGCGGTACAGATACTGATCCAGAGCTTGGGAGAAGTTCTGAGGCCATCCATATGGCCCAAGAGAGCCATAAGCAGGTGTTTTATGTTTGGTTGAGATGATCTGTAAGTCTTTGGAAATCTGTTTTACCTTTAAAGCAGCACCTTCAGTGTTTACCCTTCCTCCTTCCTCCACCCTCTGTTGATGGTTCTGAAGGTTCTCAGCTGTCTCATAGACCTGTGAACACCAAATTGGGGACAGCTCACTTTTTTTTTACTCAATCAAAGGGGTTACACAAATAACTTTTGATGTCATCTAAATATAACAGAAGTATATGTTTTTCACTTTCTTTTGCCAACACTATCTAAAAGTTAGGTTTGAAATATTCACCAAATGTAAATGATCCTTGATAATCAAGAAATCTGAAAAGTTTTTACTGGTATTACTTATTACCAAAAAAAAAAAAAAAAAAGGTAAAATTTCTACTGGTCAGACCTTATGCTAATTTGAGGTCTCTGGACAAATATAATTAAGTAATGTTTTTTTTGTTTTGAGATTCATGTTGATATCTTAGAATGAAATATATAGTAAGTGGAAATGTACTTGAACTTATGAAGGGCTCCTTTAGTCTTTCTGATGACTCAAATTTAAAAACATGGGCCATGGCTTCAAGAGGTACTTCAGCTGAATCTGGCTGAAATAATCCTGTATATTTTTGTGCAGTTAAATTCGGTTCTTTCATCAATTTTTATTTAAAATTGTGTATCCAGGTATTTATCTGTAATTTGCAGGTTTAGACTGGATGATTGTGGCTCTGATAAAGCCCCAGTGATGAAACCAGCTTTTGAAAAAAAAGCCAAGTTAAGAAGCAGAGGTGGTTGTGAAATGTGAGATTTTGTTTGACCCTGCACTACGGAGAACAAAATTAAACAAGACGTTCACCATATGATTAAAAAAGGTCTGTGCTGTCTAAAGATGTACAACTGTACTTTTGTAATTGTGTTTATTGGATAAGTTTCTTGTTCTTGCACCATTTCTTTTCAACAAAGGCCCAATCACACAATAACCTCATTAACAATTTTAAAGGTTCATCAGGAATTTCCTTATCATATTTCAATTTCAGTTTGGTGGAAGAATAAAAAAATCAGAAATCATCATCTGTTTTACACACATATTTTAATCTGTTCAGGATGAAGAGCAGAAGGTTGTAAGAAGGATAAGAAATGAGAGATGCCCAGAGACCAGCAGGATGACCGTAAATGAAGGGCAGTTTAACTGTAGATCAATAAGGAAGCAGATAATCTATTAAAATAATTATGTTTGTTGTGTCATGTCCTCAGAATAAAAAGGATTTGAATGACTGCAATCAATAGGTCAGCCCCTTTGGGCAAGGACTCACACACAGTTTCATTCATATTGCCATTAGCACATTTTCTCATTTCATAAGGCTGTCCTCCCTCACATTCTCTTTGGTCCCCAAGTTAAAACTCAGTGTGTCCTTGTGAAGGGATTGAGTGTGTGGGCTTGTTGATCAAGATGCTGTAGGAAAAATGAACACAGTCAAGCCCACAGCAGAAAGACATAACCTGTAAGACTGCACGCAGGACATGACCTTCTGTATGAAATTTTCACTACTGAGTTGCTGAAAATATCTTTTTATTTTTTGTAAAAGCTGGTCAGCATCCCTGTTTCCATCAGGGATGTTCCTGCACTGTTAAATTCATTCATTCATCTTCTATACCGCTTATCCTGTTCAGTTCAAGCTGTCATCTTCATCTTTACAGAAACACAGAGTAGAAACCAAACAAGTCATAATGCCAACTGCATCTTCTGAATGCAGTCCCCTGGAGAGTCCTCTGTTAAATTAATAAAATTCCAATAATTCTGGTCATTAATGAGGCAGCTTTCTGTCAAATCTAATGTTGACTAATCATGTGGCATTTAAAGATTATTCAAATTTGCTGAGTTAGGTGCAAAGCTAATTGGACCCCATGACAAGTAAAAGATGTGTTTTTCCGTGAAAACAGCCATTAAAACAGATGGTTGGTCAAGTTGTTGATGCTACCATAAGATTGCTATAGGACTTAGTCATAAAGTGCTGCACGCTGATTGTTTAGCACTTGAATTCTATTTTAAATATTGTGTGGAAATACAGAGTTAAGACTTTTTTCCTTCCAGTTCCTGAATAAACAGCTCCCACAGTATCATTATTTCTCAACAAATGGGATTCACCACCCAGCCCTGTGTGCCAATCTTTGCCTTGTGCAATAAGCAAGTGAGCTCCAGCTGTGCCTATACTTACAAGTCTAAATCTCCAGCTATGTGCTGTTCTCACCTACTCTAATTGGAGCCCACTGTGTGACAGCCATGTCACGGGCTCCATGTCAAAATGCCAGCACAGAATCTGCAACTGAGTAATAGCTGTAGAGTGGATGCAAACACAACACCAGTTCAAAAACACCTGCAGAGGCTAAAAAGAAGGCAAAACCTGAGTAAGTAATTATATTTTAGCATGAAGAGAAAGTTTTTACAACTGGCTTGAATACAATTTTATTATGTCCATTTTTAACAACTCTAAAAAGGGTGTTTCTTCAGCTTTGGTGCATAAAACTTTAAATAAAGAAACTGCCAAGGATTTCTGACTACCTCAGTGTGTAAACTGAAGGTGCCACTGGTTAAGCAAAGATCAAAAAGTCTAACCAGATAAAAAACATGAAAGTATATTAAATTATAATCTTGCTAAGAATTTACTCAAAGAAAAGATAAACATTAAAATTTTGGATGGTACCATTTTGATAATCATTTCATCAGTACTTCATCCTCTGATGGAACATTTAACTTAGATCAACACCTTGGGCAGTCTCAGATCATGAACAGAACTGTATAAACAAGAGAGCAATGCAAATGTTCATTTCGTAGGGGGCAAGTCCTCATTGAGCTCCTCAACTACCTTTTTTTTTCTTACTTCTCAAAAAAAAAATCGCAGAACTGTCTGCAAACAATGATCAGAGCCAAAAAAGTCAGGTTTTAAAACCATTTTTTTTTCTGTTAATTAATTTTCAAAAGAAAATACAACTTTGATTCAATCATGTACACCTAATTTCTTACACGGAACTAAAACACCCAGCTAGGGGACAAATGGTCTTGAGTAGTTGAAAAAGAAAGACTTTTGCTTTATTTTGTAATTATCCTATAATATGATGGACATGTTTAGGACCAGAGTATTCTTTGACATGAAATAATGTTCGACTCATTTGTTGTATTAACATCATAACTTCAAGTGTGGGCTATCTCATAACAAATAAATCAGAAAGTTTAAAAATTCAACACCAAAGCGTTACGAGTGCAAACTCTGGAGCTAATGAAGCATTGCATTCATCATACTCACAGCTGAAAGGAGAAGCCACAGACAGGTGATGACCAACTTCACACAAAGCGTCCTCATTTTGCAGAAACGACAGCAACGCCTTTACATCCAGAGGTCAAGTTTTTGATTTGCTTTTTTTTCTTTTTTTCTTTCTTTTTTTTTTTTTTTAAATAAAATTATCAGTCTGCTCGACTAAGTAAGTGGTGGCTGACTGAGCCACAGCTTACACTCTCTAAAGTAGAGCAGACATTCTGCTGCGAGACTCTGATACACAGGATACAGGATACACAGTGAGAGCTCAGCTCACTGCTTCTCTCTCCTCATCGCTCCCTCTCTTTATTCCTCACTTCATTTTTACGCTCTCTACCCCCCCCCCCCCCCCCCCCACACACACACACACACACACACACATACACACACATACACGCACGGACACGCACGGACACAACCCTGCCCCCCTCTCATTTTCACCACCTGGCCGGCCCTTATTATGACTCATCAACCCGGGGAAAGGCGCTCTCAGGCGGCCACAGTTTGACAGTCCTCCCCGCTGTCGCTGCATACTTTAGCCACAGGGAGGCTGACAAAATGACAAGGGCTCTCTACGGGAAATATAAAAATCACTGACAAGTCTGGTGAGATTCTGCCACTGCTTATGCTTATTGGTGAAATTTCAAGTCTACAAATGACAGCAAATAAAAACCAACCAGACTAGTTGTCTGAAATAGAGAATCCCATGGGCAACTGACCCTCATTAAACGTATTTTTGAATCAAGTAGCAGTGCTGTAAAAATGTATTTGCTCCCTTACAGACTTCTTCTTCTTCTTCTTCTTCTTCTTCTTCTTCTTCTTCTTCTTCTTCTTCTTCTCCTATTATTATTATTATTATTATTATTATTATTATTATTATTATTATTATTATTATTATTATTATTACATTTTTCACACTTAAATGTTTCAGATCATCAGACAATTTTAATATCAGACAAAGAAAACCTGAGTTAGTACAAAATGCATCTTTTAAATAATTATTTCATTTCTTTAGGCTCCATCTACACAATTTTTCACTCAAAAAAGCAAAAAACACAGTGGAAAAAAACACCCTGTGTTTACACAGAAATGCTGAGGGACTGAAAATGTTATTGTATGCATGCCAGGCCTGTAGTTGGTGATATAATTGTAGAATCTTTTGGTAGCCCTCTGCCAAAGTTGAGGGTTATCTGGCGTATACAGTGCATCTGGTCAGTATCCATTCCATAAGATGACAGTCAACCATGGTGGCAGCAGTGGGATGGTTTGGGGCTGCTTTACTGTTTCCAGACCTGGACGACCAGCTATAATTGATGGAACCATGAATTCTTATCTCTACCAGAAAATTCTAAAGGAGAATGTCCTTCCATCAGTTTGTTTCCTTAGGCTCAAGCCATAGCCGCGGGAACATATTGTCAGCAGGGGGCACTGAGGAAAAAGAAAGGTCCAGCAAAAACTGAACACTGTGCATACAGGCGTGCATGAAGGTGTGCTGAGTGGCGGCGGCAGCATTTGAAAGAGAAAAGTGTCCTGCATCTCACAATTCCGAATGTGGAATTCTTCTCTGGGATGGCGCTGATGAAGTTCCTTATAAGGCTGCTTACATCCATATTATCCAAAATATCTCCATGTACATGCATGAGAGCAAGGTGCATCATTCTTATTTGTGTGTAACCATGTCTTCAGGCGACCCAGAGTGTAAAATGTTTTTCTCCGATGATGCAGCTGTGATGGGGAGACACAGACATAGTTTGATGAAGTCTTCAGCTTCTTTGAAAACAGCCCTTGTTTGTGAATGGAGTTTAGACATATATGCAGCTATGTCTTGTACGATGTTACCGGAAGAGTCATCGAAGATGTCTCTTATCATCTTTAGTTGCATCTTCAGGCAGTCCCTGTGCAAGGGCAAAGAGAAGGTGCAAGGACTCCACATTCATAGTTCATTCCTTTTTGGCTGACTTAATAACCACCTGGTCTCTAGAAGCAGCTGTTTTCATGCCATCTTGACTGAATCTCCTCATTCTTCTGCAACCAAGTGCTTCATAAAACTCCCATGGCCATGAGTGTTGCTCTGCTGTGTGCTGGTAGCAGACTGGAGTTATTGTCATCCTGTACTCAGCTGGCATTTTCAGTCCAATGATCTTAAAGCACTTTTATGTGCTTCCTCTGCAATTCGGTGAACTCAAGGGCACCCAGTGTGCTGGTTTTGGTGTGCTGTAAGCCGATGGCCACTGACTCACACAGCCTGAAAAGTGCTTCACAGCACAGGAGGCCAAAGTAGGTTTTGGCTTTTAGTGCCTTCCTATACAGACCTCTGATCTTGGCTCAGGTGTCTCTTTTTCTTGTATGAATGCGAGCCTCCTTCCACCTTGTCCTTCTCGACCCTCGGTTGTATGTAGGAAAAAAAATATGCTACCTTCAATAAAAGGTCATAGGAAGGGGTATCAAAAGTGCTTTGGTGCTTATGATAAGCAGCTGATTCCTGTAACGGTAAACAATTACTGGAATCAGCTGCTTATCAGTTTTTTTATTTTATTTTTTTTTACCTGTTTTCTTGTCTAAATGTCCTGATGTCAGATGCTGCTGTAAATCTGCTCAGATTTGTCTGAGCTCTTAGTCCAGCTCCCCTCAGGGTCAGTCCATGGTTCATGACATGGTCAACTAGTGCTGCGCAAATTTCTTGTCTTCTCTAGACCTCCTCCTCCTCCTGCACTTCCTCCTTCATGGATTCCCCCTCTCATTCTCACTCTTCTTCTCCTGACTTTGTGCACCTTATGACTGTGTTTAACCAATTGGCTCATAGGTGTGGTAATTTGACAGTCAGTGCTTTTGAATTGCAGGGAAGTGACATCATGATAAACTTCAGTTTCTAATGTACACAAGTGTGTTCAGAGATTTGCACATCACTGTGTGTATTGTTTTGCGAACAGTGTGAAGCTGACATTGTACTTACAGTGGTGCAAATCTGGGCCGATGTTTTGCTCCTTGAGCGTAAGGTTTTGATAATTGTGTAAAACTTTTGATTTTAGTGTTTATGCAGTTGAAAAAAAAGTAAAAATACAAACTGTAAAAGGTGTCACAGTTATCCATTCACATACCAGTAGAAACGAAGACTGGCAGTGACATGTGCCTGTCAGTTTCCTTGATTCAAACACAACATAGACCTAAATAAGACTTTATCATTAGAACGATGGGGCCTTTCCATTAAATACGCTGAAAAGCTTTTACTCTCTCTCTCTCTCTCTCTCTCTCTCTCTCTCTCTCTCTCTCTCTCTCTCTCTCTCTCTCTCTCTATGCATGTTTATGTGAGAGATGACCGACTCCCACTGAGGTATAGCTGCCAAAATGTGTAAAGAAACTGCTACAAAAAGAAATATTTGTGACACCACTTAAGTTATGTTTTAGAGTTGTGGAGGGGCTTTGTCTTCTCACATATGGACAGATCCCATTTACTAACCTAAATGCAAATTGTTTAATTTGAAAAGGCTAAGAAGATCAATAAGCTGGAATTCTTTAAAAGAGAAATTGAATTTTCTATCAGTTCCTTCTACTCAGGATGACACATACCCTCACAAATAACTTGTGGAATCAGTAACCTACCATCAGCATCCTACAACCATCACAGATACAAGTGTATTTCATCAAACTGCCAATGGGTGGCAATAACACCACAGTGACAAAAAGGGAAATAAGGGAAATAAATATAGAACAGCAAACAAAGCAAAGCAGGAGAGAGAACATGAAAAGAAGGTGTGAAAAATTGAGATTATTTTGCTGATAAAAGCAGCCTTTTGAAAGCACTTTAGATACACCTAAGTGACCTGTGATAAACATATCTAATGCACTTTTGGTCTCATGTTTTAAATAATTGTTCTAAAAACACTTGACTGACTTTTTTAATAGCATTCAGTCACATATTTGAGCATATGCAGTAAGACTTTTTTGTATTTGAATCTATGTACAAGTCCAGCAAGGTCTGGCTTGTTTTACTTGTCGCAAATGCTGTAAATGGATTAAACAACTAAGTTAAATGTGAAAGATTGGGAACACATTTTGAATGCAGATAAACAAGTTATTAGATCTTTTATTGGATGAAAAACTCTTTTAGCAACAGATCCAAGTAGAAGCAAAATATTTGAACTATAATTTCAGCACCCAAAATACTGAACAATTTCAATTTACACTTTAAACTTTATATCATTTTTAAAAATGTGTACTTGAAAAGTGATTCCAACACATATTTCTTAATGAAAGAATTTTCTCTGAAAGCTCCTCTGGTGGTGTTTGACTCTTCGTTAAATTATCTGATTATCCTTTATCAATGTATGCTTCTGCATTAGATTATATTGTGTTGCAGAATATCAAAGTATTGTCTGTCCCCAAATTCATCACTATTATAAGCAAAATTTGTTGTTTTTAAGAACGCCATTCCAGAACACTGCTGAAAGTTTAGGATATTTACTGCTGCAGGCCTTTTTGGGGCCAGATTATTATTTCTTTTTTAAGTCACAGTGATCTCTTCGAGAAGATCAGCAGGGAAGTAGCCCAGCTTGCGCCCAGTGCTGACCTTCAAGTAGCCACCTTTCTCATCTCCTTTTTTCACAACAATCTGAAAAACACAATGACAACAAAGCAATTAAGCATCTCAGCATAAGTATGAACTTGATAATTTCACACAGTCCCTGATCAAGTAAAGTTTTTTGTTTGTCTAATTGTCAAGATAATATCACTTCTTTGTAGCTTTGACTGCCTTTATTGATAGTGATCACAATAAGGAAAAAAAAATGTTTACCTGAATATCTGACATTTCTTCTGTTATGGCATCAAGTAAGGACTCATGTCAAAACATTTAACCAGAAAAGTTGCATTTTGTTAAACCACATCTGTACCTGATCTTTCTTCAGTGTGATTTGTCCCATCTCCCTGTTTCCAACAAAGGAGCGTGTCACCTTGAAAACTCTCTCTGATGCACGTACTTTTATGAGGTAGTTTGTAGGGAAGTAGCCTGTCTTCTCCCCCATCTTTCCCTATAAATAGAGAGTGAACAGACTTTAATTTCTTCCTTCTCAGAGACTCCAAAAAAAGGAGAATAAAAACTAAATACAGTTAAAATTGGTGAACCACAAACTAAAGAGCAAATTTAAGAGGATCAAGAAAAAACGGAATGATCTTACTCTCCACCACTCTTCATTGGAATCATCCAGTACTGTGATCCGATCACCAGGGCTAACAATGAAAAAATAAATGATTTAGTATGCCGTTCAAAATCTGCATTTTTGGATTTAACTGTCCTGTCAAACATACTGGAAGTCAAGGTCATCTTTCTCTATGGCCTTGAAGCGGTAGAGGGCCAGGTAATAGTGTGAATGGGAAAATGTTCCTTTGCTCTGTTGAAAAAACAGCACAGAAGCTGAAAACAGAATCGTATTGAAGACTCAAATAGTGTCACCCAGTGCAGAGCAGTTGGAACAATGCTGGACTCTTAATGATGTATTTTTAAAATAATATTAATCATCATGATAATACCTTGTCATCTGCCTTGTCCCCTCCTTTCTCCTTCTTATCTTCAGGCTTCCCTGTGTGTACATCAAAAATCAGTCATTTTTTATTTAAATGAATGAATTTTTCCCATGTGAACACTACTATATTTTCTCTGTACCCTCCCCTCCTTCTTCATTCTCTTTAGGCTGTTGATTCTCCTCTTCTTCTTCTTCCATCATCATCATCATCTAGAGGAAAAAACATACATCATCAGAAGTAATAACAAATGTCTGATTTACTGTTTTTAGAAAAATAATTTCTATGGATGTGGAACTTGTATCTGTAAATTGCCTCATAGTTTGGTTGGAGGAATATTGGATACTCACATTTTTCTTGTCATTTTCATTCTTTTTGCGCTCCTTATTTGCCATGATGACACCGACCCGCAAGGTGTCAAAGACAGGGTCATTCCTGTTTGGGTTATCTTGTTAGAAACAGAGTAGTAAGCCACAGCTTTAGATATGAGTACAGATAACTAGTGTTCACAAGTAGGTTGGATTCTTTCATAGAAAATAAACTGTAGACACAAGGGTTGAGGAGTCTAGTGGAAATTTCCTTTAAACTCTGTGGACTCACTTGGATCTGGTTGGTCGCTGCTGTACAGGGGGGAGCTATAGGCCCTTCTGAAGCCGGGTGGCTTTAGGACACAAGAGGTTTGGTTTCAGTAATTACAAATATTGTATGACTATTCCTCTATGGGAACAGTATTATTACTTTTCTATAGAGAGGATTTTTTGTTTTTTACACCACACAACAGTTGGGACTTACAATTTTTCCAAAGCACCTCTGGAACTCGACATAGGACTGACATGAATGGTGGATGTTGGTCTTGCAGTTTTTACATCTCAGGGCAAACTTGTTGTTCACTGAAAAACAAACAAGGAACAGCTATTGTGCCAGTCCGTAACCAATATTAAGCAATGTAGAAAGGAAAAAAAATCTCATGTCATACTGTATAATAGGTATTAACTATTTTGTTATTTTGCCGATATTTAAGGATACTTTTTTTAAAGTCTTATTTTCTTAAACATACAGACTATCATGCGAGCGCAGACGTCACAGAACTTGGGTTTCTTGCAGTAGTGGTCCTTGAATTTGTGTGGTTTGTCATTAACCCTGATAACAGGTGGTGGGGGTTCTGGTTCCTTCTCCTCTACCTCAACCTCTTCCTCGTATATGAAATAGACCTGAACACAGAAAGGCATAGTAAGTAAAAAAATAAAATAATAACAACAACAACATCATAAACAACAACAACAACAACAACAACAACAACAACAACAACAACAACAATAATAATAATAATAATAATAATAATAATAATAATAATAATAATAATAATAATAATAATAATACCAAACAACAACAAAAAAACATATATGGGCTGTGTTTTGAACATCAAACTGATCCACTGTCTGCATAGAGTAAAGAAAATTATAATGGAGACCTGACATGAATGTTTTGCAGATGGTTCAATGTAAATGAAAATTGTCTTTTAACTTACAATTTCAAATAATCTATGGAAGTATAAAAGGAAAGAAATTAATTATGATATTTGTTTGTAATAATTTTGCACGAGATGACTTGTTCCTCTCCACCAGATTTTTTTTTTTTACTTCAGTTGCCAAACACATAACTACCATGATGTAAATATTTTTTAATGATTTTTTATGGAATGAACTCAGTCATTTTGGTAAAATGATATCTGTCAGTAGTTGCAGTCTGTTTTTTAGAGTTATCACCTTTTAGAACCAAGAGCTGATAAGCAGATAAATTCTGTAGTCAGTTTTACAATCAAAGGCTTTTGTGTAGTTTAAATAATGTTGAAAGTGTTGTACTTAGATGTGTTTTTATCTGTTTGGATTACTGTGATGTTGGGGTTAACCAACATGGCAAGAAAACCAACACAAACCTTTGCTCTCTCCAATAAATCCCTGTTCAATTCAGGGTTCATTTTTGGAATTTATTGTTAGTTTAGAACTCTGAGAATAGAATAGCACAAGAGTGCATTTCCAACCTCCTGCAAGTTTAAACCCTCTAAATGTCTTTGAGGTCAGCTGATCAGCTGCTTCTAGTGGTCCCTAAGTCTAGGCTAAAAACCAGAGGTGACCATGACCTCGGGGCAATTCCCCTGTGCAGTGAGCTACCCCTCATGTTGGAATGTCTCCAACCATACCTACTTTTCGATCACTTCTTAAAATGTTATTACTTGGCTTTCAACCCATAGGATGGCATTTGTCTTTGTGAGTTCTCTTATTTATTTATTTATTTAAAAATAATGCTTCTATTTGTCTTTAACTACATAATTGTTTTGTGTGCTTTAGCTTATTTTTATTGCACTGTGCAGCACTTTGATAAATTGTTGTTTTAGAAAATGTGCTATATAAATAAAGTTGATTAGACTGGATGTTTCTTTAAAAAAACTACAAGTGATCATTCTCCACAGATCAGCTGGCAGAATAAATCTATTCCACAGGGAATGAAAGACTAAAATACCGACACTCATACTATTTCAACTGACGTAGTTCCTGTACCAGCTGGTGGCTATTTAAAACCGTGTTGGAATGACACTGCACCCATTGGGGGTTAATGTGGTCCCGTCACTCACAGTATCCCCCTCCTCTTTTACAAAGTTGTCAGGAACTGGTGGGTTATCATGGATATCCACAGAGTTTTTGTCATCCTCACTGACACACAAAAACAAAAAGACAATCAGTTAAAATCCAGCTACAAAATGAATTCATCTCACATGAAAGTCTGACTTTTTTTTTGCTGAAAATTTGATGTATGTTCTAATTCAGTGGCAATGAAATTGATCTTAGCAATACTCACTGGTCCATGTTGTTTGGTTGATACTGTCAGTACTGTTCTACCTGCAGGTAAGATAAAAGCACACAGGTGAGTTCTGAAAGAGCTTTTGTTTTTGCTTAAAATAATGCAGATGTATATAAATTTGTGAACAGAGTGAATGCTGTGTGTCTGAAACAAAAACAATCTACAAAGAATAATGTTTATTCTTTTATTTGATTGCTCATTCATTCATTCATTCATTCATTCATTCATTCATTAGTTTTATAAATTGTCAGTGTTATTTAAAAAGGTTACTTAAATTTGCTTTGATTTAATATACTGAGGGAAATTTACATTTTAAGAACCATTTTTTACCTTGTTCAACCAAAATTAATAAACACCTTTTGATTAAATGCAATAATAATAATAATAATAATAATAATAATAATAATAATAATAATAATAATAATAATAATAATACAAACAAACAAGCAAACAAAAATAGGATAAATATGAAATCTTACTGAAACACAACTTAGTGAGATTTGATACATTTTACATTTCTTGTGTGTTGGCCTTGATGCGATCAAACAAAAAATGTATTGAAAGGTTTTACGTTAATTTTCAAGGACAGGACATTTAAGATATTCAGGAAACATTTTTCAGTCTCTCTCGCTCTCTTTCTCCTGCTCACTATATATATATATATATATATATATATATATATATATATATATATATATATATATATGTATATATATATATATATATATATATATATATATATATATATATATATATATATATATATATATATATATACGTGTCAAATACACTTAAAAACGTGTCAACTAGGTCAAGGTAGAGTTATGAAATTCATTTTCATCACAAATCTGGTTGCCTCTGCCAGTCATAAAAAAAAATATATGAAGTATGAAAAGAGAGTCTTAAGGAATCAACAGAAACATTCTCATTTTCACACTAACATGCTTTTGACATACCAAAACATGTTCACACAGCAAGAAAAGTGCCAGAACTCTAGTCTTTTAAACAAATACATACCTTTAAAAAGATGCAGTTTAGAGAAAATAAAAACTGTATGAAAGCTCTCCTTTATGATGTGTGGGTCTTTCGGCTGTGGACGATGACTGGATTGTTCTTCACCCACCAAATATGAATCCAACAAACCAGCTACCAACCAAGATGTGTCTTGCTTCAGGCCCCCAAGGATTATGTGTCAGGTCTTGAATAGTCAGGCTTCTTTCTTTAAATCCTCAATAGTTTTAGGTAATTTCCAAAGTGCTCAGTGTGAGTATAGGCCTGGATTTGTGTGCTAATCTGAAACACTAATTTTGTGTGCATATGCATTTGTTGTTGATGTGTATGTGTGTGTGTGTAACTAAGCAGTCATGTGTCAAGCTGACTGTTTTGGACAGCTGAGGACCTCAGTCTGAGCACTGATGACGAGAGGAAATCAGATACCCCTCTCTCACTTTTTTGAACTGCTATCCCTCCCTGTTCATTGCTAACAGACGACCCAAAAAATGTATATTCTGCTTATGTATATATATATATATATATATATATATATATATATATATATATATATATATATATATATATATATATATATATATATATATAATAAAAAATAGGCTTAAAAATAGCTGCATTTACTTTGGACTTGTGGGCTTGAAGATCTAAGGCTGTTTAAATCAATTTATTCAATCAGTGGACACATTGAACTGCCCCATATATTATAATAATTACAATTAATATTGTTGTTCTTATTATTTTTACACCTTCTTTACATTGTGTATGTTATTTAATAATCACCATTTAATCTCGGTAACAATATGAATGACATTTTAACTATATCATCTTTTTGATTTGATTAGACAAAGGCATTCTTTTCTAGACATGCTGATCAAAGAAAGAACAAAACTTATAAAAACAAACTATCTTTCATGTACATTACATTCATTTATTCACTATATAGTACCAAGCTGTTCATGTGTGAATAGCTTGTGAGATAATTAAATGGTGACCTATGCAGAAGAGGTGATATTGATAAATAAATTGCACTCTTGAAATAAACAAATCTTTACATAATTTTGATTTTGATGGTTTATATTTTGTGTTGGTTCTCTTAATCTGGTTATTTTGCTTTGTTGGCTTGGCGAAAATTCGCAATATACGGGTGCAATTAGTCTGCTGTTTTGAGCTGCAGACACGTATCCTAGGCCTGTTACTATTCTGTCATTATCATGTCCTCTATCAAGGAGCTTTGCACTAGTGTCTGTCTGGAACACTACAAAGGTCCCGTTGCATGTCGGGTATAATACTCCCTAAGCTCTGACTGCGCATGCTCCTCAGAAAAACTCCATTATTTTTTGCTCGGAATCTGTAAGAAAAAAACAGTGGGAAACTGTGAATTTAGGATATATGGATCGTGATGGTTGACGGAATACTTTTGTTTGCCCGGTGGTTTAGCAGAGCAAAGACCAAAGCAACAGCTGGATAAGTGTGCACCAGGTGCGGGACATCCTTCTGTCTTGTTGGGACACTCCGGAATCAAGTAAATTTTAGTCAGTTAGCTCTGCTAGCATAGCAGGTACTGTTAGCCCCCAGATTCCAGACGCAGTAAAATGAAGCGTTATTGCCCTTTGTTTTTAAATCAGACTGGCAGACATTGTACAAACGCCCAGATCTAATTGATAGTGGTTATACACGGTTCAAACGATCAATTTATTTATTTTACGGCTATTTCTCAAAGTACCAGTGGTTTTCAAAACATTATCTGGCTATTCCGTTAGCTAGCCAGCTAAGCCTTGATTCTCCCGCGAGCCAGAGGGGCGAAGACTCCAAAACTTCGCCAACACAGAGAGCCTGACGCAGAGAAAGGATGATAGGTCCGGCTAACATTACACTCGCTAACGGCTTTCATTAAGTAAGTGCAACCCTTTATTATTAGGTTTCTAATTTAAAGCATTACATTTCGTTGGCCATTTCATGTTATCAAAGCATACACTCGAGAGTTTTGCATTGGAGTGTTTTGGGCGCCTGACAGCTGTCACGACAACATACTACAAAGTAGGGTAGCTTGCTAGCATAGCTATTAGCTAAGCTGTTAGCCTGTCGTGTATTAGCCGTGTAGGTGGTGAGCTCTTGCTCCACCCCTGTTAACTAAAGAGATGTAGATGTATCTAAATTATGAAGGTTCCCATGGATTTATTTAAGCAACATTCAGGTCGCTAACTTGTTTCTTTAAGTCTCTGGATGAAAATAAAGATGCTAATATTGTGGCGAAACATGTAGTAAACAACGGGCCTATCCAAACACACCCACCTACTTCAAAGTAGCCACAGACAGCTCCCTAAGTTTTATTTCATATTTGACGGAGTAAAGCGCCTGATGTAACGTTAATCAATTAATGAGAAAGCTATGATGTAACTGATTTCGGGAAACGGGTATCATCAGTCATTTGCTGTGGCTCTCCTTGGCAGATTACATAATCCACCTCCACCTGTCTTTCTAGGCTATCTCCATCCAAGATCCTATCCAGATGTGAGCTGAGCAGACAAGCTTTTGCCAGGAGACAACATCTTAGTTTAGCCGAGGACCTGGTTTTGGACATCAAGTCAGGTTTAACTGGTAATCACTGTTCTTCTCACCCAACCAGCATGTATATTGGACAGTGGATACCATAGCCAAAACAGATCTTGGCCTCCTAAAGATGACAAGGTATGCAAAATCTAATTCATTTATTTTTTACTAGTTTATAATGACAAACATTTTTTTTTCTGTGCATCCACACTTATTGTTGTCAGGTTGACCTCTTGTTTTGTATTACATTCTGTATTTATTTGGTAATGTCAGTAATGCCTTGCCAGTCACTTTGGGAGGTAAAAGAGGCAGGTAGACATTAAATTCTTTTTAAATTAGATTGAACTAGTAAGATACACAGTAAGAATCACTGTTATTACTTTGATTTTTTATTTTTATTTTTATTGCTTTATTAATGTTAGATTTTTAAATATTTTATAGCATTTGGAACTTGAAGTAAAAATGTATTAACCTTAAACTGCTTTTCAAAGGTGCTGGCAAGCTGCAGCTAAAAAATGATGGGAGGCAGTGAGACTGCAAGTGGGGACAAGGATGGGGTCCACACCACTGCAATACAAGTCCCCATCGGCTGGCAGAGGAGAGTGGATGGTGGTCGGGTGGTCTATGTCAGGTAGGTTAATGCAGTTTATTAGAAGACAAAAGCAGGCTGTTTGTTGATGATTGATATATGTACAAAGGATGTAGGTATATAAATGCTAAGAAATATGTATGTGGAAAAGCTGAAGGGAGGGATGAAAATCTGTGGCTATGGTGGTTAGTGTTTTTTAAGGTGGCAAGTTTTCTTTCCCAGTTTGTTTAGTCTTGCTTTACTCCATCTCAGAGCAGAAGATTTTAATTAATATTAGGATGCATGTAATTCAATTTTTTGTGCATTTTCTACTGAAAGTTTGATAGATTAGACACTGTTTTTATCTTTTATACCAAAACTGAGTTCTGCTATTATTGTTTTTATACTATAAAAGGACTGTCAGAAGAAGTCACACAAAAAGGATGTGCATTTGTAAATGATAAGATCATGAGTAAAAAAAATGTATGTATCAGTCATTTTCAATTGGTTAGGCTGCACATAATTTTAGTCTTAGATTTGCCACAAATTTGCTGTAACAGTTTCCCTTTCTCTTTATCTGTAGTCCCAGTGGCACTGCCCTGGGGTCCTTGGATGAGGTCAAGACCTATCTGTTGACTGATGGCACCTGCAAATGTGGTCTTGAATGTCCACTTATCATCCATAAGGTATTGCCTTTCAGACTTCTGTTGTCATGGTGTGTGAGTGGTAAGGTGACCACCACAGACACTTAAGACCGTTCATCTCCATGTTTTCTTTAGAAGGGTATTAAGAATCAGATTGAAGAAAAATGCTGCCAATTAAATGCCAAAATAAGTTCATCTCATCCCATACGAGTCATATGTTGTAACCGTAGGTCTCACATTTTAATGCCTTTCCTTTTTATCTGTGATATGAAAATATCAGCTTTGTACAGTCAGATACTTTCTATTTATATGCCATTATTGAATCCCAGTACACCATGGTGTGTCAATTCTGTTGGACATGGATGTAACCCCAGGGTTCCAGAGTGTAACCCAAAATTTTTTAAGTGGGACAAAAAATTTTTGAGGTCACACTGGTCCTCCTGATTCTGCCTAGGAGAAACGAATTTCTCTTACAAGCGCATCATCTCTGTGTACTCTTAAGACCAAACTAGTAGGATCATATTGTGGACTAAATCGAGAGGAGACAGACTACCGACAAGTCTTTAGCTGTTATGATTCTCAGCTCTTTGCATTGCATGGTGCGCATGCATGGCAGAGTTCTGCATGGATAAGGGCACGTTAAGCGTAAGTCCGAGGGCACAATTAGTTTGAATTTTGGCTGAATGCATTATACTAGTTTGAAAGCATAGTCATTGTACCCATGCTATCAGAAAGTTCTAACAGAGCCATGGTGAGGGAGAAATCAATTCTTGTTCATGATTTGATTTTTTTTTTCATTTATTTCAAAATTTGTATTAATTTTGCAGCCCTATTTCACATACTTTACTCTATGTGGGTAGGTTTTAATTGTCAGTTGTTAAGTTAACTGCTCATATGTTTGGACAATAGCAAGACCACCATTCTATTTTTATGGCAACATGTTAAGACTTTGCAGTCAAGTGTGAAATATAACTAGAAACTCCTGATATCAGATAAAGTGTTTTTTAATCAATCAGTTGTAAAATTGAACTGGATCCATAGAGCTGTCCTTGTAGCATAGTAATTATGTGGGGACTATGGCTTTGTAGTAGTATCGGTCACCTAAATAGCTAGCCTCTGCCATTAGTGTGGGAAAGTGGCAGGGATGAATGTGAAAAGTAAAGAAAAGACTTTGAGTGGTCAGAAAGACTAGGAAAGCACTGTATAAGTACAGTCTGTATATTCATCCAGTTCATTGGAAGGATGTTTATTCCAAGAAATACGGGAGTAAGGCACCCCACCTGTGGGTTCAAGTGGACAACTTTGTTCAGTAAAGGCCCAAGTATTGCTATTTTGCAGGTGACTGTACACAGTCAATAATAGCATTGGTCTTTGCATTGTCATTATGAACAATATTGATGACCTTTCTTTCTGATTTGCTTTTATCTGGTTTCATGCAGGTTTTCAACTTTACTGTGGCAGTGAAGGTGGAGCAACACAGCCAGCCTTTAGGCAAAGCAGATCAGGACATGACCAAACTGTGTAACCATCGCAGGAAAGTGGTAGCAATGGCTGCTCTGTGTCGAAGTATGCAGGCTTCACAGCTGCCCTTTGCCAATTTTCACCTTCGGGGTAAGTTGAGGCCCAGTAATGACGTGCAAGATATACTTGAAGCCCGATACTTTTACCGAGGCTTTGCTAACACCCATACAGCTTGATTGTAAATTTATTGCATCAGATGAGGGAAAACAAAATGTAAACATTGAGTCACAGCCATTTCATTAATTAGTGGATATAGTAAAAATTGTCATGCACTTAATTCAGTGAAATATGCCACTTGTCAAATATTTTCTTGATAGCATTGAAATTGAGTCAAAAGTCTGAAATCTATAAACCAGTTTACTGTTTGACAGAAGAGTGTCTGGTTGTGCTCAGGGTTTCTGCCTGAATATTTTCCTTGCCATTGTAACTTGCTAAATGCTGCAAAGTCCAGGGCTCATGATCTGGATCTCCAGGAATTTGCAGTAGAGCTCATTGTGGTTGCATCTTTTAACTGTCATGATCAAATTTTGAAGAGTTCAAGCAGAGCAGTATCAAAAAAGTAATGATGTGGCGGTAAATTATACCTGGGTTTCAGGTGTTAAACCAGTCAGCAGAAGACTTTGTTTTCAACATGGCTTGCAAATACTTTGATAAAGATTGATTCAAGTCTGTACTCTGGATGGGCCATTTAAGGACATTCACAGAGTTGTCCTGAAGCCATTCCTTTGATATCTTGGCTGTGTTCTGAGGATCGTTGTCCTGCTGAAAGATTAACCATTTCCCCAGTCTGAGGTCAAAAGTGCTCTGGAGCAGGTTTTCAACCAGGATGTCTCTGGACATTACTGCATTCATCTTCCCCTCAATCCTCACTTTCTCCCAGTTCCTGCAGCTGAAAAACATCCCCACAGCATGATGCTGCCACCACCATGCTTCACTGTATCAGAATCAGAAATACTTTATTTATCCCAGGGGGAAATTTGGTATAGCCGTTGCTTTTTACATAGTACAGCAGTTGGGAGTAAGAAGGACTAGGATAACAAAATAAGTAATAAGATAAACAATAAAATAAGCAATAAAATAAAAATAAGTGGTAAGTACCAGGAATAAGCAATAAGTACTAAACAAGATAGAGAAGAAACCACTTACATGATGGGTAAGGCAAGAACAGTGTTAAACAGGTATTGCACTTGTAATCTTTGTTAAACCGATACTGCATTTAATGAGCAGTATCAAACAGATAATTGCACTTACTGAACAGTAATAAATGGATATTGCACATAATGAACAATATTAAACTAATATTGCACTTAATGGATTGTGTTAATTAAATATTGCACTTAAACAAATATTGCACTAAACAGGTATTGCACATTGAACAGATATATCAAACAGGTAATGCAAAGTGTATTAACAGATACAGCAAAGTGTAATCCATTGTCTGATTTAATGGGACACGTTATGAAGCCTGATGGCCACAGGCAAGAATTGATCTCCTGTGTATTTCAGTAGGTAGGGTGGTAGGGATGTTATAGTTTTTAATTTTTAGTAAATTTGCAAAAATTTCAAAATAACTTTTTCAAATCATTTTGGTTTATTGTGTGTAGAATTTTGAGGAAAAAAATAATTTATTCCATTTTTGAATGAGCCTTTACATAAAAAAAAATGTGGAAAAAGTGAAGCGGTGTGAATACTTTCTGGATGCACTGTAAGTGGTCTGTATGATTGCTGTGTGCCATTTTTCTGTTTTTACTCCTGAACACGTCTTTGATCATAAATCATTTTGTCAAACTGACTGCACAACAATGTAGTGATGTTTTGTGTATGTACTGTCGATTTCAGAGGCGAGCAGTGAAAATGACGGCTGGGATCCAAAGGCAGTACATCTAGAGCGGGAAGAAGAGGACCATGGAATTTACCATCCAAAACTCCATCCTGTCCTTAACTGCCCTAACAGCAATCTCCAAACCAACCCTACAGGCAGTCCCAAGTCCCAGCACCACTTTATTTATCCTTACAATGGTTCCTCTCCTGTCCTTCACACAGGCACAAACTCTCACCATCCCCTAGAGGCTTTGAGAAGGCTTCACCATCCACCTACCATCTCTGCCTCCTCAAGCTCTTCCCCCAGCTGCCTACCTACTCACAACGCTGCTCAAAGGTCACCCTGCACCCCCACACCCCAAAATGTCAGTCAAGGTCAAAGAACACCCAACACCCCAGAAACTCCAGCTTCTCCTCGGCTAGGTCCCCTCTCTTCACCGCCTCCGTCTTCCACTTTGACCATGGGTGGAGGAGGAAGAGGAGCACAGGCTGTCACTCATCATCCTCATGCTGTTATTGTGGGAGGGTCCCCCTTATCTCCTCCTCCTTCCCTCTCACCCTCTCTGCATAACCTAAACTGTGTTTCCCCTCACCGGCGGTCTTGCCACCCATCAGCCTCTCCCTCCCCTCTATCTGATCACATAGGAGGATCAACAGCGGCAGCAGGTGGAGGACAAATGGGAAGTAACCTGCATCATAGGAGGACATCCACCTCCTCCTCCCCACACTCCCCTATCTCTAGTAACTCTCCTAATCCCAGTTCCCACTTCCCCAAGTACAAGCTAGAAGACATCTTGGAGCAGTTTAAAAACTCAGGCAACAGCAGCACTAATAACCACCACCTACTTATCCCAGTTAACCCCTCCTTACAGACCAACCAAAGTAGTAGCAACCCTTCTCTCTCCTCAAAGCCCTCAAAGACTATCATGAGTCCTACATCCAGCTCAGGATCACCAAGTTTTGGGTTAAACTCTGCAGGGCCCTCTACTTTACCTCTTGGGCCATTTCCAAACCACCACAGCCATCAGAGCAAGTCGCCACACCCCGCTTCCTATCCTGCAAGTAGCTTGCTGTCTGCAGCTGCCAAAGCTCAGCTGGCCAGTCAGATAACCCAGAGCTCAAGTGTGGCCAGCAACGCGGTGAGCTTGCCCTCTCTTCTGGAGCAACAGTCATCAAAGGTAACAAATAGCACTTTACATAACAGCCATCCTCCTTCCCCAACCGCTTCAACCAGGCATCCCCACCCCTCCCTTGCAGCAACCTCCTCTGTCCTCTTTCCTCCATCCCACTCTGTTGTCCAGTCCCTGGCTTCCTCCTTGCCTCACTTGCCTCCCACAGCGGAACGGAATCCAACACACAGGAAACGGCAACGCAGATCTCCAACAGTGCTTAGCATGCTAAGAGACACCCATCAGGTTCCTAATGGACAAAGGAAAACCCCACCAGGAGACACGGTTTCTGCTACAGTTATCAACCTATCCTCCTCCTCTTCCTTCCCCTCCTCCTTACGCTCCTCCTCTACCTCAACTGTGCAGAATCAGAATGCTGTCATTGTAGGAAACAATCATCCTGTCCTCTCTGGGCAGGTGCCAAGGTTCTCTGCTCCTAGACAGAAAGCACACCTCCCAAGGCCTTCTCGACAAAATGAGGCCCTGGATTTCACTACAGGTCTGGCACCTCTTGGCTTGGATCCTCCAACGCAACCTCTGTCTGCTCTGTTACACCTGCTGAGTGTGCAGAATGCACAAGCTGCAGCCTCAGCACCCAACTCTGCTCAGCCTGAAGGTGGAAACCCTGATAAACAGAGCCCCAGACTATCACCGTCTGCTTCTGCTCCTCATCCTTACATCAGGCGGCCACAGACTCGGTCACCAGGCCAGTCCAGTAACACTAATCATCTATCCTTGGTGTCACAGCAGACGTCTCCTCCTTCCTCTCAAATAGGATCTTTGCAGTTTTCATCAAATACTCTGTCTTCTAAATCAAATCCTGGACAGGGGCTATCTCTGTCTCCTTCAGCACTGCCCAACTTGCCATTGGCTTTGCATAGCAGAAGCAGCAGCCCTCGTCAGCATACATCCCCCATTTCTTCAGACAAGTGTCAACCGACTGACAGCCAAAGTCCTACAGAAGACTCTGTTTCCCATGGAGCATTGCGGGAGTCTTCACCACAAGGCACTGAGACAACAAACACATGTAGTAACAGTGTATCTACAGCAGTGGACCTTAGTCCATCTAACAGCAGTGTTCCAGTGGCGGTATCCATCTCTCCAAAGCCTCTTGATCTGAGCAACCATGTCCTGGCTCTTTTGGCAGCATCTTCTTCTATGGGAGAGGGCTGCTCCTCAGAGCGTAGCACTGATGTCACCATGTCTTCCCAAGGAAACTCCACTCCTGGTAGGGTCATTTTTCAATCTTAAGTAGGTCTTAAGTCATGAAGATGTAACCTGACCTTTTGATACGTATTGAAACACTTTATAATCTACAGAAATCCTCCCTGTTCGGATATTGCAACTCCCTATTTCAAATTGTACTATTGAAAAAACATGCAGTCCTGAGCTCTCAACTTTAATTGGGCTCCCCAGATCAATGCTTCGGATAGTTCAGAAAAACAGGGACAAATGTTTGGTGTTTTTTTTATTATTTTTTTTATTTTACTGTGGGTGTTTCTCTGAGCCAGCATGTGTGGTGGCTATTATTGATGCATTTAGGTATTTGAGCTTTTTCACCACCATCCCCACCCATCTGTTTAGTCAGCTGCACTCTTTAATAGGTAAAAAAACTTCCACAATGACAAGTTATTAAAAAATATTCACCCTCCATACACAGTGATGCCGGTAATGTGTTACTCTAATATGAACACTTTTTTTTAGTAATCTAACGCATTACTACTTCCAAACCAGTAATCAGGTTAAAGCTACTTATTTAAGTCACTTTGTGTTACTGTTTTGTAGATACATTTGCTTACGTCATGTTTTCAACATGAGGACAACTCGCGTGTAAGACATACCAAGCAGCCAGTGACACAAATGTAAACAACAACAGAGGGAGGAGAGAGATCTGCATTTTCTAGCTGGAAACGCAGTCACTATTTTGAGTTTGTTTCCGCTAAAGATGCGCTGGTAGTTTGCTTAAGATCTCTTATTTTTATTTTTCTATATAACTATCAAAGTAAAGCACCAGTTGTATCCTGTATGAAAATGCATTCTGCCACCTGACTCATGTATAACTCTTATGTTCTGATTTATCATTAAGGCTGACCAAATATGATTTGTGTCTTCCCACAGGGCCAGAGGAGCCTAGATGTTTGGACACAAAGGTGTCCATAATAAACAAGCCTCCTGCAGCCACCAGCCCTGGGCCTAACATCTCCTCTCGTCTTGGGGACATTCTTCATACACCCTCGGTTGTGGGTGACTCAACCACACCCTCACCTCTAGCAGAGGCTTTCCCCTTCATGAACCAAGAGCAGCTGCTTCAGCTGCTGTCGTCCACTGGAGGTCTACCATCTCTCCTTGACCCTGCGGTCCTGGCTTCATTACCCCTTGGTGGGCTGTGGTTTGGAGGTCAACATGCGCAGATACCCCCTGCAAATCCTACATCACAAACACCACAGAATCTTCCAGAGCAACAGCAATCAGAGCAAAATCAGCAGTCACTGCTACAACAAGAGCCACAGCAGCAGAACCCAGATCAACAGCAGAAGCAACCACAGATAAATAACAGTCCTCTGTTTCCATTGTTGCCCTTGTTAAGTGGCGCTCAAGGGGAGTTGCCTCTAAATCTTTTGGGCCTGCTGAACCCACTCCCTGCCCAAGCTTCTGCCTCAAATTCTGCCACAGGACAGGAGGTAGACTTGGGGCTTACAGAGAAACCTAACCTCCAGGCTTTGCTTATGGCGTCCTTGTTGCTTGGGCAACAGCAAGCTCCTTTGTTACCTCTATCTGGGCTGGCTCAGTTGGGCCATGTCAGCTTGGAACTTCCTCTTCAGCAGCCACAACAGATGCCTACCACATTGGAGAGCCTCACATTGGATAAGACCTCAGGCTTCCTCGATCCATCACCGCTACAAGGCCCAGGCCTCTTGGAAGTTTCACAGGGCCTCCTCCCCATTCCTCCAGGAGCTGAGGGCTCTATCCAAGCCCTGCAGTCTCTGCTCCTCCCTGCTGGTCTTCCTCCTCCCCCTGCAGCTTTCCTGCCCCTCAGCCCTGCCTTGCTCACAGCTGCCCTGGGCTCTGCTGAGCTCCAGTCGCCTCCCCACACCCATTTAGTTCCTGCACAGCATACCCAACATACCCCACCTCAGGTACGCTCCTGTATGTCCTGAAGCTATTTCTTCTGTGCCTCTCCTAACCTCCCTTCCCTTCAAAAAGACCACTTTCCTGTTGCTTTCTTTGATTTATTCTTTTTTATTTGTCAGGAAGACATACTTATCGCTCTTCTCCTCTGCTCTACGCTGTGCTACTCTGTAGGTATCCTCTGAGAATGGTGTTGATACCCTCATCCCCCTATCTCTCCAAGGCAAGGACAACCCCATTCTTCAACACTTACTGCCCACTTTGCTTAACCCTGCTGTACTAGGTGAGTTCCTGCCAACTACCTTGAACACTCTATTTTTAAATCACAGACTGCTGTCCGTTTAAAATCTTAAACTGTAGCAGGAACCAATTACATCAGTCCATCTGTGAAATGTGTCTTTATTAGGTGATCTTCCTGCCATCGCAAGTCTCAATAACATGTTGGGAATTGGAGCTGGTTCCATCCTCTTACCCCCAGTCCAGACCTCTCCATTAGGGATGCCTCTTCTTCAAGGTCCTGATGGAGCCATCAGCTTACTTAGCAACATACAGGTAACTAGCATTAAGCTTAGAAAACAAAACACATCAAGAGATCTTCATAAAACATTTACACACTGATGGTAGAGTCTGCTATAGTAAAGGCTTATCATTTTTAGCTAACACATTCATCCCCATCCACACTCCACTGACCAGCAGCAACTTTGACCTTCCGATTGAGACCCGTTGACTCTACCACTGAGCCACAGCCATTTCAAGTTTTTAGTTTTCTGTTATTTTGGTTCCTTTATGAAACACTTTATGCTACATGCTAAATGAGTGAAAGGCGGGATATAAATTATTTCAAGTTAAGTTGAAGTTGTTTTAAATCCACATTCCAAATAAGAAAGAAAAACAATGGACCATATATACAGCAGATATGCCTTTTGGATTCTTCAGCAGAAGAAATAAACCCATGGTTCTTTCTCCAGTGTTCCCGATTGATTCATTTCTCTTTCTTTTCTTCTTTTAGCTAAATCTTGAACCACCCTCAGAAGGAGAGAAGCCAGTCTCATTGCAGGAATCGCATAGCCCTGACTCACAGGAAGACATCCCAGCTATTCAGATTGCTACTGAAGAGGTCTCCAATCCCAACCCAGCTCCAGCTCTTGCTCCTGCCCAAGAGCCAACTCATGCCCCGCAGCGTGTATCGGAAGGCAGGTCCGTCATCGATCCTTACACCTCTTTCATGGACACTATTTATACCTCTTTTCTTCAAGTCAATGCTAAAGAGCAGGAAGACAGGGCCCAGCAGGGACCCTCTGACCCCACTTCACCCTTCTGTGCCTTACCGCCTGTTTCTTTCCCTGTGGAGCATCACACCCGGTCCAACCCTGTCCCGTTGCCTCAGGCAAGTGCCCCAGTGTCCCTAAGCCCACGGCGGGCCTGTTCCCTCCGAAACCCAGACTTATCCCGACTTAGCATGGAAGCAGCGGCCCATTCTCCAGCCCAGGGGACACCCAAACCGGAGGATGGGTCTACACCACCCTTACAAAGGAAACCTGACATGGTCGAGGGACATACTCACCCAGAGCCTCCTCTTCCTTCCATCTACCTGGAAGAGGCTAAGACAGACTGCACTGGGCCTGCTGCTGTGTACCCCTATGTGGAGGCTGGAGTGGATAGGCAGGGGCATTTCCCCCATGCAGGATACCTCACTCCACTGGATGGATGCAGCGTGAGGCCCAAAGAAGAGTCTGCTGGGACAATTCTGCACACAGAGCAGGGCAGGGTGAGTGCTTTGGTCAGTGATTCTTTGCAAACTTCCAAAGAGGGTTTTGCACCAAGACTTGCAGAAAGTTAACTGTGGCATTGTGGCTTAATTTTCTGCCTTTGATTTATTATGTTTTTCTCATTACAAATCATTCTGCTTCCTAAGGATCAAGTAGCAGCAGTGGGTGGAGCAAGAAGAGGAAGGAAAAGGAAACAAACGTAAGCTGTCTTATTGAGAATTGCACTTATCACTGTGCTCTTGACACCAAATGGCTGAGATATTTCAACACCTAGGAAATGTTCATTAGGCTTAGTTTCCAACCTATCAAACTATTAGGGGTGTAACAAAATTTCTTGGCCCAAGATTTAGCAAAATAAAATAAAATAAAAAAAAAACCCGTCCATTTATCCACTTGTTAGTGGATGTGTTATGTTGGGCAGTTAGTGAGCATTTCACCCTTAAAAGTTAATGTGTTAGAAACAGGAAAAATGGGTGAGTGTGTGGATGTAAATATTGACAAGGACCAATCTGTGGTGGTTAGATAAACGGGTTTAATACCTACCAAAAGTGGTCCAAGGAAAGAAAACAATTTAGCCTGTGACAGGGTCCTGGGCAGCTCACTGATTATTGATACATTGTGTCATATACTTCAGATTTTTCCAAATAGCTCCTGTTAGCACTGACTGTGTGAGGGAAATACATTTATTCCAGTTCCCCTAGTACACAACTAAGTAAGAACAATTCAAATAGTAGGGATGTCCCAATCAGAATTTTTTGCCCGTATCCACACTGTTACCTTAGAATTAGCAACTCTGTGGCTTTAATGTCAACAGACTATCCCATGTTTTTTTTGTTGTTGTTTTTTTTTTTTTTTGCCTTTTTGAAGCATATGTCCCTGAAGAGTTACCGTAGAATGCTGTAAATAAGTCTCAGGCTGTGCAAGTGTTCTGTAGTAAAGCCAAGTGTGGCTGTTGTTCCTCATCAATGAACCATACGTGATTTTATTATTTTCTAATCAAATTACAAGGTTGGGTGCACTCATGGTGCTAGTTATACTGACGCATTAGCATTCGGCAGCAATTTTTGCTCAATGACAGCTAACGTGAATGATGGATTGAGAAGATCAGCTAAAATGCCGATTATCAATAAATTTTAAAAAAGGCCAAAATTGGCCCTGATTTGATTCAAGGGATCAGGACATCCCTATCAAATAGAATGAGAAATAAACCTCAGGTGCTCTGTCTATAGTCAAGCTATGGCAGTGCTGAGAACATTAGCTTCAGTGCTACCAGCGAAGCCCAGGTGTAAACATAGCGGGTTGCTGCGCAACTGAATCAACAGCAGCAACAGAGTGTTAGGCAATATGCTGTGAAAAACAGTGGAAAACAGTCCACACTTCTTTCCAAATGCACGCCCAGGCAGGGAAAATCATCCAAAACAAAAATCAAGAGAAAAATCCAGCATGTTTAGATCGTAAAATAATATAAATAAGAAAGAACAATCTGGAGCACGGTAACTGCTTGAATGGGTTAAGAATGAGCATTCAAATGTATGATTTTTTTCTTTTGTATCAGACTACAGAACGTTTTGGAAGACTTCAGAGACATGGATGCTACAGCCCTTGAGGAAACCAAGGCTACAGTAAGCCCAAGTTCTTTTACTATGACCAGTATCATAAAAACTGTTTGTGTAAAACAATTTCTAGACCATTAGTCTAACTTTTTTTGTAGAGGTGGCACTTCTCCCAGTTTGCAATGAATATGTTGCCGTTGTTGGCTATCTCTGGCATATTTGTTAAATTGTTAACCAGTGACTGTATATTCATTGTCACTGTAATTTTAATAAATGAATAAATAAACTCACTTTCCATAAAGGAAATACATTTTGGGTTCACCTAATGGCAAAGCAGAAGTGTAGCTCTTTAGACTCAGGCTCCAAATGTTTATTTAAAAGTCCCAAATGTCTCAGGTTATTAATACCACCTTAACAATGTGTCACTCCTATTAGACAAGTTTAATTGAGATGTAAACATTGCCCTCATTTGTACCATCCTTTTGGCTTGACTTTTTGTAGAGCAATGAAAAAGGTTGATTATTTCAGAGCCCTTGGTGCACTACAACTGGAAATTTTCAAACTGTATTGTTTAAAAGGTGCAAAGATGCTGCTCCAAGTATCTGAAATTGTTTGTTTTTTGTTGTGTTTTGTAGTTTTCAAGTAAGAGCTGTCTCTGTATTGACCTGAATATAAGACGACCCTGATTATCCACCTGTTTGTTCAGAATCCTATGAGTGTTGACAGATAACTACCTTTGCCGGTGGTTATCGATTTCTGGTTGCCTTGCAACGAAACGGCTGACCACTGCTGGCAAGCTAACTCAAAACAACTCGCGTGAAATCATTAATGCTAAATTGTGTGTTGAGAACTGACGGGTGAGTCACTGTATCAGAACTGTCCTCATGACTTTTTAAAACATCCGCACTATGAATCCACCAACGATTCTTGTTCATTTTGTTGCTTTCTTGCTGTTAAACGCTGGTTATTAGAGCGAGTATGACAGCTTGGCTAACATCATCAGCTTTGTGGTCTCCATGGTGACATAAACAGAACGTTCAACCTCCCATTTATCTCTTGGAAACGACCGCTTTGAGGACCTCGATCAGTTTTTCTTTTACAATTAGTTTTTTTCAGATGGTCTTTATGGATGCGCCATCTTTGGACATTACACTCCATAACTCCATTTATTTTGGCTGCCTGACAGTTGTTTAATGTCTCTGCTGCACTGAGCATCATTATCTTAAAATTAACATCATAGCTTCACCTCAGTTGTCTGTTAACTTGCCCAACTTTTGATCCACTTTGCTCTGGATTATGACCGTGCCTTTCCATGTTTAATCTCCTGTCACTGCGTCTTTGCTGCGATTGACAGATCACTGCAGCCACATTGAGGTCACTGGCTTTACAAAAAACTGGTGCCCTCTGCTGTTGCGGTCATGTAGACAACTATCAGCATGTGTCCATGGTTAGACCCAGATTATAAGACTACCTCACTTTTTCACATTATTTTCGATGGAAAAAAAACTTGTCTTATATTTGGGTCAATATGGTGTTTTCAGGAGAGAGAGGGTTTCGTTCTATTCTGTTGATTTTATAGTGAATTTTAATACACTATTATGAAAAACATTCCTCCATTGAGGAGATGAGGCTGATGTGAGAATAACCTTTGTTTTTCTTGTTCCAGTCAGCACTGCTTAAGCCTGAGAGGTCAGTCCGCGGCAGGAGACGTCGAGGCGCCAGGTCTCAAAGGCAGTAATTGGTGGAGGGAGTTTTAAGTCCCAGCCATACTCCAATCAAAGGCAGCCAGGCACCTCTCTCTTCCCCCCACGATTGCTCCACCATTGTCACCACTGTTAAGAAGTTTCGTTTTGCAACTCAACTGCACTATTATGCTGTTGTTATGTCAACCATTTTTATGGCAGCCAGTAAGTAAACACATAGAGGAGGGATCTAGTATGTCAAGTTAAATTATAAAAATACAAAAAAACGCAAGATAAATTTTGTCAATACTTTTTCACATAGGTCTTCTCTTAGGTCTAGTTCACAAAATAATGGTTGCTTAACATTGTGGTCAGAAATCTGTTAATCATGGTCGTTGTTAGAATAATATCAAGAACAAAACATACAAAAAAAACAAACAAGTACTGTTTCTTCTCATCAGTGTGTTACTGTGAGTCAAGATAAACCCATCTACTTGAAATATGCTCTCTGTTGAAAGTGTGTGTACCTGTGTGGATGTGTCTTCATATGTTTGAGTGTGTGTTGGACAACAGTGCTATTGCTGAGCCCCTCGATGTCTGACGGCTAGTTGAACTTGTTTCCATTAAATTATCTATGCTCTTTATCTTTCATGGTGAGATGAGCTCATTGCAGAGACACACTGCAGTTGTTTTTCAAAGATTTCTGAAAGGTTTTTAACAGAAGTGCTGAGGGGATGAAAAGAAGGAACGGACAAAGTTTTTTTTTCCTTTAATGGTTTGATAACCTGAAATATGTATTTGAGAAACTAAGAAAATAATGTTATCAATGCATCATGTAACCTAATTATCTTCGACAACACCACCTAATCCTGTTCCAGGATTTTCTGTAAGATGTTCAGACCGGTTTGTACATCACTAATAATTTTACAAACCGTAGCAGTTATGAAAAACAATGTTCTTCTTTTGCAATTCTTTGAATCACGTTTTAATTAATCAGATGGTTAAGTGAATACAGTACAGTGCAACAATTTAAATTGTGCAGTCGATGGTGTAACCTGTAATGTTCAGACACGCTTTAAAAACACTTGAGGTGTCACTTGTAACTTTTTTGAAAACTTCCTTGCATTTATGCTGTACACAGTAAGAGAAACTGTTCTGTGATTGAGGCTTCAATATCTGTTGATCTCATGAAATAGATCCCAATGCCCACGTCGTCAGCCATGAGATAAGCATCTGTAAAAGGTAATAAATTAGTTTGGACCATTTGCCGGCATCCTGAGGTTACACAAAGTACAGTTTTGAATAACCTTTGATAGGTCAAAAGAATGGCTGGTAAACTTGACTGCAGAGAGCAGTGGTGTTTTGTGTGGATCTGTTCAGTCTTTGTGTTACTGTGGATTTGGAGTAATATCCTTCCCGTCTCCTCATATCACTGTTCGAGCTCTCCTCCACATGCTGCCTGCCCCAAGAGTTCTGGCATCTCTAGCTGTATTTAAGAAAAAGAAAAGTGAAAATGAAAGCAGATTATGCAATTTCTACACTTGGAAATTTGTATATATGTACAGTTAATGTGTTTTATTTTGATTTTATATTGTTAGAGAAAGAGCCAAGAGAAAACAATGAATTGTGATTTTTTTCTGGGAATTGTAATTAAGTATTTTTCTCATTCTACCCCTTTGCTTTCAATACTTATGTTCAAGAAGACGATTAAATTGTGGACTGTAGCTTTCTTTTTATATGGGAGTCTTTTTTTATTTAATATTAAACTATTTACAGAAAATGTATCCTTGTGTTGATTTCTATTCTGAAATGGATGAGATGCAGTTTATCCTACAAAGATTCAGATCTGAAGTAGAGAAGTAAAAATGTGTGCCGAAGATGTTGAAAGAAAATATCACTTTCTCTCTCAGCTTCAAAATGTGTATTCAGGAGTAACCAATATGGCCATTGGACTTACTAGATATGTAATTTCCCATTTGAAATTTTCAGCATCAAGGAATATTTTTTACACTATCTACTTCAATTGTGTAAATGTGTTTTAAGCAGATGTTCATCTATTTCATTTTTCCGAAATTTTATGACTGGTGTCAAAGGCTTCACAAATTAATGGGATTTTGAAGCTTTATTGTGAGCATGTGCACAGTAAGATTCTTGCTCCATAAACTGTCATGATTATATCCTAAACTTATGCTGAATACATGCTTAAATCCCAGTGTTAAAGTCAGTGTACTGCACAAACAAGGCAAAGCCTGGAGTCATTTTTAATCTATAACCTGCACAGCAATCCCAGGGTGGTTTCTTGTGAAAGGAGTAAGAGTATGTCTGTGGTTATTGTTTTCTATATCAGCGGTTCTGTGGTTGCTCTATTAAAAAGTGCTGATGTTAATCCCTCAATGTTCTGTTCGGATATGACGCTGCAGCTTTGGACTCTGGTTTCCGTTTATCTGAAAGGATGCTGAGCTGTCGCGGAGCGGTAGGTACCACTTTAAAGAGATGGATGCAGACCACGCCCTTCCTGTCTTAACCGATAGGGGGAGGTGTAGCGACCAAAGTTGGCCATCAACAGCAGTTTTACCTCACTGCCCTTCTAGCAGCATCTCACCTTCAAGCGGGCCGACGTACATATACAGCCGCAACCGAAAAACAACACGATAATACACAGAAAAGAAGGGGACAGCGTCAAATAACGCGATACGAGAGATCACGCGGTGGTAATGTCTGCTAAGTTGATGATGTAAGGGATTTCATTTGCGGTTTTATGTCTAATTTAGTCCGCCTTACTGCGACAAGGAACACCGTTCAGCTGCGCATAAATAAACGGTAGTCTTTCTCAGTGTTTTATCCTGTAAGGATAATCCTGTAAGGATAAAACCGCCGAATCAACCATCATCCATCCTCGTAACCCTAGACGACGAAGGACGAAGCATCTACGAATCCCTCATCGCTTATTTTTACAGCCAGAACAGGCCTCTGTTGGTGACAGGTCTTCAGCTTCAGCATCTTCGCCCTCAGCATCCTTCCTCCTCACTGAATCTGCGCCATGGCCGATATCCCAGCGGAGTGTAACATAAAAGTGCTGTGTCGCTTTCGCCCTCTGAACCAGTCGGAGATATTACGCGGGGACCAGTTTATCCCTAAATTCCAAGGAGATGACACTGTTGTCGTTGGGGTAAGTAAGAGGATTCGCTTTGTTGTAGGCTACACGAAGGCCTTTCCATCAATAAATCATCAGCTCGAGCCGCCTGTTTGGGTTGGGACTGAAATCATAATAATCGGTTCCCGGCTCTTGGGGAACCACCACATCTCCTCCCAAGAACCTTTTTTTTACACAGAAAAGGCTACGTCAATAATATGAAGGCCTAGTGTTGAAAACTGCATTATCATCTTAGCTCAATGGTGAGTGGTTTACTGAAGAAATAGCCAATTACATTATCATCATTAAAATACTCACGAGGCACATGCGCATACAACATTTTAAGCTAAATATTTGTATTTTTCATTGGCTCTGTTCAGTCATTTCTTGCCCTACAGTGGCCTGATTCTTAACACATGTAATACCACCCACTGATGAAATGAATTAATTATTTTCAAGTAGGCTATTTTCCCCTCTTATATTTAAAAGGTCCTTCTATACGTTGATTTATTCAGGGTGTTAGCCAAATCAGACATATTAATCTGTCATCAAGGGGTATGATCATCACTCACAAAGTGGGCAGACATGCTGGTGCAGAGGTGAAGCCTGAGGATGATCTAAGAATGTTAAACGGTGGAGCAGGGGAACCAACATCTGATGGTGCTGTTTTGTTAATTCCACACATTAGGCCGATATATGTTAGTGACAGCTCGAATACAAATTCTACTTAAAGAAAGTACAGTTCATTCACCTGACGTCTAGTTTTTGTTTCAGTAGAGAAAATTCTTTAGATCGACTGTGAGAATTTAAAGATGACTTAACTGTTGTCCAAACTGAGCAAATAAGCTGCATGTGATCCACTGCTTAAAACATCTTCTCCACCTTTTAAAAATTCAAGAGAAAAGTTGAATTAAAAAAATGTTGTGTAGCCTTATAAGATGTTCTTATGATGAAACAGATTGGAATAATCTTGTGGTGGATTATTGTTACATGTTTTGTTTATTTATTCATTCATTCATTTATTTATTTAGAAGAGTAAAACATATTTTGGTTGAAGATATATCTTTGAGATTTAAATGAAATTCTGTAGTTTCCAACCCATTGTAATGTCAAATTTAGAGTTTTTTTTTTTTAATTAATCCAAAGACCCATATTTTTAAGCTAAATAAAATGCAGAAGGCTTGTTGATCAGTTGTCTATTAGCATGTCTACTTTTCCCATTAATGTGAAGCAAAATTCACCAGGCATGGACTGCTACCCTCTAGAAACATGAGCTGAGTGTAGACTATCATGAGACAGATTAGTTTTGAAAAATAGCTGTTGATGTAATAAAACGTTAACATTTTTTGCTGTTGTGTTGGTTGTCCCTGTGCTCCTCTTCAGAGATTTTATTTTGGACAAAGATGTCATTTCTGATAAATGTGAAAGAAAACATGAGACCATGAGGGCTACGTAGAGCACATTAAGGAGGGATACTGTGAGCTTTGATTGTTGCTATGGTTTTTAAATGCACTGCACTGAGGTCAAAATTATGTCCAGACTTTCTCCTGCAATGGAAGCATCTTGACCTGACCTTCCTCTCTCCAGTCAGCATGACTCGGTACAGTTGAGTCAGAAACTGATCCCTCTAATTGCCTCCAGAGAAGATCAATAAGCATCCTCTGAGCTCATTTCCATCACTGACTGACCTGCTTTCTCTTCACTTCATCCCTGTTTTTCTTTCTCATCTTCCTTTCTTGTCAGTGTTTTCTCTTCATTCAGCTTTCTCTCTGTTTTTATTGCCTCCTACTCAAGCACACTCTTGTTTGTTTTTGCATCACAGTTTTTTTTCTCTCTCTCTCTGCCTGTGTCTTCTCTTTCCTCCCTCGTCCGGTGACTGGGCGTCTCTTTGGTATATCTCTCTGTCATGGGGGCAGTCTGCAGCTGAGTCAATTTGTTAATGACATTTAATACAGCTCCTGTCCCGGCCTACATTATTGTGTTGGATGGTAGCCTCTTTATCTAATGGGACAGTGACATGTAGGAATATTGTAGCCTGTTTTTATTTAGACTTCTCGGGGCTCAGTCACTTGTTTATCACAAAATGGTAGTTCATATTTTAGACAGAATTAAGTTACTGTACAAGTTAGCGTGGCAAGGAAAAAGCTTACTTTTAACAGGCAGAAACCTTGAGAAGAACCAGATTCATTTAAGACAGCCATCCACCTCAACTGTGTAGAGAAGAGAGGAGAGGAAGAGTTAAGGATGTTCCAACTGTCCTCTGATTTTTGGGGAAAAGTATTTAGAAGCTTTATCATTTAGCAGATTTATGTGTTAATTTTTTACAAACTTCCTTCTTTGAGATTGTGCATGGATTCATCCTGATGCTATAACACAGATTCTTTTCTAATATATCAGAGACAATTAATTCCACCAAACTCCTTCATTTCTGTAGTTTGTAAGTGTAGAATAAAACTAACAATAAATCATTAACTGTACAATGGGATAAGCATGTGCTACCTTTCTTGCTAGAATGTGATGGAAAGAGTGACACCACCCTTAATACTGTTTGTTGATCATTTAATTTATTTTATTAGCTGGAGTTTTATGCTAACATGGCTGCATATAAACACTGCAAGCAAGTAAACAAGCATTTGAAGTGGTGGTTTCAAGATTTTGCACGATAACAGCTACTCATGTCTTTGTGTCTTGTCATAATTCAGTGTGTTCTTGATGTTTAAATGATGAATGGGGGATACGTTTTCTGTAAGCTGGTACAAAGTTACATCCTTTACAAGACATACTCTTGACTGACTGCTGAAGTGAAAGGAATTATTACTGCAATACTGTATCACTTTGACTTCGTATTGAAGACATATTTGGCTTTGTTGTGCCCCCATGGAGATGAATTAGCTCTGCCTTTATGATTTTATTTTTCACTTTTTAACATTTTCATGACCTTTGCAGGGCAAGTCCTACTCATTCGACAGAGTGTTTCCAGTCAACACCACCCAGGAGCAGGTGTACAACACCTGCGCCAAGCAGATTGTCAAGGGTGAGTGAAAGGATGAATCACTATATGGAGGATTTTTTGAATGCACTTTCCAGTGTCTTATGATTTTCTTTCTTTCTCTTTCCTTTCTTTCTTTCTTTCTTTCTTTCTTTCTTTCTTTCTTTCTTTCTTTCTTTCTTTCTTTCTTTATTTCTTTCTTTCTTTCTTCAGATGTCTTGTATGGATACAATGGTACTATCTTCGCATATGGACAAACCTCCTCCGGGAAGACTCACACCATGGAGGTACAGTTTTCACAGCAATAAAGCAAAGTCATGTCTCAACATCAACATTAATTTGTCCAAACAGTCAAATCTAGAAAAAGCTGTTAATTTTGCAAACAGTAAATGAAACAAGTCTTCGTCTTGTGTTTCAGAAGGGATCCATCAATCTTTTGCAAAGACTTGTGCTCTGTATACAACTCAACAACAGGGATTTATTTTAAAAATGCAATGAAGATTGGTCAGTGAATAACATGATTTTTCCCATGAAAATTGTCCTTCCTGGGTAACGGAAATGGATTTGAAGATTAATTAAACTGTCTATCATTGTTGGCATTTAAAATTAATAGAAAGCTGTAATTACTATTTGAACATTAGAATAATCAGTAAAAAACAAAACAAACAAAAAAGAAAAAAACAAAGTAACAACAGAAGTAAACAAATTTTCAGTGTTAAAAAAGGAGTGGGAGGGAGTCAAGGTTCATCAGATCGCACCTCTTCTCCTTCTGTCAAAGGAATTAATATTCTAACTGGTTTCCTTAGAAATACTGCTATTAATAATAATACTTATTGATACTATAAAGCTATAATAATGTTTGAAATATCAATGGGATATTTTACTATGCTTTATCAGTAATAATAATAATAATAATAATAATAATAATAATAATAAAATAATAATAATAATAAAAATACCATAAATAATTATAATAATAATATCAGTTGACAAGATGAGTCATCATAAATTCAAACAACACAACAAAAATTATCAACACAACATACACAGCACAGACTATCCAAATCCAAATACGGTCATATATAGCTGCTTTATGTGTTACCCAGGAAGGATATTTCGAAATCCAAACATGGGCAAAAGTATTTCTTGTGTAAATATGTAAATAAGTTCAGTGTTTAATTTTGGGTATCAAATATTAACAAAATTATGACCCCGTACATAAATGATGCTTTTATTACGATATCTGACATTTTAAGCAGGTTTTTGTAATTAGATTTTAACCCCGACATTGTCCAGGATGAATAGTTCTGTATTTTTGAGCTCATTAACTCCTTGAATTTATTTTCTATAATAAGTCTGATATGAGTAAGTAAAGTGGACAGAGTTGAGTACTGAATTGTGGTATTTTAATATCTTTCTATATTTTTTAGCAGTATAATAATGCTTTGGACAACAGAAATGACACGGCACATCTTTGACCAAAGATTGGTCTTTTTTGTTTTGCTTAACTCTTTGTTGTTCTAGGGGAGTAGTATTTTCTACTTTACTGCCAAGCCATTTTACTCAGATGAAAGAAGTTGGCTTTTAACACTTTCACTCTTGGTCACCACTGCCATCCTTGTAGTTCTTTAACTTTGACCTCCTGTTTCAGGGCAAGCTGCATGATCCTCACCAGATGGGTATCATCCCTCGCATCGCTGAGGATATTTTCAACCACATCTTTGCCATGGATGAAAACCTGGAATTCCATATCAAGGTACTGTGCTGCATGAGATCTGTGATTATATGGCTTGTACTGCATCACAAATTTGATCTTAAATACGTTTGGTATGTTTGGATGATAAAATAAAACGAAAACCTTGTGCATTTTTCAACATGTTGTCTTGTCTTTTGGCCATAAACAGGTCTCGTACTTTGAAATCTACATGGATAAAATCCGTGATCTTCTGGATGGTTAGTGCTGATGATCCTTTAATGAATTAACAGCATGGCTTCTTTCATGTGTAAATAATTAAAAAAGGCAATCAATAATACTGCTACATGACTTCACCTTTTTTTTTTTCAGTGACAAAGACCAATCTGTCTGTTCATGAGGATAAGAACAGGGTGCCGTATGTCAAGGTTTGTAAAATTTGTTTCTGTGTTTTATTATCTTTGTTTGAGGTAAAATCCTGTCAGTTTGCTTCATCGGATGCTTGATATTAAGTCATTCTTATATTTTATGTCTGTGCTTTATGTGTTTCATCCTCCTTCTCCCGTCTCAGGGATGCACTGAGCGTTTTGTCTCCAGCCCGGAGGAGGTGATGGATGTGATTGACGAGGGCAAATCTAATCGTCATGTTGCTGTTACTAGTGAGTCTTTCTTCGAAATTTTCATAATTACAAAGGTTATACAGTAGAAACACGAATATTCCTATTCTTTTTTATTTTTATCAAACATTTCTCATGTTCCTTTTCATGCACAAGATCTTGTTTCTTTTCAGAGGCAGTGAGTGAATGTTACTTAGTAGTGGTGAAGCCTGTCATTTATTTGGGTTATGTAATATTCCTGTCACAGCCCACTATAATTTAAGACATCTATTATTCTCATAAAAATAAATAAGAGCCTGTCAGAGAAGTTCACAGCTCTCAGCTGTTCGGTCTTAGAAAAACAAATCCAATCAGCTCCTGCTCCTTGCTCATTTAATAAGCCAGTTGCTCTAGCTGCAGTTTGCTGTGGTATTCATTAGTTCACCTTTGATCAGCCTTAGACCTTCAGAGCACACAAAATAGAAGCTCTCTGATCCGTGACTCCTGCATCTTCATGCTGCTGACTCTCTTCTCTGTGGTCCAGCTACATCTGACTAATACTGCAGTTTTACAGGACAGATTACTGCTTGAGCATCACTTTAAAACTTACTACTACATGACAAAGGGAACTAAAAATAACATGTGACCAAATGATAACATCTGTGCTATTGTGTTAATATTGGTGTTGGTGCTCCTGTGTGGTTTTATTTTATTATTTCAAGGGATAATCTGAAATTAAGAATAAAAATGTACAACCCCCCCGTTCTTACAACCCAGATTTTGTTTTGCACATGATGTTAACAAGAAAAATAAAACCCTCCTTGATGAGCAATAGAAGACGGAGCAGTATATTTCCTCATTTTCTTTTGTCTGAGAAGTCTCATGTTGACTCACCAAGCAGAGGTTCTCTGAAATGAAAGGAGCAACAACAAATGAGTGTTGGGATTCAGTGCTGAACAAAAACACAAAAACTGCTTCATGGCAATAAATCTCATCCTGCAGAATTCTCTTGTCTTCATCATATATCATTTTGTGCCCAAGTGATTGACAAGAGTAGAACTTTATGCTGACTTGTCTAAAAAAGTAAACCTGAAACAACGAGGTCTTGAATATGGATGGTATGCCCTAGTATTAAATATACTACACACTCATATGTGTTATTTAAATATGGGGTAGTTTTGTGAAAACTACTGACAAGTTCATGCAAACAAAGAGGGAATTTCAGCTTGTTAAAACAACTTATAATTGTAATAAACCACAAACACTCAAGAGTTCACTTAACTGTTCATCATACAGTATTGTTCATCTGGTACTATTTTATGTCAGTGGAATATTTGTAAATGACTGTTTAAGCTGAAGCTCCACAAACACAGTGACCGCATTAATCCTCCTCTTTCTCAGAACGAGTCCTGAGTCACCTTAAACTGCCTCACTGCAGCTTCCTGACAAATGAGAATCTGAGATAGGATGACCACTAACGGGTCAGAGTGATACAATCAAAGAGGGATAAATAAATTATTCCAGCTATGCCAAATTTGAGAGAAGAAATGGACAGAATCACTTCATGTGGAGCATGTATTCAGTCCAGACCCAGGAGAGAACCTTTTTGTGCCTTATGTCATTCATTTATTCATTCATCTTCTATACGGCTCATCCTATTCAGAGTCAGCGGGTATCCCAGCTGGCTTAGGGTGAGAGGCGGGGCTGACACATAGAGACAGACAACCTTTCAAGCTCACACTCACACCTACAGGCAGTTTAGAAACACCAATTGACCTGATGAACATGTTTTTGGACTGTGGGAAGAAGCTGGAGAGAACCCACACATGCACGGGGAGAACATGCAAACTCCACACAGAAAGGCACACCTTTCCCGAACCGGGATTCGAACCAGCAACCCTCTTGCTGTGAAGCAACAGCACTAACAGCAACCAAGTGTTACTTTTCGGTAAAATGTTGTTCCCTGTAGCAGCTTTTCTGTAAGAATGACTGAGAACACACCCTGCTTTCTAGATTTTATTTATTTATTTGCTGGAAGGAGATTTTTGTGGTAACATGTTTCTTGTTTTCGTGACTCATCAAATAGATTTTATCTCCTCAAAAGATGAAAAATAAAGACATCTTTTATAATCGACTGGTAAAGGAAAAAAGTGGTTGTTCTTATGGTGAAAGAATCTCATAACAATTCAACTTATGAACTAAAATAACGTGAGCAGCAGTGGATCATATTTTGTATATGTCGTGCTTCCAAGCAGCGCTGTCTTCTCTGTTTCCTGTCTGACGCCTGCTGACTCACTGTGCTGCAGAGAGGTGTGCCAATAGAGGACTAATGGAGCAGCATCCCACAGACATTTAGCTGATGGCCTCAGATATCATCTGCAGAGAAACCTGAACTTTTTGTTAGTGGGGAGGTTCGATAAAGGGGCATTTAGATCGTTGCTGTTTGTTATCTGCTCCTCTGAAAAATGATGGTGCTGCTCTGTTGCTGTGAACACTCGTTCTAGTTGACAAAAAAAGGATGATGCATATTTGAATTCACAGATAACGGAGTGTAACTTGAGCTTTGGTTCGTTGTTTTACCACATTTTTGTGACATGGACAAGGACAATGAAAGCGATATTTGGTTTGTTGTATCTGTACAACTATACATCTTCATTCTAATAATTTATGTTGGAAAAAAAAACGATAAAACGTTAACAGTATTTTCATCCACTTATTCTTCAAAAAACTTCATTTTCCTTCTTCATGCCACTGTTTCCTAAAGAACTCTTTGACCAGAGTTTGCTTTTGTATGATCTGAATGAGATTATATGCTGCAAGAAGAATCTCTTAGCCTTTCATTAACCATGTGGTGTTGCCTCTGTCTTAATGCAGACATGAATGAGCACAGTTCCCGCAGCCACAGCATCTTTCTGATCAACATCAAGCAGGAGCACGTGGAGACTGAGCAGAAACTGTGTGGAAAACTGTACCTGGTGGATCTGGCTGGCAGTGAGAAGGTGAGAGATTCTTCAGGGGGGAGGGGTTATCCAACAAATACAGCTTGTCATTCAGCCACTTCAAATAGATAATTCTTGAATGATTTTCTCTGTTGTTTGGCTTAATTTACTCCATATCCATTTGATTCAAGGTTAGTAAGACCGGTGCTGCAGGAGCCGTCCTGGATGAGGCTAAAAATATCAACAAGTCTCTCTCTGCTCTTGGAAATGTCATCTCTGCCTTGGCAGAGGGAACGGTGAGCCCCTCTTATTTTCTTCCATCTATTTTCATAATTAGTTCATGAATATTAGCGAGCCAGTTCCTGAACTGTTTACAGTAAAATAGTTGACTTTGTTATTAAAAGTTGTTAATTTGAGGCTCATACAGTGTGTTTATCCATTTCATTAACTTAACGTTAACTGTTGTTGCTATATGTCAGCACCAGAGGCTCTATAGGAACCTATTGTCCTTTTTCTCATTTCTAAAATTCAACGGGATGTCAGTCCCTTTCTGCATCTTGTTCACAAAATTATTTAGTACACTCAGCCTCCCTCCCCGTCAACCTAACAGGTGCTTCCATGAAATGCCAAAATTTTCTCCTTCAGTAAAAAAAATGTTAGTTCCAGAAAAGTGAAATCAAGATATTCAAAGTAGCACAACTTAGTTCAACAAGCTTCTGGATAATAATTTCTTTAGTATTCAAAGCAAAGAGATAAGAATTCAAACTTTTTTCTTTGCTGTCTCTTAATTTTGATCTTTTTCTCTTATTTTCCATATTCTTTCTTATCTATTCCTTTTATCTATCCTCCTTTCTTTTTCTTTTATACATCTGTCTCCCTTTCTGATTGTCTTCTCTCATCTCTTCCTCCATCCTTTCTCTCTTTTCACCTCCCTCCTACAGAAAAGTCACGTTCCATACCGTGACAGCAAAATGACTCGCATTCTGCAGGACTCACTGGGTGGAAACTGTCGCACCACCATGTTTATCTGCTGCTCTCCCTCCAGCTACAACGATGCTGAAACCAAGTCAACTCTGATGTTTGGACAACGGTAGTTTTATCTGTGGACAAAGTTGATGTTTCCTGGGGAATGAATGTTAGTCTCCATTATTTCTGTGTTTCATTGTGTTGTGTTTTATTATCAAAGTGCCAAGACCATCAAGAACTCCGCCTCCATCAACCTGGAGCTGACAGCAGAGCAGTGGAAGAGGAAGTATGAGAAGGAGAAGGAGAAGAACAAGACAATGAAGGAAACCATCCAGAAGCTGGAGGCTGAACTCAACCGCTGGAGAAATGGTGAGACGGCTCAAGCGGCTCCTTACTCACTGCCTCCAAACTAAAGCTTGTTCAAGCTGCAGGATTCAACTTCCTGCCAATAGTATAAACAAAATTACAATTCCTTTTTCTGCCTAACAGGGGAGGATGTGCCTGAGACAGAGCGGACTACACCTGATGTGGTGAACCGTATGGAGTCCATAGAGGAGCGCCCCATTCTGGACAATGACACTTCCTCCATTGTGGTCCGCATCTCTGAGGAGGAGAGGCAGAAGTATGAGGAGGAGATTCGCAAACTGTACAAGCAGCTGGATGACAAGGTCCAAAAGAATTCCTAATGCCATATTTTCTGATCTTATTGTTTTACAAATGTTGTGAATATACAGATGTATTATAGCTTTTTGTTCCATTCCTCTTTAGTTTACCCTGTATGTGAATAATTAGGTTTAATATTTTATTATAGGTCTTATAATATAGCCTATCTTTCAATGAGATCATGAGATCGAAACATTTAAATGTTAATTTTATTTTCTTTAGAGCACCAGATCACAGCAGAAGTAATTTAAGGGTACCTCTCTTATAGATCTGGTTTATACCTTTTTCTTTTATTTAACAGACTAAATAGTCTTCTGTTATTTATCTTATTAACATGACGGGATGTCATCTCTCTCTCTACATCGTGGAACGTTCACAACTGTCCTTCCTCTGCTCTCTGTATCGCACACGGCACACAAGTTCCTCTCCAATGCACACAGAAGCACAAACACATGTGCGCACACACACACAGATGAGCACACTCCATGTAGCGGACACAGAGTTGGGAAAAATAATGTGAAACCAACACAAAAAACTAAAGCAGGAGAAACAACAACAGTGTCTGACGAGTCTGTCCTCATTGGTCACAGAGATTCAGAGATTACAGAGGTGTGGTAATTAAATAGCATCATATTTTTAAATGTGGACAAAAATATATTTCCAAAGTGGTTTAAACAGAATTTTGATGACCCCATCAGTTCTTTATTATTATGACTTTTTTTATTTAACACTATTGCACCAATGTAATTTATAGCCTCAGGTCAATCAGAGTCCTGTGTCCTCCCTGTGCTCTCTGGCGCCCCCCATGGTGGAAGCAGACCTCAGATTGGGAACCACTAGCTTAATGAATGATGAATAAAAATGATCCTCAGTATAGATGATTAAATTTGTTTAGAGTATTTTTGTCTCACCTTCAGCTCACATGAGACTGAGGCTTGATGGCACTGAGGTTAATATTTAAGATGATTTTGCAGGATGATGAGATCAACCTTCAGTGCCAGCTGGTGGAGAAACTGAAGCAGCAGATGCTGGATCAGGATGAGGTCAGTACACACAATCATACTCAAATAATTACACACTGTTTGCACACAGTAGATAATTACAAGATCTGAACTTAAACTTAAGCCAGCTTTGAATTTTCTTGCAGCCTCTATAAAAATGAAGAATGGAGATATTATCCTTTGCTGATTTCACTGTTTTCTGTCCCTCTTATCCTTCAGCTCCTGGCTTCATCTAAGGGAGATGGTGACAAGGTCCAGGCTGAACTCGGCAGGCTGCAGGTGGAGAGCGACTGTGCCAAGGCTGAGGTGAAGGAGGTGCTGCAGGCTCTGGAGGAGCTGGCTATCAACTATGACCAGAAGAGCCAGGAGGTGGAGGAGAAAGGCCTGCAGAATCAGCTGCTGGCTGACCAACTGTCCCAGAAAATGGTATGTTTGAGTAAGAAATGTGTAAAATATGAAACTCAAAAAAATAGAGCAAAATTCAGTTGTTTGACTCGAGAAGAACAAAATGTAGTGCAGTCAACTACTGAAACTAAGGTATGAATGGAGGTCTTTTCTAATCCGACTCTCTTCTTCTTTCTTTATCATGTTACAGGCCAGTCTGATGGAGCTAGAGGCAGAGCTGTCTCGAATGCAGGAAGTGAGTGGTCAGCAGAGAAAACGCATTGCTGACGTCCTCAATGGTCTGATGAGGGACCTCAGCGAGTTTAGCACCATCGTGGGTAACGGGGAGATCAAGCTGGTGAGTAAAATCAAAGTCTAAACTAAGTTACGTAAAGAAGAAACACAACAGTGGTTCAGATTTTGACCGGTTACACTGGAAACAATCTGATTTTTTTTTTCTTAAATCCACAGCCCGTGGAGATAAGCGGGGCGATTGAGGAGGAGTTCACTGTGGCTCGTCTCTACATTAGTAAGATCAAGTCAGAGGTGAAGAGCATGGTGAAGCGCTGCCGCCAGCTGGAGAACATGCAGCTGGAGTGCCACCGCAAGATGGAGGAGACTGGGAGGGAGCTCTCCTCCTGCCAGCTCCTCATCTCTCAGGTGAGATGGAAGGAAAGATCTAAAAATTGATCTTTCATACTTTGTCATGGTTTTGTTTAAAATGAAATTCTCGGAAAATGATCTTTATTTCCATTTTATTTGGTACAGCATGAGGCGAAGATCCGCTCTCTGACAGAGTACATGCAGAGTGTGGAGCAGAAGAAGCGGCTGCTGGAGGAGAGCCACGATTCTCTGAGTGAAGAGCTAGCCAGGCTGCAGGACCAGGGTAACATGCATACCACACAGGACATGCACTTTTACACAAAAATGTTTTCATAGCTACAGAATCACTTTACAAACAAAAGCAAGGGACATAATGAGAATAAAAGAAAAGAAAATAGCCATCCTTTTAATTTTTCTATGGTGATATGGTTGCTTGTGGGAGTGATGCTGGGTGATGCTGTCCACATGCTTGGAGAGTGAGTCTGTGAATGGGATTAGTTAATCCGATGGGCTCTTTACATCAGTGTATGAGTGTGGTGGGAATGAATGAATATGACTTGTAGAGGACTAAAGTTAGTGCAACATAAACAGTTCATTTATCATTTGTTGCTCTGTTGGAAATTGCTTAATCCTCATTTTTCTCTTCTACCAGATAACTCTCTGCTTGAGGAGAAGGAAGGAGAGAAGGGCGAGACTGAGGATAGTAATGTGAAGGTAATCATTTCCTAAAGCAGTTTTTCAGTACCCATGCTGAAAAATGAAGACATTGATTTAAACACAGATATAAGATCAGGCACGCAAGTAAATTATAGTTTAAAGATATGATGTAAGAAGCTACATTAACTAAGCTCTTTTGCTACAGAAACAAGCTTAATCAGCCAGTATCTCTGGATAGATGTTGCAAGTTTGCTTCTTTTTTTTGTGCAGTCAATTCGTCAGCAGGGAGAGTCTCACCGTGGCCTCCATCACCAGCAGCTGGCCCGCCTGCGGGATGAGATCAACGAGAAGCAAAGAATCATTGATGAGCTCACTGAGTCTGTGACCATATTAACCCTTTAATTTTAGTCACACATATATACAGTAACCGTTACTCACTATCAGTCATTATGATATATGATGTTTTTGTTGACAAAATTACATTGATTTTTTTTATACTGCTTAGACAAAAGTCTGGGAGTATTATCTGTGAAATAGCATGTTTGTTTCTCTCCCTTTTTTCTCTGATCACATTTTCTGTTATTAAACATCTTCAGTCGCAACTCCAAGTTGGAGCTGGAGCTGGCTCAGGTCCGCGCTGACTTTGAACGCCTGAAGACTCAGGACAGCACCAAGAGCGAGCGCCTGGAAGAGCTCTCGTGAGTGTTAGGGAGATCAAATTTCTCCTGCTTAAATACTCATTATGTTTAAAAAAAAAAGGTGTTTGATAACGAAACATGTCTGTGTGGTAATTTCATGATGTTTTCATAAAAACATTACTAATGGAATTTAGGATTGTATTTTAGTAAAAGCACATTTATTCATTCTGTTAATTGGGGAAAATAGCCTCAGTATAAGATCAGTTATCAGGATTTTGAACACGGCTAATGTCTCTGTTTTGATGATTGTTTTGCTGTTTATGTCAGATTCCTGCATGAGCGCCATGAGCAGACCAAACAGGACTTGAAGGGTCTGGAGGAGACTGTCGTAAGTAAAACAAAAACCTCTCTCTGTCCACCTCTGTGTCCTCCCTGTCTCTGTCTACTCCATCTATCAGAGTATTCCCTTATCATGTAAATGAAACCTTTTATACATCATATGTATCATGTGATAATGTGAGCTGTTAGTTTGAGTTATATGAATAAAAACTGATTAATTGATTGGCTGACTGGCTGATTAAAGTTTTTTCTTTGTTCTTTTTTTGAGTTCTCTCTAAAACCCTCTCTTCATCGGTCTGTCTTCCAGGCCCGCGAACTCCAGACCCTCCACAACCTGCGCAAGCTGTTCGTTCAAGACCTCACGTCGCGGGTTAAAAAAGTAAGTTGCTCTTAAAGGTAGTGTTGGTAATCAGATTTAGATACACTTTCTGTTATTCTAGTTGAAATGATCTTTATGTCCTGATGTCAATCAATGCATGATGTGTTCTTAAAATAGAGTGAAAAGTATCCGCTGTCCACAGCAGGAGTAAACCTGGGAAAACACCAGCCAATCCTAGCGTTTGGCATCCAATTAGTTAAACCAATCAAATCCCATCCTGCTGTTCTGCCCGCTTCCAGTACATACATTTTGCCAATTTGAACCACCACAGTAATAAAAGCAACATCAAGCACATATCACTGTGACCACCTCCACTTTTTGATTTATTAATGGAACACAAGAGACATTTTTTTGGTCCACTTATGGAGGGGCCACATGTTCGGGGGACGCTCTAAAGGTAATCCAAGTGCTGCCAGGTAATGTTCACAGTTCCATTACATACTGCCACAACAGAATTGAAAACATGATACTAGATTAGATTAGATTAGATTAGATTAGATTAGATTAGATTAGATTAGATTAGATTAGATTAGATTAGATTAGATTACATTAGAAAGTCCTTATTGTCACAATTTGGGTAATTTGATTAGCAACAGCAGTTGGCAACCAAATTAACACCGAAACCAAAGCAGTACAGTAGGATACATAGAAACACAGATCAGTAATAAATGTCATCAGGTGAGTTATCAGGTGAGTTATCAGGTGATTTATCGTGACCATCTGTGTGGCCTACACTGCAAAAGATATGCCTAAAGCTTGTTTAGAAACCCTCAAGCTTGGGGAATAAATGATAGAAGAGATCTGTTACATTTGGCCCTCTTAAAGATGACAAAAGTCAAAAGTGTCACTGATTTTTTGACAAGGCTTTGCAGTACTCCCCAGCCAAATTTTATTAGTGATGCTGTGGTTCCTCGACCAGCAAAACACTTCAAAAATTAAGACTGACTTAATAAAACATGAATAAAACAATTTTGAAAATCGATCTGTTAACATTAAAATCCCTCAGCATCCTTAAAAGGGAAAGTCTTTGGTTGATACTTTAACTTGCTTATGATGTCCACAGCTGCACCATTAATGGAAGTGGGATTTAGGAAACTTGGATTTTTTCAAAAATTACTGACGCTGAGTTGTAAGTATGAACAATTGCACCATTCAGTGAAGTTGTCCATCACAGGCCCGTGCCTTTCTTCCTGGTCCTGCAGGAGGCTGACAACAACAGAATCATCTGTTACAATGAACCTTGAATCCTCTGTGCTCTGACACTCGTTTTTGTGCAGCACAAGAAGTAAGGGTAACAAGACACACCCTTTGGGTGAGCCTGTAAAAAAATGTCATTGCCATAGACACAAGTTCTTTGTGACCTCATAGTCAGGAAGTCGACCAGCCAACATATAGTGCCGAAGTCGAAGCCAGGTATGTCAGAGAGCCTGTCAGCTAAAATATAAGGCTGCATGCAGATAAAAGCTGAAGAGAAATCAACGAAACATTAAGGAGCACGAGTCCTCATTCCTTCCAAGGGTCCAAATACTATTTTTAGCAAAGTTGCTGTGGCATCTTCTACACCTTTAAGCTGTTGATAAACAAATGGAAGAGGGTCAGTAACATTCTGTCATCAACAAAATTCTAATGTCCACTAATCCTGTCAGGACCACCACTTTTCCTCACAATAGTTATTTCAAACATTTTTATGACTTCTCATTTGTCAAAAATGATCCGGCTGTCCTTGTCCTCTAAATCACTTTCTTTCTTTTATTTTTTTATTTTTTTTCTCTGCAGAGTTCCGAAATGGAACCTGATGATAGCGGGGGGTCTTGCACCCAGAAGCAGAAGATTTCCTTTCTTGAGAATAACCTGGACCAACTTACAAAGGTTCACAAACAGGTAAGAAACGCTCTAAACAATATGAGTAAATATAGCGTCTAAAGATGTTGACAACGTCCGGGATTTAAAAGGACTGTGAGGACTTTCTAAGTGATCTTGAAAAAGTCTCACTTCTAGATATATGCTGGATTAAAACCCACAATTTAAAATGAGATTATCAGCACCAATAAAGGTTATTTCTTAGTTTCCTTCTCAAGTCGGACAGGACCAGCTTGATTTACAGAATGCTGAAGTCTCCATGACAACACCACGCCAGCTGATGAAGTTTAGTAGTGAGGAGAGAGATCTGTGTTTTTCTCTGCTGAGAAAGATTTCTGGTATTAATTTTGTATTGATGTTGGACACTGGAGCTGAACTGTCAGACAGAAAAAGGACATCAGAGGAGCAGAAAGCTAAAGAGGAGACTGAGAGAGCACAGACTAAAGGCTAAAATAAACTGTTTGTGATAATATTCATTTCAGCCCACATGCAGCAGTTATCCTGCAGTGATCTGATCAAACTTGAGAGTCTGTCAATAAAATGAAAAGTGAGGTTATGTTAGCACTGTTTGGTAGATGAGCAGGACATAAGGGTTTGTAAACATTACACGTTAGCCTACAGATACATCAGAGCACAGGGCTGCAAGTAGCACTAAAATAGCCAGCTGCTAAACTACATTTCAAACTGACAAAGTTTGTTGTCAAGTTTTAAGCTGTTATGTAACTGCTGATAAATACCTTATCTCAAAAGTTGTCTTGATCAAAGAAAAGTGGTGTTAAAAAGACAATCCAGTCATTTCCAAAACAAACACATGCCCTGTTAAGACATGTCATCACTACAGAGTGTGCGTGATTCCAGCCAAAAGGTGTCACTGTAGTCCACTTCAAACAGATAGTCCTCTCCTCACAGACCCTTTAAAACATTTGTGTTCAGTGCTGGTACCTTTATTTTAAGATAGGTCCATTGTTCATCCAGAAGCCTCGGCTTAGTTAGCAATATTAAAAAAACTTATAACTCAAAAGTGTTTTACTTACAGTAATGTTTTTCCTACCTGGCACCAAAAGCTAAACCTCTGTGGCACCTGTCTGCTCTCCCTCTCTCTCCATCCACCCCCAGCTGGTTCGTGACAATGCAGATCTGCGCTGTGAGCTTCCAAAGTTGGAGAAACGTCTTCGGTCTACTGCTGAGAGAGTTAAGGCCTTGGAGACTGCACTGAGGGATGCAAAGGAGGGTGCAATGATGGACCGTCGCCGCTACCAGCAGGAGGTCGACCGCATCAAGGATGCCATGAGGGCAAAGAACGCCATGAGGCGCCCCCATGCAGCACAGATCGGTACTGTAATAAAGTGACTTTGAGGTTTAAATGAACTTTTGGTTTGGATTTATAGAGCCACCTGTATTTCTCATGTGCCCTCCTTATTTCCTCTCCTTTCTCCCTGCCTGCTATCTTTCTGGAAAAAAAGACACTTGTTTGTTTTATGCACTTGTCTGTGTGATAAAGTGAAAGACATTGAATTTTAGAAGGTTTTTTTTAATAATTATCTGGTCAGAGACGCAGTTTTTTTTTTTTTTTGTATTTGTATTATATCCTATAACTTTACCTTCCCTACAGCCAAGCCTGTGAGACCAAAGCAGCTGCCTGTCTGCTCTCCCACCAACCCCTTCTACACTTATATCCGCGCCACTGAACAGGCCAACACCTACAGCAACGCACTCTTCCAGAACAGAGCAACACAGCCCAGCTCCGCAAGTGCCAACTGCAATCCAAACTCTATCCAGAGCAACACGTGAGTTTAAATCCTTTCAAGTCTCCCAGTCACTTCAGGCTTCTTCTATAAATATTAACCGTTCCTTACTATGTTCTCTGTGTTTGCTCTGGTTATGCCTTTTTTAGAGTTTCCACAGCACTGGGTTACAGAGCAGGCAGATATAATGGAGACATACTGGAATCCTACCCACTCAACATTGACAACGGCAAGTCCAAGAGAAAACACATGCACCTGTATCCAAATGATGTGAACAACCAGCTCATGTTTTGGAATAACAGTGATGACTGAATAATTTGCTTATTAAATAAGAGCTCATGAAACACTTTTTGTCCAACAGGTAACAGCATCAGTGAAACAAGAGACATCAATGACAACAGGTGGGAAAACAAATGCTTATTCCTTTTTCTGATCACTCCAACAAGGTCGAATAAATAAGCATGAACATTACACAGTTAATTCACTTCTCGAGGGGAAAATGAAAATGAATCATTTATATTGAATGAGGTTCAAAAGTTTTGCCACCATGTTTATTTGCTTGTCAGTATGGCTCCTACACTTAATGAAACTCGTATTCGATTTAGTGTGGTATGTGTGGTAAACAGCTATGGTTCACCTGCTTGAATACTGAATGTATTGTTTGTGTGCTCAAATTTTTAGAAGTGATGTTCACTGTGGCAGCGAGGTCGATGATTCCAACAGGCACTACATCATTCAGCCGGAGACTGCTGCAAGTTAATGCCCTGGTACAAAGAACTCTGATACAACACATGCACATATGCACACACACACACACACACACACACCCACATGCTCACACTCATTAAAATCAGTGTTAATGTTAACCCAACTGATGTATTTGCAGTACTGTATGTTATAACAAAACTTTAAACTTCAGTTTTGAATCAGGAAGATTTAATGCTAACGTGCTGAGACGATAGTCAAAACCACATAACCCATCTTGAAGCAGAGATTTCATGCTCTCTTTTTTTTCTAAATTTAAACTTCTTTTGTAAAAATTTAAATCTAAATTTTATTTTTTTCTAAGATATGAAAACCAGTAAGTTTTAAAATATTTATTTTAACAGAAATGTTATCAGAATGTCATTGGAAGTTTTGTTCTTTCCCATGGGATGGGTTTATTTATGTTTAGCAGAGAATGAGAACCCCCCCCCCCCACACACCCCCCACACACACACACACACACACACACCTGCAAATATATTTTCCTGACACACTATCAAGAACAGGAAACTGTGATAGCCATGTTAGAGAAAAGGTTTAGAAAAATGCTTGGGGTTAGGGTGCCGATAAACACAAAAATGTGTTTTAATGACAACTATTTTAGTACAAATTATTTTTAAGTCATTCAAAGGAACCTTTAATTGATAGTAATATAATAAAGGCTTTCTTTTATCATATCTTTCCAGGAGATGACCAAACACTGTACCACCCAAGGACCCAAGGACTCCCCTCTTCCACCTGCATGCAGCCTGTCCCTCAGCCTGTACACTGCATCTCATGAGGATGATGAAAAACATCTGTAGCCCCTGTAGTCTCCTAACTAGATGAGACCGTCTCTTACCCAGTGGTGACCGGTGTCACCCTAAGGTTTGAGGTGTAGTCTCTTTCAGTTAAGCCATTGCAGGAAAGAAACTATAAGGGTTTTTTTTTTTCTCTGGATACAGAACCCTGTATTTGCTCTGTGGTCACTCAGCCACTTAATTTGTCTCTCTATGTCATTGATGATAATTACTTCCTGAAATGGCTGAACTGAAAAGCGACTGACTCCATCCCTGACTACTTAGTTCACACATATTGTAAATAATATTATTGCTGTATACTCCAGTAGAGGTTATTGACCATCAACTGTTTGTGTGAATGCACAGCCTCCAACGTTCCCCTGCACACATCTTTGTACAGACATCATGTGGATGACATACTGTTGGCAGACATGACCTTTTTCTCTGTCGTAAATAAGAGTATAGTGTGTAACGTCAGCTTGTAACAGAAGACCTACACCCTGCATGCATGTTGCCTAGCGGGTTAGCTTTCAAATCTGTGCATGTGTCCTGATTCCGGTCAGGAGCTGGTATGCTGCGTGTGAACAGTCTGATCGACTTTGGCAGATGTCAGAGAGAGAGAGAGAAAGGAAGAGAGAGCTGGTTCCCCTTTCATCCTCATCCTGGTAGAGTACTTTAGATCAAATATTTAAATCCAAAGTGGGCTGGTTTGTTAAGACAGTAGGTAGTTTTAATTTATTGTTGAAGGGAATCAGATTTAACATGCATGAGGGAAACCCAGCCTAGAATTACAGTGAGTTTTGAGGAAATGTTTTGTAATTGCTTTGATACTGGGATGCTGCTGTGTGATGCCATCGTACATCATTCGGCAGCTGTTGCTCCAATCCGTTTGACGTCACATCCTCCCTGCATCGCACCTACACCTCGTGTGTCTTTATAAGAAGCTTTTACAAGAGTTGCTGTCTCATAATCAAACTAACACACTGTCATTTCCAAACATCTGTATTTACTACCTCTAGAGCTACTTATTACACACCTGTTACAGGATAGTCAAGTATCATCCTTTCAAGAGCTGATTGTAGAGTTTCTAGAGATAGTCTCGGCTTTAGTACAAGCTGTAAGTAGTTTCTAATGCTCTTATTAGAGAAGTAGTTATGCTCTCCTAAAATATATTTATTCAAACAGATTTCTTTTTCATCATATAACAGGATCGGAGCAGGCAGCACAGTGCAAGGTTATCTGTTAAAACAGAAGCATATTGCATTAATATTTAAAGTGTTTCTGATCTTTGGTACTTGATGTTTTTCTTTTGGCACCTTTAAAAGCTGAGTAATCATATGTGTATCCTTTGTATTCTTGTGTTGAAGTTATTTTATTTCAGCATTACATCTTGGTTTTTGATATAGACTCAAAATAACACCTCAGAACTTTTGAGCGACTGCATGGAGGTTGTTTAGTGTTTCAGTGCTTTATAACAGAAATCTATCGGTGATGGAGTGATCTGCCCCAGCTGAGCTGCCACCAGTCTGGTGTTGACACTGTTAGACATAAGCTTGTTATGCAATAGTGTTGTCAGGTCATGTTGTTATTCTTCTGTATAAAATCCTGATCAGCCAATCAGGATTGAGGAAAGCAGCATGCCTTCGGTGAACAATGAGGACTGATGTGTTGAACCCATGCTGAGTCACTGAATGAAAGGACAGAAGGAGAGGATCGAACAATTCGATCAGACATGTTTGATCACAAATCAAGCGCCATTACTGAAGGTTTGATTATAATTGTACTTAAGTCTGAAATCATTTAACATTTAATTTTACACTGAATAACATTACTTCCTGTTAATTTTTTAGTTAACCTAACAGGAGTTTGGACTGGACTTTAATCTGTTAATTTGCTGAAACACTCCAAATGTTAGTTATTTGCTTCTATAAAGTCTCTTCATGACGGCACTACTCTTATCTCCTGCTATTGCTGGCATTAACAACATCTCAGGGCTTCACATTCACAATCACAGCCACCATAGGCCATCATCACTGTCTTCCTCATAGTTTAAAAAAAACATGTGAAGGCTGATGAACAATCATGTCAGTGTGTGGGTTTTTTTTAGGCTTAGCAGAACTGTGCGATATATCTAATTATGCAGAAATAACATCATTCTATACATAATACTTAACATGTCATTTCAAGCCATGACACCAAAAAGAAAAAAAACCCTCAGCTGCAACTGGTCAAACCCTACTGAACGTGTCCAAGCAAACCCTCAAATTGCCATCTTGTATTTATTATAATCAGATTTCAAGAAGGGGGTGTGTACTATATTGTCACCTGCTGTTCCACTGTCTGATTTCACATATCTAAATACATGTGCTATATAGTGTTAATCTTGTAAGTAAAATAGTGTGCCATGACATAGTAAAATGCAGAGACAGGCACATGCTAACTTTGTTTAGAGAAATGTTTGTTTTATTTATTAGTATTTCTGTATGGCTATACTGTAGCGTCAACCTGATTATGTGAAAATTCACCGTGCAGAATTTCTGTATATATGGACTCATCAATATGCTGTATTGTACGTGTACCATTGTGTTGTATTTAACAGTTCAATAAACTTGTAGGACGGAGATTTTTAGAGGGAATCATTTGGGTCTGAAGAATTGTTTTATTAAAATGGATAATGATAAGAAAACTAAAGAAAAAAGTGTGGGGAGGTGGGAGCTTAAAATTGCTTTAAAGTATGACTTAATATTCAGAATGTACTTTTTGATGTTGATTTTTAACAAAATAAGTTCAGCTCTTCAAAAAAATTGACTACATTTCTCTTCATTCTGATGGTGAGTTGCATGTATGCTGGGCAATCTTGACTGCCTACTGTTGAGCGACCTAAACAGGAGATAAGTTTTTGAAATGTGTCATTAAGGAACCTTTGCAAAAAAAAAATCAGGGCATGAAAATCATTTCTGCTGCCTTAGAGAGACAAGTGACGGATTCATCTATGCCCTATTTTTTTTTTTTTTTTAAAAATGGGAAAGTTCTTTATTTTGGATTTAAATGGGAGTAGATCAAATCTACATGTTTGTCACATGAAGAGAGCAAACTAAAAACCTAAGAGGTCTGAAATTTCAAACTATCTGTCTGTATTATAATACATTCACATTTGAATTGCCAGTATTATTTGTTTATTTGTTTGTTTGTTTATTTATTTATTTAATCCTTATTTAAAGAGCACTTATCTGGGAACGTTATTACTGACCACATTTTCCAAACTGCGTTGAAGGGTTAAATATAATTTGGCAAAGAGACTTCCTCCGTGCCCTCTGATATTATTGTAAGCTGCTCTCTATCTTCCCACGAGAAAAGAAGCAGTGATGTAAACAGCAGAGGCATGCGAAGCATCTTCATACGATGTGTGCTTTTTTTCTCAGTGTGTTGGTGACGCTGCATGTCCGTCCAGTCACAAAAACGTCTGCACAGTTCATAAAAGACTGTTTGGCCTGGATGAGTAATAATTCTTCCAAGAAGTTTTGACAGTTTTGATATAAATTTGAATGGGTTTTCAGTCAAGAATTTCGGGCTACTTAAAATCTTATATTTCTACCTGCACACGAAACTTAATTTAAATTTAAATGTAATTGATGTAATTGTTTATAGTATTTTCTGTCCTTTTATACCTCTTACAAGGTAAAAGGAAGACGAAAATTAAAGCTTCTTGTTATATTTATTCAGATTAAGTAAGTACTTTGAAACGGATATGAAACGTTGAATTCCTCTTGTTCACTGACTGACTCTTAAAGAGGTCAATATCTATCTATCTATCTATCTATCTATCTATCTATCTATCTATCTATCTATCTATCTATCTATCTATCTATCTATCTATCTATCTATCTATCTATCTATCTATCTATCTATCTATCTATCTATCTATCTATCCATCCATCTATCCATCCATCTATCTATCTATCCATCCATCCATCCATCCATCTATCTATCTATCTATCTATCTATCTATCTATCTATCTATCTATCTATCTATCTATCTATCTATCTATCTATCTATCTATCTATCTATCTATCTATCTATCTATCTATGTCGATTGATTTCTGTTCAGTCTCCGCGCATTCCCGCCGCGCGCTCCCGCGTCCGGATCCGCGGATGAATCAAACTCCGGAGACGCTGCGTCCTCCTGGTGCCGCAGCCATAGACTGTATAATATACGCAGCAAATCAAAGAGCACGACTGACTGGCTTAGCTGCTGAAGCATTCCAACTCTGCTCATAGTCTGGATTTGAGGAGCGACAACCAAGGTAGCGCACACACATTCATAAGTTTGAGTTTGTTGATGGTGTGCCGAACATGTATTGTATATCCTTTGAAATAGTTTATGCTAAATAGGAGACTGTGCTGTTCAATAGATGCTTCAGTGAAGTGCTCTTTGGTCGAAGAAGACAAATGAAGGGACAGATTGACTTGTTGGTGTCAAGTTGAATCATTACGCTCTGTTTGTTTGCTTCTCATGCTGAAAGACATTAGGCTAGTTACGGTTTTGACTGATGCTTTTTTTATATACTTGTTATATTTTGTGTTTCCATAAAGCTCTCTGTGGAATCTTCTTTGGGTAAAGGATCTGTGAGAAAAGGGAATGCACATCTCTCGGAAAGAGGCCCATGCTGTTTATTTTGACACAGGGCCGTAACTGTAGATGCGCAGAAGCCCTTACATTATGCATATACTAGCACTGCAGTATGTTAATGCTGCAGATCCACGATCAATACAGAGTGTTTCAGAAAGTTAAGACAATGCTCGTTTTGATCCTATCACCAGATTTCCACCAGATCATTTAGTTAGCTGACATTATTTGATGAAGTTTTGATGAAGAAGTTTTCACTGTACTGGCACTGTGGCACTGAGGCGTTTACACGTGTTTGTGCCAGAGGGTAACGTAAGATAATTCGCTGCATAGCCAATAGCCAATAGCTAATTTACTTTCAAACACACATCACCTGTTTAATTTACTGTTTAAAATTAAGTCCACTCGCCCATTTGAATAAAAAAATATTTAAGATTTATATTCTTTCACTTAATTTGCATCTTTTTTTTTTTATTAAAAAGGATCTTGGCATCATATTTCGCCAAACTATCTGTATTCAAGAAACAGCTTGATGGTTGTTGTGGGCAGAGAAACATTTTCCACTGACTGATACACGCAAGTGTGGTGAGACACTGTGTATGCTGTCAATGATAGTTGGGTAAAGAGAACATTATTATTAGTCAATCTCAGGTATGAATTACACCAGCTGTAATTTTTTTCGTCTTCGGTTTTTTTCTTATTTCATTATCAATAATAGATTTCCCAAAAAATTATACTCACTTTGAAATGAAAATAATAATAATATTAAGTACAATTTATTAGGATAAAACAAGACAAATTTAAACTGTCCCTCAGGTTGTTTTATGTTTGTTATATTTCATATTTTTGTCTGTTATTTATCAGCTTTCACATATTTTTGACCTGTGGATGTTGGTGCCTGTACTTAAAAAATGTCTAGCACTCTAATTGGCTGCTTTCTGTTATTCTACACCTAATGTTTAATGTTCCTCCTGTGAGACTTGGAACACTTTGGCTCCGGTATCCAGCTGTTACTGTCTGTCTGTGTGGCTGCGTCTTGCCTGCTTCTTCTCTGCTGTGTGGCCCAGGTTATAAATAAGACTGGATGGGATTTTTTGCTTATGTGTGTGTGTGTGTGTGTGTGTGTGTGTGTGTGTGTGTGTGTGTGTGTGTGTGTGTGTGTGTGTATGCTTGTGTTTGTGTTGTTTAACCAGCTGCTTGGGGGTTTGTTTGTCTACCCCAAGTGCAGGTGTACTGGTTGGCCTCTAGATGTTGTTCTCGGGCCTGTTTTAGCTCTTCTCCCCTGACCGGCACCTACCACCCTGCTCCAGAATCTGTTTGTGATGAATCAGCATCACCTGTGTCCTGTATGGAACTAAGTATGGCTTTATGTAACTTTGTTTAAAGTTTAGATATGTGAAAATACAATCCTCTAAAAAAGCACAATAATTTATTTTAAAGGACAGATTTATTTCCCCACTATATTTAGTAAATAAATGAATACATAAATATAAATATTCCAAAAAAATATATTTTATTTTTTTACCTGCTACAATGTGAAAATTAAGGTTTTTTGAATATATTAAAAATAAAAAAACTAACACACACACACACACACACACACACACACACACACACACACACACACACACACACACACACACACACACACAAGACAACACCAAGATACCATGACGGAAAACTGCAAGGGAAATTAGCCTTGAATCACCTGAGAAATGATACGAATGAACTCCTTCAGTCCTTTGATGGATATGAAATAGTTTAACAAAAGATCAATTTTACCCAAGTAAGATGTCGTTGACACAAGTGTGCCAGTGTCAGTATCCAGCAAAAAGGATAACCTCACGGAGCTGCGAGCCAGCTGTAGCATGTTTCCTGTATTTACATAAACAAAGAAAAAAGTATATTGAAAATATTTACAACCACACTTCTGCTGCTGTTTGACCATGACGTTATGAACTTTTTTTCCCCACATCCCCACATCTGATATAAAGGTTCATAAGACTTTGCCATTAGGCCCAATCAAGGTTAGTGCGAAGGACTTTTTCATTAGTAGAGAAAACTTTGTGGCTATTTTGTTTTTCAAGAATCTCAAAAGAAATAGAAATGCCTTGAAATGCACAATATATTTTGTGTGTTTGTATCTAATCTTCAAACTTCAAATTTAAGACACATAAAGAAACAGGCAAACATAGAGAACAATGCTTTTTTTAATAATGCTGCCAGCTTTGGTTCAAGTTCTGAGTGTCCTAAACGGCTTGCGGTAATTTAGATCCTTTGCTTTGGAGGAGACTGTCGGGGTCACACAGTGAGCTGGAAGGCCAAAATAGACGTCACCCCTTCACTCCCCCATTGGGTCAATTTGTCACTCTTATCCCCGAGCTGTCACTGAAGAGCAAGTGTTGAGTCACACAGCCTTAATCTGGGTCAGTCTGGAGAAGACCCCAACTGTCCCAGGTTTGTTGAAGCTCCCTGTTGTGCCTCTAGCATGAGAGAAGTATAATATTAGCACCCAGTTGGATACCGAAAAGTTTTGTATGTCACATGGCTGTCTGCACCTTTGCAAAGTGGGTCAGTAAAGTGGTACACATTCTTAAGGAGTATCCTTAAAGTGTTGCTTTACTATTATCAGTTTGAATTTACTTCTATGGGGGTTGAAAACTGACTTTTATGCAACAGCATAGAGCCTGTATAGAGATGCAGTGGTTCTAAAGTGGTTACAAATACAGTGAGGATTGAAATGTTCAGACTCTTATTGGTTAAATAAAAGCCCCAGTCAGAGATCTTATGGCAAATTTATTCTAAAATTTCACTCTAGAAACTAAAAAGAAAAAAAGCACCAAGCTTTTTGGAGCCAAATGTTAATGGATTGTCAAATGAAGACCTTTGGCACACACACACAGATTGTTCGGAGGTACCATCTAGTGGCTTTTGGTGAAACTGCATCCTAAGGCACATACACTTAGAGTTGTCAAGTATCTGTGGTTTGTTGTTGCTAGGGTGAAAGCCGGTGTGGTTACAGCTTAGTGCACTTCCGCAGCAGAGAAACTGTAGGTTTATATCCCCTTACACACGTCTGATTATAGATCAAGAGACAAAGACAGTACGGGATGAAAAGCTTAGAATAGACGCTGCTTCTTATTATGCAAGAGAGTTTAATCATGATTTATATGGAAAGAGAGAGAGAGAGAAAGAGAGAGAGAGAGCGAGAGAGAGAGATTTATAAGCCAGTGTTTCTTAAATTGTGGTCTGTGGACCACTAGTTGTCTGCCAGCAACTCCTAGTGGTTCACCTTGAGAATTAGTATTTATTTATTTATTTATTTATTTATTTATTTATTTATTTATTTATTTATTTATTTATTTATTTATTGCCAGGACTCACAAAAGTTTTCCTGAAGTCCCATCCAGAAAAAACTGTCAAGCTAATGTTACTTCATTAACGAGGCTACAGGCAAACTCATCATGTATCATGGCTTTAGACGGGGACAGTAACAAGAAAATCAAATGAGGTAGAGAAAACTTTCAAGAAGGTGCAGCAGCAAGATGATTCAGTTGCATTGAGCATTGTGGACACTGTGGAAGCTAACGCCAGTGCCAGTACTAGTAGCCAGTGCATAATGTATAGTGCCAGTTTGTAATACATCAGTTGGCTATCTGGGCTGTTGTTCTGGGGCTAAATTTTACTATCTAAACCTGACAAACAAATTCCCTCACTAGTCAGACTTTTTTTTTTATCTAAATCGCAGCTCTGGCATGCACAGACATGATTTGCCAGGGCTGCACTCTACATAGACCATTCAGCATAATATGCACTGCACCCTGGTTTCTCCTGGCTGGCTGTTTCCAAAAGGCTCAGGGACTCATCCTCTTCTGATGAGGAGTCATCTGGATTTCTCTTTTTGTACCTGCCCTTTGTCTCTTAGGTATTTTAGATTTTAGATTTGGTTGCCTTGCATTTCTTCTTCTTTTTTAAAGTTTTTTTTTCAATCAAAGAGGATAGAGTCAAACACAGGAGTTAGGGGATGACATGGGTGAAACTGGCTGCAGGCTGGACCACTTGGCCATCTGCGCCCCTGCCTTGCATTTTGTTTTGAATAGCCCGATTTCAGCTTCAAGTGCCTCCTTCACAGGCATCATTTATCTTCTATACTGCTTATCCTCTTCAGGGTCACGGGTGGCTGGAGCCTATCATAGGGCGAGAGGCGGGGTACACCCTGGACTGGTCTCCAGTCAGTCACAGAGCTGACACATAGAGACAGACAACCTTTCAGACACACACACCTATGGGCAATTTAGAATCACCAATTAACCTGATGAGCAAGTTTTTGGACTGTGGGCAGAAGTCGGAGTATTCCGAGAGAACCCATGCATACACAAGGTTAACATGCAAACTCCACACAGAAAGGCCCACTGAGTGAACCCGGACTGGAACTGGTGACCCTCTTGCTGTGAGGCTGCAGCACTAGCTGCTGTGTCACCGTATATCTCCCCTTATGCTTAAAATAAATTCAACTAAATTGAAATATATTAAAAAATCAAAGCAATATTTAGGGGGGCATATTTCACTGTTTTGAGGAAAACCTTATGAAAATATAAGTTGGCATTGGAGTAATTAGATATTTTCATTAATAAACAAAAAAAAGTTCCAGAAACAATGAAGTGGCCGACTGCAAATAAAAGTGTTAATGATCTCAACTTCCTATGTTGTCCCACTGGACTTATGTGTGCTCACTCATGAGAATGCCCCCACAGCCATGTTAACCGCTTTACAGAATGGTAATGAGGTGCTAGCTGCTTAAGCCAGAGATTGGGATGATGCATTCTTCAAGCGCTGGAGATGCTGGAGACCAAAATAGAAGGCAGATATTCAATGCTGTTTCCATCTCTGGCTGGGATCAGAGGATACAAAACACTTTATTCCATCAGGTAGACTGTGACAAAATAAACCCACTCAAAGATAGACAAGACCATATTATCTGCTATAAGACAATGTAACAATGGCGCAAGTGTTCAAAAGTCATTCATCTTCTATAACACTTCTCCTGGTTAGGGTCGCAGGTGACTGGAGCCTATCCCAGCTGTCTAAGGGCGAGAGGTGGAGTACACCCTGGACTGGTGGCCAGTTAATCACAGAGCTATCTTAATATTATATATTTATATCTGAGTATCTGAATACAAGAACGCAATTAGCTCAGAAACAAGATTTTAAAGGGCTTTTATTTTGAAATGATACATAAGAATTGGCTGGTATTAAAGGTAGTGTTGGTAATCAGATTTAGATACACTTTTTGTTATTCTAGTTAAAATGATCTTTTATGTCCCGATGGCAAACAATGCATGATGTGTTCTTAAACTAGAACTGGGAAAACAAGCCGATCCTAACGTTTGGCAGCCAAGTTGTTAAACCAATCAAATCCTGTCCTGCTGTTCTTCCTGCCTCCTGCTCTGCCTCCTCCTTGTGTAATTTTGAAGAGTGGTGTGTCCAGCATTTGACAAAGACACTCATCTGCCCAAATGTCGATTAGGCATTCAACCTCCTCACTGCCTCACGTCAACCATAGACTCATTTTGTTTGCAGGTTGACTGGCGAACGTATGTTGACATCTTGGAGCCAGCTTGTAATTGTATGTCACGAGTGTTAAGATGATCACATGCTACTTTTGGCGCACTTGAGTTGAAGCAGCTTCGAAACTGCAGATCCTGAGGTGTTGATATGTGGCCTAAAGGAGGAAATGTATTGAACCAACTGTAGGCTAATGGGCAGCCAAGGTTCACTGACAGGGAGAAAGAGCCACTGGAGCTCAGTTTGCAAGGAGAGATCATCCTTATTCCCACAGGATAGTAAACATCCCGGAGACTAGTCAGGGTACCCTTGCTGACACCTTTCCACTACCAAAAGCACCAGCTTGTACAGTGGGTTCAAATTGTTGTCGACTTAGCTTCCGATGCCCCAGATCGTGATCACAGTAAGCATCAGTAGGATTTGCTGGAAAAGCAAGTCAAGTCATTGAAGCTCCAGCTCAGAATTTACAGGATTTTTAGGATCTGCTGCTTAAGGATGTTTGGTATTCAGTCTTAAAAACAAATGTATTATTCAAGTTAAGTTAGTCTGTCAGAAAGGGATCTATCCAATTTGAGCTTAGCCTAGTTCTCGAAACCAAGAGTGAAACAATTATAATTCTCTGTGTTGGTTTAGCTATTCCTTATTTTATCACAAAGGAAGTAAGATGTATACAAGTTGATAAAAAAAAAAGCATTTTCCAACATGTAAAATATTTCTGCATTTTTTTATATACTTATTGCCAACAACAACCATGTGCATCTTACAATGTTTACAATCAGTTCTCAAGTGTAGTTTAATAGATAGTTTCTGAGATAGGCCACCTATACACAAACACTTACAAACACACACACACGCTCACACACACGCACACACACACACACACACACACACACACACACACACACACACACACACACACACACACACACACACACACACACACACACACACACACACAGATTTTGATTGACTTGTATTTTAGATCATACAAGCCTTGTCTATTCAGAGTGTATTTCGTAATGATGACCTGATTCGGGATTAGGTACAATATCCTTTTCATAATATGCAAAGAGAGATTGTTGTGGTGGTGTGGTTTGGTGGGGGTGTGGGGCTGGAATTTTAGAGCGTGAGAGATAGAGAGATGAGGACAAGGGCGACAAGGCCTTGGCTGCAACCAGTTGAATCAAGGGATCGCCTCCTCTGGCGAGGACACAGTCTCTCTGCTTAAACCTTATACCACAGACATGCTGTCACACACACAAACATGCGCCCACACAAACATTCAGTTTACTCATCCCCCCTCCCTTTGTGACTTTTGCACATTTGCCCAGCCTTGTCAGTGTATTAGCAGGGCCGGGAGGATCACCAGAGAGAGAAAGAGGAAGGGAGAGAAGGAGAGAGAGAAGGACACGAGGACGGCAATGTTAGCTCCAGTATACGACTCACACATCAACACATATGTTTGCCCTCAGGCTTGTTCTGAACTGCAGAAGTCAAGGCACAAGGCACACAACCGTCCAATATATTAAAAAAGAATAAGTTGATTTGTGACTGAGTGTAAATCAGCTGATATCCCTACCAGTCTTTTGGTGTAGCACATACCCTAGTTTTGGTACTCTTTAGAACATTTTTTTAATGATGAGCATAATAGTAAAAAAATGGTGATAATGTCCCTGTTTTATGTGATCCTGATTTGTTATTAACAGTGGGTTTTCTTGATTTAACTTGAAGATTTCAGCGATCATTGCCTACCTGATTTTCTGTATTTTGTAAATTCCTCTTGATTTTCACTGTTGCACAAACTGCGTTGCACATAAAACTAAGGGTGGGGGTATCCTCCAAACTACAACAGATAATAAAATTCTAGATAAGAGTTTAAATTTGACAATCATTTTGTTATGTCTTTGCAGTTTGATACCACACTTACCGACTTTGGATTTAAAGTTAATTTTTCACTTTTGAGTTGACTGCAAGGCAAGAATTTGAAGAAAATGAAAATATGTCATTATGATTTTTACTGCTCATTTCCACAAATACACAAAATTAAATCCAATTAATCAGTCAAATTCATAATGTTCATACTATAAAATATTGAGATTTAAAACATTCAACCTTTTTGATACTGAAAAACTTTTGAGAAAGTGGAAGAAATCTTTTGAACACACACACACACACACACACACACACACACACACACACACACACACACACACACACACACACACACACACACACACACACACACACACAGAGGGATATTGTACCTCACTGTCAATTTGTCTGTGGCTGTCACTCTGCATTCACTTTGACACAACCAGGTCAAATGAACAGAGAGGAGATATTCTCGTAACCATTTTACAGCAGCTTCCATCAGTATAACGTTTCACATGGTGGGACTGCCTCTTCCATTTTGAACTTTTTTTCTCCCTCTCATGTCTCCACTTCTCCCTCTCAATCTGTTAAACTTCACCAAAATACACTATATACACAAATATACTAAATATTGTTTTGTACTTTGTCTTGTTTTTATCAACCATAAAATGATACTGTTTTGTCCCAAGTGTGAGATTAGAACAGGAAGCACAGATAATATCAGCACTGTTACAAATTATAAAACCCGTAACTTACTTTTGATACTGTTCTCATTATGTAAAATCTCTGGACAGTCTTAGTCCAAAGCACCAAACATAGTTAACCTTCACTGTCTTCCTCTGGAACATCTAGACTCTTTTCTGTTTTTGTCCCATATGTTTGTATCTGCCTCCTCATTTTTTTTGTTTGTTTGTTTGTTTTTACTGAAAGCCATTCAGTAAATAGTGTGCCTTTTCAATTTAGTAGCTACTGTATCCATTAATGACATTCTGCATCCACCACTGGTGACAATGTGGGCTAAATCATGCCATATATATTTTCATTTAACAGTAATTTTGCATAAATCCAATGAATACAACTTTAGTTTGTTCAGTTTTAATTATACTCTCTTCTGATTGGCCCCTCTCACAGCATATGTACCAAGCGGTAACCTCCAGCCCTGAAAAATGAAGACGATGTGGAAGTGCGTCCAACCAAAATTTGTTGAGTGACCCTTTGAGGTTGACTCCTGAGGTAGCAGAAACCACCTACACACCAAGCCAAAAAAAGACGATTTTTATGGCTAACATAAACATGTTTACAGACTGGTAGAAAAAGTCTAAATTTATAATTCTCTGTACAGGGAATGATATGTATGTATATATTTTTTAACTCAGAAGTTGGGAAGATATGAAGATCATAAGTTTGCCCAATTTGAGATAGGCTCACCGAAGTGACAGGCAGGCATCCTGTATGTTAGAGTGGAAAGCCTGCCTTGTTTCAAATATGGCTCCCACTAATGATTTGCTTCAAAGCTATGAGATACTATGTGCCCATATTAAACTGTCTATTAAACAGTCTATGATATATACCCTGAGTCCGTCTCCCACACTCCGGCTACGCTTTCTTATAAATCATTAAAATTATGAATTGGGATTTCACTTGGTTTTAAACAGTTTGTGTCTTACTCAAACTCTTACCTTTAAATTTCATGGTTTCCCTTGCTGGGACCAGTCTCTTGGTCATAATTTAACGGTTAAGTAATTTTTTTTCTTTACAACAGGATTGAGTGCAGGACATATAAACACATTCCCATAAATCTGCATGTGTATCATTTTTGGGGGCTGGCCAAGGCTTTCTGATATCAGGGATTATGTTCTTTTTTTGGCCTCACAATGAAAATATGACCATATTATTGATCCGCTGTGTTTGGTTGTTTGTAAGAAGATACCAAAGATAAATACCCAAGAATTTTCACTTGCACATACTTGGATTTACTGCCACGCTTCTTTCTCTCTCTCTCTTTCTCTCTCAATCCCTTGCTCTCTCTTTCTCTCACCTCCCCTCATACCCCTCTCACTCAAACATAGCGTCCAGCACTTAAGTCACTGCGTGAGGGAGAGAGCGTACACAGAAGGCAGGGCTGCAGATACAGCAGCATAGAGAGCAGTAAATCAGAGACATGGAGTAAAAGGACAAGATCACAAAATCAGAGACTCTGCGTCTTCAGTGCAGCTCAGGGGAACCTTACGAATGCTCACCCAGCTGGCTCCTGATTGTCTTCACTTGCTCGGCTGTGAATGTATGTCTGGCCAAAATGGATTTTATTTTTGTCAAACAGCCATGGACCTGGAGCAGCGGCAGCTTTGCAGATTATTTTAATTCCACTTGGATTATTTCAGCGACTTCTGCTGTTGTGATGAATGGAAATGAGAGCTTGCAGAAAGGAAGATGGTAATATGAGAATACATTGTGTTTACTCTGAGATGCTTTTATATTTTTACTCTTTGGTACTGTCTCTGACATGGACATGATTATTTATTTAATTTATTTATTAGTGTTTCATTTTCCCGAACTAAAAAAATCAAACAGTACTGAAGAAAACTGGAATTTATGTTTTCTTTACTCAAAGATGTTGTTTCTAATAGGATGATAGCTGTGTTTATGTAACTAATACTAATCTGTCTACAAGATGCTGGATTTGAAGTTCAAGCCTTCCATATAGAATTCCCTGCTATACTCTCTGTCTGAATGAGATGACAGTGTATTACGTAAGCTTTCACACATAAGAAGTTGATCTTTAACATCTCTTTTATATGACGGCAAATTGCTGAACATTAACTGTATCTCATGTAAAAAAAGATCTCCAGCTGTTTGTCTGACAAGCAAATGAAAATGTTACTTAGTACTCTGAGAAAATAAATGTAATACTTTAAAAAACACATAAATCTGTGAGTAGACTGATGTATTTGAAAATACTCTTAACACATCTTCGGTGACTCGTGCTGTAGACTTTTTTGTCACATCTATTCTCTTTATAAGTCGTACTACAGGCTTGTTTATTTCTCACTCACAAGTAGCCTTATGTTTCTGACCATGTTTGTACTCTGACAGTGTGTGACATAGCTCCCATAACTTCCTGTAGCCACCGCTGAAGTGTTTGGACTTAAGGTGAAGGTCTCAGGTTACAGAGCATTAAGGCAGTTTCACAAACTAGCCACTGTATCTGCCTCCTTCCTGAATCGCTGTTCACTGGCATGTGAGTCATGCAGGAGCCAGAACAGACCCAAAACATCAACCGAATGGAAATCATCTCAGTCTGACATTTTAGCATAAATATGAAAGTTCAAATCTTTTTTTTTTTATCATTTCTGCCAGTGGAGAATCTCCGCTGCACATACTGTTGAGGCCATTTGGAAATCTTTCCATGTAAGGCTGTTCTTTAGTTGCAGTGAGGATGTGTTGGTCATATATAATGTAGATTTTGTTTGGCCCTCATGTCTGGGAGGGGAGGGTGTTATGTATGGAGCTGAGTTTCGAAAAGCCCGCCCAGCTCTTCTTTAGGTTTAATTTAATTGGGCAATGCATGTGTGTGTGTGTGTGTGTATCGCTGTGATTCTTCTGCCAGTTTCCAGCATATTTGCCATCTCATTGAAGCCAGAGTCCATTAACCAGCTATTCCTGCTTTGGGAGTGACCTCAATGTTTGAGTATTTGTTCCTGTGTTGAGCAGGTTACACAGAGCATCCTTTTACTCTCAGCAGAAGGACTTCTTGTCCTGTTCTGGTGATTCAATGGAAATACGCAACAGTCAGCTCAACATTTCTGTTTGCTGAACTGCAAATCGTCATTTTGCCTTCAGCTTGAGCTCTTTCCTTTACACTGCCTTGGCCGGGATCTGTGCAGCTTCTGGATTCAGTGTACTCAACACATTTGATGATACAAAACATTTCAGCTAATCTTAAGCTGATGCACCGAAAGGTCTGAAGTATCTTTAACCTGGGGTTCAGAGTGTTGAACCCTGATGGGTCAGGACAACAGCAAAGTTTTTTTATTCTTTATTTCTTTAAAAAAATGTTTTTTTTTCTGGTGGACTTCTGTAGAGCTGCAGTAACACACTCCATAATGTGTCTAAGCTATCCTGATTATAAATAGAATTTTCTGTTTCTTTCTATTTTGAGGCTTGAACAGGATACGTTTAGTGATGGAAGCACACATAGGCTACTCAAATTATTTAAGTGCTGGTCCGATGAGTAGGACTGAGTAAGGTTTTGTTGTCACTTGTTTTTCTCGTATCTTAGTGATTGTTTCTGGTTGCTTGTCATTAAATCTGCTAGTATGAGTAGCATTAATCACAGCTGTGGGTTAATAACAGATGTGTCAGTGAAAGCGAAGCCACACTTTGATTTAATAACACTCCTCAACTCACTTGTGATGAGTTTAAAGCTGTGCCCAAAGTCCCGGCTCATTCACAATCCCCTGACGTGTTTTAATGACTTAAACACAGGCTTTGCTGCCTCTTGACTGCTAGTTTACAGCCACCTTCAAACTGTCCTGCTGATCAAGGACGCCATGATGAGTGTTTGCCCTCCACAAGCCCAGATTTGCTGATCCCTGTGAAGCTACTAAATATACTGTCTGGCCATCATGGTGCTGCAGTGGTCATGCTCAGGAGCTCCTCTCAGCCTGTGTTTAAGTCGAGCCTCAGAATTATTTGGTTATTGCTTGTGCTGGGGTGGTAGTGTTCAGCTGGAGACCAACATGATGTAGGTGAGATGTATTAAGAGTAAAAAAAAAACATCTGATCATTAGTCTTAAAGCCTTTAGTCTTCAGTTTTGAAAGGTTTAATAGGTATGGCACAAGCCCATCTACAACTCTTTTTTTTCCTGCTGTGGATCACCAAGCTATAAACAGCACAGGATAAAAACAATTTTTAAGATATTAAGATATTATTTTGCTCCCACATCTCTGTCCTGGCTCTGTTTTATGTTCTAGCAAGAACAAAAACATGTTTAAATATTATTGTAATTATTGAAGTGTGTATGATAATACATTTTACTTACTTTTTTTAAAGACTTTTCCTTCATTGCAGTTATGAAAAAAGAAAGTAATGTTGTGATATCTTTAAAATGCTTACTTTTTTATATGGCTTAAATAGTTGCTTAAGATTTGATTTCAATTTCTAGATGCAGTTTACACCTGAAGGGAAAACAAAATCTGAAATGTTTTGATAAGTTGCTTCTTGACTGTTAAGAAAATATCATGAGGAAAAGTAACACAGGGAGGTCACCATGTCTGGTGTGAGGCACTACTTTTCTTTGTCCATTGTTCTGTTGTTCATCAGTGCATCACTTGGGCGTCAGTGCTTATCTGTTCATTGGATAATTGGATTTTTCTCAGGTTTACAAAATGTTTGGATCGTCTGTCACTATCTGTTTTCCCTGGTCATGAGTGGTTCTCGCTCAGAGAGCCGTTTTATTTCACTTCATTGGATAAACTGAAACTATCAGCTCACCCGAGTATGCACTGTAATGCAGGGTAAAATAAACAAGTATTTCTTATGAAGAAGAGATTTGATGGAAAACATCTCTCTGTGGTAACTTGTTGATTTTCTCCTAATTCATACCTCAAAAGTCATGGCATCGTAAATCTGTTTATCTATGTTCCAGTTGACCTACAGTCACCTGCAGAAGCTTTCAAGGAATGGAAAATGTTGGAGTGTCATATCTCTCAAGGTATTATTTAATGCCTTGCTGAAGGACTATTTAACCTTAGCTGTCAGTTTAAAACATACCAGAAAAGAAATACATTTCCGCCAAAGGCAGAGATGTCTGTATATTTAAAGGTCTAGATTGTTGAAACACGACCCTGACAGTGGATGGAATAATGAATTAGGAGGATAGAAAACTCTTCTTTACATAACTTGATGTGCTGCCTGCAGCTGTTCTTTATGTGAGCAACAGAAAAATCATTTTAAGCAAGTGAGTGATGGGAATTAATGTACTTCAGTGTTTTTCTCAAGATGAAAAGCCACAAATACAAACAAAGGAAACAGATTCTTATCTTGCTTATTTGAACAGTATCAGTGTCTGCGGCTTTGAAGTGTGGCCAATTTGTATCAGCTTTGCTTATTTGATTCAAATATTTCTGAGACATCTTGTAAACATGAACCGCATATTTTTAGGAATGCATAGCTGGACTAATAGACAATGAATAAACAAAGAAATACATTTTGAAGTAGGAAACAAATGCTTCATAACCCCTTTTGACTATTTGTTTTTTTTAATTCTCAACTCTTAAAGTTACTGAATTACAGATGAGGTTGCCTTTAGTGAATTACTTTTTAACCTTTTCAACTATTTTAGGATACTTTTTTTTCCAAATCTGTAAGAGGATTGAATTTGATAAGTAATTCTGCAAACAATAAAGCTGCCATCTGATGGCCCAGTTGAAGCTGCCTCCCAAGTTTATCAGCTAAAACACTCACCATAGTAAATTCTCAGGTCAGATCAGGTCACATCATGACCTCTCTGTACCACACTTCAAACCACACTCTACCAAATACGATCAATAAATGTCCAGTTACAGTTGAGCTTACCCCTTGGTAGGCTGTCCCATAAGTATTCAATCATCGTGAATACTTTTTTCACAGTGAAATATTTTGTTCTTGTCCAGGCAGGAACTTGTTTGACATCAGGAATGTACAGAGACTATTTCTGTTTCATAATGACACTAGACAGAGATATTCAAACTGTGCTGAGACATCTTATCCACAGTTATGCGAGTGTCGTCGTTTATTTCAGTGACTGAGTGAGAGAACATCTGAGTGTTAATATAGAGCACTATGAATCTACAGCAGCAGTAATCTGGCAAAAGCAGGAGGCCAGGTCTACACAGTTTACTCTTACACTTCATACTGAAAACAAACACGTAAATAAATACATACATTTTTAATAAAACAAGCACTCAGAATAGCATTTTTGGAGTCTTTGCATGCATTATTTTAAGCTGACGGTACATGGTGTCTTGCTTCCCACATCTGGCCAACACTACCTTTGTTGGGATATAATGGGATGTCGAATGTAATCAATCAGAGTAATAGAAATTTAAAGTTTGGTGTTATATGTATTTGTACAGGCCTGGGTGTCACTGATATCCACTGAGCCATTAAGAATTTTACTTTGAGCATCACTGGTTGTTTTCTAGCCAGGAAGTCTCATCAGTTTCACTCATTTTAGTGTTATTTTTTTTTCTCATAATGTTTTGAAAACATAGTGGGTCTGTATTTGTCAATACTGTTTATTTTAATTAAGCATCCAAACAAATTCAGTGGTGCTTTTAAAAGCAGCAAAGAAGTGTAAAAAGTGAAAAAATGAAGAAATTACAGGTGAAATCGCTATTTTAAGCACATCAATAAAAATGAGTGTTTCAATCAGTGGGCCTTAAATTTTTTGAACAGTGTATTTTAATTAATTTACATTGGCCAGAAGACCATAATCAATATCACTATTTGGCCTTGAGATCACAGTCATGTAAATATCTGCCATTTTCAAACTCTGTTTAACAAGAAACCCAGACTGTTTACTGAGAGAACATTGCAGACATTATTTAAGATTTGATGAGGAGCCCTCGTGTATTCAGGGTGGAAGAATGCTTCATTTAAAATTTATAGGCTGGAACAAAATTTTCTTACAGTACAGAATGTGCTTTTGGGCCAGCCACTGACAACCCCTCCATTCCTGCACTACGCTCCTCCTTGTTTTCCTGCATGATTATGGTTTGTCCCAGAGGTGTGGCAGGGCTGACCTGACCTGAATGCTCTGAGTCATTTGTGCTGTTCCAGAAATTGTGGGAGCTCCTGACTGACCCAGAGTCCAGCGTATTCAGATCATAATGTAAGAGGATAAGACAGGAAGACTGGATGACCAATGTTGCTTGAAAGGAAAATATATATATATTATAAGCAAAAACAAATGAACAAATAAAACCCAAATATACTGTTTATTCTCAGAGAAGGGATGGAAATCAGGGAGAAAGCCTGTTTGTTATGAAATGAAGATCCTGGGTGTTGGGGCTTATTGAAGCATAAAAATTTTCAGAGATGCAGAAATGGAGATGTGCATCGGATAGCAGAGCTCAACAGGGAGAGTTCAGCGGCCCAGAAAATCATATTTAAAACACTCTTTGCTGTTTTCATCCCCCTTTATCCATGTCTGTCTTTTCTTTATTGTGAACCCTTCATTCTAGTGGAATCACTTGGATTTAGGGCTGATATAATCTGTGACCTATCACTCTTCTCGACGCTACATAATTTATTTTCTCTTTATGTTCCAAAATGATTCATTCAGTTCAAAACCGTAAAATTCTAAATTCTGTTCATTTAGTGATATTAATGTAAACTGGGCGCATGCAGGGGGAGAGGACATTGCAACATGCATGCTATGTGTCCACATTCGCACATTAGCCGTCCTGATGGCATACACCTCCCCATAGAGCCTCAGCCATGCATATATACATTAACCCTGAGGTCTGCTGCTGTGGCCTTTGCTGTGCTAAATAAAGCAGGGCCTAAAAGTGGGTAGGCCCTGAGTTCAGGTCAAAGGGAATGTGAAACCATAAACCTGGAGGCTAGCTCGCCTTGAGACCAGTAATTACACACTTTGTTTACTTGGATGTTTGCTGTCAGGCAGGCTGACTACATTTAATGATGAGCACAGAGTGTTTGTGTTTGTGCAGCTATTCTTTCAGAAGGTCAGAAGGTTGAGGACAGGGCCTGTGTAATTTACAGTGAGCCGCCAGTGAAATGAAAGTGACCGAGTATCCTGTTGTTAAGCCCTTCTGTTCCTTAGCGGGGACTTAAATTGAATCATCGAAGAAGAAGATATTTCTGCTGACTAGCTTAAATACTGACTCCAGTATTTAATATTTATCATCATAATGTTATAGTTGGAATAGATTTTTTCTTCATTCTGAATGTAAACATTTGTACTCCATGTATAACAGAGATAAAAGCACTTCCATGGAGATTATTTTCTGTAGTGGACTATACAAAACTAATGTCAAACAATTCAGGAAGACTTTTGCTCAAATAGTACCTAAACAACTTGACAAGCAGATAAACAGGTGTAGGCATGTCGAAAAATGTAAAAAAAGAAAAGAAAAGACTCAAGAAATTCAGAAAATATTTTCTCTGCGTCATTAAATAATTACATTGTGGGTCTTTACTTGTCAGTACTGTTGTTGGCTTGTATCAACTTTTTAATAAGTAACCCATACAACGCATCTTCAGAACACTGCAGAGTGTCCCCGAGATTTCTGAACAGTTGTCAAACCAACTTACTCACTTATTTTTCTTTGTGAACATCTCAATAACAGGAAGTTATGGACATGAATGAAAAGAAATCCAAAGGTTTTGCTTCAAGCATATTCTTCAGCTTCTGTTTCTTTCATCAGTATTTAATCCTATGTAATAAAAGAATAATCTGCTAATCTGTCTATAACCCTACTAGCTTGTTATTTTATTTCAGGGCTAAGGAGTCAAATGTGAGGGTTTTTAAAAGAACACAGTATTAGTGACATTTGTTTTTCAAGAGATTTCACTACAATCTACTGAATTATTGGTTTTAAATTTTAATCTTACAAATTACCAACAGCTTTGATGTGGGAGATGAACTAGTTGTCCAAGTACTGCCTGTCTATAAATCACAAACAGATTGCAACGCACCTACCCTGTGAATGATGTTGCATGGACCAATAATAAACTTCATGTTTTTCCCTCTCTCTTCAGAACCTTGATTCTTTGGAGGGCTCGATCCAGAACCTGCTGTCGGTACTGTATCCGCCCTTCGAGGCCACTGCCCCCACTGTTCTCAGCCAGCTCTTTCAAATCATTGAAAGTCGGTACCAGGGAGATGCCCTTCGGTGCCTGCTGGACTTTTTGGTCCCAGCGAAGCACATTTTAGACACCGTGCAGCAGGCTGCATGTGTAAGTCATAATTTTCTTATCTATAATATTCAACCTGTTAAGTTTCCTAAGACATTTCTTGACTACATTTGTTAATATGAAGAAGGATCCTGCTGGACTTAATATTACAAATATTTGATTCATTATAATGTGATTTTTTTAATTTCTAATCTCACCCTGTCATTCCTGTGTCCCCTTCAGGCTCCATACTCTGATGCTCTGTTCTTGTACGAGGGCTGGCCTCTTTGTTTACGTGACCAAGTTGTTGTCCACCTTGCTCCCATCAGCCCCCAGCAGCTTCAGCCTGGCGACTTTTACCTCCAGGTGGCACCATTTTGTGACCAATCAGCCCGAATCGTGGTCTGCAGCCTCCTGGAAGAGGAGGAGCTTATAATAGAAGTAGTTGAGGAGACTCCCATCCATGAAACTTCTTATCCTTGTATATTTAGCTGTGAGTGGTTAGAGGAGATCAACCGAGGCCGCCATGGAACACCTCTCAGCCGATGCCTTCTTGCCACTGAGAGAGGTGTAGTGAGGTTACCATGGGAACAGGTGGCCTTGCCTGATTTTGTGGATGTGCCACTGTGTGCAGGGAGTAGCATGGCCTCGGCTCCTCCTGCACATCCTCTTTTAGTTTCTTCACTTCCTCTTCAGACACCACTTCCTCAGTCTGACAACTCTCCGTCTCATCCGTCTTTACCCCTTTCTCCCTTTAAAGAATCTGCACCAAAAGATTATCCTGTGACCATTAAAAATCCCATTTCAACCTCTTCTTCACATCCCTCTGCCTTCTCTGTGGAGACTAGAATATGTCCGGCAAAGCACGGCATTGCAGTGTCACTCTGCCTGGTGGATTCTAGGACTGCTTCTTCATCTAGTCTGACCAAAGTAAAAGCGACTGATTCAGAGCTCAACTGCTCAACTGAAAGAGGTCCAAATACAGCTACAAAAACAAGCACTACTGCAGGTGTATGCTCTCCTGTACCTGTAGACGTGAACGAATGTAAAGATGATATAGAGCAAGACAAAAATACAGAAACAAACATTAGATGGTCAGCAGCTCAGGTTCCTGCAGAGGGAGAATATATTGATATTCTGCAAGCAACAATGCTTTTCAGTAAAGCTCAGACAGTAAAGGAAGAAAAAAAGAAATCAGAGATGCAGATGCAACCAAATGCTAAAATCAAACCACAAATGCAAAGATACCCCCAGAAATGCACAGAAATGCAACCGCAAGCACAAATGCTGTCATTCAGGTCACCACAAAGACAGCCAAGTGCACAGACATCCTCTGAAACACAGTCACAGGCCCACATAAAGTTACCTGCAGAAACACAACTACAAAGTCATTGTAGATCAGAGGCAGCTGCGCCTGTGAGGCTTGGTACATCCACAGAAGGGAGGACTCCTTTTGCTCTGCATCATTCCCAGTTCCAGTTCCAGTCCCAGTCCCCTCACCCAGATACCCTGGACGCCTTTCAGTGTGTCCGCACTGTGCGATTCTCTGAAAAACCCTGTACCCCATGCATGAGAAGAAAACAAGGTGGAGAGGGCGCCAGAGCTCAGGAGCTACGGTGTCGATACAGAGATTCTTACCAGGCTGCTATCCAAAACCCCGTGACCTTTGGACAGAAGAAAGAGAAGGACAATATGTCTGCATTGATGGAGGAGGATGGTGAGCTCTCACAGTGTGATGAGAGACTAAAAGTACAAGATGCTAACATGAGGGATCCATGGTGTAATGTTCAGGGAAAGTGGGTTGATCCTGGGATTCAACACCAGTCTGCCTCATCTGCCACATGTAAGGAGTCAGGAGAGAAAAACCCTGTTCCATGTTGGAAAGCAGGAGATAACACTCCTCCCTGTATTGATTACAGAGGAACTAATCTATTAAAAACTGTTGGAATGCCTGAAAAGACATCTGAAAGGATCACTATGCCGTTTAAGGAACCAACTGAGTCACATTCTACCAAAACGTACTGTAATTTTCCCAGCGACAGTGTGAATGGGTCAAACTTTGCAGTAGGAACCAGGTTCAACACCACCAGAGCTCCTTCAAGCTCAAATGTCCCTCAACAGTCTGATGTTATCTCTGCTAAACACTACACATCACCAACTGGTATGAGTCAAGGTTCAGACACTAAAATGAACCTTAAATCTCATCAAAGGCTAATCTCATCAGCACCTGCTACAAGACCAGAATCCACATTAGATGGCAGGTGTTCTTCCCTCTCCACAGCTGTGGTGGACACTTCAGAGAAGTGTGAGCTAGTCATTGTTGAAGGACAAAATTGTCGAAGGAGAGAAGCCAAAGACTTCTGTTCAGAGCTTCCTCAGCTGCATGTGGTGAAATGCAAACACAGCACAGCGTTTCGACTGGTGTCACCCAAGATCAACAGGAAGAACAAAGTCAATGCAGGTACAGAGTGTTTATAAATAACAAACCTGTTGTACTGTTATTTTCAGCCTTTTTAAACTGATATGTTGAGGTTAAAATCAAAATATCTTCCGCAAAAATGTATGTAATTTCTACAGATGGTGCTCAGCGAGGGTGTATGACCATAACCAATGACCCTCAGATGGTGAACCGGTCACAGACACGTGCACAGCTGGAAACAGAGACCACAAATATCTCTCGGCCTGTCTCTGCTCGGCCCAGACCTGACCACCTCCCCCTGGGATCCCCAGACCCCAAAGCGCACCCTCTTTATGTCAGAGTGGCTTCTCTCACAGGTAAACTGATTTCAGGCACATCTGATAATATTAAAAACAAAAGAAAGTTACTTTTAAGAGTTTTTGGTATAAATTGTAATTGTTTTACAGTATCTTGCACCTTTTCAGCTTTGAGTTATTTTCCTTTTTTTTTCAACTCAACTCAGTTAAACTTTATTTTCACAGAACAACCACAGCGGAAATGAAGGGCTGTACATAGACTAAACAGTAAAGGCATTAAATAATGAAAACAATGATAGAAACACAAACAAGTTAAGAACAATTAAACAGTAACTTAAAACAAACCATAAAACACTAAAACAGGAACAGAGTCTCATGTGGGATTGAAAGCCAAGGAATAAAAATGGGTTTTAAAAAAAAAAGACAGTGAGGAGGCTTCTCTAGTGTGGAACGGAACCTTTTCAACGATTTATGAGCAACAACAGAGAAAGCTTTATCCCCTCTGAGCCTCTGTTTTGACCTCCAGGAGCAGCAGATCGGCTGACTTGAGGCACAATCTAACTTCTTCACAGTTTGACTGAACTCTTCTTTCTCTAAACCCTTCCAGGCGGAAGAGACAGGACAGGCAGGGCGATAGTTGAGCTCTATGGAAACCACCATGGATGGAAATCAGCTGTTACGAGCCAGGAGCTCTACAAAATGCTGCACTACTTCCACTCCATCACCAGGTTACATCTGCATGCCAGTTAAAAAATGGATGAATTCAAAAAGGGTTAAACTACAGCAACTAGACAAACTATCATTTGAGTCATATTTATAATCGGGCATCTTTTCATTCTCTTTAGTGACTGCTGTATGTATAATGTGATATGTATCCTCTTTTCATATCTATATCCAGGAGAGAGATCAGAGAAGCTGGAATGACGCTCATTTTTGATGCAAGGAAGACAAACCCTCCACCACAGCTCTATAAAGCCTTGATGACACTTCAGGTGAAAAAATTCTGCATCACACTCAGCACAGCAGATCAGAGTTTACCGCTTTTTAGGGTTTATCCATGCTGAAGAGCCTTGCTCATGATGATGCTGTTCACAGAAAATTAATCCTAAATGAGATGATGTTGCCAAATAATGAATCAATCCTCAGCAAAAACAATATTCAGACATTCTCCAGATCTTTTGAAAGGGTTTGGTTATGTGACAAAAAGTGCTCTCCCTCTAGTTGTTTGGTTTAAAGGTAGAACTTGTTTTAAAATGTGTAAATTCTGAATATGAAGCTTGGACCTCAACAGGTCAGTAGATCTTCTGAGCTTTCAAAGTAGCCACAGGCTTACCTGTGATGGTTCTTCAGAGCTCCATGAATATGTTTTAAAAGTGTTGAACTGTTGCAGGAGCAGACTCACCATGCCATAAACAGTTTTGTGCTGCTCATCAACAAGGACGTCAGCCCTCGGCCAGAGCACTGCCCCGGGATTCAGGTCTGTTTTTTTCAACAATCGATTTTACTGCTGATGACACTGCACTGTTTTTCGTATGCATCTTTAAACCACAGTCATCATCACTGAGAGGTGTCATTAAAGAATAACCAAGATAGACCCCACATGGTCGGTTTATATTGTGGTGCAAGTTAAGACATGTCAGAAGCAAAAAAAAGATTGAATTTAATTAATTCAACTTTTGAAATTCAACTTTTTCACAGACTGAAATGGTGACATCAGTGAAAGCGTTGTCCAAGCTGGTGGAGGTGACTCAGCTGAGCATCCACCTGGATGGCACACTGTCTCACAGTACTTGTGACTGGATGGAGCTGCACCAGGTGAGACAGTCCAACAAAGCATGGCATAACAATCTGTCTTCCATTCCCTCTCCCTTTTCATTATTCGGTTGTGTATATCTTCATAGCTCAATTTTATTTATTTCCATACCTTCTGTCCTCTAGAAACTCTTCCCATTTGTGTCTGATCTTCATGAGACATCCAGCCTTTTACAGGGAGCCATCAGTAAGTTAGAGGAGCCACACAGGACGGACAGTGTGCAGGTACATTCCTTTCTGCTGTTTTCCCGTCGCACTGCGTGGTACTTTAGGCTCCGGTTGTTGGATATGTAACTCTGTCTTTCACTCTGAAATTCATCAAGTCTGCTCTGAATAGTTTCTATCGCTTGATAAAAGTAAAACAATCTAAAGTGACATTCGCATCAACACTAAAACTAGAATAAATATTAACCCCTGAAAGCCATCCTTCAAAAAAGATATTCAGAATATTTTAATTTTTTGGAACTGAGATGTTTATTAACCCTTTTTACAAAATCCAGAAGAAATAGTACTACATAATTTTGTTTATGATATATTTTTTGTATCATATTTGACACATATTTGACCAAAATACAACTTCTGCTGCCTGCAGTTGTATGATAATCCTTAAGGGGGTAAAATGGTTTTTTTTTTTCGAAAGAAAGAAAGAAAGAAAGAAAGAAAGAAAGAAAGAAAGAAAGAAAGAAAATTAAAATAGTTTTAAGGAAACTATTTTTCATGTTGATGAGAAAGAGGTCTTTGTTTCTTTGTTAAAAGTTGTATTTTGTCTAAAAGACTGTACAGCAGTGCATTATGGACCAGAGGACTCTGATGCAGGATGTACTGGAGGACAGCCGATTGGTTAGCCTGCAGAGGGAGGGCGGGGCAATGCTGGCAAGACTGAGGAAGGAGAGTGACCTCAAGTACCCTGACTGTGAGGACCTCAGGTAAACACAAAATCAAAAGTATATTACCATGTACACTTTAGCCCTAGTGTTACTTCTACAATTTTTTTTTTATCACACAAAGTCAGATATGCTCATGAAAGAAAATCAGGGGGATTAAACACAAACCCTAACAAAAACAAAAGTCATCTGGTAAAAAAAATAAAAATAAAATAATAATAATAAAAAAAAACATTTTAAAACTACAGCAAACTTTCAGGCTCCCAAATGCCACAGTCTAAGGCCACTGACTGGACAGAAGACAACTCATCAAGTTCTAAATATTTAACTCTTAAGTTCTAACCTTGTTCAGAAACTGAAAATCAAAGGTTTTTCCCAGCTGTGAATGTGTGGTCTCATCTCTTATTTGGATCTTCATTTATTTGTTTATCCTGAGTTCTTGTCTTGTCCCCCACATGCAGTGATGCGGTGGACTCAGTGACCAGCTTATACAACCTCGTGGAGGAAGAAGCTCATGTTCTTGTGCAGAGGTCCAACTTGTCACTGGAGCATCTGAAGTATCTGATGCAGCTTAGAGAAATGGAGAGTCACTTCTTGCAGGTTACCACTAAAGCTGTATTCCAATGTTCAGATGAATAGGACTTACTTTCACAATCTGTTGGGTTTGGTGTTTTTAGTAATGGGTATGAGAAACCATTATGGATATCACAGTCCTTGGTTTCCTGGGTTCTTGCTTAAAATCCTAATAATCTCCAAGGCTTTCTCAGGAGAGAAATCCAAAGCCATCTTTAGATTGTAAGATTTCACAAATAAAACAAAAACAAAAGGAACAAGATTTTTAATTTGAGATACATTAATCATACAGTTTCCCATCAGTGTACACAAAGTGATAGTTTATGGATATTTATGGGGGTGTTACTGACAAAAATCTTCATTATTTACATCTATAGGAAGAAAAAGTAATTTGAAGCTTGCTTGCAGAAATGAATCTTAATCTTTACAACCTTACCTTAAAGAATAATTGATATCATTTTACACTTTCTGACCCTGTAGATGCAACAGTGGTTCACTGTAGAGGGAGAGCAACATCTTCTGGATGCTGCATCAGTTGAAGAGTCTGGAGACAGAATGGAGCAGATCCTCAACAGCTTCACTGGTTTCCTTATTGAAGCAAATGTGAGACTGTTTTCTTTTTGGTTCACTCTGTGTGCTGCTGGTGTGTCCATGTCAACATGTCTGGATTTCTCTCTCTCTCTCTCTCTCCTACTGCAGGACCGGAGGCAACATGCTATGACATTAGTGTCAGAGGCAGAGAGACTCCAGCAGAGTGGGTTCTCCTACCCAGAGACGTCAGCGTTTTGGACTCTAGTTTGCACCTTCAAGTCAAGCCTGGAGGAGTTTCTCTGTAGGGCTGAGGCATGTGGCAGGGAGCTGCAGACCATGGTTAATGTTTGCGATTTTTGTGAGCAGGTTGGTGGTTCAAAGTTAAAGTTTTATGAGCAGAAATAAGATGATGATCTGACATTTTATTTTTTCCCAGGCAACTATGAAAAACTTTTATTTAATCAGCTTTATGAATGCAATACTTAATCTTTCATAATGTTTGCTTGATTTGATTCAAAAACAAACTGTGTGCACTGTGTACAATGACATAATATCTCCAAACAGGCTACAGCTCTTGCAAGTGAATGCACTGAGTTTCTGGACCAGAGCCCCTCCAGAAATCCTCCAAAGAAAGGCCTTGATGAAACTTCAGCACATATAAATCACACAAATAATCAACCAGTACATCATCAAAACCAAGAGTCTGGACCAACCTCGGACTCCCTTTGCCCACCCTATGCTTATGCAGCACATTGCTCTGGCCCAACAAGTGAGAGTACTTTACAGTCAGACAATGACAGCTCTGCACTACAGACTTTCCAAGACAGGTTCTTTCAGTTCAGCCCAGAAAGATTTCAGGAGGTAAAGGTCCAGGCTGGCTCCTTGCAGGGCTCTAAGGGGATGCAGGTCTGGAATGTAGCCTGGCTCAAATGTCAAGAGGCCAGGCAGCAGCTTCAGGAGAGGATGCAGGATGTTGCAGAAGCCTTCCAACAAACAAATTCTGATATCCAGTGTGAACATTATGTTGATGTGATGAGCACTAATGCCCAGACACTGCCCCCTGATGGCCAGAATCTGGTGGTACAATCAACGCCTGGGCCCCGACACCCCCAATGGGAGGGCATAATAACTGGAGCAGTGGATTTAGGGAAGAGAAGGCCTATACTCGGCAGCAACGGCACTAATTCAGCACCTTTAGCCTGCTGTAACATCAACGTCAAACCTGAGGATAGCAGCGATGCTGGGAACAGCCAGGGGTCAAAGATCACACCGCAGTCACCTAAAAGGTAATTTGTTAAGCAGGTAGTTTTTCAATTGTTTCCAAACAAACCATCAGCAAATTAGTTGTTGGCCATTCTTATTTCCACAGATGACTAAAACAGTTATTTGAAAGTACAACTCATCAAACCTGTTGTAACCTTTGTTGATAAGGATGTTAATGATGGTTTATTCACTGTTGTTCCTACATTCCTGAGTTGTTCCTCTTTTACTCAAAGCACTGCAGGACCTGTGTTTGTAAACAGGGCTGGCAGTCATAGCATTTTATATTTTTAGCTAAATTTATTAATTTATTGGACAGGTGTAGTTGCAGCCCCTCTTTGCCAGTAAATCCTGTAATGAGCTGTAACTAGCTAAAGTTGTTGAGCAAAGAAAAAGAAAAATAGATTCTGAAACATACTGGTGCCTTCATATCATTTAACAATAGGTCAGCACGGAAAACAGAACGAGACAGCAGAAGGAGACATGCCAGCAGAGCGAGGAGTGAGAGAGACGCTGCTGCCCTCTCTCAGTCTCACACTGTGGGGTGCCAGTGGTTTCCATGGGGACGAGGCCTAAGAGTGAGGTCAGTGAGCCAGGACTCATGCACCACAAGAGGGCCGATATCAGAGTCATCCAGTCCTCCAGAGCATCAGATCCGATCCCCTTCATCCTGCTCCCACCATGGTCAGCCATCTTGTCGGATTCTTCAGGAAGCTCAGAAGTTCCAGATCTCACGTCACGGGAGCTTCTGCTCTGAAGACTCCTGCATGAGCGCCCCGGCCACTGCAGGAGCTGATGGGACCTCCTGCTGCAAACACTCCAGCCTTCCAGTTGGGAGATATGAGGGAATGTTTAATTTATCAAGTCCTCAAGAGAGTGCCGGCAATGCCTTGTAAGTTCACTCCATAAGTGTGATTTGCTTGTGTTACAGTTTCAAAGCTAACTTGAATTTATAGACATTTGCTTTATAAAGTAAAATTAAATGATTGGACTTTAGATATGTCTAAATGATAAGTCTCAGATTTTATTCAATCTTCTTCATCTTTAATCATATTTCATAAGGCCTCCTCTTCTATCTCTTAGCTTACAGTGAAGTGCTGCAGGTATTGTTCCTTCTTATTTTCTTTTTACCTTTTTTTAACCTGACACCATGGATTAAGAACTGAACATTTGTAAAACAGACCTAAAACAGAGTTTTTAACTGTGACTGCGAATGAACAAAGTGCACTTGGATACATTTTTTTGTAAAGATTTGTCAATATAGAAACTGCAACCTATTTCAGTTTATTATGACTCATTGCAAAGTTAAAAGGAGATTTTTTGTGGCTAAAAATGGAGTCTTTGCTTATCTGTTAGTGTATCTCTCCACCTTGCTAAAGTTATACAGAAGTGTTTACAACCCCAATTCCAATTAAGTTAGGACAAAGTGTAAAACTAGATAAAATTGGAATGCAATGATTTGCAAATCCTGTTTAAGCTATATTCAATTAAATACACTAAAAAGACAAGATATTTATTGTTCAAACTGATGAACTTTATTGGGTTTTTTTTGGCAAACTTGTTTGAATTTGATGCCTGTAACATGTTCCAACAAAGTTAGGACAGGGTCAACTAGAAAAGTTCAAAAAACTTCACTGGGAATATTGAGGAATGCTCAAAAACACCTGTTTGGAACATTCCACAGGTGAACAGGTTAACTAGAAACAGGTGAGTGTCATGATTGGGTACAAAAGGAGCATCCCTGAAAGGCTCAGTTCACAAACTTTACTGACATTAAGTGGAAAAGTGTGCTGTGGTCTGACGAGTCCACATCTCAAATTGCTTTTGGAATTCATGGACGTGGTGTCCTCTGTGCCAAAGAGGAAAAGGACAATCCAGATTGTTATCAACACAAAGTTGAGAAGCCAGCATCTGTGATGGTATGGGGGTGTGTTAGTGCCCATGGCATGGCTAACTTGACCATCTGTGAAGGCTCCATTAATGCTGAAAGGTACATACAGGTTTTGGAGCAACATATGCTGCCATCCAAGCCGCGTCTTTTTCAGGGACGTCCCTGCTTATTTCAGCAAGACAATGACAAGACACATTCTGCATGTGTTATAACAGCGTGGCTTCGTAGTAAACGAGTGCAAGTACTAGACTGGCCTGCCTGCAGTCCAGACCCGTCTCCCACTGGAAATGTGTGGCGTATTATGTAGTGCAAAACACATGGCAGAGAGCCCAGACTGTTAATCAGCTGAAGTTGTACATCAAGCAAGAATGGTAAAGAATTCCACCTCCAAAGCTTCAACAATTAGTGTCCTCAGCTTCCAAACGCTAACTGAGTGTAGTTAAAAGGAAAGGTGATGGAACACAGTGGAAAACATGACCCTGTCACAGCTTTTTTTTTTTTTTGGAATGTGTTGCAGCTGTCAAATTCAAATTGAATTAATATTTGTATTAAAAAAAAAACAAAGTTTTTTAGTTTGAACAATAAATATTTTGTCTCTGTAGTGTATTTAGTTAAATAGAGGTCAAACAATATTTGCAGGTTATGGTGATCTGATTTTTTTTAGTTTCACACAATGTCCCAACCCCCACTGGAATTGGGGTTGTAAGTGGGGACCATAGTTGATAGAGGGTGCGATCAGACAGAGAACTTTTATTCTGAAAACTTATTTGTTTTAAAAGTATTATTTTTCCTGTTTGGATTACCAGGAGGTTGCAGCGTGTCCTGGAGGAGCTGGTGTTGACGGAGAGGGAATATGTTCGTTCACTAGGTTACATCCTGACACACTATCACCCCCTGCTGGACAGATCAGACATTCCTCAGGACCTCAGAGGAAAGCGAGGTGTCATCTTTGGAAACCTAGAGAAGCTTTACGACTTCCACAGCCACTATTTTTTGCCAGAGTTAGAGGCCTGCCAAAGAGAACCTGCCATGGTGGCTCGCTGCTTCCTCAGACATGTGGGTAGTAACCTCATAGCTGTAAAGAACACAGTGCAGAGTAAATCATGGTCGTACATAGTGTATAAAAAAACACAATGACTAAATAAAAAACTACAATGGTGATTTTTAACATAGTCGTAGTTTTAAAGACACTAAAAACACACTAAAGACAAGTTTTAAAGATGTTTAACTGATTTTTAAATTTCTTATTAAAATATTTAAAAGATAACTAAGTGACTAAATTATAACTGGCTTCTTAATAACTTATGCATTCTGTTATGGCTGAACTCTTTTTACAGTGTGACAGTTTTGGCCTGTACGCTCTGTACAGCAAAAACAAACCCCAGTCTGATGCCCTGATTCTGCACCGTCGCCATGACATCTTCAAGGTCAGTTCAGGTTTTCCTTCAACAAAAATAAGTGAATAGGAGTTTCTCACTTTTCTGTTCCAAGGCTGATACTTTAAATCTCTCTTGTATTGTGCTTGAAATAAACTACCCAACCTCCTGAAGAAAGGCTGTTGCTATTTTATTTCAGCTTCTGTGAAGCTCCCTGAATTAAAACATTTCTGAGTAAATTTAGAATCAAGTCACATCGTCAAACCTTTTTAAAGTTTTTTTTTTTTCAGGCTTTTATGTCTATATTAATTGTAACAAGACGCTGAGCCCAAAAATAATATCTTTTGCCCAAAATGTAACAATTTGTTATATTTCGGGTCAGTTCTTACATTTTGGGGTTTATTACTTTTTTATTACATTTCTGGCTCAGCACTTTTGTACTTTATTGACGGTTATTACATTTCAGGTTTTATCACATTTATTTTTATTACATTTCGAGGTGTTGTAACATTTCAAGTCATTGTTATAAATTGGGCTCTAACAGGGCAAGAGTGGGGAGAGAAAGGCTGGATTTGAATTGGGCCACCCACTTAAGAGCTTTGCCTCTTGGAGCACAACCTAGACCACCAGGCCATCTGCACTCCATCATCAAACTTTTTAAAGAGTATTGTAAAACACAGTGCAGTCATTATGGAGAGGGCATAGTGTGTCTTCTCTATCTGTAACCCAAAGCTAAAACTCAGTCCCTCTTTGTTTCCACCTACAGAAGAAGCAGCAGGAGCTTGGGGACATGATGGACCTATCATCCTACCTACTGAGGCCCATCCAAAGGATTAGCAAGTACAGCCTCCTGCTGCAGGACATGCTGGCCTTAGCTGGCTCATACCGGCCAAAAGACATCATCCAGGATACGCTACATACCAGTGTGGATACGCAAAATGTATGCAGCCTAAGTGCCTATGTGCCTGATCTGACAAGTGGTGAAAGGGAGAGGGTGAAGGCTGAGATCCAAGGTGCTGTAGACCTGGTTCGGTTCCAGATGCGCCATGGCAATGATTTGCTCACCATGGATGCCATCCAGGAGTGTGATGTAAGACATTAAGGTGACAGATAAGACACTTGTTAAACCACAGTGATGCAAAGTTAACTGTTAGTCTGCTGCTCTTTCAGGTTAATTTGAAGGAGCAGGGTCAGCTGGTTCGCCAGGATGAATTCACAGTTTTCTTTAAGAAGAAGAAATGTGTACGCCGTGTTTTTCTGTTTGAAGAGCTCATCCTTTTCAGCAAGACGAGGAAGACAGATATTGGCAACGATGTGTATGTCTACAAGCAGTCATTCAAGGTCTGTGCACATTCTCACTTATTATGTGATTGTTATACTTAATTATAAATAGCACTGTCACAATTCTCAGTACAATATGCAATGTATGTCAACGATGTTTTAAAGTGTATATTGCTTTTTTTCGTATTGTTCAGTTCCGTGTATCTTTTTGTTTTCTTTCCCAGACAAGTGACATTGGGATGACCCACAACTCAAGTGTGAGTGGTTTGTGTTTTGAGATCTGGTTCCGTCGGAGAAAAATTGAGGACACCTACACCCTAAGGGCCTCCAGCATGGAGGTGAAGAAAGCCTGGACCACTGACCTGGAGAGGATTCTGTGGGACCAAGCCACTCACAATAGAGGTTGCAACAACAACACAGAAACATCTTTTTTCAAATTCAAGTGCTTTACAAGTTAAGAAAATGATATCATAATAAATACTGTATGTTACAGAGCTGCGTTTACAGGAGAGGATGTTTATGGGGATGGGCCGCAAACCATTCATGGACATTCAGCCCAGTGATGCCGCCATCTGTGACCGAGCTGTCAGTTATGCTCCTCCAGGGAAAAGTAAGGATCTGCAACCAGCTGAAATAATTTCTCAAGCATCTGTCAACTCAACATTTTGCACATCAAACTAAGAATTCAAGCATATTTTTTATGAAATAAGAAAAAAATATTTGTTTTAACATTTTATTTGCCAACATTTAGTAAAACTAACCATCTGAAAAATTATAGAAAATGTAAAAGATCGATGAAACCAATACTGTGAAGGGACATTTATCTTTACGCTTTCCAAATCCATGGTAAAATTAATATATAGATGGTGGATTTGTAAAATATGAAATAAAGTATTCAGGTTATTGATGAGACTAACCTTAGAACTGTCTCCAGCCACACAAATAGCTGATGACTTGGTTCGACCTAATTGTGATGGATATGACAAAACTTGTTCAAACCAGTTCTGACCTTAAATAATTTTTACCGTCCCTTTATGTATTTTGATGTTGCATGCTTAGGGCTTAAAATAAAATCTCAAGAACAATTTTTACATTTAATATTTTGTTGTCTTAACCAACATATAAAAAATTGCATAACAGATACAATGTAATGAAATGTGTTTTTCCAGAATCACTTGACAGTCATGCTTGTTCCCCTGCTCACTGATCTAGCCCATTATTTTATGATGTAATCTATCTGTGTCGTCAGTCCCTGTGGCCTGTTGTTCACACAGGGGCTTAGACTATCCACGGCCACACTCCATTGGCTCTGGTAGCACCGTCTCGACCACCGTCAGCCAATCATCTTCCTCCTCTGGAAGAGGTTCTCTGCCCCCTGCTGGTTATGCTGGAAACCAGTCACAGGGATTGGAATCAAGTCCCGCTGGCTGCTCCTCTCCCGAGGGTGTGACCGATAATGAACTGAACATCCATCATCTCCGTCATCATCATCATCGTGACAGTGATCTCTGGAAAAGCCATCATTATCTAGGTGATTTTTTTTCCTCTCTGTTCTTTTTGAGTTCAATATGAAATATTTTTGGTTCTAGTCAGAGGACAGAAGGGTCATATTCCTTCATTGTGGGATGACACGGTACATTGATAAATAATCAAACAAACACACTCCCACATACACTTGATACCAGTAAAGGAATTGAACTTCCACTGTTGAGTGAGTTTGGAAAGATTAGGAGTAGCTTTTGATAAGCAGTGAGTGCTTTACAAACTTATATGAAGCAGTTTAGTCTTTCTCAGGGTTCCATGAATATTTGCATGTTGTTTTGAAATATTAGCTTTTGAGTGAAGTACCACAGCTATCAATGATTTATTTGTGTGGTCGGATTCAGTGGACAGCACCGAATCATCTGGAGAATGCATCAACCACTTCAGCAGCTCAGACCCAAGCTGTCTGTCTGCAATCGGTGGGGAGGTGGACGAGTCCTCCTCATTTCTATCCCAGAGGTCTGGGCAGCGCCCACCACTTTTTCGGACCCCCAGTATGACTCAAAAAGGCTCGCCAGCAGGTACAATAAAGAAACCAGCTGTTGGTCCCAAACCTCCACATCTGGCTCAGATACAGGTGAGGTGTAGCTCCGAGACCTGGTGTTAAAGTCTTTGTATCCTATGTTTAACCAGAAAACCTACTTTGTTTAATAATTTAGGAATACTAAAGGTTTGGTTATCTCTTACTGTGTTCGTATCAAAATCAAACCAAAAGCTTTGTTTTTATCATGATATTCTATTTGATGATTTGTTGCAGAGCGGTGATATCATAATTGGAAAATCTACAGAAGTTTAACACCTGCACCCCTGCTGAAGGTAATTTTCAAAATAATGTCTGGGTGTTTGACAAATCAGTGTCTTCAGTTTGATAAGGAGCAACTGTTTCATATTACTTTAAGACTTCATAAATTCAAGGCATTTTGGAAAGATTTCTCACTGATGAGGAGAGCCCATTATCCATTTTTTACTTTTGATCTGAACTCAAATAAAAAAGAGATTTTTTAAAACAGTTTTTTTCCAGGAAAAAGTCAGATTTTTTCCTTGATCCCATTTCAAGATTTACTTTTTGTTTTGTGTATTTATTAATTAATTTATTAATTAATTTATTTTCGAGCCATACCTCTTTTTATTTATTTATTGTTTTTAGCATAACTTCAGACCATAAAGATGCATTAAAGATTTGTGATAATAATAATAATAATAATAATAATAATAATAATAATAATGATAATAATAATAATAATAATAATAATAATAATAATAATAATAATAATAATAATAATAATAATAATAATAATAATAATTGAACATTTTGTGGCTTAAATATTTTGATTAAATGTTTTGCAGATTACTAATCTTCTGGAACTTTCCTGCCTTGCTGGAGATCTGAACGCTTTTTCTCCCACATAATATGCTGTTTGGACTCAAAACACTTGCCCTTTTTCCCACTGAGAGGATCATCTTCAGGGGAGACATTTTATGCATATTTTTACCATTTGCCTGTTCTGTGCAGAGTGTTAAATGTGTATTTATTGTGAGAATTGATCAAAGAAGTGCTTTATTTATTATTTGTGTCATAGAAATGAAAAGCTATTCTAAAATAATTGTGCCAGAGTAGCATCTGTATGAGAAAGCCTTTGCATCCAGTGTCTCTGATGTTCCTTTTATTCATCAGCTGTTAAGTTATGGGTAAAAAGCAGTTTTAGGACCCATTATGATACTGGTTTGGTTTGTCTTTGTGTTAAATGTGTTTTTTTCTCCTTCACTGGGTTTTGTTACAATATTCTTATATGTACAATTTTATCAAAAGGAACAAACCACTTGCTTGGATGTTTCCACACCCTTGTTTGAATTGCTTGAATACTGCATATATTGCATTGACCACATACTTCCTACAGACAGTATATGACTTTATGGTATTTAGGGTCCACTTATGAACCATAAGCGCACTGCTCCAACCTCTAGCTTCATACTTATTTAAATGACATCACAGAAATTTTAACCCTCCTGTTGTTCTCATATCTGTAAACACCCCTGGTCCTTCAGGTGAAAATGACCCATCTTCGTTGAACCCCCAATATAAGCAGCTTAATTGAATTTGAAACACCAAATCTTATTTCGCTTGAAGAAACAACTTGTCGTTCACCACAAATTATGTAAATACCCGAGTTGTTCCTCTTCACCTGGCAGAAAGACTGCATTTATTCAGGAGATACCGCTCGTTTCTATGACACTGTCAATTGTATTAGTGTTTCCTGTATAGGTGGTAAGCAATATTTGTATAGTATTTTTAAGGCTTAAGAAAGAAAAGAAATGTGCAAAAGGAGTTTTGAATGCTTTTTTATTCATCCCAATGAGTCAGTTTCTTTTGATTGTTTTTTTTTTTTCAACTAATTAGCGCATGTAGGATAGTATGTAAGTGCACAGCCTTTGCAGATATATATCTTACACCTACAGCTCACAGTATGTATTTCACAGTCCTTCCTTGGTAGGCAGGACTGACAGAACTGACTTAAAGTCTCTTCTTCTGAAGATGATTCATCATGCTCTGGGTTGTATTCCCCCCCCCCCCCCCTATCTTCTTCTGATACATCCTCCACTTCCTCTTCTGAATCAGAGTTGTCTTGCTGGACATCTGAAAACATCAGCTCTAGAGCCTGTTTGACGTTAAGATGCACACTCGTGGCTTCAGCACAGAGATAATTTGGGGTGCTGTCATCTGCAGCACCTTTATAGCCTCTGGAAATCCACAGACAAAGGGGCAATATTGTCACAATATGGTCAGACCAAAGGCAGTGCAGTCCATGAGAAGACCACCTGTCTTGTCTTGTTTTGATCTATTATTATTGATATTATATTGATCTGAGACAGAACTCAAACATTCTCACATTCTATGGTGTTTAAAGCAACTCTGTAACTGTGATTTCAACTCAATTTGACTGTCGGGTCATTTTGACCCAAAGGTGATCTTTGTACCTTTTTTTGTAAAGCTTACATGAAAATGTGAATAAAGGTAACAATTCACTTTTTCTAATGTTGGGGTCAATCTAGGAAAAGTCATCAAATTTCAAGTTGAAAAATTATCGTTTAGTGGAGTTGGGGGTTTTGTGGGGGATTTTAACACAGTGGCGGGTCATTTTGACCCGAGGACAACAGGAGGGCTAAAATACTTTGCATGTCTTTTTCCATCTTAACCCCTGAACATTGTTTCTGCAAAAGGTGTTGAGTACAACTTTGTCAAGATCTTGAGAAACAGAGATCAATAGATCAACTTAAGGGTCAAGAGGGGAAGCTCTGTTTTATTTTTTTTTCTTTTGTTTTTTTGTTTTTGTTTTGTTTTTTAAATCCACTAACTCCAGTAACACATCTAATCTACCTTTTTGTATTCTTTAATTTTTACTGATTTCCCAGTGTTTTGTTTTTCTGTTGTAATTATTCTTTTTTTATTTAAATGTAGTGTCATTACATTATTTATTGTAATTTTTGTTGCATGTGTTCTATCCTTCTTTCTCTTTCTTTTGTTCTTTCTTTCTTTCTTTCTTTCTTTCTTTCTTTTGTTTTATTTTTTTAAGTTACTGTAAGAAATGGCTCGTTTTAGTGTCCTTCCTCTAGCCTCTGTATGACATTGAGATAACGGCATGACAGAATGTTGTAACATGAAGATAGTGAACAACTGTGATGATGTTTCACTTCTCTTTTCCATAGATAAAATCAGTTCCTTAAAGGAGCAGACATAGACACTGTTGCAAAAGATTGCATATTAAGCAGGTGCAAGTTTAAGATCAGTGCTGACACTGTTTTCTTCGATGTAGCCAAAAAATGTATTTACAATAAATATTACATGAACCTATTTGTTGCATTCATTTTAAGCTCCTTGGTTTCTTGTATCATTAGATACAGATTATAGATTCTAGATTCTATCTGAAAATCTTAAAGCAACAATTTGGTCCCCCTAAATTAAATTTGAAAAGTGTGTGCTTTTTAAGACATATGAAAGTCAAAGAATATTGTGAAGAGGGTAAAACCATTCCGTTAATGCAGAATTGTTGGTTAAAATGTAAAAACATTTTGAGCACCATGATCATCCCACCACTCAAGGCCAAGATAGTGAGAAGTTCACATTTAGTATCCTCCTGAATTCCCTGACAAAATACAGAAGCGGGACTTCAGATCAAATTCCTACAACAGGCTTAAAGAACCAGAGTTTTGCATTGATAACTTACTTGACAGAAGCAGCACAAGATGTTTGATAATGTGGGTCAAATAAGTGGTTTGAGTAACATTGTCTCCAGAGAGTGCCCTAGATATTGAAAATCAAACAACTAACAAAGCTTGAGTATCTCAATGCGGATGATAAACTTAATGAAATCACTCTGACGAAACCGTAAGGAATATTTTAAAGAATAAGTGTAACTGAATAAAGTTTCTGAGTGAATCTATCAGTCAGAATCCGCTGTTCATTTCTTTTGGCCTGCTTTTCTGAGAAACCGTTACTTTTCCCATGAATGTGTAAAGACGTGCTGATAATGCTTTGTGGCAATTATCGAGAAAAAGTTGAGGAAGGCTGAGTCAGTCACATGAAACACGACGGAGGAACTAAAGAGGAAAGCCATTTAACCGTCCCGACCAACACCATTGGCGAATGGACGGATGGGGACGTAACGATCGGGTTTCAGATGCTACAAATATCTCTGAGGAGCTGCACAGCACTGTGTCACTGCTGGTGAGTACGAGCAGAGGGGTGTCGCTTTTCAGACGACGTGTGACAAGGACTTCAACTGCAGACATGAGCCAAGGTAAGGAGGAAGTAATAACGTCGTCTTTTATTTTATTTATTTATTTATTTTGTTTTATTTATTCATTTATTTTAAATGGTTATTTCTACGTGTAAAGAAGTCAAATATCCAGCTTAAGATTTAGTTTCCGTCAGTTACTTCAAGGAGCCGGCGTGTTTTGAAAGTATCATATTGAAAGTTCAGTGCGAAATGTGATAAACAGGAATGGTGGGTGATATGAAATATAGTAACACTATCTTCAAAGGGGAAAGTCGAAGTGATTTCCTTGTGATTTATGATACAAACAGAGTTTGGGAGCTGGAAGTTGATGAAGTGACCATGTCAAATTCGATAACTTTATCAACTCGTGGGGTATTTCAACCTGTTGATGTTGGCGGAAGTTGTATTGATGTGACACATCGTGCCTCTTCTGCTCCACACTCAGTGTTGGAAATCGAGCGCTGTGATCTGGACATTAAAAACAACAGCAGCAGCCACCATACAGATCAGTTTGCGGAGGAGCGTTTGTTTGTCAGAAGAGGACAACCCTTCAGCGTTATATTACATCTGAAAGCTGGCAGCAAGGAGTTCAAACCGGGTGACACAAGTTTCTCACTTATTGTTGAAACTGGTAAGTTTATTCTGTCACTGTGGTTTCACTCAGACAACCATTGTAAGAGGTTGTGTGCATGCATGCAAGAAGACATCCCTGGTGTGTGCAAGAGGGTTTATATTTCTCTTATCTTCTTTTAGTTTTAGTTTCAGTAATAACCCATCCTTCTCTTTCTTCAGGTCCATTACCCAGAAAAGAATCAGACACTAAGGTGTCCTTTGGTCTAAGTGACTCCATAGTAGACGCTGAGTGGAGCGCTTCTGCCACAAATGATTCCTCTGGACACAAAGTGTCTCTATCTATCTGTTCCTCATCTAACGCTCCAATCGGAATCTATTCCCTGACTCTTGACCAGGAGGGACAGAAAACCAGTTTAGGAAAGTTTACCCTCCTTTATAATGCCTGGTGTCACAGTAAGTTAATTTCCAAAATGTATTTCTATAATATATTGGGTCTTATTCATTTTCTAAGACATGCACAATGTTATGACAGGAAAAAAAAACATGAAATGTGTCACTATCATGCACCACAATCCTAAAATAGCTAAAAGCTGTCAAGAACTGTTACGCATGCAATCATGCTGAGCAAAACAGATATAACGCTTTTATCCACTCACTTACAGGAGATGCTGTTTACATGCGCAGCGAGACAAAGAGGAAAGAGTATGTTTTAGAACAACATGGGCAGATTTACAGAGGAACACATAAAAGAATCAAAGGGACGCCCTGGAACTTCGGACAGGTACGCAAGTGGTTCATCAGTTCACTAAGTTTTACACAACACTTTTGCGATATCTAAATCGTTAATTCAACATGACACTTTTTTTGTATCCATTTATCACTATGTGTTTCTTCAGTTTGAATCAGGGATACTTGACATATGTCTGAAGATCCTGGATGACAACCCAAAATTTGTGTCGGATGCTGACAAGGACTGCACCGCCAGGAGAAATCCCATCTATGTGACCAGGGTGCTCAGTGCCATGGTAGATCTTTGTAATGGCTTAATGAAGAGTTGATGCCAAGTGTATTCCAGCCTTTAGCCATTATGTAATCCTGCACACAAAGATGACAATAGTGTCCCTATAGATTCTCAGTGTGTATGCCAGAACACCCCTCAGTGGGCCTCTTTAGAGCAATTCTGTTCTGCAGGCGAACCAGTGGCATTCTTTTGACGCTTTCTGTCCTCCCTTGACAACTTTTGTAACAAAAAAAAAAGCTGTGCAAAAAGCTAAAAGTATTAAAACAAATAATAACAATGATAATAAAATACATAAAGTCATAGTATGCGCAGTGACTGTTCTAAGCAGGTGGCCAGTTCAGAGCACTGCAGTAAATTAAAGGCTGTCAGTGTATTTTTACTGCTACCAGCGAGCTGATACAGAAAGCCAAGGTTGTTTCAACTAAGTATGCATTAATAAATCAGCAGTTTATGACACTTAGGAACTAAATATAGATTATGTGACAAATAATCATACATTCGTTATTGTCATGTTCACTACCTCCTATGTAGTTATTGTAATTTTTTTTAACTGTCTTTTTACTTTGTCAGGATTTTATGTCATTATTTAAGTGTGAATGTGCCGGTAGCTCAAGAAGTAAAGCAGCATACCCTTTAATCTGAGCCTTTGAAGTCTAACCCCCAGTTCTGCCAGTCTGCATGTGGAAGTGTCCTGCAGTGAGATGCTAAATCCCAAAATAGCTTCTAAGAGGCATAGTAATGGCTGTAAGAGCGTGCATGATAGAGATAGTATCCCTATTGGATAGTTGGCCCCTTGCATGGCTGCCCCAACCATCAGTTTGTGTGTGATGTGTGAGTGGTTGAATTTGGAATGAAGTGAAAAACACTTTGTGCCATCTAGAGGGCAGTAAAAGTGTTGTCTATTTACTACTAATCTTACAGGAAAGTGTATGATTTGTGTACCAAGTGTATTTCAAAGTCAAAACCTTGGTATTTGTTTCAGTGGACTGCCCAGATGTCAGTCAGTTTGACAGCATGTCTGAGTCCTTGCTCAGCCACAAGGAGTTCATCAGTGTTTTTCTTCAGCTCATTTTAACTTTGAATGGTCTGACTAATGTGAATGAAGACTCAGTGAAAATCGATAGGCATCCAGAAATACTTTTTGTTTGTTTTTCAAAATAGTTTTGTGGGTTCTTTTAAAAACGACAAATCATTCATGAAATTTAAATAACAAATCAAAAATCCTGTAAGCATACTTCGACCCACAAATTACAGTTTCATAAAGCAGTCTGTAATTGAAGATAATAAGCATGCTCAGAATTATAACAGTTTTTTTATTTTTCTTTTATGTCCTGTCTCCCTCCTTTCTGTTGTCTACCCCTCTGTTTGTGCCTCCAGATCAACAGCAATGATGACAGAGGAGTGCTGGTTGGGGAGTGGGAGGAGTTTTCTGGTGGGGTTCACCCTGGAACGTGGATTGGCAGTGGGGCAATTTTGCGCCAATGGGCAGAAAGTGGCCCAGTCCGCTATGGACAATGTTGGGTCTTTGCTGCCGTGGCATGCACAGGTTATCCAAGTTCCCACTTTTACATCCTAATTTTAAATTTAGAGCTTAATCTAATAGAGTCAAATCCATCTGCATCATGTGATATCTTCATTGCTGGTCTTTGATGACAGATGCTAGCTCAAGTGCATGCTTCGGATAGCAGGAGTGTTGAAGTGTGACTCTCCTTCCTCTTCTAGTGTCCCGTGCCCTGGGCATCCCATGTCGAGTGGTTACTAACTTTGGATCCGCTCATGATTCAGACGCTAACCTGCTGATTGAAAATCTGTATGATGAAGACGGGAAAAGACTTTCGGGTGGTGATTCAGTTTGGTAAGTTATCAGATTACTGCAATTTATGAATGGCACCCTTTAGCCTCTGCTTTACCAAAATGAACCATTAAGATTTCTGCTACTACTCCTACTACTACTGAAGATAATACAAATGACTACTCTTATACTTATCATAAGCAGTAGTATCATTTATACTTTGTTAAATATTAAATTACAAAGAATGACAGTTTGGGGTCAAATATAAAAATAAAGTAAAGGAGGTGTAAATATAAAGCAGAAAAAATATATTATTTTATGTTCAAATAATTTGATAAATGGGCCAGTGGATGCTACAGTATGGATTTGTGCGTAATTATAAAAAACAAATCTGTATATTTCTACTTACAAATTTTTACAGATATATAGGACAGGCAAGCCATTACTGTAACAGAAAAAATAACCTGTAAAAAAGTTTATAAAGATGCTTTTTTTTTTGTTTGGATTGTTTGTCTTTTTTATTTTAATTCAGGGTAGTTAATTTAGTTAAAATTGTAATTTAGTTTGATACAAGTTTTTGTGTGAGAAAGTGAAAATGAAAATTAGCAATTATTCAAGTTTCCATTTTTTTATTGTTCCCCAGGAACTTTCATGTATGGGTGGACAGTTGGATGGCCCGTCCTGATCTAGGAACAGAGTTTGATGGATGGCAAACCAGTGACCCAACCCCACAGGAGACAAGTGATGGTAAAATTTGATTCTAAAATCCTACAGAGACATTAAAAAATGTTTTGCTGTGGAAAACAAGTCTTGAATTTAATGTTACCTGCCTGACAGTAAAGTTGAAACAATGAAAACTAAATGTAGTTTCATCAAAATGGAAACAAAAATTGGTCAGCAAAAACTGCATGCAACATCACAAGGTTTTACCACAGTGGTTTGTGGTTGTTTCTAACACAGTCACATGTTTTGTGCAAGGCATATTGTATGGCTTGTGGTCAATAAGTTGACTTAAATTATCTCAAGACACAGCACATGGAAAGGTTCTGTAATGCACTTGGAACTTTAGGCTTTGTTGTGCCACCGGCTAGATTTTTGCTAAAGGCTGTCTCCGATCATCCGTGTAATATAAAATAAGTTAAAACTGTTTTTAATTTTATTCCTATCACTGTTTGGGTACTCCTTTTTGCACAGAGATATTGGTTGCAGGACAAGGTTTCAAGGTTTTTGATTTTACACAGATCTTCACAGCTCACCAATACCATTTATTGCATGATCCTTTGTGTTCCTTTATTTTATTACCAAAACTACTTGTATGTAAACGGAAAATGGACTTCATATATGTACGTGTTCATGTAGCTTTCTTTGTACTCTTGTTTTATGACTCAAAGCAATTTTCCATAATATGTCACATTCACCAATATGCACACATACGGTACAGCCTGCTATGTTTAGCAGCTATTAGTTTTAGCTGAACCCGTCTACACACTGCTAGCACAGCCACCGCGGGCAGTCTTAGGGTGTAATAGGCAGACAGGGATCAAACCCACAACTCACTTGTTGAAAGACGGCTGACTCCACTTCTAAACCAGGGCTGACCCATTGTCCTTACTTTGTTACTGTGTGTAACATCTGCTTATAATCACATCTGCTTTGTATGTTTTTCTATCAGGTGTTTTCTGTTGTGGACCAGCTCCTTTAAAGGCCATCAAGGAAGGTGAGCTGACTAAGAAGTATGATGCCCCATTTATTTTTGCTGAGGTGAGTTCTTTTCTTATCTATTTTTTATAAAATTTAAAAGAAAATTTAAAAGTATTCCAAATGCACATCCTTTGTTTAGGCTGGAAGACACTCAAATAAGTAAGACTTAATATATAACCTATCAAGCAGTGACTGTTACTTTTGTGTTCTGAGTGTCTCTGGGATACTGTGTTTGCCTGTGCTTTTACAGGTTCTATGGGCTGCTTTTTGTCGGCTTTATTCTGTTAAATTTCTATTGCCTGTAGTGTCTCTTTAACTGCAGTTGTTTTAAGTAATGTCTTCCTTTGTGGGGGTAGGTTAATGCAGATGTTGTGGACTTGGTGCGCTTGTCCAGTGGAGAGTTTGTCAAGTTCAGTGGATCAACTAAGTCTGTCGGGCGCTTTATCAGCACGAAAACTGTGGGCTCAGATGAGCGACATGACATCACACACCAGTACAAGTATGCAGAAGGTACATAAATGAAATAATGATACTTGAATGTACTTGTTAAAGTCCATGTTCTATGAACAAACTGTTGAAATTCTGTCTGATTCTGATGGTTCACAGGTTCAGAGGAGGAAAGGAGAGTGTTTGAGAAGGCTCAACACCACAACAAGTTGCAGCAAAGAGGAGAAGAGCCGGGACTTCATCTTAAGGTTTCATTGTTCATGCATTTACACTAAAAAGTGCTTGAAACAAAACTCTGTTTTACAATTTTTTAAATGGCTTAAATGAATTATGTGACCTTTGTATAATGTCACGGGAACTGGGTAAAATATAATGGTTCTATCCATGCAAAGTGGCCAAACTGTAGCAAAAGACAGAGGAACAACTTTATTGTGTTAAAAAATACCCAACATTGGTTGAAAAGGAACCAAAAAATGATACAGATTAACTATGAGATGTTTTTTTTTTTATTTGTCAGATGAATGTGGCTCTGATAAGGTGTTTTTGGTGGAAATAAGTCATAAACACATTTTTTTTGCAGTCCACGACTGCCACTTGAGTTTATAAATGGTGATTTCTGAAAATAAAAAAGTTAAACATTTTGTCATGTGCTCAAAGAACCATTGTTAAAGAATCAAAATCAACTTATTACTCCACTTGCATTTCAGATCAAACTAGCTGATAACATGATTGTGGGTTCAGACTTTGAGGTGTACACTATCCTCACCAACAACTGCATGGAGGCCAGGACCTGCAGCTTCCTGTTCTTTGCCAGAGCAGTAAGTTACAACGGAAGACAAGGAGAGAGTTGTGGGTTTGCTTCAGACAAAGTGGAGGTTCCCTCGGGTGAAGGTCAGCTCTAAACTTTGTACCAACTTTTTTCCCATGCCGAACTTGTTTAATAATTTTATATTCATTCGATTTATTCTAGAAAGGCGCCTGTCACTTAAACTGGAGTATAACAGCTATGGATCAGCAATCACTTCTGACAGGTTGATCCAGCTGTCAGCCATTGCCCTGGACAAGCAGACCATAAATTATAATAAGGCTGAGAAAACCATTGTTCTGGATGAGCCAGAGATACAGATCAAGGTACTGTGGGAATGCTGCTTTGCTTTTAAGTCTTGGCAGGAAACAGACTTTAGTAAAAAGACACTAAATATGGCTTCTATTTTGTGTGTTAAACTTAAGTCTTTATTTCATTTGTATGATTTGTAAAAGATGTTGTTATACTGCCATGACAAAGATTATCATATCAATCAATATCCATTTATTAATGAAGTCCAATCACATTGTATTAGGTTGGTTCAGAAGGTTTTAGGCATAATATGAACCATTTCCATTAGATCTCCATTACCTGATAAATTGTCTTAACTGCAGTTGTTGGGAGACGCCAAACCCAACCAGTCTATGACGGCAGAGCTCAGCTTGTTGAACCCCTTACCAGAAACCCTGCAGGACTGTAGCTTCACGGTGGAGGGGGTTGGCATCACCAGTGGTAAACCCATAATAAAGACGTAAGTCAACACCAGCCCATCTTATGTGGGGGGATATCAATTATGCCAATGCTTATTGTTTCCTGTTGTGAATTTTTACATAACTTTATTTGCAGTTATAATCACAGCAACGGTTACAAAGCTTTAGCTCATATATGACATTTGTATAATGAATGCCAGTCTTGCACTTGATACCCATAAAGAGTGAGAAGCAGATTGCATCCTAATTAGATGATGATTTTTGATTTATATGTGTTTATGATTCATTCAGAATTGGAGCTGTGGGCCCCAAACAGGAAGCCAAGGCCAGCGTCGAGTTCAGTCCCACCAGTGCTGGCTCCAGCGTAATGCTGGTAAACTTTGATAGCAACAAACTGCAGAACATCAAGAGCTCCATCAATGTTGTGGTGACGGAATGAGCTGTTATATTATTCTTTCAATAGTTAATGCTTTTGTTGCTTAAAATTCTGGTCTATAACTTTACTACAGTGTCAACTGAGAATGTAGGGAATTGTTGTTAATCTTTTAAATGCTCACATTTTATCTATATATTTGATAGAATTAAATGCACTTATTTACTATTTACAGTATTTTCTCTAATTAATGGTCGCCTTAAATTAATGTGCATACCTTCTGTGCTAAGCCATAACTATACAACAAAAACACAAAATACTTATATTTCTTAAACAGCTAACAACTGTAGAAATATTTTGTAAGATGGATCTCTTGAGAAGATTTTTTTCAAATAAAAACACCTCGATTTCCTAATAAACAAAATGCTGGAAATAAAATGTGTTTTTTATTTGTTTTGTGATGAGTTGTTATATCTTCTGCAGAGGGAAAGGCTCTCACAAGTAGTACTCTTACATTTTGGATGATTTGCATAATATTCTGCTGGAAACATAAAACTTATAACATCACAAAAGGGGATGGAAAGCCTACTTTTGTGTTCACCAAAGTTATGGTATTTGACAACAGATGGAGAAACTGATGTTTCAAATTTCAAACAGAACAATTTAGTTCAATATTATCTATAGATATGTCAGTATGGCATGAAGACAAAACTGGGAATATCTTCGTAATTTGATATTTGCACAAAGCCCTGACCTAGATGCTTAGATTGCTGGCTTTTACTTCTAATTCTTTCACTTCTGACTTCTGATGATAGTGCTTGGAGTTGAATAGAAGAGAATAGAATGTACTTTATTAGAGTAGCATGAACTCATGTGGTGTTACACTATGAGAATAATGCAGACAAGGTAAGAGAAAAATTGATGGTTGAGAGACTGTTGGCTTTCCACCTCAAGTTGACCATTTTACACAAACTTAATGATGTTTCTGTGAAAAGGCTTAACCCATGCATGCGTTTTCAAATGATCCACATTCCCCGATAGCAGAGTGATAGCACTATGTGACACCACCTGTCTGGCTGGTCAGTGTGGAGCCTGAATAGTCTGTTGATTGTTTCTCTAACAGATAAGTAAATCCTGTTGGTTAATTTGATTACGTTTTGTATTTGATATTAGTACTGATGTGCTTTGATTTCCAAGTTTGCATCGTTTTCAATTTTTGGTTTTTAAGTTCTGTTTCAGTGGTGTTTCTTATTGGTTTTCCCTGCTGCCAGTGGGTTTTTTTTCCCAACATTTAATTATGTCATATATCAAGTCACCATTTTTGTCTTGCCCTCACTTTTTTGTGTTTTTGTTTGCTGCTAAGTAAAACTGCTTTTAACTCCAACCAACAGTGAGGTCAAAGGTCATAAAGTTATTAGTAGTGTTTAACATACAGCTGAAGATCTATGTAATCACTGAAATAATTACAGCAGTTTCATGCTTTGCTAAATTTATTTACAAGAACGGTGCAGCTCAAAGGCAGATGGATCTGTTTCACTCCGCTTCATCAGGCTCCTCAATGACTTCAAGTGGGCGACAAGGAGTTGCATACTCAGCCATATTGGGGAGGCCATACACCACACAGCAGCTCAGAGCACTGCAGGAGATTTCCATGTCACAGGCATCAGACCACTCACCAGTTTCGAAGTCATAGGTTTCAACGTCACAAGTGGTGGTGAGGCCATTGAAGCCCCCAGCAACACAGATATGCTCTTCAAAAACTTCGATACCAAAGTTGCTGCGGGGGTTCAGCATGGGGGGCACAGCGTGCCAGGTGTCAGTGTGTGGGTTATAGGCTTCAGCAGTTTGCAGACGACTGATCCCATTAAAACCACCAACCTGAAAGTAAAAAAGGTTGGGGGTTATTTTCATGCATTTTTTTAATTATTATTATTGTTCTGACATATCTTCTGCCAAAAAATCATAAGAGTGCTCTGTTTGCCACAAACTGTATCCAATGCTTTGTGCAGGCTTTCCTGAGCTCTTTAAGGATTGCATTTAAACTGATTTCAAGGTTGTTCAGTGTGCATTTGTGTAAAAGAAAAAAGCAGTTAACCTTTACCCGAAGCTGGAACAAGTTTTTTTTTTGTTTTGTTTATGTTTTCTTTTTCTTTTTTATTAAAATAAGATAAAATTATGATTGGGTTCAAAATCTAATCCATTAATTGTCTACTCGTCAGTTGATTAGTCACTTAAACCAGGTTAACACTTCGAAGTTGTTCATGACTCCTGCCTATTTCATTGAAAGTAAACGGCTTATTGTCAGTCTGAACCATATTCTATTTAACCTGTTTACACGTTCTGCATTGTATTGCTTTGTGTTTTGTGCTGTTAGTATTAAAAGTAATCCAGTGTCCTTACCACAAAAATATGGTCTGCATATGCTATGACCCCAACTCCACTGCGCCTGCTTTCCATGGGTGCCATCAGTGTCCACTGGCCGGTCGCTGGGTTGTAATATTCAGCAGATGACAAGCATTGTAACCCATTAAAGCCACCACAAATATACACCTGTAAAAATAAGAATGGATTGAAATGAAATTAAAGATTGTACTCAGTCAGGTATATGAGCTACAAGTAATCTTGTATTCATCTGGGTTATAGCCAAAAAGGAAAATGTCTTGACTTAGTAATTTTGTTTGAGAATTTTTCTTGACAAGTTAAACTGATTTTGAAGCTTTACCAACCTTTCCATTGAGACTTGTGCAGCTGGCGTCACTTCTTCGATCATGCATTGGTGCAATTAAAGTCCACTGGTTAGTACTGGGCTCATAGCGCTCTGCTGTTTCCAAACGGTCAGCGCCACTACACCCTCCCAAAGCATAAATCTGCCCATCAAGCACTGTAACGCTAACATAGCAACGTTTCATGTGCATTGGTGCAACTTCCTGCCAGGTGTATGCAGACAGGTCAAATTTGTACACGGTATTAAAGTGAAAAATTCCATTAAAGCCACCAACACAGTACAGGGATCCATTGAGGAAGGCAGTTCCATGGTAGGCCAAGGTATGTTCTTCAACGCCAGTGAGAGTAAACCACAAGTTGGAACGGATATCATACGTTGATATTCTGCTTATGGAACTTCCTTCACTCCAACCACCAACAGCGAACATGAGGGAAGACGGTTGTCGTGGGCGGGCCATAGTTAAGTCAGGGAACTCTCTTAACCCATGGTCAAGCATGGCATCTATAGCTCGAAGCACAATTGGTTGACACTCTTCACTTGTCCTCACTAGTTCATTGTTTACAACATTTCGCAGGATGTATTGTGGATTCAGCAGAGCCAGCCTGACCTGTACAAAGACATAAGGACAAAATGACTAAAAAGGAGCTAACAGTGCTCAATGTAAATGATCAAATCTGTCTGGTTAAGTTCATCACTGATATGCAGCATTAAATGTCTGTTTTTATACAGAGAGACAATACAAAGAAAGTGAAAAAACAAATAAGAATACATTGCATCATTATTGCATGAACAGGCAGATATTATGAGTGGTCCAATAAATCAAACTTTTTTAGGTTGTGCATGAAAAGATTTAAGAATTGAGGTTTACTGTGTCATGAAAAGATGTCCCACTGTTTATCTGGAGACTACATGGATTACTTTGTTATTTAAGCATTTAATCTAACACCTTTCTGTTTTAAAAACTTTCAACAAGTGTCCACAGCCCTTCACTGACAGTTCATTTTTGACACCATGCTTTGTATTTTTTTTTATTATATATATATTTTTTTTATGAAACTGGATTTTGACCTTTTTTGTTGTTATAAAACCTGATCCTAAATAGGACTTAGTGTGGTCTGGTCCCAGTTTTCTCTTTTGTTTCAAATTTCCCACACTTGGCCTGACTTTAAATCTGTTCTTGAAGGTGTTGCACACTTAACTGCAAGATTTTGGACTAGTAATTAAAATTTAAACATAAAGTAAGTTATATTGGCAGATGAGAAATTGTTCACCCCTCACTTACACTGGACAAAAGCAGAGAGATGTTACTTCTTCGTTCCTCAGGTGCATAGGAGATCCAATGAATGATGGCCTCAAACGCTCTCTTCTCTTTCTTCACATTTAGATGATCATTTTCGAGAAGATTAGTCACTTCTTGTGCAGAGAGGTGTAGAAACTCCTCAGAGGTGGCAGCAACTTCCTCAAAGTGATTCAGAAGAAAGGTAAAAGCCTTGCATTTCAGTTCAGGGGTGTAATAGATATCTGCAAACTTCCAGAGGCTGATGCAGTTTTGTGGGCTCAGCTGATTCTCCAGGTAGTCACTGCAGAGTCGGATGATTCCGTTTACATCAAACTGGTCTGCTGCTATAAAAAGCTCACGTATGCTCTCATTTGGCACATTAACACAGCCAGTATAAGCAAACTCAACAATGAGCCTCATCATGTCCGATGAAACATTTGGGATGTCAAAGAAACGGTTGTCTGGGGTTGACCAGTGAGTAAAAAGGGCTCTGGCAGGAAAAGAGAGATTTTTTGGTGGTTAGTCTTTTTGCACATCCACGATTAATAACATGTTAATATCAAACCCGTTATTTTCATATTCCACTTTTTTAGAGTAAATGTTATTAACTAATCTGTTGATCTGTTTTATTCCTGTAACCAGCCACTTCATGTACTGTAAATTTATATGTCCAAGAGGTCATACAAGATGATACTTTTGGTTTGTAAATTTGCCATTAATGCATCAAATAAGTATTATACTTTTAGTCAAGATACATTTAAGGACAAGTAATGCAGTGGTCCCTGCGGCCGGGGAGGAGGGGGGGGGGCATAATAATTATAATAATAAACGTGAATCCACTGTGTACTCATATGCAACTTTATCAGCAGCTTCCTCTTATCATTGTGCCAACAACATAACATGAGTATAACATCAAAGTCTCTGGTGACTGAGATGTAACCGAGAGAATCCGGTCATTTTTCAAAATAAAAGATTTTTTTTAAAAAATAAAAGATCATTCAGACTCAGATAATAAATAAAATGGAAATAATTATTTCTTGTGCGGCCCGGTACCAATTGATCCACGGACCGGTACCAGGCCACGGCCTGGGGGTTGGGGACCACTGATGTAATGCATTTAAAGCTGTTAAGAATTTCATAAAATGATTTGAAAAGGTCATTTTTGTAGTAGTAAGTTGATTGTCAGTGTCAGTTTTGTTAGCTGACTTTTTCCCTCTTTAAAATGTTTAAATACCACATTATCCACATCAACATCCACTAAGAACTCACCTGAAGTAAGGGCTGCAGTTGCAGAGGATAACCTTGTGAACAGGAAATTCAATACCATCCACTCTGATCACTGCATCACAAAGCTCTTGCACTTGACGCAGCTCATTATACACCAAGGTGCCATTCGCAGTATTTTCACTCATTTTTGCGCTTGACAAAAATATTTTTTTTCTGAGAAGAACTGAGAGATTCTCTTCTGATTCACAAGAACTGTGTCCAGTCTCAGGTCTGAAGCTGCAGTGTCAAGTCTCAGATCATGACAGGATTCTAGAATGCATAATTATGACCTCACAATATAGAGTCTCGAAACAGTAACCAAATTGCTATGACACACTCTGCAGACAAAACTAAACAAACTATTGCATTGTTTGAATTTTTCCCCAGCAAATTCATAGATGCATCCCAAGGAATTTAAATGTGAAAAAGCATTATAAAGTTTCCTTCAGTTAATCAAATAATGAGGCTCGAGAGAGTTTAGCCAAAATTCTGATTTCTCTTATTCCAAATAAACTAAGAGATGCTGTTTTGTTCTGGATAGGCACTAATCCACGTTTACAGTATACCACACTGACCTGTTTTATGCCTGAAATTTATTTGGATGTCCACATGGACTAGTATGGATGTTTTTTCTACCCAAATTCCAGTCCATCAACTGATCATCAGTACAAAACTCTCTGTGAATGAGGAAGCATGCAGCAAACAGGCAGATCAATCATTCTTTCAAATAAATGATTGGTAACCGAGAGAAGACAAATAGGGGAAGTAGATTACAGGAATCTCATATTGTTTGTTAGCCATCACATACTGTCAGAGACACTAAACAACACTGAGTTTTCAAAAGGCAGCCTGTCAGGACTGTAGGCATGGCCACGCTGTTGTAATACGAGCAGAATGTTGTCCAGATTGTGGTAATCTTTGATCACATTACAAATTTTCAATGCAGTTTTTGAACACATACCGGTGAACTACTCTTGATAGACTGCTTACCTGTTACCAATTAGCCTTACCAGTTCAAAATAACTCCTCCAGCTGTTTTATTATTACTTTTTCAGCCTTTTGTTGCCCCTGTCCCAACTTTTTTTAGAGGCATTGTTGCCATCAAATTCAAAATGGACTAATATTTTGCATGAAATAGTAAAATGTTCCCTTTGAAAATCTGATATGTTGTCTATGTTCTATTGTAAATAACAAATGGGTTTAAGAGGTTTAAAGGTAATTTAATCTGTTGTACTTGATTGTTTTAATAAGTTGTGCATTTTATACATCACTCTGATGGATGTGTGACACGTGGAAAAACAAGAACTACACTATTCAAAAAAAATAAAGGGAACACTTAAACAACACAGTGTAACTCCAAGTCAATCACACTTCTGTGAAATCAAACTGTCCACTTAGGAAGCAACACTTATTGACAATCAGTTTCAAATGTTGTTGTGCAAATGGAATAGACAACAGGTGGAAATTATAGGCAATTAGCAAGACACCCCCATTAAAGGAGTGGTTCTGCAGGTGGTGTCCACAGACCACTTCTCAGCCCCTATGCTTTCTGGTTGATGTTTTGGTCACTTTTGAATGCTGGCGGGGCTTTCACTCTGGTGGTAGCATGAGACGGAGTCTACAACCCACACAAGTGGCTCAGGTAGTGCAGCTCATCCAGGATGGCACATCAATGCAAGCTGTGGCAAGAAGGTTTGTTATATCTGTCAGCGTAGTGTCCAGAGCATGGAGGCGCTACCAGGAGACAGGCCAGTACATCAGGAGACATGGAGGAGGCCGTAGGAGGGGAACAACCCAGCAGCAGGACCGCTGCCTCCTTCTTTGTGTAAGGAGGAACAGGAGGAGCACTGCCAGAGCCCTGCAAAATGACCTCCAGCAGGCCACAAATGTGCATGTGTCTGCTCAAACAGTCAGAAACAGACTCCATGAGGGTGGCATGAGGGCCTGACGTCCACAGGTGGGGGTTGTGCTTACAGCCCAGCACCGTGCAGGATGTTTGGCATTTGCCAGAGAACACCAAGATTGGCAAATTCGGCACTGGCACCCTGAGCACATGTGACAGACGTGACAGAGTCTGGAGATGCCATGGAGAATGTTCTGCTGCCTGCAACATCCTCCAGCATGACCGGTTTGGCTGTGGGGTGGCATTTCTTTGGAGGGCGGCACAGCCCTCCATGTGCTCACCAGAGGTAGCCTGACTGCCATTAGGTACCGAGATGAGATCCTCAGACCCCTTGTGAGACCATATGCTGGTGCGGTTGGCCCTGGGTTCCTCCTAATGCAACACAACGCTAGAGTTCATGTGGCTGGAGTGTGTCAGCAGTTCCTGCAAGACAAAGGCATTGATGCTATATACTGGCCCGCCTGTTCCCCAGACCTGAATCCCATTGAACACATCTGGGACATCATGTCTCGCTCCATCCATCAACGCCATGTTGCCCCATAGACTGTCCAGGAGTTGGCGGATGCTTTAGTCCAGGTCTGCAAGGAGATCCCTCAGGACGCCATCCTCCACCTCATCAGGAGCATGCCCAGGCGTTGTAGGGAGGTCATACAGGTACGTGGAGGCCACACACACTACTGAGCCTCATTTTGACTTGTTTTAAGGCCATTACATCAAAGTTGGATCAGCCTGTAGTGTGTTTTTCTACTTTAATTTTGAGTGTGGCACCAAATTCGGACCTCCATGGGTTAACAAATTTGATTTTCATTAGTAAATTTTGTCTGATTTTGTTGTCAGCACATTCAACTATGTAAAGACAGTATTTAATACGAATATTTCATTCATTCAGATCCAATATGTGTGATTTTAGTGTTCCCTTGATTTTTTTGAGCAGTGTGTATTGGGCTCACACACACTACACTGAAAACCCAAAAGCAACCTCTCGCTACTTTTGATGAGATAATGAGTCAACACAGGTACCTGGAGCTCAAGACTACCTTCCCCAACCTGCTGGAAATCATGGGGATTTAGGCACACACACACACCTGACCCTGCACTGTGATGATTACCTAACCGAAGTCTCAGAACTTGCCAATCCAATTTTACATTGAGATGGATTATAGAAAATGGATTAATAAAAAACTAAGGTACTCAAAAACATTCCTTAAAAAAGTATCTTCTCTCTCTGACTGGTAACAGTGAAACTCATGTAATATTTTCTTATTTGTGGAATTCATAGTGCAGTTTATCAAGAATTTTCATATACCTGGACTTCCGGTGGCGCAAGGGTGAGAATGGCGGTCTAGGAATTCAGCTCTCGACTGAACTACCACTTACCCCCCTTTAATCCAGGAGATTTATTTGTTAAGTGTCTTTGGACACGTATTGATGTCAGGGGGAGACGAAAGGGGCCGTAATATGGCACTGAGAAGCAAAAGAAAAGATACGGATACGGAAGATACAGCCAGCAGCGACAAGGCTATGCTAACAGAAACGTCTTCGCTAGCCTCTATCCGGAACACCATAAACGAGACCATGACAAAAGCAATGACAGAGCTGGAGAACAAGATCTCAAAACAGCTGTCGGAGTTTCAGCTCAATTTTCAGCAAGACGTCAAGAAACAGCTAGGCGAGATGAGGACAGACATTAACCGCCGAATGGAGGAGACTGTAGGGAAAATTGAGGTTGCATCTCGCCGACTTGATGAGGCGGAGGAGCGCATTGAAGAGGTGGAAACGTTCGGTGCAGAAGTCGGCGAAGCTCTAAACCTGCTGCACGAGACCCAACTCGCGTTACAATCAAAGATAACAGAACTTGAAGGACACTCACGCCGCAACAATATCCGGATTTACGGTATCAGGGAAGGGGCCGAGGGAACATCCATGGCTCATTTTATAGAAAACCTTATAAAAACTGAACTGGGTGAGAGCATCGGTCTGAACGAGCTCGGGATTGAACGCGCGCACCGGGCGCTTGGACCTAAACCCGCAGAGACTGCGCCTCCAAGATCCACTGTTGTGAGATTTGTGAAATACACAACTAAGGAAAGTGTCATCAGAGCAGCCTGGAAAAAGCCCATTACAGTTGAAGGAAGAAGGGTCTTTTTTGACCACGACTACGCAACAGGTGTAATGGAGAAAAGGAGAGCATACCTGCCAATCAAAAAGGCGCTTAAGGAGCAGGGCATCAGATTCCACACACCGATTACCAGAATGCGCGTTTTCCTGGACTCGGGGGCAGTCACATACGAGGACGCGGACAAAGCAGCTGAGGATTTAAGATCCAAGGGCTTCACAATACCACAGGGATCCGAGGGGAAACCGAGAGAAGCTAGGATGCTTAACACCAGGTGGGAGAAAGTGAAGGGGACCCGCAGCAAAGAGATGGGAGAGTATCACCACAGGATCAAAGAGAAACTCCGCGGTTTCCATCGCCCAGCTGAAACAAACACCACAGACTGTCGACCCACTTCACCACCTTCTTAACTATGCTGATATGTTTTCTTCGTGAGCACCAATGTGTGATGGGACACTGACGGTAGGCTGAACTCTCTGAAATAGTCTTGTTCATTCCTCCTTCTTAAAGCCCTACTATGCGATTTTTATTTGTTTATTTTTTAAGTTTTTCCTATTACTACAGTGGTAGTAGTAAACTGTATCTTTTTAGGTTTATTTTATCTGGCCCATCATAATTTAACACATTTTGAAGATAAAGTGGTCAGTCTATAGTCTGGATGACAAGCACCCAACCAAGTAACCCGAGGGGGCCCCGCCACCTAATGGCGGAAACAATCCCCCATACAAGAGGTGTAGGGATCACCTCATTGTTGGAAGACCAGTTCATGTTCATCGATTGTTTTAATCGTTTATGTAGTTCATTGGTTACTGTACATAGTTACTGTTTATTGTTTTGGGGGATCATGAATGCCTGTGTGCAAGAGCACCTGCTGATAAATGCATAATAAAGACTTTAAAGTTATCACCCTTAACGTGAATGGCCTTACAAGCCCTATTAAGAGAAATAAAATGATTTCAAAAGCAAAAAAGGAAAAGGCACAAATTATATTTTGGCAAGAAACTCATCTAACCAGTCAAGAGCATGAAAAGTTAAAGAAAATGGGTTTTAGACACACCTATTACTCATGTCTTAAAACAGGCCGTAAAAGGGGTGTGGCTATCTTAATACCCAACTCTGTTCAGTTTAAGCTCCTGTCTGAAATTAAAGACAGTGAGGGCAGATTTATTTTAGTTAAAGGGAAATTAGATGACAAAGAGGTGACCTTGATTAATGTGTATGCTCCCCCTGACAGTAAGAGGTCATTTTACAAAAAAATACTTGGACTTATAGAATTCCAAACAACTGGGGTCCTGATCTGTGCAGGAGACTTTAATGTCATCCTGAATTCAAACCTTGATACCACCAATGTAAAAAGAAAAACTACCTGCACTGAAAGATGGATTAAAAAAAGGCTCTGTGATATCGGTTTAATCGATGTGTGGAGAGATTTCCACAGTCAAGAGGCAGAGTATACATTTTACTCAATTAGGCACAATGCCTACTCAAGGATTGACTACCTATTTATGCACGCTTCGGAAAGGCACAGAGTAAAGGAATGTGAAATAAGTCAAAGAGACCTATCAGATCATTCAACTGTCCACTTAAAATTACACTTAGATAGCAGACCAAAAAGGACAATATGGAGACTGAATATAAGTCTGCTAAACAATCCCAGGTTCAAAGAAAAAATTAAGAATGAGATTAAAACATATTTGGCAGAAAATGACGATGACAATGTGAACCCAGTGATATTGTGGGATGCGGCCAAAGCAGTCCTAAGGGGTAAAATTATATCAGAAGCAGCATTTATTAAAAGGATGAGAGCGCAAAAACTCCAGAATCTGCAAAAAAACCTTTTAAATCTTGAAAAACTACATAGTAAAAACAAGGATCCACAACTACTCCAACAAATGAGACCAATTAAACAAGAAATAGACAAAATATACTGTGACGAATTAGAAAAAAAGCTCAGATTTACAAAACAGCGACATTATGAGGCAGGATCCAAAGCCTCAAAGATACTAGCGTGGAGGCTGCCAAAACAACAATCAGAAAACACAGTTCACAAAATAAGAGACCCCACATCCAAAAAGACCACACATAAATTAGATGGAATTAAAAAAGCGTTTGAAAATTTTTACAAAACATTGTATACCCAGTCCATACCATTTGACCCCTGCAAAGCTGAAAATTTTTTGAACCATTTAGACCTCCCCTGCCTAGGTAAAATACACAATGACAAATTAATGAGGGAAATATCGGTTGAAGAAATAAGTAAGGCAATTTCCTCCCTTAAATCTTGCAAATCTCCGGGAACCGATGGATTCCCTGGAGAATGGTATAAAGCCTTCAAGGAGGAGGTAATACCAATATTACATCGAAGTTTTAACTATACTTTGAAGGAGGGCCTTCTCCCCCCATCTTGGTGTGAGGCCAATATTTCAATTATTCCCAAGGAGGGTAAAGATTTAGAGGAGTGTGGGGCATATAGACCCATTAGCGTCCTGAACCAGGACTATAAATTATATGCCACTATTTTAACCAAAAGAATGGAGGAAATAATGCCTCTTTTAATAGATGAGGATCAATCAGGATTTATTCAAGGTCGGCAGACCCAAGACAATATAAGAAGAACCCTCCACACCATAGAACATATAAAAAGAGAAAAACTTGGGGCTATACTGCTCAGCTTAGATGCTGAAAAAGCATTTGACTCTGTGGGGTGGGAGTTTCTTTATATAGTTATGGCAAAATTTGGCTTCCATGAGAAATTTATAAATGCAATAAAAACATTATACACACACCCATTGGCCAGGATAAAAGTTAATGGGGATCTGTCCGACACAATATACTTGCAGCGAGGTTGCCGCCAGGGTTGTCCCGCTAGCCCAGGACTCTTTAATTTATTTATAGAGCCACTTGCACAAGCTGTAAGACAAGATCCTATCCTAGAAGGTATTATAATAAAAGACACAGAGTATAAAATTTGTCTATATGCGGATGACGTTCTAATCACCCTGAGAAACCCTGAGCTTGGGATTCCAAGATTAATGGAATTGTTGCAGGTGTATGGAATAATGTCAGGTTACACCCTAAATATCGATAAGACACAGGCTCTAGTCTTTAATTTCACACCATCCCCAGAACTGAGAAATAAATACAGATTTAATTGGGACTCAACATCTATTAAATATCTTGGCGTGACGCTTACAAAGGACATAGCTGAACTATTCTCAAAAAACTACAAGTCAATTACTACACAAATCAAGGATGACTTGGATAGATGGGCCCCTCTACCTCTGGATTTTGGTAGTAGAATAATGACAGTAAAAACAAATATTCTGCCCAGATTGCTCTATTTGTTTCAGTCTTTACCCGTCCACATTCCAGATAATCAATTTCAAGAATGGGATAAGCTGCTTTCCCGATACATATGGAACGGAAAACTTCCCAGGGTGAGATATAAAACCTTGCAGTTGCCGAAACACAAGGGGGGAATGGCCCTACCTAGTCTTAAGGACTACTATCTGGCGGCCCAGATAAAGCCGCTGTTGCTATGGTGCAACCAGGTGTACGTGTCAAAGTGGAAGGCCATAGAATTGTCTCAGCTGGATATTCCTTTACAAAGTCTCTTAGGGTGCCCACTGGTTGCTAACCAACACGATATCCAAAGTAAGTGGATTAAATTTTCTTTAGATACATGGGCCAATGTAGTGAAACAATTGAAGATGCAGAGTGAAATCCGAATATTAATGTGGCCAATTTATGATCCAGACTTCAAGCTGGCTAAAGATGGAGGATTTAACCAGTGGGCACAACAAGGTGTCACATCACTGTGTCTTCTGCTCAACAACTTGGAATTTCCAGACTTCAAAACTATGTCAGAAAAATATGGCCTGGCCCAACAGGATTTTTATAGGTATCTTCAGCTCCGACACTACTTTGATAAGAATGTAAAGGGACAACTACCCACAAATATGTCAGGCATCACTCAATTGTTCATTAAGGCCTATAAATCAAAACTATTTAAGGGTATTATCGGGGAATTATATAGGAAGATAAATGAGCTAAGAGGCCACTCAACAAACTATATAAAAGACAAATGGGAAAAGGAACTGGGGATTTCTATTGATCTAGAAAAATGGGAAAACATGATAAATACTCAAATTTCAACCACTGCCTCACAAATGTGGAGAGATTTTTCATGGAAAAATCTGATACGATTTTTTATAACCCCAAAACAAAAATCTAGACAACCCAACGTACAATCTAGTTGTTGGAGGGAATGTGGCAATAATATGGCTGACCACACACACATATTCTGGGCCTGTCCTGTTGTTAAACCCTTCTGGGAGGATGTCTATAACAGAGTTAAAAGTATTTTGGATAAGGAATTTGCATTTTCCTTTTTGACATGTTACCTGGGCGACATACCTAAGACTGATAGATACCTTATGAAAATTTTTATGGTGGCAAGCAAAAAGGCCATAACTAGGCGATGGCTCTGCAAGGAACCACCCACTGTCAAACAGTGGTTAGACATCGTTCTGAACATCCAACAAATGGAGCAAATGACTTTTGATTTAAGATTGCAGAGGGATAGATATGAGACTCTTTGGGGAAAATGGGAAGCATACCTTACACAAAGAGGTGATAACCTAGTCTAAATCGCTAACATTTTGTTCTATGCACTCAAGAGGGATAACTTTAGAATTATAGACAATGCTTATGACCCCCCTTAAATTTTGTTATTTTTGCAGTTTATGTTGCTCTGTGAGTTTTACGTGACACACAAATGTATTCATTAATACAGATTGTTTTATCATTTAATTTCTTTACTATTGTTGTTATTTTGATTATAGGAATATTTGCATTTGTAGGTCTCCGAATGTACACGGAGGAGTGTATGTGTGCAAATGTATAGGGGTATGTGTAATTGGGAGAGGCAAGGTATAAAAATAAAACATAAATGTAACAATGTAATCTGAAGGGAAGGGCATGGAATTCAAGAGGAATGTGTACATGTGCACAGGTTTGTGTTTACATATGAGCGAGATTGTTAGTACATTCGGAGGTGTACATAGTCATATGCTGATGTTTTTGTTTGCACAACAAATGTATGGGTATGAATATATAGGGATGTATATATGTGTTTGTTTACAGTGTAACTTGTTTTATTCATTTATCCACTCCCCCCTCCTTTTTATTTTATTTTATTTTTTTTTATTATTATTTTTATTTATTTATTTATTTTTTGTTTACTGAATTTTAATGTTGTTCTTTGTCTCTTTTTTATTTGTATTTTATTATTATTTTTTTATTTCTTTACACACAATATAAAAATGTCACTTAGCAGAGCCCTATTGTATCTTAAAAATGTATATTTGTGAATAAAAATAAAGTTACAAAAAAAAAAAAAAGAATTTTCATATACCTGTCTGCTGTGAATTTATTGCAACTACTTCTGGGTAAAAATATTTCACCATCTCACATCTATACACACTACAAAATAATTCACCATGTTAACATCATTACATAAATGTAATTTATTGTACAAGTTACAGAAAACTCTTCAACTGCAACAAACTGCTGAATAAAATATAATTATCAAATGTATCAATAGCTTGATAAAATGTTAAGCTGTCCTGCTTATTTAGAAATTTCATTTTTCCTTTACAACCTAAAGTTGATGGACTTGACCATTTTACTTAGTTTTTCCCCTCTTTTAATCTTTGTGCTCTTTTCATCATTTAAGGATTCCAGATTCATCCATACAATTCATTAAAACAAAAAGGTTTTAACTGGATTTATGGAACAATCTTGAATCACCAATTAATGCATTGATGTGATACAAACATAAGATCCTAAAAAAGACCATTTCTCTATTTTTTAAAGCCTTTGAGATTTTTTTTTTTTTTTTGAGTAAGAATGACTTGAGCAGTTAAAAGAAAATAAAGGATCGAATTTATTTTCCATTTTGTTATAAAGAAAATAAATGAACAAAGGGTGTTTGGGCGAAACAATGAGTCAGACTTGGGGTGTATCCACACCTTGTTTGTTTTGTTTCGATTCTGGGGCAAAAATTATACAAATGTTGCAATTGTCTCTTGGTTTGTTTGTATTCAGCCTGATTTACAGTCGTATAGAAATCACAGTTGTAGACAAATGCCATGTGCGATCAGATTTTTTCTCTCATTGGTCAGAAATCAGGGAAGAATTCCACTGTGTGCGATACAGGGAGCAAAGGAGAGCTGTGAACGCGCTAATGTTCATCATGATAAAACAAAATTTTGTCATTGAAGAGCCTTTTTTTCAAAAATCTGTCTTGGTAAAAGGGGTCATCTTATGTTCAGATCAATACGTTAATCATCGCTATATCACCGTCTTTTCTTCTGCTGTTGCTGATTCTTCTACTTCTTCTTCTACTGTTTTGACTGAATGGCTGGCAACCGATCACGTTGCTGCCCCCCACTACTACAGTGTGAATCAGTTTTAAGTCAGTTGCTGAGGTGATTGTGTTCTCTCTTCAAAGGAAATGCTACAGGGTTTGAGTGGAGGTGAGCCAGGACCACCCTATTTTAGCGATCTTGACCTGCTTGTTTTGTCCTGCATCCGAGTGTGATTGCTGTGTTCACATACGCTCAAACCAACTAGACTTTAGGTTTGTTTCGAAACAACTGCGCCAAAGGAGCCAGGTGTGAATACATCCTCAGTCTGTCATCCAAAGAATGAAAAAGGCTGGGATAGATCAGAAAGGATTCCATCTTGACCCTTCGTCTCTTACACACGTGCTGCATATGAGGTGGATTATTGACATTGTTTAGTTTAAAACAACCGATTAAGATTCACGATGGCCATGCTACTTAACTATTTCTGGCTGCTGGCTTGTTGATATTTTGAGAGCATAACATTTTAAGGGTATATTCACGAGCCATATCAACCAAATGATGATTTTTTTACAGATAAATGAACTTGCAGTGCATCCTGGGAACATGAATGGTGTCTCTCTTTTGTAATACAAAATAAATGCATGTCAGATAAAGGTCTGTACGACATGATGAGGCCCACTGTTCTTGTCCACAGGGGCAGCAAACATCCACACAAAATGGAAGCCTCTTTTAGTTTCTTGAAGAGAAGGCAGTTTATTGGATAGAGATTTTGTTCAAGAACTATTTCCAAAAAACTGCCCGGATCTATTTTGTAAAACTCAAACTTTTCCTAGTACACACTTATGATCATGATAAGCCATAGCATATTTCACTCATCTGTCCAAATAAAAAACGAGAAAAATAAGCTCTTTGAATTGCAAATGTTAGTCTGCAATTTAAAAAAAACAAACTTGAAGCTGTGACAAAAAAAACAAGGCTTATGGACTTTTAAGTAGTTTTTGAAGCCACCAAACAAACCCTCAATGATTACAGTTTTAACAAGTGTTCGTAAAATGCACTGTAACAGTACAAACAAATTTAAACCTTGTGTCCAAATGAAATCCCCCCAAAAAATAAAACTAATGAATGGTAAATCCTCTACAATGAGTAACAACAATGATTGAGAGTAAACGGCTCACCTCTGCTTTCTGAATCTAAACGTATCACACAGATAAACACTTTCATTGACATGTACTGAAAACTATCACTCACATCCGTCTAAGTTTTGTATCTTTTCACCCATACTCAGAGATCCCTCCGATTTCCAGCATTAAAATAAAATAAAAGCAAACAGGAAACAAATTCTCTTCACGCTGGTGGAGTAGAATCCTCTTCAGCTGAGCAAATGCTGGAAAAATCCAGGTCAACAGAGTCTCTGTTCTCCTCTTCAGAGTGTTTTCATCACCCCAAGCTTCTCCCTGAACGTCCTCGTTCTTCGTGTCATGGAGAGTTGACCACATTTCCTCTTTAGAAACACAGCTTGAATAATCTGTTAGTCAAACATGTTGCTGTTATTTGATGCAAAGGGGCAACATAAGTACTTTGTCTGGGTAGAATTCTCAGTCAGTGGAGAAGAGGTCCCCGGCAGAGGGGAGTGGGGCCAGACCCCCAGTCACATTGGGCAGGAGGGAGAGGTCAGGGAGACTCTGGATGTGGGATTTCAGCTCCTTCCTCACCTGGGTCACTCTTGCTAATTTCTGTTTGTACTCCTGCAAAGGACAAAATGACCCAGTGTTAGTTGAAAAGATCACTCATTGACAAACTAAGCTGTCATTCTTTGACATGTTTGAACCCCGTAAGTGGCTTTAAATAAAATACAGCCACAAAAAAATGTTGCAAATGAGCTTCATCAGTATGACTACTTTATCTGGAGATACCACTGAGTGTAGAAAGGCCCACTAAGTTTCTAATAATATCTTACTCATGCATACTAAACCAGAGAAGCTGCCTTTAAACTTTGATAGAAAAACCCAAAGCAAGACAAATGTACAACATTTTATTGCCCGAGAACATGAGTCAGCTATTGGTTTAATGTTGGTTGTGGTATTTGTGTGTGTGTTTGCTTGCCTCTAGTTTCTTCTCTCTTTCCATCAGCGCTTCTCGCTGGCTGCCGATGTACTCAGTCAGCATACGAGCCAGCTGCCTGCGGTCCTCAAGCTCAGCAGCCAGTCGGCCATTGTACTCTGCCAGCAGTAAACAAGCTTCGTCCACCGTCTTCGATAGCTTGTCAGCTGCATCCTTGTCTGGATTAGAGTGACAGTGGTTTGGTCAGGTTGGGAAACACGACCTTAAATTTTGAATACTCCTTGAAAATCCATCTCAAATGATAAAATATACCATGAATCACAACTGAATGTAAATAAAATAGTGTATCATATGTAATTTTCTCTGAAAACTGTCTGCATTGTTTTATTTACTGTTCTTACCTTATTTAACTTTGAACTGTTTGTGTGAGCATTTGCTTTGATTCTTTCAAACCTGAATCATTTTACTTTTTGAACTCCATTTCTCTCTCTTTTGATGACTCCACACCACAAGTCAGGATTATATTTTTTCAGGATTATTTATTTATTTAATTTTGGACAAGCAAACCAAATTGAGATAAAATAAAACAAAAATGAATCAATTTAAGGATGTACAATTCGAGTCCTACCCCACTTACTCACCTATCATAGTAACTTCTATTACCATTTACTCTGAATCCCCCTCACCCACCCACACCCTTATTACGAACCCAGGTCTTACCAGTGATTTTCTCTAGCAGGGAAACGTCTTGCACTTCCTGAGGTAGGGAGGCTATCTTCTGACGAACTGCTGCATCACCAGAAGCAGCGTTCTCCAAGTCCTGCAGGGCCTTTACAAGCTCCTCAGTCTGAAAGCAGAGAGGTTGAAAATTCAGCACAAAGTCCATGTGACCGCAAAAAGCAGTGGGTCAGTGTCAAAGAGATAAGGAATAAGAAACAAGGTCAGGGAGATGAGAATTTAGTGAAGTAGAGCTGAAATGTTCATTTGTGAGGAAGGGTTTCTTTCTGCATTTTGTCTCACCAGCTGAGTCGCAGAGATATCTGTAGCGTGAGGTGAATTGTGGCTTCTGTAGTCGTCATCTTCATCCTCTTCCTCTTCCTGGACCTTCTGATACGTTCGTTTCACTGGCTTCTTCTCCTCTGTAGAGGAGACATCACAGAACACAAGACATTAACATGTTTTTTTAAATGTCCTCTATTAATAAAACATAAACTTAAAAACAAACTTGTTAGGCAAGCCTTTTTATATGCCCTTTAATAATCTCACCTGAAGGCCTGGGACTGTTAGAATCTTCTATGGCCAATTTGAGCTGCTGAATAAAATCTGCTCGATAGAGGCTTCTCTCCTTCCAGATGTTAAGCAGTCTCTCCATTGGCTTTTTACAGCTGTCATCTGCCTCCCTGGGATGAACAGAACAGCAGAAAAAGATAGAATTTAGCAAAACGAGCATTTCCAAATAGCTGAAAACAGTAAAAAAAAAAAATTAAAAAAAAAATCAACAACTAATGGATTTATGAACAGACTGAATGGCATTTATTCTTATGATGTTTTTATTCTCTGACATGTCTCTAAACATTAAGGTTCATTTCTGTTTGAGACACAAAGACAAACCCGTTAAAAATGTGGCTGGCATCAAATGTAAAAGGAGCATATATTTTTGTTTAAACAAGTTTTCCGCATTTGGTTTGCTCTTGGGGTTGTATAACACACACACACGAAGAGTGATGACAGATAATAAGATAAAAGAGACATTCACCTTGCAACATGGGAGTAGGCATCAACAAGGACAGACTCAAAGTCTTTGGTGAACTCTGGTCCTTTCTTCTTGCTGTTCTGGATGACATCATTGGCCAGATACAGAAAAGTCAACTTTCTGCTGACCTTAGCTGAAGAACACAAAACCAAATGTCTATTTTAGGATATTTTTTCTTGTAGATTATTTGGTTGATGCACTTGATAATATACCGTTATATTTCACTTCAGCAAAAAATTTTACACATTTCCCAGGACATGCAGAACACTCAGCCCTAAACACAATGAATTAGCAGGTTGTAAGAGAGTACAACATCCGATTTAACTTTGCATGTATTCTGAAACTGTTGGGGTAAAAAAAAAAATCAATACTCCAGTATTGTGGCTTTCAAAACCATTTTGTCAAACGATTTACATATACTATTATGCAAGTTTTATCATCAGTATGTCTCAAATTGTGAGTTTTGTTTGTCAGTTGTGGGCTTTTGACTGTTGCTCAGACGACCGTAATTACACACACACACACACACACACACACACACACACACACACACACACATAATAAGTCTTAATTATAAGTACTAATTTGTAATTGGCCTTGAGAAATATTTTAGTCAACACGCTAGATATGTGATTAGGTTTGGATGCATGTCTCTTGGTTAATCTTTGAACTGCTATGCCTAAAAAGTTATGTGAGAGACACTTTAATTCATTTTTTTAAATACAGATAAAACATTAACAACTACTGCGTCACCAAAATCGTATGTTGTTACTTTAAATCAGCACTAACAAGTCGGCTTTGCAGCAACGGCGCTCACCTTTTTTCAGCTCTCTGTGCCACACTTTGACGATGAGCCCGGAGTGTTTGCGGTGGTGGATGATCCACAGAGACAGAGTTTGCACGCTCTGTTGCGAACTGCTCAACTCCGTGAGCTTCTTTTCCAAAGCAGACTCCGAGAAGGATGACATACCGGCGTGCGTTTGTGTTTCCCCTGTGACTCAGTTGACCCCGAACCGCTCTAAGGCGACTGAGCTCGCCTCAAACCTGATCTAAAGAAACTCGCACCGTCATCAATACTGAAGTTGCATCGCTAGTTCGCAACTGCGCAGCATCAAGACTGTCTTTTTCTAAAGTGCTTCCAATCTTAATTCCAAACTTATCCAATAACTTATCCAGCTGAACTAGCGGGAAAATACATGCATGAACCGAAAAGGTCTGAGCTCGCGTCAACTACGATTTGTTCACTATCTGTCGTATTTGTTTACAGCAAATGCTAACCTTAGCTAGCCGAGCTAAGCAGCCATCTGCTGCTCACTGCAAAACTAAGCCAAGCTTGTGCAACAACTAATCAACCACGGATCTCCCAATCAAAGATTCTGTAATACGCGTGTACAATATTTCCTAAATACGCAAAAAGATTACACACAACTGCTGGTAGGTAACGTTGAAACTCACTGTTGATGTTTGCTTGTTTTAACAACTCAAGAGTCCATCAAAAAATGGCAGCCTGCACTTTCACCTCGACGTGTGTGTCGCACACTTGTGACGCATCATGACGCCGGTTAACCTGCAAGGTTAGGGAGATACAGAGCTTTACGTTATGTTATCTGACGCTAAGTTTTCTCGTACATTTCTTAGTGTTATGTTTGTTCTTTCCATCTTCGTTTTATTTTGTTCAAACTGACTTAAAAAATTGCATCAGCCAATTAACCTGTTGGTAGCCACTTGGTAATTTTCCCTGACTCCAAGTATTTATCATGGAAAGTACACTTCAAAGCTAATCAACGATTAATAATCTCTAAATTCTTCAAAATTGGGTCAAGGTTTGCTGAAAACTACTTGTGAGGAAAATATTCACATCGGGCCAAAGTGATGTATTTCACTTTGAAAAGAAGGCAGCGCTCTTTTTGTCCAAAAATAGGTCTCACATGTTTATGAAACAATACCAGTAATGTCAAAAGCAGGCCCACTTTGTCAACAGAGTGCGCTGGAATTAAAAAACATACAAAGTTCTGAGAAATAGTCAAATACCTTTCATTATAATGGTTCACAGTACTGTCAGACTTTCTATATTCATTTCCCGGAACTTTTTCATTTTATAAAAGTTATCAAGAAAATAAACTATGCAGGTGTGTATTTTGAGAATACTATGCACAGTATGCATTATCAATTGTCAGAATATTAATTTATCTTATTTTGAATAAGGTTTTAATCTTGAAAAAAAATCCAGGGATGCAAATTTAAAACCTGGCCCTCTGTCTTGGTCTTGATATTTGGGATATTAAAGGAAGCATTGTAATATATTTTAATTGTAAAGGTTTATACCTCACTTTAACATTGTTCATTGTAGTTGCTTTGATAATTTTACATTGGGATTATATATTTATTTGATCAATTTTGACTTTTGAATGACTTTTTTTTTTTTTTCTTTTTTTTACCTTTTGTATGGTTGTTTTTTGTTTTAAAAGCAGTGCACCATAGCTAAGGATAGCTGGATATTTATTCTTATTGACAAATATAACTTTATCATGAATAGTTAGTCACTTTTTTGAAAGAAGAGTTGCTAGAGGGGTCTGAAAAGGCACTAAATATGGCGACAAAGTCCACTCCACTTCTCTGACTCTGCACTCATAATAATGAACTGATCTTTTTGTTGTTGTTCTGAATGAATCAATGAGCCGCACACTGATAGGCTCACAAGCCGCAGGTTGGCAAAGGTTGAAAAAAAAATCCCAATAGCAAAGGACAAGCACAGGAGTAAATAATGACACTGACAATGATAGCAACACAATACCATGTTAAATCAGCAGCCTAACTGATCGGCATATTTGAATGTATATGATCGTTTAATATGATCAATTACTTGGCAATGGTAAAAACTGCATGATGCAAATATTTCCCCTCATTCCTTTGTGTTTGTACAAACATGATTTGAATTTCCATTTGCTTCCATAACCTTGTGGCTGACAAAATGCACTATATTCCTGTCAAAACAAAACAATGGGTTTGGTTCCTGGATGGGGATGATTATCAGGCAAATTGCATGTTGCTACAACAGGTGTGTTTCACAAAATAAGCCTCAAATATCAAACAAGATGCAAATACAGCCACACCTACAGGGGTCATGTTTACAAGGCAGATATTTAACTTAGTAGTTACTGGTAAACTAGTGAGCCAGCACACTGAGAACTGAGTGTAGGATGCTGTAACTGTTATTTTTGCAAAATCCACATTTTATTTCACACACAAAAAAGATTAAAAAAAAAAAAAAACCCTTGAGTGAAAATTTATGGTTATATTCATGGTCACGTAGAAAAAAAAAGATTTTTAATTCATCAGGTTAGTGATGTTTCTAACAAACTTGCTCTTCATCTGATTGGAGTACCTCACTCGAGCATATTCACATGATCAGATAAGTCAGAAAAAATGCGTGCACCCTATTTCCATAACATCAGAGGAGAACACTGTATCACAAAAACAGTTCAATTAGATGTGGAGAGATATAATCCATGAAAAAAAACAGGCTGGCAAAACCCAGCAGTATTACAATTAACAGCAAAATCACACATCTACAATTCCCAATTATGTACAATTATAAAACACAAGTAAACACAACCTAATATAGCCAAGGGTTTGATGTAAATACCATCAGGTTACCAGTCCAGTCCAATAAATCCATGATCATGTCACTGTGGAAGCGTACTGATGCCACGCCAGGAAAAAGAATAAAAAAAAACTATTAGTGTCACATTATTTCATGATACATCAAATTATAATGTGATTATTTATATTGTTAAAATACATTGTTGATTTGATTTTATTCTACTTCATGTTTGGGTTAAGCCACCAGTAAATTCTGCTGTTTTTGAGCACTGAGTATACGCAGTGCAAACCTGTGGAGGTAGCTTCATTTATCACTGACAAGCTGAAGGGGTATGGAAGGTCCCACAGGTGCAAGCTGCACCAGCCCAATGCTCCCAAAAACTTATCATGTAATAACTCTGGGATTATTATATTTGGATCGTAGAAGTATAACAGATGCTTCATGCAGGTAAACTCCATCTTAATTATCTTTTTCCCAACCAACCACTAACACACAAAGGTACCCACCAATGTATTTGCATTTTACCAAAGTAATGTTTTAATTCAGTTCATGAAATGTCATAATTCAGTATCATGAAATAATGTGATTATTTAGTATCACCTTAAAACATAATAATTCAGTTTCACATTAAAAAGGTGAAACTCATCACTCATAATGTGCTACTGATGTTTGTTTGTTTTGTTATGTTTTGTTTTGTTTTGTTTGTTTTCTGGTGTGGCAGCAATAAGCTTCCATATAATGGTTTCTGACCATCCCATTTATTTTCAACTTATACAATAGGTAACTGGAAAAAGCCTTGATCCAGCAGACAGTACATGAGTAAATGTCACAAGTAACAATGGCCCACTTTATGCAGGCCTCATGGAGGGTAGATGATGGTAATCATGGCATGGTATGAGCAGCCAAACTGTCAATTCACTTTGAAAACAAAGTTATCAGAAGAAAAACAGAATATTCACAATCCCTACATTTCGACGATGTATGTATTAAGGCTATTTTTCCAAACAACAACAACAACAACAACAACAATAATAATAATAATAATAATAATAATAATAATAATAATAAATCTTTAATTTTATAGTGCTAAATCAAAACAAATATTATCTCAAGACACTTTACAAAATAGCAGGTCTAGACTGAGCATCTTACTGTCTTTTTACAGTTGTATGTCAGTTATTAAAGGTTTGTGGACCAAACAAGTTTTTTCTGTCATGGTTTATTAAATTTATGCAACTCAATCTTAATGAGAGGGAAACTACATGGTCACACACACAAAGCAGGCATGCAAATATATTTCACTCAACCAACACTCCCCAGAAAGATGCAAAGGAGTTATCCCTACCTCCCTCAGTCCACACTTTCAAAAACTGGTCCTGATCCATTCTGAAAACCACACTCAGCTTCCACAGAGTAAGGGTAAAGTAAGGCCATGCTTGGTGCTGTGTTTCTTTCCTTAGGTTTGCTGATGGTACAGCTGACTGACGGGGAACTAGACTATATGTCGAAAGGAGCAGGGATGCAGCTGGAAGGGGACTTCTCCATTGCTGGACTCTTTCCTCTTCACAACGCTAAAGGACAAAGTCTGGGACTGCCTGTTGTGGATTGTAATAAGTAAGGACAGAGTAATGAACATGTAACTTGGATATTTTATTTGGTTTGTATTTATTCTGCTTTGTTTGTTACACTTTTAGAGGTGGCCAGAACAAACATGGATTTCACTTGCTGCAAGCAATGAGATTTGCAGTGGAAGAAATCAACAACAGCACTGGACCACAGCCACTTCTACCAGGAGTGAAGCTGGGTTACCAGATGTATGATATCTGCTCTGTACCAGCCAGTTTCCTTGCCACACTGGACGTGCTTCAACAACACCTGAGCCCTTCTACATCTGACACAGAGGGGAGTGTCGACTCATTCAACAACAGCAGTCAAAGGACTGTGGCTGTAGTTGGTCCAGACAGTAGCAGCAAATCTTTCACCCCTGCAGCTTTATTTGGGGCTTATCTCATCCCACAAGTAAGTCTTTGTCAAAAAACTTGCATTATCATTGCATTATCAGCAAAGAAATGACCACAAGCCAGAAGTATTCCTCACATTTTCTTGCTTAATTTTAGATATCGTACGAAGCATCAAATGAAATGCTGAGCAACAAGTTCCTCTATCCAGCCTTTCTTCGCATGATTCCCAATGACAAAAACCAGGTGGCAGCCATGATCCAACTCCTTGTTCATTTCAATTGGACCTGGGTAGCTCTCTTGGGCAGCGACAACGCCTATGGCCGGCAAGGAATGCAGAGCCTGTCCAAGCATGCACCACATCATGGCATCTGTATTGCCTATCAAGGAGTCATCCCCGCATTCAGCACTGATAAGATCCAGACCATGAGAAATATAGTAGCAGGCCTGTTGAAAACCAAAGTCACTGCAATTGTTGTTTTCTCCAGTAAGTCAAAAATCATAAGCTTCATTCCATATGTCCTTGAGCGAAACATAACAGATAAGGTGTGGATTGGGTCAGAGGACTGGTCAACATCCTCACTCATATCAGGGATACCTGGCGTTCACACAATTGGCACTGTGCTTGGTATATCTGTCAAGTATGCATCCATTTCTGGTTTTGAGGAGTTTAAGAGAAAGACTGCTGAGGAAGCACTGCAACACACCGTCACCCAGGAGCTTTCTAATGTTACTCTGAGCTCTGACAACAGGTGCCTACACAGTACGGACCTGTACACCTTTGCCAGGAACAGGTTCTCTATGGACACATATGACATTACCTCTTCCTTCAATGTGTACAAGGCAGTGTATGCTGTGGCTCATGCGCTGAACAAGGCACTTGCTTGTGATTTTAGAGAGTGTCAAAAAAGAAGAGTGGATCCATGGGAGGTGAGCAATATAAATTTAGCACTTAAAATAAGGGAATTTATGTTTGGTAGATTATTTCTTGTGCTAACAATGCTTCTTGGCAATAAATTTTACAGCATTAGAAAGCCTGTTTATATACACTTCAAAATGGTGCCACATTTTTAAGGGAATATGTATTTGTGAGGTGAGCTGCAGAGCTGAGTATGTGGGTCTGGCACATGAAAGTTTTGCCAAATCTTCTCTGCCAATGTCAAACACCTGCTCTTGCTATTGACTGTATGGTGAAAGTGTGGTTAGAAGCAGAGGCTGCTGCACAGATGGAGTGACATCATTTGGTAGCAGCAGTGTAAAGTCATGAGGTTGCATCTCCCTCACTGGAAAAATCATGCTCACCATCAGTGGAGGTGCAGAGAGATATCATGATACGATTCTGCAACTATTGCCAATTCCATATCTCTACAGTTTGGGACCAAAAGCTCACCCCACAGAGCAGGGTTCTCAAATTTGTTAGTGGAGAGGGTGGAATGGCCTGCCAGCAGGCCTGACCTCAACCCCACTGAACAGCTTTGGCATAATGTTCATGCCAGTGTGACCAACACAACCACATTAGCTGTCTTGCAACAAATGCTGGTTAGAAAAATGGGATACCATCCCATAATAGTGTGTGACCACACTGATGAACAGCACAAGATGAGGTGCCAGGTTGTTGTAGCTGTTCATTCTTCCAGGCATTACTGAGGCTCCTATTTGGTGAATGAATACATTTTTAAATTGCCAGTATGTCTAATTACTTCAGACTTCAAACATTCAGTGCACCAAATATAACTAAACAAGAGTCAATGACAGACCAAGCTGTTTGACACTGGCAAAGAAGATTTGTCATTTTTTTATGGGCACATTCCCCATACTCAGCTCTGCTGCTCATCCCCACAAAACTGGAAATAAACAGGCTTTCCAATGGTGTGTGTGTGTGTGTATATATATATATATATATATATATATATATATATATATATATATATATATATATATATATATATATATATAATATATATATATATATATATATATATATATATATATATATATATATATATATATATATATATGTGTGTGTGTGCATACAAATATACATACATATATACTTTTTACATTTTACATTTAAGCAGTTTTTAAATGTCACTGTTTTTTTGTTTCGTGATGTTTCCTTTTCCCTAAGCTTCTCTGGTGGCTGAAAAAGGTGCGATTCTCTCTGGACAACACATCTGTTTACTTTGATGTCAACGGTGACCCACCAACTGGATACGACATCATTTCCTGGGTTTGGAGGGGAACTGACTGGTCCGTCAGAAGGGTGGGCACTTTTAGCCCTGACCCCATTTCACTTACAATGGATGATGATCAAATTGAGTGGTTCAACAAAGGAGACCCAGGAGATGTAAGACCTACCGAAACTTAGTGAAAGTTCTTTTTTTTCCCTTATAGTGTTATAAAATGTATCATTTGTCCTGATTTCAAAAGGAAACAATCAAATCATTTTTCTTTATACAGGTAAGAATGATCGAGAAAGGGACATAAATGTTCCATCAAATGAACTGTGTTAATGTTATATGAATAGAGTGTTATGGGTTTAATAATTTGTTAATTTGTTCTATATAAATTGAATAAACTAGCACATACGTCACATCTTCTTTTTCTGTTCTCATAAATCTAAATTTAATCTACCTTACAGAATGACTTTTGAGTCTCTGCTTCTCACTTGTTGTTCTTGTTAAATTCTGTTGGATTAATTAAGGTGCCACTGTCCATCTGTTCTCCACCTTGCCCGAAAGGCCACAAGAAACTGCTGACAGGGCAACACACATGCTGCTTTGACTGCAAGGCTTGTCCCGCTGCCACCTTCCTCAACACAAGTGGTAAAATATGTACATAAGAAAATGGTATCAGGAAATGAATTTGGACTATGATATGTGGAATAAAAGATAGGATAGGATAGGAAGTTACAGCAGTATTTTTCAGTTCCTAAAGCAGACCAGCAGGGTGTGCTGAGCACCCATGTGTGTTAAGATGAACGCTTCAAAGTCATGCAATCTCTTGTTTGAAATAAGTCATTATGCCCCAAAGGGACGCTAACAAATGTCTGTGACCTTTCCTTCATGACCGAAAGAAAAAAATTCAATGTTCCAAAAGTTAACTTGAGTATGTGAGCAAAAAAGTCCGGCTTTTACATCCTGTTTATCAGTGTATTTTTATGTTGTTTCTTTCTTTAGCTCCCACAACCTGCCAGGAGTGTCTGCCACAGGAGTGGTCTCTCCCAGAGAGTGAGCAGTGTCTGAACAGAACTGTGTTGCTGCTGGCCTGGGACGACCCCCTCTCTATTGCACTGCTCTTCTTTCTGGCATGCTGTCTGCTCATGATCTCCAGCTCTGCAATAGTTCTCCTGTTTAACCTGAATACTCCAGTGGCAAAGTCTGCTGGAGGCCGCACCTGTCTCCTGATGCTGGCAGCTCTGACGGTTGCTGCCATGAGCTCTTTGTGCCATTTTGGCCCGCCTTCTCCTTTGGCCTGCATCCTCAAACAGCCGCTATTCATTATCAGCTTCACTGTGTGCCTGGCCGGCATCACTGTGCGCTCACTTCAGGTCGTCTGCATTTTTAAATTTGCATCCAAGCTGCCACCGGTTTATGACAAGTGGGCAAAGAAACACGGACCGGAGATGACCATTTTCCTGGTGTCCATCACTGTCTTGTTTATATCTGTGCTCCGTGTGTCTGTTAACCCCCCTCGTCCTGACCAGGACCTTAACTTCTACAAGGACAGCATTGTGCTGGAGTGTAGTAACACCCTCTCACCTGGAGCTGTCCTCGAACTTGCTTTTGTATCACTGCTCAGCTTTCTCTGCTTCTCCTTCAGCTACATGGGCAAAGACCTTCCAGCCAACTATAATGAGGCCAAGTGTGTCACCTTCTGCCTCATGGTGTACATGATCTCCTGGATGAGCTTCTTCACTCTCTACTTCGTCAGCCGAGGCCCCTTCACCATGGCTGCACATGTGTTTGCCACACTCTTCAGTGTCCTGGCCTTCTTTGGGGGGTACTTCCTGCCTAAGATTTATATCATTGTCCTCAAACCAGAGATGAACACAACAGCCCACTTTCAGAACTGTATTCAAATGTATACAATGAGCAAATAGCAAAGCCTCGATTAGCTTTCAGACAGATATCACATCTTGTCGTCAGATTCTGAAATTAAAGTCTGTTGGTTTTCAAGTGTTTACCAAGATATTAAAAATTAGAGTGCCGTCTTGCAGCTGGAGTAGAAGGAACTGTGACTCTATCAGTGTATTTTCTGATAGTTTCATTTGTTCACAGAATATTTTGAACCATTTGTAGAATTAAATCTTTGAAGCATGGTAGCCTGTTAAAACATGTTTTTTTCTCTTCATTTAGGAAATTATTCTTGATGTTATGAAGTGAGTTTTTTGCATTTAAGTAGTTTTTAGAGGTCATCTTGGGTTCACAAACAAGTGATTGGATTGTATATTGAATAATCTGTAAAGTTTGCAGCCTGATAAAACACATCAGTGCGAATCAAATGAAGCACAACTGTCCTGTTTCATAGTATATGTGTACACACACACACACACACACACACACACACACACACACACACACACACACACACACATATATACACACACAGAAGCACAAAGGGAGAGAGAGAGAGAGAGAGAGAGAGAGAGAGAGAGAGAATACTGCTTCTGGCTGTTGTTTGACAGGGGAGATGAAAAGGCCTTTTGTAGTTGGGAGGTCAGCGCTATTGACCAGTAGATGTGTGAGTAGAGCCTGAGCTTGGTTTTCCCACAGTCTCTGTGTCCACTCAAGGCTTAATACCTTTGGTCAACAATAGAAGTGTGCCACGGGTGAGCAAGCAGGAGTTTTATTGTCAGTGCAGCAAGGACCAATAGGCACTGCCATGGGGGAGACCTCAGGAGTAATATTTCACCAGAGTTTTGAAATATTTTTTAAATAAAATTCATCATTAAATTTGAACAAACAACCCATAAATGTAAATATATAAATATAAAAATCCAGGGTTCCAGTTACATCCATTATAATATGCTGATTTATACATTATCCCCAATAGTCACATACCCCTTCAATCCTGTTTTAAGTACTCCCTGAAGGAATATCACCAGATTAAGCTCACGTTCCCTTGGGTAACTGGAATGTGAGATAAGCAACGCCTCCTGAAAAGGACTGACAGCCCATCTTTCTCCCTCTGATATATATCTTGGAAATGGTTTAATCTCTCCTGGTCAGCCTGTGATCACCTCACTTCAGAGTTATTGATTTGTGTCACATGACACACTCTGATCCTGCCTTAGCCAGCAGCTTTGTTATGGTAGTATCAGGCTACTAAATGAAGAACTGCTCCTCCAGAGATGTAAAGCCTTACAATTTCACCCAGTAAACAGCTTGATCTGGCCTTATGTATCAACACTGTACCACATGCATCAAAAAGCATAAATGACAGTTCTTTGCTCCTTCATTATTGTGTAATTAAAAATATGTCAAGCTAACATTAAGTTTTTATAGCTTTATATTTTTGAAAGAAGTGGGGTTTACAAAACATGCAAGTTGTTGTTTCTGAGCTTCCAACAAATGGTGGTGGAATTGTTTTTATTTGGTGCTTTTCTAGTCTCTCTGATGACTCAGGAGTACTTTCTAGTGCTTTGATAGTCTGTTCCTACAGCATTCTCTGCCATCAGTGCATGAACAGAGTGTGAGGACCGTACCCAGGGCCGCACGGCGGTCAAGTGGTTTGCACTTTTTCCTCACAGAAAGAAAGTCACCACTTTGAAGCCCCGTTCAGGCAAGGTGGGTCTTTCTGTGTGGAGTTTGTGTGTTCTCCTGGTGCATGTGTGGGTTCTCTCCGGCTTCCTCCCACAGTCCAAAAACATGCTCATCAGGTTAATTGGTGATTCCAAATTGCCTGTAGGTGTGAGTGTGTGCGTGTGTGTGAAAGTCTTTGTCAGTGTCTATCAGTGTCAGCCCTGTGACTGACTGGAGATCAGTCCAGGGTGTACCCCACCTCTGTGATAGGCTCCAGCCACCTGCGACCCTGAATAGGATAAACAGTAGAAAATGAGTGAATGAATGTGTATTCATTAGCTCACTGTTGACTATGTCACTGGGGGCATTTTAAGGTTCAGTGCATTTCAGTATGTGACTATGAGAGCTGGGATCAAACAGTTATTCCTCCAATTGAGAGATGACTCACTGTACCACTGAACCACAGCTGCTCTATATAAAGGAAGAACATATTAATATTAATCACCACCAAGTGCTGGAAGATAACAGTTTGGATAATTTGTGTTTCTTTTGCTCTATTGTAGATGTAGGATTTAATTGTTAACCAAATGCTAAAGTTTTGACACATAGCTTACCCTTCCTAACAATATATTTACACCTCTCTCTCAGTCATGAGTAAAGCTTTTGATTTTGAATGCCTACTGTGTCAGTGACCTCTTGGACATGTTGACTTATTATGAATACATTATGATTTAAGTTTAGATTTTAGAAGATTTTTGATGTCTCTTCCTGATATCTTTGAGCAAATGAAAATAAAGCTGGTAAGGGCCTGTTTCCAGTAATGTTAATTCTCCATAGGAGCCTGCCCCCGTATAATTTCTTATCTAGCTCAACTACTGTTTTTTTCTTTTCCGAAAAATAATTTTACACCTTTCCGACACCCAGATTTCATAATTTCAGTGAAAATGTATTTTTATAAAGTTGTCAATTTCAGCATCAAAGACACAAGTTCGTAAATAAAAGAAGGTTATCTCGAAATTGTAATTCGCAACATAGTATAAATTTCTTTTGATAAATATTTCCAAAACATCGTGTTTATTCATAAAACAGAAAAAAAAAATAATTCTTGGATGAAAATGCACTTGCAGAGACACAATTATGAAGAAAAATGCCATAAATTTGCAATTTTCTCCCGTTATATAGTTTTGGATGCAAATTTCCATCAGAAAATCGGATAGAGCTTTACTTGTTTCATATGTGTACCAAAAATCAGCTAATTCCATGTGGTGGAACGTTCTCATATCGCCGCCTGAATGTGGCTGTAAATTGAAAGAAAAGGGGAAATGAGTAACAACCTTGTCTGAAACCCTATTATATAGCTTATTATATACAAACTTTTATATTGAATATCAGAGCGGATATTTTCATGACAGTTTTATGATGTGTAACGACTAAATAAATAGTATCGATATAAAGATTTACACTGAGGACACCCTGATACATGAATACTGTTCTATCTCAAGTTGTCCTCTTCTGAATTTGCTGATTGTGTGGCCTTGTACATTTATCCGTATCTTCTTGTCTTTGTCTATACGTTTACGAAATCATTCACTCGACGCTAGCTATTCTTGTCTCAATTTCCTTGTTTTATTGTCCCATCTCCAAAGCGTTTTGGCTCTGTCAGGGTTGGGACCCTGACTTGTCTCACTTTCTTTGTGCCTGCCGACCACGCCACATCGAATAGATAGATTATACATATGAAATACTTTATTTTGTTCTAAGTAATCAATCAATTCTGGGCTTCTTAGAGGTATTGAATGTGATTTATTATATTGTCTTGTTATTTTGTGTAATTAGTTGTTCGTTATTTATCACACATTTTCGCATAATTGTACCAAACTACTAAGTATTAGCTGTTTACAGCAATCATCGGTGGCTTGCTATTTTGTTACTTTATCAACGCTTCATAAACCAATTGTTATGGTTTCAAGATGGAGGGTAAATGTGTTGGAGAAGAGTGTCAAGTATACTTCAAGAAACGTAGTGGCAATAAGAACAGAAGTGCACGCAATGTAAATAGTCCACAATATAAATGGCTCCTCGATACGCTGGTGCAACAAGGATTGATGTCAGCAAAGGAACAAGCATTTCTTTGCCAGAAGTGCTACATGAAGTATCTTTGGAACAAAAATCAGCCTGAACCTGAACCCGAGCAGAACCAGGAAATAGAGGAAGAAGACGACTCCCTGTCCCATATCGTGCCGTTGCTGACCCTTCATGATCTTTTGAATGGATCATCTTCACACAAAAAATGCTGTCTCAGTCTTGTTACCTTTGCAAAAAATGGAACAAAATCATCAGTCTTACCAAAACGTGCAAGACATCACCTGATCTATTCACACAAACTGTGGTGTCCCACCTCATCCCGCGTCTGCTCCATTCACCTTACTGGTAACGACTTAGATCCGTCTACAGAGGTTGTCCTTGATGGTAGAGGTTCCTTAGAATCTCAGTTACCATCAAAATCATCCGAAATCATTAATGACCTCCTAGAGGTGTCGCACATCCTTTCACAGAACCAGTCTGTGTTTAGAATAAGCTTTTCTTCTCTTGATGACTCGGCATGCATGGCCTGGACAGGTTGGTCCAAAGATCAGTTCCTTGAAATCCACTCGCACTGTTCCCCATATCTTTCATCTGGTATATATACCAAGACTACACACGATGCTCTATTACTGTAGTATGTAAATATAGGTATTATACAATCGCCCGTAGCTATGAACACTCCCGTAAATGCGAAAACCAACCAAAATCATAAGGAACACGTTTTGTTTGTTGTTCTGTCTATTTGTCAGCCAATGTCTTCAACAAGGGGACTTGTGAAGTAGCCATCTTGGATTTTTTTATGAAAAAGTGTTTCCCTCACTTTTTTTCATATCTGTGTACATATTCTCAACATACCGAGCAAATACTCGGTATTTTGTTAATTATCTAAAGAAAGTCGAAAATCAGCAATTCAACCATAGGCTAATTCAACCCAACATTTGAAAATGTTCCACCACTTACATTTTGATGATTTTTCCTCTCATCAATAGCATATTACGTACTATTTAATAGGATAAAAATTGGTTTGCATCCAACGCCCATAAAAGGGTGTATTCTCTAAAAAACACAGTTTTTGTGTCTAAAATGTTATCATCGAAAATGGCATTTTTGAGATTGTTTCTTCAATAAAACAGCCAAATGGCGCGGTGGAAACATGATTTTTTGTCACAATCATGCCATGAATGTATTCTTTACGGTGACCATCATTTGATTAGATTTTCATTAATATTTTGCATAACATGCACATTTTATCAACACTTAGACAGCTTCTGAAAGGTACAACTTTGAGGAGCCATAAAAAACAAACCAAGTGACCTAAATCTTTATACTTTATAGATTTGTGACCACAACGGCATGGGCAATGCACCACCAACAGGAAATTTGAATCAGAGAAGGGGCCGTTTTGGAAACCGGCCCTTTTAAACCTCTTGGTTTTTATATGAAATATTATTATTGTGTAGGGTCTCTCTACAGATTGCTACTGTCTAAACCAGGGGTCTCAAACTCGCAGCCCGCGGGCCAATTGCGGCCCCCAGAACAATATTTTGTGGCCCCCCTGCCTGAAATCAAATTTTTGTGCACATTTTTTCTTACATGCATCTGAGTGTTTTATATTTTTTAACACTTGTGGGCTACCATAGCTCAGGCTCATGACAACAACATGAATTAGCAATTGGTCACTTGTAACCTGTTTGTGTCACCGAGTGGAGGGAAAATATATCCTGTCACCTAGTGCTGTACAGTGTTTGTCTGTGTTTGGATCATGTGCCTTTTTGGCAGCACCTATCTGTGTGAAAAGCTCTTCTCCACAATGAACTTTAATAAGTCAAAGTTCAGGTCCAAACTTAAAGATGAGCATCTTTAAGCCATACTGAGGGTCTCAGTTGCTTCCTCCCTCAAGTCAAATGTTCTGAAGAACTGTTCATGTTCTGCATGTTCTGACCTGTTACGACTGAGAAGATTGGAGCAGTTGTACTTTTTTTTTTTTTTTTTTTTTTTTTTTTTTTTTTTGAATACTTGAAGCCATTTTTTCCCCTTATTAAGATATTGAGTCTATACATAACCTTTACCATGAGGTTAAATTTGTCCATTTAACATATTGAAATGTGTTCTGCAGTAAAGGTTGAATGCGTTCTTGAAAAGAAAGCATTAAAAACAGACATATTTTTAAAGGGCAAAGACACTAAATAAGCTTTTGTATATGCTTTATAAATATTTAGATTTCCAGGCAGAATAAATATTCATAGACCAACTTTTTTTAATGATTGTATCCTTTATTGTTAATTGTCATACAAATTTTATTTTTTTATTTTATTTTTTTGTCACAAAAATGTTTTAAGAGCCTAAATGTGATAGAAAAACAGGAATTCCAATGACTTTCAAACTTCCGTGGTCATCCTCTCACACGCATGCACACCCACATCATCATCACACATACAATTTGGTCTTGATAAAACAAAACAGAGAAATATTCTCAATGCCAGCTGTCAGTGTAACACAGTATGACATATATATACTGCTACATCAAGCGGTCCAAACATAAACTCCACTGGAGTAAACCGTCATTTAACAAGATTTGATCAAACCATCTCTGCTCAGAATCAACCAGTTAAAACACAAATGAAAAGAAAACATTAAGTGTGAATCGAAGTCAAAGCAAGATAATCTTCAAATAAGTGAGAGCTTTGCTTTTACTACTTGTCCATCAATGTGATGAGACAATAAAGAACCCCACCATTAAGGGGGAGGCTGGAAAAATCTTTCCTACAAAGTGAGGGAGAGTGCACATCCCCTCAGTTCTGAGATTGATTGTCTGGGTCTCTACCACGGCCTCCACATGGGGCCTCTGCTGCTGTCCTGCAGGGTGGTGGAGCAGACTTGGGGGGAGATGCTGGTTCTCTGGGTCTGATGGAGTAGCTGTTGTCCCTGTGCAGGACTGACAGAGGCCTCTGAGCTGGATCCAGCTGTAAGGTAGTTCACAGAGTCCCTCCAGGAGTAGGAGTAGCCCTGGTTGCGGGTGCTTTGACAGAGACCTGGCTGCAGCTGCTGCCTCAGGAAGCTCACAGTCATCTCGAGGATGTCAGCTTTCTCAAGCTTGGAGTTGGGCTCTTGCTTGTGGAACTCTTTCTCCAGAATGAGCTTGAGTTGCTCAATGCAGCTGTTGATGCGATCTCTGCGCATTTTTTCCACAACAGGTTTTCTCAACTGGAAAAGAAGAGATAAAAAGATAAATTAATGATTTAAAATCCACACACAAAAAGACATTAGTGGTTTAAAAGTTAACACAAAGTCCCTTAAAGTCTTCTCCAATACTCACTTTCATATTTTCTCTCTCAGAGATCCTGATGTGGTGAAAAGAGGAGTAGCTGGTGGAGCAAGGAGCCATGTCTGTGCAGGTGGAGTGAGCTGTCTCTTCTGGACAGTGGTGTTAGCTCTGATGTCTCTGAGGGAGCTGCTCCTCATTTTATACTGAGACATTAGCATAACAAAGCCATGTAGCTGAGGCTGGGCTGGGGTTCCCACACTCTGACCAGTGGGACTCCCAGCACAACAATGGGGGACATGTCAATAACACAGAGAGTAAGTATCTGTGTGAGGCAGGCTTCCCCAAGATAAGCAACAGGTAATAAGCAGTTTATCAAGCTGTCATCTGGGAATTTATCATGAACAGGAGGTCAGCATTGATTTATTAAGATGTAATAAAAGAGGAAATGAAACAGAGAAAAAGTAGCATCTTCAAAGGGGTCTGTGTATGTAATAAAGGCCAAATGAGTCAGTGCAATAAAACAATATAAGCGTAACTCTTTACTTCTGCCTTCAAAGACGGTCAGCTCCAGCTAAAAAGTGTTTTGATACACAAACAGGAGCTTTAAAAAAAACTGTTTTACCTCAGGAAAAATATTTGACATAAAACTTAGGTACACTGTAGTAAGAAAAGAAAGTGGCAGGGAGACGAGTCACTAAAGTCAAAGAATGATGTCAACAGGCAACAGATGAAAGAATATGCATTCTGAATGTGCCACCTGTTGCTTTTCCTCATACACGCTGAATAATGTCAAAGATCATGTTACAGGAATACTGTGAGTATAGACAGTAATTTTGTGAAGGTCTGATGCATATTCTCAAGGGGCAGGAGTCTCAGATTGAGTACATATAACAAAGCACAGTTCAGGAGCAACAAACAGTTTCATATGCAAACTAAAAGATGCTCAACATCACACTCTCATCGAGTTTGTTGTCATCTCCTGAGTAAGCAAGTGTCTGTGTTGATGAGGACGTGCAGTAAGACACCAGCAGAATTAGCATCAAAGTGAAAAACGCCCCAGTCATTTGGTATTGATGTCAAAATTTCATCTTTGTGGTGAACCGGATTATATTTAGCTTTTTGTTTTTGCGTCTTGTACTCTGTGTTCATCATAAGCTCTTGTCATCATTTCCCAGACGCTGTGCAGGCTCTACTGCATGAACTGTGTCAAATTAGTATGAAGTTAATGTTATTATGAGCAGGCTGGCAGTGTGCCTCCGTGGGTCTCCATCACTTGTTGGCCCCCAGATGTGAAGCCAGCCTTGTGGGTGCAGTGTGAGTAGTCTGGTGTCCTCACTTTCCCACAAGTCCTCAACATCAGGGTAAATGAGCTACAAAAGCCATGCCACTGTTCAGCGTCCCACTGGGAATGTTAATTGATCTTTTGTTGCAGGACAAACAGAAACTTTGTGTCCCAGTCCATCTGGGAAAAATCAAGTCAACTGGCCTCACTGCTTGGCACAGACTTTAGTCTTTGTTGACTCGTTTAATTTAAATGTTTCAAGCACTAAAAGTAAACAAACTACTAAAAGGTTTTATTGAGTGAAAGTGGCAAAGCAACAACAGGAAGATGTTACTTAATTAAAAATGAAGGAATGACTTTTATAGACTGTAGCCTTTCTACTTAAAGCTTGCATTAAACTTTAGGGAGTAAAAGCGACGTTTAACCGACCTTTTAACAAGTTGATACACATCTTACACCATACGCTGTGAGATGTTTTTCACCAAGTGTTATTTTCTTGCTTTCTTGTGTAATTAGGGATAAATAAGTAAACACAGCTCTCATCTTTGAGTCTATCTGTTATCCATCGTGTCTGCTTTATTTTCTTTATTCTCCACTGATTTCGTCGTCATCACGTTTGTGTGAATTTGTGCCTATTCTAAAAGTAAGTGTGCACTACATGGCTTCTGGGGTCTTTGTCTGCAAGTGTGTGTGAAGATGAGCACCCCTCCCACCAGAAGCCTGGGAGCTCTGAATTCCTGCCATAAAGTCTCAGCCATCGTTCAGACCTGTGGCGGCACAGAGCGGCTTCCCGTCAGCCATCCCTCTGTGAGTGTGGTATCTCTCGTTTCCCACACTCTGCGTCTATTCACTGGCCCCAAGACATGAACAATAGAAGTGTGTCTTGTTACACATCACATTAGCTACGGTGTTTGATCTCTTGTTGAAGGGGGAGGGGGGGAGCAGCTTTAGCCAGACCATCTGGCCTGGCCAACTAGACCCTGAGAAAGTCCCAGGCATACCACATTCTCCACAACTTCTGCACACACAAAAAGTTGTGAAAGACTTTTGTGGCACTTGAAGCATAATTCAAGCCTGAGACAGCCACGACCATCACAACAGAAGTAGGACATGTGACGGGCAGGGATGTCCTCGTACCCTAGTTTCACATATTTAGGGACAGTTTCACACCATCAAGGTCAGATAAAACCAAAATTTAATGAAGGCTGTGGGAAATACTGAGAAACAAAAGTGTGATGCAACAAAAGGGAAGGTCTTTAAGAAATTACCCTTCATAGCTTTGTTTGTGTTTTAAAAGGAATTTTAAATGTACTTGCAGAAGTAAACAGGAATCAAGAGGAATTTTGTAAGAAATTAAGAAAAATAATTATAATAATAATAATAAATAATAATACCTTTTATTTGTGTAGCGCTTTTCATGGTACTCAAAGAAGCTTTACAGTTTACAGAACATAAAAGACACATTAAAACAAAACAATAAAACAAAGATCAGAGCATCAACAGTTAAAAGCAGTTCTAAAAAGATGGGTTTGGAGTTTGGATTTAAATGTGGGAAAGTCAGTGCAGTCACGAATGTGTTTGGGTCTGGAGTTCCAGAGGGAAGGGGCAAAAATGCTCCAAAAATAATGAACATCAAAAAAAAAAAAAAACAAGTGTGATCTGGGAGAAGGTGCAGTTTTAGGATGCCAAAACAGTTGTGGAAAACTACAACTTTTGAAAAGAAGTGTTTTAAACACAAGCCTTTACTTCAGGAGGAGTGTCCCTGTCTGACACATTAAACTGAGTTGTCTTTGAGTAAGTACGCAAAAGAAAGAAGTTCAATCTTCAAACTTTGGTATTTCACTACACTCAGTGGACACCATGCATTCTTCTTCATGTATAATCTAACGTGTTCAGAATTAGCCTCAGTTAAGCTGTCACAATGAGCATTTCACCCATATATGGAACTTTAACACCATTTATTTGTATGATGTTGGTAAAGACTTATTTGACTGAATGAAAGTGTGTGTGGGTCATAACAAGATTATTTACAAATGCAATAAAAACAAATGACCTGCTTTCAGTTATCTTCAGTCAATCACAACACTATAGTTGTTGTGATTGACTTTTATACACATTGAAATTTGACTCTCAGCTCTTTAGTGTAAATAAAGTAGAAGACAACATGTGCTCATGTTTGAAAAACTTCATAAGAAGCTTTCAGTTTATTTCTTGAATTCAATAGAAAACTTCTCAAGGAAGCAATTCAGCAGTTTCTTTCAGAAACATTCATTTCACCATTAAACACCTTTATAAAAGGTATTTATTACAGGATGGAAGAACATCTATTATAACAACACAGCTTAACAGCTGGTGGGTCCAACAGTGACCTTTCACATTTAAGTCAGACAATATGAAACATGTAGTCATCATCAAGTACAATCGTGATAAGATTTACAGCACAAGTGGAACCATGGGATCCGTTCAAAGGTTGTTCCTTCATCTGCACAAAGCAGATGAAATACTCAGAGGTGATACACAGTATCAAAGATTTGTTTAAACATAAAAATCAAACAGTGTCTCAGACACCGCAGTAGTTCAAACCCAATGTGGGTTGTAAAAATGAATTCATTGACATTGGCAAAACAAATATTCTGGATTCCTGTCTCGCTCAATGAGACAGTTTCACAGAGTGACAACACATACTTATGAAGTAAGTATTGTATAAACACACAGTGTATAAATTCAGTAAAACCTAAATAAATTCAGGTCTTCCAAAGAGCACTAACACATGCTGCACAGTAACCAAACTCATAAAACAAGTTTACAATTTAAATCTTTTGTCAAAGCAAAAGAAAGCAGACTTTTAAAAGTCTCTAACTGTCTGTCCATGACGCTCACAGACGTAAGTCTCTTTATATCCATGTGAAGATCATTGTGCCTCCATCCTACCACGGCCTCCACAGAGCTCCACTGGCCTGGTTCTGGCCTTTGCTGGAGCTGACCTGATGGAGAGGAGAGCCTGGAGGGGAGAGGGTGGAGGGCATGCTGCACACCTGCAGACCCTGGAAGTGGCCAAGCAGCCGTCTGTGGGCCTGGGTCTGGACGTTGCAGTGGGACAGGAAGCTGATGGCCTCCTGCACGCAGCGGGAGTAGCCATCATTGGCTGTCATCAGGCCAGAAGTCATGCTGGCCTGCTGATGCTGCTTCTGCCAGCCTCTCAGGTAGGCCACGGCCATCTCCAAGATGTCTGCCTTCTCTTGCTTCGAATCAGGATGCTGCCTCAGAAACTCAGGACCCAGCAGGGATTTCAGCTGCTCGATGCTGGTGTTGATGCGGTCTCTGCGCAGTTTCTCCACCATTGGCTTTCTTAGCTGAAAAAAAAAAGAGAGAAATGTTTAGAAAACTTATCCTGCCATTTTTAAATTATGCTGAATTATAATGAGGAATTAATAGCAAAAAGAAAAGAAATCAAATTTACCTTATGAGCTGGAGTAAGCTGTTCCTTAGAGTAGCTTGCTTGTCCAAAAACAGTGGGTGCCATAGCTGTAGAGCTGTAGAGCTGTAGAGCTGTAGAGGTGTAGAGCTGTAGAGCTGTAGAGGTGTAGAGCGTTTTCCTGCTCGCTCTGAAGAGCCAGTTCAATCTGAGCTGCTCTCCCTCCTGCCTCAGCCTTGTATTTATACACCCAAATCTCCATATGAATGTGTGGGTCTTGGGCTTGTTGAAGTTTCTCACAGTCCCTGGGCCAATAGGAGTGCTGGGAAGGGCTTTGAGGAACGCAGGGCTGCCACATGCTCAATGAAGTGTTTATAGCCGTGAGGACAATGAGTGTGTCTCCGGGGAGCAGGTGGAGGAATAGATTGCAAGAGAAAGAGCCCTGGGTGGGGTGGTGGGGAGAGGAGGGGGGTGTAGCTGGGAGACTGACCCTGTGCTTGTGTTGATATGGGAAAGTGGTGACCCCAGAGGGAAGCACGCCGCTGTCTCATGTCATCTCTACCGCCTGGTAATTGAGCACAAAGTGCCTCTGCCACCAGGCACACGTGGGTGTTACACAGGGCCAAGCATTAGAAAGAGCCAACATGCAGCCACTTCCACCAGTGTGACACAGCAGACTTCACACATGAAGCTGTGCAACAGGTCCCAGAGATGAGGAAATACAGTCTGTGCTTTAATCCACACTGCAGAGTATTAATCATCTTCACAGAAATGATGATCAGAGTCCTGTGCTTGATCTTCAGAAATAAAGAAACACACCTGTTCACTTATCACATTGTTTTGCAGGACAAGGCATATTATGGTCTTCTACCTGTTAATTTGACAGTTTGCTGCTCAGCCCGACTTTGTTGTGGTAATATCTCTATGATCCCAGATGAAAACAACATTTTCTTCAAAACTAAAGGAACTGAAGGATTGGCACCAAAGGTTGACACCAAATAGAATTGTTTTGAAACACAGGAAGCAGAATGATGGTAGTTGTCATGTTCTCATGCAGACAATGGGACACTTTTGTTTTAGTATCTTTTTAATAAACAAAAGATTATGTTTTTACTGAATATTCAGAGATAATAATCTGAAAAACTAAGTAGGCATGCTTTTGAAGTACAGACACCTTTCGCGTGGTGTAACATGCTGTCAGAGAGCACTGTCTCTGTTGTTAGCATCCAAACAGTCTCCACACTTCCAGCACATGTTCACACATCAGGTAACCCCCCCGCCCACACACACACACACACACACACACACACACATGCTCTCTTCAACAGCCACACTCTCATTCACTTTCACTCCCTCCCTCCCTCTCTCCATCTTTCTGTCTCCCACACACTCGCACAGCTGGCTGACCTGGCTGCCGCTGGCCATGTCTCAGTCACACGCTCCCTTCCTGCCTGTGTGGAACGTGGGAGCCGCTGTGGTGCCAGGCTTCCCACACTTCAGTGTTAATGACACTGAGGCTGGGTGCACAAAGGAAGTGTGCCCCATCCAACAAAGATGGAGTGACCCCCCTCCCCAAACACACACACACACACACACACACACACACACACACACACACACACACACACACACACACACACACACACACACACACACACACACACACACACACACACACAGTGCTGTCAACAGGGCTTCCAGGCACACCATCTGGACAGATCATGTGCTTTTGTCGGCCAGTGAAGCATGGGAGACACTCACCGTGAGAAATGGAGGGGCTGAAATTGAGACAGAAAGTTAAAGACAAAGAAAAGGGAGAGTGTCTTTGTGTGTGTGTGTGTGTGTGTGTGTGTGTGTGTGTGTGTGTGTGTGTGTGTGTGTGTGTGTGTGTGTTACTTGTGAGAAACTTTTGAACAGTTTGGTCAAGAAAACCACATTTTTTAATGTTTTTAATTGAACAGGTGTGGAAATCAAAGATTGTTTGAGCTTATAAACTATGAAGTGAGAATTCAGGGAGAAATAAAATATATCTATAATTTATTTATTACATGAAACACCTTTATGTTGTTATTACACATCAATTCTGCAATGAAATCATATTTTGTTATTCATTAGAGGACTCAACAGAGTGGGATCTCTTCTGTTCACAGCACAATAGTGGTCTGGTCTGATATCTGAACTTAAATCTGAATCACATGTGTCAAGCATTATTGTTATTGTTATTTAACTGTTAAACTATAATGTCCATAAACTTTAGCATAAACTTTCCCTCCATGTTCCCACCATGCATCACTCCCTGTCAGTGCAATAAAAAGGATTTCTTCCTCATTGTCACACATCAGCTGAGAGACAAGAGGCCAGTTAAGGGCCCCTCCCACCTGTTTGTTTGGTCTGAAGCCATTGTATCCCATGAATTCAACTAATTCATTCACATCCTATTGTAATAATACTGCATTGTGATTGGCCCAACACTGTGAGAACCAGAATCACATTAAAACGATGGGAAAGTGGGCATAAGTATATAAAGGAGGGACGTCTGCGTGGATAAAATCATAACCTCTAATACTTCTTGTACCTGAAACAAGCCCGGACTACCCGGACTCCATCTGACTGAGTATTCACCATGAGGGATCAGCACACAGCGTAAGCTCCAGCTCATCTGTTGAACTATTAGACCCACTGTGTAGTCAGAGGGATAAGCTAACATTTTTATTGTGAGATGGTGTTTTGGGTCTTGTTGCTCTGTCAATGATAAAGAAACCTGACCTCTAATAAGTTCTAATCACTAGTGACTGGTCAGTTAAAGGGTCATTACACCCAAATTACTCAAAACATTTTTAATTTTTTGCCTATAATGTAGGAGACTTTTGTTGTTTACAGTTCTTGAAACTCATGTTAATACATGGTTACATTTTTTTCTCCATAAAAATATAATTTTGCAAAGTCTATCAGATTAGATGTGTGAGGGTAGTGAAAAGGGACTAACTCCCGCCTCCCACTTTGAGTTAAGATAAAGAGACAAATGTCTGCATGGATTGATCAAATTGTCTTTTTCCTTTTATTCAGTCAATATCTCATGTTACTTCCACTTTCTCCACAGCATGTGCAAGGTGATGATTTTGGAGAGGAAGACCACAGACAGAGCAGTGAGGCTCTGCTCAGCACTTCAGAGCCAACTCCACACCGGGGTGTCTGGCTCTGACGTCTGGGACAAGACCGTCTCCTTCTTCTCAGTGAAGAAGGCGATGATTTTCCACAATGGCTACACCAAATCCTCCAGAGAGGCCATGAGGCTGTTCCCCTCACCTGCTGAAGACGTGGCTCCACTCTGCTGTTAATAAAAAGTGGACAACATGTTCGGGGATTGAATTTTTGGGACTGTTAGTTTTCAACATGCTGCAGAGAGCCAAACATATGAGCTTTGTGTTGAGATGCTCCAACAGGAATCATTTTCCTTATAGAGAAAGGACTCAGGAATTTAACTTCTTTTTTATTGTTTGGTGTTTTAAGTAAATGTAAAATGTGTGAAATGTGGGGGGTTTGTACCATGTACACTGTGATCTTTTTGGTCCATAAAGAGGCCTTACATTGTGCATTCAATGCCTTAAGCCATAGTTAACCTTGAGTGGTCAGTTTGAGACCATGCTGTCAAGGTTTTGTAAAACTAGAAGCCATATTCCTTTGTATAAAGGAGACATGTGTATGCCTATGCATACTTTATTTTTTTATGTGTGTGTGTGTGTGTGTGTGTGTGTGTGTGTGTGTTGGTGTGTGTGTGTGTGTGTGTGTGTGTGTGTGAATAATTTTTTATTTTATTTCATAAATATGTCTCATTAAGTAAATTTGTGCAATATGCAGGTTAAAAATAAAATGAGCTTGCTGTTTCCTTGATGAGCTGAAAATGATTTGCTACAGACCAGTCATTTGTAAAATCAAATTTAGATTTGGTTGTCAATTTTACTGTAATTATTTTCTGTACAATTAAAAAAAAAGAAAGGAAAAAAAAAAGATTTTCACTTTTGTTATCTCTCTTATGTTGTAGTACTGGCTTTTGGCCAGCAGTAGGTCAATCCATGGGAACTTGACTTGACAACCAGAGGGTTGCCAGATCAAGTCCCACCATGGACCAACATAAAGATTTGGGCTGATAGCTGGAGGGCAAGGCCAGGCAGGTTTATTTGTAGAGCGCAATTCAAAGTGCTTTACAGCAACATAAAATCACAGGATTAGACAAAAAAAAAAAAAAAAACAACAACAAAAACATTAATAATAAAATACTTTCAGTTGTATGCAAAGCTAAACAGAACTGTATTCAGCCTGGATTTGAGCATCATCAGAGTTGAGGCCTGTCTCACATCTTCTGGAAGACTGTTCCAGATTGTAGGAGCATAAAACTGAAATGCAGCTTCACCGTGTTTAGTCCTGACTCTGGGCACCAGCAGGAGACCCCTCTCTGTGGTTCACAGAGTCCGAGTTGGTTCATACGGCTCTAACATGTCAGAGATGTATTTTGGTGCTAAACCATGAAGAGACTTGTACACAAGCAGAGCTGTTTTAAAGTCCATTCTCTGGGTGACAGGAAGCCAGCGCAGAGACCTGAGCACAGGACTAATATGATCACTTTAGGGGGTGTTAGCATAATTTCCTGAGCACTGTCAAGGTGCCCTTGAGCAAGGCACATAACCCCTAACTGCTCAGGGGCGGGCTGACAGTACAGTACCATCACTGCGCGCTCTGCATCTGTGCGTGTTTCTGTGCAAAGTGCTGATCGTGGTAAAACTGGAAAGAGATTAATGAAGTGAATCTTCTTCTATGATTGACTGGAGAATGTTGCCCTCTAGTGGCCATTAAACAGCTTCACATCAGGTTATTGCTTTTTCCTCTGTAAAAAACTTCGAACACATGAAATGATTTCTTCACTTGGTGACTCTGTTATTCACAAATCTAAATTATGGAGTTCCATAATCAATACTTGCTACAGATAGCTATAAACCCCCAACCAGTACAGGAAATGCTTCATAGTCGTGAGTCAGGTTTAGCTATATAGCAGGTTGCTGTTAAATGAAGAGTTAAAAAGCATGTTCACTATAATACTGTCGTTCACAGTCTGTCAAATAGAGATTCAGTTTATCAGAAAACAAACATGTCTGAATAAAGACACAAAGTGATGTTTGCTTTACTAAGAGTGTAGCCACAAGAACAAAAGAGGTTACCCTGAATAAGATTTGGAATTATGACTGCTTTATTAATCATAGAGGCTAAATTGAAAAAGCGGACATTAAGCAACAGTTGAACATTGTAGCAGCGGGATTAGGCAAATGAACAATAAACTGGGTGATTCTACACCATGCATTGAGCTTTAAAGAACAAGGACATCTTTCGAACTGTATGACTGAGTGAGAGTTTAATAACTGAACGGCTCTTTGCTCATCTGTTCTTGGGACTGACACAACAGTGTTGATTTTATGGAAACCAAACTTAAATTTGGGGCTGTCAAGAAATAAAGAAACAACTGAGAAGAAACAAACTGAAAAGTAATTAGTCAAAGAAAAGAATTTCAAGGACATAATGTAGGTCTGTTTTATTTTTCATGTAGACAGGTCTGATATTTCACTGCAACAGATGGAGTCTTACAAATCAAAGTTCACTTTGTCACAAAGGCATAGCTTTCTGGAAAAAAAAAATCATTGTTCTCCCCACTCTGCTTCTGATGTTGATAAAAGAAATCACACACATACACACTAAATCAAAAAGACTTTTTTTTTTTTTGTTCATCACTCAAATTCCAGTTAGAACCTACATGGAGAACAAACAACGAAACCCCAGAAGAAAAGGACAGGAGGGCCCTGAACAACATGGAACTGAAACCTCCTTCTATGTGACAGGCCCTGACTGAAAACAAATGAAATCAAATAAAACAAAAAGGAAAACGAGATAAAAATCAAATGTCACTCTTAACACATGGTGGGTCAAATCCCAAAACATGTTTGTTACCTCAACGTTGCACCCTAATATACGAGGGCGGGCGGTGGGATGTTGGAAGGGTTTAAGGGTCAAAACTGAATTTCACACTAAAACAGAATTCACAGCATGTTTCCATCAACCAGACAAACGTTTGCTTTTGACGTCAATAACTTGCTTTTCTCAGCCTGACACTCTGTAACATCTGTGATATCCTCAACAGACAGGAGAAAGGTCAGGCTTCAAGTTTGTTGGCAGTAACAGTCAAACAGTAAACAACAATACACTGAATGTGTCCAGTTTAATGATTTGCCCCCTTTATGACTGAAGGATGAGAGAGGGGCAAAGCCAAAATTCTGTTTTAGTGTTACCCTCCCCTTAAAGAGTTGTTATGCAAAAGAGACGTTGCCAAAAGTGATGAATTTTTTCAGACTACACAGTTTCTGCTTTGTTAATTTGAAGATGTCATACAGGGGAGAAAGTGAGAAAGAAGCATGGTGCCTACTCTTTGTGTACTCAGCATGTGTCAGTGTGTAAAAAGAGCATAGCTTTTCTCAGTTGACAGGTGTCCCAACGTTATTTGCAGGGCTTTGGGGTGTTGAGAAGGTTTGGGTTAAGGTTGGCCATCAGGGCAAAGAGTTCAACAAATCCTGCAGGAATAGGTCTGGGTCTGCAATTTCAGAGAGAAGACCTGGAAGAGAAACATTTGATCATTTGTGTTACTATTCACATCCCAAATACTAACTTCCACAAAGCGATCACTTCATCTGATAATTTTATCAGCTTTAACGAGGTTGGAGAATCTATTTTTTCCTTTTAAATTGAGTAGTTATAAAGTTGATCATACTGACCTACAACATCAAAGAACTCTGACAGAGACTCAGCGGGCATGAGCTCATCCTGGAAGGCTCTGAGCACACGCTCTGAAGCCTCGTAGATGGGCATGTCGTTGTGACGGACATATTCTGCCAAGGAGAAGGACCAGCCCCCCTCTGTGTTGCTGGTGGGTACTTTCTGTGAGGCCGCAGAGGAGAAATGAAAAAGATCAGTTGAGGGATGCAGACTAGAAATCAGTGTTTCAAAAGATATAATTATAAGTCAAGCTAACATGAACTAAAAAGAATAAAGTTTTACTTGTCTAGATTTTGAGTTTTTTTGGATTACTCGATTAATCTAAAGATTACTTTTCTGATTAATCAAGTGATTAATTTTTCATTTAATGATTACTTAACATTACTTGATCAGTTTATTCACACCATAAGGATGTCACATTGGGCTTATCATGACGGAAACTGAACTTTGATTTCTCTAAATCACGTTATGAGACGCTAAACACTGGGAGCTGTCGGGCTGTCCAAGGTGGTGATGATGAGCCACAGGGCATGGAGATATTTCCTCTTCAATATTCTTCATGCATGAAATGATCTTTTCTATAAAAGTATCCAATAACACAGCACCTCATGCAGTGAACTGAAGTTACATATAAGCCTTTATCGCCTCTTATTTGATTTTGTTGTATGGCAACAACAATAAAAACAATAATACAAAACGCTGACTGTTAAAATTCCATGTCAATGAATGTTTTTTTCATCTGAGTAATCGATCAAGTCGACTGTTTCAGCCATGTTTGGCATTACTTCAATTGTTTCACTGGCTTGCAATTGCCCTACATTTTAAACATGAAAAACATTTATCTCTGTAACACATCAACAGGAAACAACAAATAATTGGCAGAAATTAATTGAGCATTGAATGATTTTAGAGATATCACGTCAGCTTTTTTTTTTAAATTGCTGTGCATAACTTACCCTGAACATGTCATAGACAAGATCCACCAGGCCCCAGAAGAGAAGAGGCGAGCGATAGACTGCATATTCCTTTGGTGCTTTATCTGGGAGTCTAAAAATGAAAGAAGAACATGATACAGGTTGGAACCTTTTTTAAAGAATATCAGAAAAATAAAATAAGTTTGGTTTGTAATACTAATAAGTCAGTTTAGTCTTAAATCAAGAACTGTTAATTTGTACTAAAACCTTACATGTAGTTTATTTTTTGTGCATAAGGAAATACGATCAAAATGTTTTACGACTGCTTTCATAAAACCATCACATGGTTTTTTCCCCCATTCCTATTCAACTACGATTTGAAGCAATTTAAATGATTTATTAAATGAATGAAAAGTAAAAGGCACATAATGTATAATTAAGGTTAAGTGTTTACTTGTTGGTGAGGCCTGCTGAGACTTTGCGGGTGTGTGCGGTGACAAGAAGTCTTCTGAGAAAGTATAATCGTGAGGTCCTCCAGCGCTCTGGTGGCATGATGTGCATCGCCAAAATGGTGAAATAATGCGGTCCTTCAACATCGTACGAGCCCTCCACCCATTTCTCACATGGCTGCTCCTGGAAACTCTGCAGGTTCTTCTCCTCCCTGGAGGTGGCCCTCGTCCTGCAGTCAGTGACAGAATGTAAATGTAAGATGAGCATCAGAAGTACTGAGCCACACCAGCAGGATGTTGGTCGGCGGTACAGGTCAAATTTCAATGTGGATTTTCTGCAACGTATTTCAAACCAAAGGTACATACGTGTTGAGAACATAGAGCACAGTGTGGATGATGTAGGGAATGAGGTGGATGTTGCTCTCTCGCCCTCCTCCTCCCGTGTCCACGCTGAAAGACTGCTCGGTAGCAAAGCGGAGGAACAGCAGTTTGGTGTCATGAATGTTGAGTTGGTACGTTGGCTCCCGCTGGCCTGTGCACTCCTGCAGATATGTGTTGTGCCTGTACAGCAGAGAGAATTCAGTTGGAATGATTTACTGTGCACAAAATGAAAATTTGTTCTTATGTGTGTGCAAATATTTTTTTCTTTAACCTTGCTAAACATGTAGCAAAAGCTGATTCTGGCACATGTGGCCCCCACACAGGAAGCAGTCCATTGCACTTGGTGTTGGCATTCTGGAGAGCAGCACTCTCCCATTCCTCTCGCCCACGAGCCAGCCTAACCCCAGAGGACAAAGAAAACTTAATGAGAAGATTTACTGAAAATTTTCACTTTCTGAAAAATATTTGAAAGTGTACTCCAGCGTCAAATGGAACATGATAGCGTTAGTTTTTACCTGACAGCTGCCAGATGGCAGTCATAGTGGACTATGTTAAAGTGCGACACAGTGCTGTAGCCCTGCTGCTTGCGAGGCTTGTTTTCAAAGTCCTCCAAGGCCACACGCTTCGTAAAGGTGTAAATACCCAGGACTTTGGTGGGCTAGAAAAAAGAAATTACACATTTATATATGACACCATGTTTGTTGTGTTAACAGGAAAAATAATGGAGATCGCATCGTCTTTGTTAACACAAATTTTCTTTTTTTTTCCCGGACACAAAGTGACAGGGTAATGTATTTATTCATAGACAGCCCCCAGAACAATATTTTGTGGCCCCCTGCCTGAAATCAAAGCTTTGTGTTAGTGCAGCCCGTACATTTTTTCTTACATGCATCTGGGCGTTTTATATTTCTTAACACTTGTGGGCTGCCATAGCTCAGGCTCATGACAACAATGCGAATTAGCAATTGGTCACTTGTAACATGTTTTTGTCACTGAGTGCAGGGAAAATGTATCCTGTCACCTCGTGCTATATGGTGTTTGGTGTTTGGATCATGTGCCTTTTTGGCAGCACCTCTCTGTGTGAAAAGCTCTTCTCCATGATGAACTTTGATAAGTCAAAGTTCAGGTCCAAACTTAAAGATGAGCATCTTAAAGCCATACTGAAGGTCTCAGTTGCTTCCTCCCTCAAGCCAAATGTTCTGAAGAACTGTTCATGTTCTGCATGTTCTGACCTGTTAAGACTGAGACGACTGGAGCAGTTGTACTTTTTTTTTTTTTGAATACTTGGAAGTCTTTTTTTTGTGAAACACTTTATGCGGCCCAGCCTCACCCAGACACTACCTCAAGTGGCCCATTGGTAAGTTGAGTTTGAGACCCCTGGTCTAGAGTGATCAACCAATCAATCAACCAATCAATCTTTGTACCTGGAACTTGTAACCCTCTCTGCAGATACAGCAGGTTAAGCCCGGCTCCTCTATGAGCTCCTCCATTTGCTTCAACAATGAGGTCTTGGTCACCACTTGACCCTTCTCATTGGTCTAAAAAGACAAAAATAAAAAGGTAAAAGTGAATAATAGCAAACTTAGTTGTGTCAATGAAGCAGAAAGAGAGAGGCAGACACAAAACTGATAGGATTTAAAAAACAGGGAAAAACGTATTTAGAGAAAAGACATAAGAGGAGACAGAGTACCGTCATGCCCAGCGTTCCCAGAGCCTTCTGTCTCATGGCCATAGCCATACGCTTCTTCTCAGCTCTGGTTTCTCTTCGGGCTGCTTCAATCTTGAGGTTGACATCACTGTGTTCCCTCAGCGCCTCCAGAAGGTTTTCTGCAAGCGTACCAATGCCTTCATCACTGGATACCTGCTCCAGCTTGTGCAAGTTGGTTATTGAGTCTGTGCCTATCAGCACCTGAAGAGAACACAAGAAGACGTCCCGTCGGGGAAGGTTATTGACAAAGATTGGAAGGTATGAGATTGCAAGCTAGGAAAAATGTTTAAATGGTCTGTCTTATAAGTTTTCCTCCATACATGGAGACTGTCTCAAGTTATCAGTCTTCCTTTGTTGGACATAAAGCAGCTCTATGTTGAGTACCTGTGTGGGGGGATGCTGAGTAGCCAAACCCCGAAGCAATCTGAGAATGAAGGGTAGAGCTGGCCTGGAGAGGAACTTCTTCCAGACATCAGCATCCAGGCTTATGAGAATTAAAAACAAGATAGAGATAGTTTAGATAATCTGGCTGGAATGATTCTTAACAGTTTCAAGTTTTCAAAGCTCATCTCTGTGCTTACTTTTTAGCATTTGGGATATGTTTCTTCATGTAGTCCAGTGCATTCTGTGTGATGCCCTTCTGAAGAATAAGATCCTTCAGCTGATGGCCATTGCTGTTATTTTTGATTCCAGCAGCAATTTTGCAGAAGCAGTCCAAGAACACTTTGTCATCTGCACTGTGCTCCTCGTCATACCTTAGAGGACAAAAGGCAGGGTTTGAATAAAGTTTGGTTGAAATTGTAGCTACTTTGTGTAATAGTTGAAGCTGCTGCTGTATATCTAAAGTCCTGGATACTATCCATTCAAACAACTTCAAAGATGTGCTAATGTGGGGAAAGCTAAGCGCTGCCTACTTGTCAAAGCTGCAACACGGTTTAAAGCGTTCCACCAAAATCCTCATCTTCTCCAGTTCACCAAAGGAGAGGTATGGGATGATGCGCAGCAGACCCTGTAGCACGCTGGGGTTGGAGCGCACAAATGGGGTGTTGATCTGGTCTAACAACATGACCAGCTGATCTTTGTCTCCAGTCAGCAGCAAATTGCCCTGCAAAGAGAAACCAGACCCAGTTGGAACCAAGAAGCTGCACAAATGTTTGTGGCTTAGATAATATTTTAGCAGGTTGTTTGGTTCTTCTTTACAGAGAAGAGTGAAACTTCTTCAGATTCCTACCTTGTCCTCTGAGATCTCAGCGTTGGCTTCATCCAGAATGATCTCCATGATACTGAGAACTTGCTCTGCTATTGAGGCTCCACCACTGTCTTTACTCTCCTGTTCTGCCACCAAAGCCTGAGGGGAAAAAATAAAAACATCAGAAGGATCAGATTCACTGTAAGCCTGTTTAAAAGGGCCCCGATATTAGAAATGGTCACTGTATCTCTCACCAGGTTCAGAGTCCCCAGCATGACGTTGAGCGTGTTCATCTCTGGTTTAACCAGCTGCTGCCTGTTGATCTTCACCTTTACACAATAACTGAATAACTTCAGCAAAACCTGCGAGGGAGACAAATGGCCAAAGTTAAACCTGCTTGTACCTGTGAGAGTATCGACAGCTTTCCTCCTTAAATCAAGAAGTTTTTATGCAGATGGTTAATGTTACTTAAAGGATGTTTTGATTGGAGAAAAGAGGTGACTTACAGTTAGTAGATGTCTTCCTTGTTTGAAATCTTTGATTCCAGACAGTCGGTTGAGCATACACTCCAGTCCTCCGCACTGTGCCATGACTCCTGCCATCTTGTAAACCTCCTCATCATCCTCCTCCTCATCTGAAAAAAGATCAGGTTAACTTTTTAAAAAAAAATGTGGATGAGATATTGCAAGTTAATGCTTCCTCTTTCTTTATCATTGGGGAAAGACTACAGGCGTCTGTGATGTTAAAGAGCATGTCCTTCAGGTTAACGTCTCAATGTGTTTATTTGTTTTACTCAAAATCATCACATGCTGTAGTTTTTGGAAATCTAACCTGTAGTTGAGTCCAGAGACTCTATGAATTCCTCGGTGGCATCACCAAGCAGACCTCGCATGCGGTAGATGATTCTCATTGGCTCACCCTTCAGCAAGTACACAAGAACCATCATTAACAGTAATAAGTTGTTATAAGATGGATATTTGAAGTGCTGTTCACATTTAAGACTAATCTACACAATTAAAAACACTCCTGAAAAGAAACCCTGTTTAAAAGTCAAAAAGACTCTCACCTCATTCGTAGGGCACCAGACCTTCTTGTAAACTTCTGCCACTGACAGGTCCAGGCTGATGATTTTGTTGTTTACCAGGAGCTGAGAGAAACAAGTCTGGCATTAAGCAGAGTCCTAGCTGAGGGCCAGCCTGGTCAAGTCTGGCTCCAAAACAATGAATTGTTGAGGAAAAAATGCACAAAATAAACATGTTTTCTTTTTACCTCCATGCCACTGTCGTCTTCAAGAAGTGCCACCAGGTCACAGTCCTGGCAGATCTTGTTCTTGATGTCCCTCATGAGAGGGCCGATACCAGGCTCATTGCTGCTGTAGGGGTTTCCTGGCATGCGGCCCTGCAAAAAGTCCTCCTGCTGAGGGTCCTTTTCCAGTGTGACAAAAAACTCGGTCACCTCATTCTCCTCCTAAACACAAATATGAAACAAGATAATGAAGACAAATTTACAACTCTTTTTTTGTTTTAACATTTGTTGTTTTTTTTATGCATGATGTTTCTTTTTGGAATGAACCAAAGACAAAGTGACTCACGGGATAGATGATGCTGCACAGTCTCTCAAAAATGAAAACTGGCGTCCTGTAGTCATCCAGGTTGTACCGCTTGGCAGTCTCAATGCACACTGCCATGAATGCTTTGGTTTCTGACTCGGTACCTGTAAAAACCATAACACCACGTCCATATTTTAAACATTCAAACAAGGACATTTAATGAGTAAACAAATTAGGACTTTTAAAAACTCCTTGTGCAAAAAACAGAAAGAGTTGACGGTTTTTCTCTAACGTAAAGTATTGAAACAAAGCAATTCAATCAAAGCAAAAAGCTTGGTGGAAGTACATTTTGTAACAGTCTCAAATCTGTCTGTGGGAACCTGAGGAAGTGCAAACCTGTTGTCATGTCTTCGAGCATCTCGAGCAGCATGTCCTGAGTCTCGTCGATGAGCTTGGTGCGCTGCACCACCAGTTTCCTCAGACACAGGTAGCCATTAAGCACTGTGCCCACCAACCTGCTTTTGAAGTGACGCTTTATGGACTCAACCTCTACGAATGAAGAGAGCAATCCTGCAAAGGCACCCAAGAAAAATTAATAAATCAGATGGTCAAAAAAAGGCATAAAAATACATTCAGAATGAAATTTAGATGTTTTTTCCTTTTCATGTATTTTTTTAAGCTGCACACCACAGTATCTATACTGTCCTGTTAACTTTTACGGTCACACATGGTTTGGAACTGAATTAACCCACCAGTCAGACTCTTCAGGGCGTAGCCTTGCTGTAAGTCTGTGCTCAGTGTGGCCTCTTCCAGAGCCAGCAGATTGGCTATTTCCTGAAAAGGGAATTTGAAAAATGTAAATACTCATTTTGACTTATAATACTGATACATAGCATGATACTGACATTTGAAAAAAAAACTTCAACCAGTTTTTTTTTATAAGTAGTAATACAAAGCAAATACATTGTGATCATAACAGGAGGGAATAAAGAGAAAAAAAGACCTTAAAGGAAAACTAAAAATAAAAATGATGCTGAATTATATAAACATTACCTTGGTGATCAGGTTGCCAATGTATGGTAGGACTCCACGGGCTGCAAGGTAAACTTTCCAGTGTGTTGGTTTGATCAGCTTCTGATAGAGACTCAGGTACTCCACTGCACACTCTCCAGCGATGCTCAACTCATCAAGATAACTGAAAAAAAAAACCAAAACAATAAGAGTTAACACTCACACACTCAGGTCTACAGTCAGTGTTTTTAAGAGGTGACATTAATGCAAGCTTTCTGAACCACTTTTTAAACACAGTCAGATTTCTCAACATAGAGGTAAACAGAACATTTACAAGAAAAAGCCCTGAAGGAAATCCTACACTGATCCAATGAAACTTCATGAGAATCTAATGCAATATGACATAACCTTGAAGTATTTGTTCAGTTACAGGTTTTGTACCTGGTGAGCAGGTCCAGAACTTGTTGCTTGCGGCTGGGAATTGTGGTTAGGGCCTCCACAATAGTACAAGCTGCCTGTCTTGCTGCCTGGGTGGCTGGTGTGAACAGGACCTGGAACAAATATCATTGAATCCCACAATTAATTTTAAAAGGAATTAATGATGGACTTGTACTTATAGAGCATTTTTATAGTCTTTTTGACCACCCAGATCAATTTACACTAAATCACATTACCCCATCTGCTCCTTATCCACACACTAATGGCAGAGGCTTCTACTGTAGGGATCATCAGTTCTAATATATGTTATCATCATATATTAGTTAATCATATATTAGTTAATCTCACTTAAACACATTCACACACCGCTAAACAACAGCAATTTGAGGTTCTGTGTTGCTCAAGGACACTTCATTGTGTAATTGCGGGAGCTGAGATTAAACCCAGGATTGAGAGGAATGACTAATTTGCAGTTTAACAACTAAATTAATTTTTTAGAAGTTACTTTAGAGAGAAAAATAGTTTACAATAATTTGTTTGCAGGGCAGTAATGACATTCGCTGCACATTGTAACTATAAACTAAGAAATGTGTTACCTGTCGCAGCCAGTTGTTATGGCTCAGCTTGAGCAGGCGAGGGAAAAGGCTTTCACCTTTTCTTGACCTCATGAACTGCTTCCACTTCCACATGTACTTTTCCATCAGGTATTGCCTTCGCAGCTCAGCCTTCCCCTGAGGTTTTGGCACAGCCTCCTGGCCTGTTAGACCAAAATACACTTAATCATAAAAACAAGTTTTCCTTTTGTCTTTTTTATTGGAAGAAGAGAATGCTTTTGGTTGACTTATTTATTGTATCTTTATTTGGTCACAGTATTTACCTCTCGCAGGGAGACACTTTTTCCAGGCCTCATAAGATGCTTTAGGGTCCTTCTTGAGCCAGAGTTGGGCCTGGGCATGGATTTCATTACTGTAGGGTTTGACTGTTGTCAGGGACTCAACTGCAGCATCCTGAAACAAAAAAGGAATCATTTTCTCTCTTTTATTTAACTTCCAAGCACATTGCCTTATGATCTTTTTATATCTACACTGCATCACTTTCACACCTGCAACCCTCCAAACAGAAAAGAAAAGCAGGAATTTTCATGGTACTGTTGCAGCTCATTCACCTTATTCTTCTTGCTTGTGGGAGCCGGAGGCTTGATCAGCTTTTGCAAGATTCTCAAGCACATCAAAGTGATGTTCTCCACCACAACTGGCGTCTTTATGTTCACGGACATGAGGAACAAACTGAGGGCTGCGTTGACCAAAAATGAGACGAAAAAAAGAGCACAAGAGAGTTTTAGACAGAACGTTGACCGTAATCACTTATGATTTCACAAATAGAACTCAGGGTGCCTGAAAGCAAAGCACGGAAAATGTAAATTCTGAAGAAGAAATCGTTCTAAGAATTAATCCAAGCATCAGAGGGTCAGAAAAGAGATTGCAGTGTCCTAGGAAACACTTTGGGCTGAACTTCTCCCTTTTTAAATATCACAACCACTAAACCCTCCATGAGCCTGTAGTGTCACTGAAAGGCACAGAGCTCTATAAACTAAGACTCCAAATAAAAACATCTTTTTACAACTTCTCTTACCACAACGCAACCGCAGCTCCCAGCACCCTCCCTCCTTTGAAATGGAGTCTGTCAGTAGAAGCATTTCGTACTGCAGGTTGCTAACCTGTTCAGAAAAACAAAAACAGCCCTTCAACAAGCCACTCAGAAATAACCTTATTGATGTTATTCAGTAGTTCTATTAGGATTTTTTTTCCATTAGCTTCTAGTAGGATGTTCAGGATTACAAACCAAGTCAGGATTGGCCCAGTGGCCTTTGAGAGCAGCCGAAACTTTGGCAATGATGAGGTCGTTCATCTGCTGGGTGGCCTCAGGATGATCTCTGAAGAACAGAAATGAAAGGAGAGAAAAAAGAACATCAACAATGTATTTTCCCTTGTGATTCTTACACAACACTTTTACTTGAATAGAAGTGAGAGAGGGAAATACCTGGTGAGGAGACAGACCAGCTGGCGCACCTCCTCTCTCATAGCTGCTGTACCTCGCCGCAGGTTATACTCAAACAGCTCACGAATAAGACCCTGGAGAACCAGGATCTGCCGCAGAGCTGGGTTAGTGGCCAGAGCACGCAGCAGAGTGATACAGTGACCGGTGACAGCTGAGGCACAGCCGTAACACTTTGTTGAGGAAGTGTGTCCACAGCCAAGAACTGAGAGGGCTCGGTACTGACTGGCAGTGAAGGTAGGCTGATGAGTGCTGCTGCTGCGGGATGACTTAGTGGCAGCTTCTCTCTGCTGTAGATCATACTCCAGGAGCTCTTTGCGAGATGCAAGCACTTTCTGGAACCAAAAAGACAAGGGGAAAGAGTTATTTGAAAAAGAATGGACACAAAGGCTGCGATTACGACACAGAAAAATTTTCCCTCCGTCACACCTGTATAATCTTAGAGAGCTCATCAAAGGACGTCTTGCAGTCTCCACTGTACTCCTGTGCCAGCTGCTGAATATATCTGTTCACATTGGCCGAGGATGTACCAAGTCCTGCACCAGCTCCAGTGTCATCCTGAGGATAATACAGGAGACAATGGTAACATGAGAAAAACATGGCAGAAGACGACAGAAAACAGGCTTGATTTCACCTTTTCAGAAAAACACAAAAATAAAACTCCATAAAAGCATTTCTATGACTGTGACATCTGGTCATACTGAAGGTACTTCTGTTAGGGGATTTCACAAAAGGAAATATTCCAACAATTAAAGGGACCTTGTACATGTTTTTTTCCTCGTAGAAACTGTGGATTGAAACATTTTATTTAGCAACAACGGTCAAAGAGATTTTCACAGTCAACAGAATCTAATCATACCCACGTCTTGTATCAATCTTCAAAGTATTGTTCATGCCCTTCCTCTGACTGACCTGCGGTTTCTCTGGTGCAGCCTCGTTGACTTTTGACAACAGGCTCTCCAACTGTGGTCGGTGACCCATGAGCTGGTGGTAAACCCGGTCAGCTTTGTCAAGAAGTGTGTTGATGTTGGTCACAGCCTGCAGTGAAATCAACAAAATTAATGATGATATTTCTCCAAAACACTTCTAACGGGCCTCAAGCTTATTTTTCTATGAAAGCTGATTTTCTAAAAACATTGTGAGTTGCGTTTTCAAACTGTATTTCAACTGCTTACTTTTTTCCTGTCCTCTTCGTTTTCAATGGGATCCACAGCACAGCACGGTTTTGCATAAAGCATGAAGTCAAATCGGGCGTATTTGCAGAAACCACAAGCATTACACAGGAACGGGTCTTTTTCATCATAGTTGATGGACCTAAAGGTAAAAAGCAATCAATTTTAAAACCAACTGATATAATTTCCAAGTTAGTCTTCCAGACTAGAAGAGAAAAGCTGCTGCTTACCTGCACTTGTGACACTGATACACGTTCTCACCACAGTTGCCACACACTCCTGGATTAGCTGGTACAGAGGCACTGCAGCGTGGACACTGCAGGGTCTCAGTGGAAGCCTGGTAGTTCTCATAAAAATCTGAGAACTCGATCATCAGGTTTGATGCAACGATTGGTAGAGGCAGGTCAATCTTCACTTCTGTTTGTCCTGGGGTCAGCTGGACTTTCTTTGCTTTGTGCCAACGAGCGGGTCTGAAAACAGAGTTCAGTCAACAGCTGTACTTAAAAAAGAAGTACAAACCTGAACAGTGCAACTGTGGTAAATCTTAAGTATTAAAAATTCACTGACTGAAAAAATATTATCAACACATTATCAGAGTAAGAACGATGAAAGGCTTTTTATGGACATACTTGTTCTTCAGCTCCACGATAGCCTGCACAGTCCTGTTGTTGTAGTAGAGGTTGATGGTGCGGACCATTTTTGTGCGTTTAAGGTCACCGATCTTCACCGTGACTTTGCTTATGGTGTGGCTGCCGATAAGCTTGACAACCTGCTGTGTGGTGGTGTAGCGAGTGTCCACTTTGATGGATGACAGTTTGATGTTCTGGAAGACAAACGGAGGACACGCAACAACATTAGAATCACTGGAAAGGAGTTCTGCCAGCACACAATCAGACATGTACACACTAGGGCTGAAACAATTCATCAAATTACTTTAATAAACCAATTTAAGAAATCACTGATGAGTGAACATGTTGATTCAAGCCGACTTAAAAGCACGCTGCGCTCCCCACATGATATTCTAACCATTTGGCGCTTACTGCGTACCCACTGTCATTTATTCTAACTGTGCCTCTGGGACAGAAGTTGAAGTTTGGCTATATTTCCCCTCATACTTTACAAATCAACTGAAGAGTTTTCCTGCAACATTTGTTAAGCAAACCTTACAGGCTGTTGGCTTTCATTCCCCTCTGTTTCTGTGCCACTGTGCAGGGGCACGTCCAGATATTTAGACTGGAGGGCACTGACAGAGGTAGTGGGACAGAGTGTCCCCCTGAAGGACTGAAAACCCTGTAGTGTGCATGTCAGGCCAGTAGTTGGCGATAGAATTGTAGAGTCTTTTGATAGCCTGCCACTGAAGAAGAGGAGGGTTGAACATCTGGTGTAAATATTAAATGCATCAGCCAGTCTAAAAGACTTCAAGTATTTTTTTAAGCCCAGAAATAAAAGATAATTCCTTATATTGCGGCAAGAGGGACATTTTCTTTGTTAAAACCGTAATGGCAAAAACATATTTGGTGAAAGAAACAGAATTTCTTTGCAGATTACTTCATTAATCACCACAATAATTGATTATTTGATTACATCGTCTTCCTTCTCTGTGCTTGTAACTACCCCCAAGGGAGTATCAGAGGTGGATATGAGTTTGTCCCATCATTGTGCCTCAGTGCATTACACGTTGCAGGGGAAGTGTAATTGGTGTTAATACCCCGCAGTGAAATGTAAGCATGTAAGAGTATGTACGGTTAGCTGATAACATCCAGTGTGTGTTAAAACTCAATCTGTAATTTTCCTGAATAAAATCCTGTAAACATTAAGGCTTGTAACTGTGTAAAGGCCTTGCAGTTTTCCTGTACGTACTGAAAAGGGAACTTCTGGGTTGTTGCAAACCAAACAGGGATCACTCTCCAGATAAAATCCATCAAACTCCACTAATCCTGACAGAGTGCTGCAAAGAAAACAAATAAACATTAATAAAAATGGTCCTGAAATTTCATTTTCCTTGCTACAAAACAGCATGTGAATGTGTTCGTACTTGTAGATGTTCGAGTTGGGGTGATTTGTCAGGATGTGGTTCTGTGCTCTCAGGATCTCCACAGCCTTTTGAGAATACTCCTTCAGCTGGAAAAGAAAAGGAAAACCATCAACACCTTTTATCCTTTATTTATTGTAGTGGTTGTTGAGTTTGAGAGAAAAATTATAAACATAATGGTAGCATGACAGTCTAGGGGTGGTGAGAGGGAGCTCAACTGTATTTAAAGAGACACCAAAAACAACTGTGTTGATAAAGGTTATTTTGAGGTGGTCCAAATTCTTCTCTTCTGCGTGACTCATAAAATATTTAAGATAATTTTTTGATCCCTGGGAGGATATTTGGTTTGTTGCAGCATCGAGTCATATACAACAAGAACAAAGTGAAATAGAGTACAAAATAAAAATTAGACTGAAACATAGTTAGGACGTTTTGACGACAGTTAAATGTGTTAAATGATTTTTAGAGCATGATGTCACCTTTAAGGCATTTCTGTGTCAATTCATGTTTCAATAATCTGCTAAAAAGCAAACAGGCACGACAACATTTAGACAATTTATTTCTCTTATCAAAATGTCCTTTATGGAGAGCGATCGTTGTAGTCACAGGAAAAATACAGGCATGCAGGGCATACATCGCAACACACTGGTAAGCAAAATGAGGACATAGAGAAATTCTAATGTTTCTGAAGTGAAAAATTGAAAGTGTCACACTCAACGGGCATAAATAATTGCTTGTGAGGCATTCAAACAAACCTTTTTCTCTGTCTGGGGGGTTTTGAGTGAGAAGTATCCGAGCAGATCCACAAACTGGGCAGCTTTGCGACCATATGCAGGGAGCTCAGGCCAGATGGCCCAGGTCAGCTCCAGTAGAAGCTCCTGCTGAGATTTACTTGAGTTCCTGCAGAGAGATTCACACATCAGCCTAAAAAAGGAATTAAGTTTGACAAAATATATTTTTGCTTTTGGATCCGAATTCTATCGATTGTTTTGTTTATCTTTAGAGTTATCACTTTCAATCAAACTTTTTAAAAAGACCAATAAAGGTCTCATGAATTGAAATGAAGCATAAACAGACATTGTTTCTTATTAATTGTGTTAACTGAATTAAGTTCAAGCTTGGAAACGAACTCTTGTGGATGTTTAAAGATTTTGAATTCTACAGTACCTGTAGATATGAAGAGCCAAGCAGTGGGCTTGCCAGCGAACAGCGGATGAGTTTGACTCCAGCAGGAAGCAGCGCAAGAACTGGATGAGGGTCTCTTTGTCTGCAAATTTGTTGAGCTGACTGACCAGAGCCATGCAAAGCTGATCCTCCTGGCTGCTGACACCATCCCCTGTTGTCAGGCCATGAAAATTAAACCAAATGAGCAACACTGGCATCTAGTTTCTTGTTTGATATCATTATATCCTCTGCAGGATATTTTGGGGGCTGAATGTGTACCATCAATACAACAATTAGTGTTATTAGAAAGTCTGTTATTGCCTCACCCTCTTTGTCTTTATCCTTGTCCTCCTTTTTGCTCTTTTTACTGGAGGACTTGCTCTGTGAGGATTGGGAAGCTCCTGTCTGTCCAGCACTACCAGAGCCTCCCCCTGAGAATGATGAAGAAGAGGAGGAGGAGCTGGCCAGCACCTTACTGCCACACAGGGCACAGGAGAGAAGTTGCAACAGCACTGGAGAAACACCCTCATCCACCAGGAAGCTGACCTGAAGGAGGAAGTACAGAACGGCTGGAAAGAGAAGAAAAGCAGAGGGAAAAGAGTCACAGAGAGAGTTAAAAACATCAGCCGTGAAAGTCTGTTTCGAGTAGCAGAATCTGAAATAAAACCCACTTACAGTCATCCTTCATGCAGAACTTCTGCCAGTTGATTGTCCTCTGAGTGGCAATTTCTGCACAAGCTTTCAGATGCTCCATCTGCACAAAGTCAAGTAAACAACAAAGTAAAAAGTAAGCATTTTATCTTCTCAAATATATGCACATAATATGAAACTAGCGTGTTCATGGAGCACCCACCAGACTGATGAGAGTGTCATACTGCAGAGCGGACCCAGAGGAGGCTGTGACCACACCAGCTCGCAGGAAGATGCCCTGCTCCTCCAGCAGCTTCTTGATGCTACGCACATGGGAGTCAAGAGTGTGCAGATCGCGCAGCTGACGGTACTTTTCCTTTGACCCACAGATAAAGAGCAACAGCTTCCTCACCTGCCGCCTGACAAATGGCGTCTGTTGAATCATCAGATACTGGAGAGACAAGAGTTCAGTGATTTTGTTATTATGTCCCGTGTGTATACTGCTACTTAAAAGAAAAATCCCTCAGGTGTTAACTTTGTGGTTTACCTCAGACAGATAGTAAAACCAGGAATGGTCAAAGACAGGAGGCGGGATACGCGGGTTGGTGTCTGCAATCTTTTTGATCTGATACGGCAGCCGCAGCACCATTTCGGTCAAAAGCTGGGAGTAGGCTTCAAACACATCAGCAGCATGTCCCTGAGGAGGAATAAGTCCACATTAACATTACTGCAACAAAAGAATCTTCAAATCTTTACAGATGAGATGTTTTCCTTTCTGATACCTTGACATATTGGCGCAGGAAAAAAGGGCTCATATCAGGAGGGGAGGACGCTGTGTGTGGACGGAGGAGCTGGCTGGCAGCCACAGGCTCTTCTTCACCTTGTTGACTCTTCCAAAACTCCAACAGGGATTTCAGCACGTGGAGACAGTAGTCAATAGCACCCAGGCTCAGCAAGGCAGTCGCTGTGGCGTTGGAAATAAGTGAGGAAGACTGAAAAAGAGACAGAGAGTTCACATGTATTTAGACATTCATTCAGGAAAAGAAAACAGTTGTGAAGACATGTGGTCACACAGAGAGTTGTGAGCATTCAGCTCCCAAAAGACTCAAGATTTGTCGTGGAAATCTCTAGGATGTCTAATTTCTAATGACTTCATATAAGTGAAGTGGATGAATATGGTTCAGTGTGCATTTTTTAAAACTTCCAGCTATTACATTAGATCACTAACGAAAAGAGAGAAGACATACCTCAGAGGATGATTTGGAGCCAGATTTGGTTCGAGACATGAAGACACTGAGCAGCCTCATGATGACGAGGTGAACTTCATTGATGGGGCTGCGTTCATTCTTCTTGGACACATCCTATAGAGGGATATAATGCAGTTTGTTAAAAAAAACAAACAAACAAAACACTTTGTTCTGCTTATTCCATCATGAAGAGATTGTGGTCACCTTCTTATGCATGCCAAGCTCAGCAATAAGCTGTGCAAGTAGGTCATCCAAGGCACCCTTATCCTTTTCGTCCTCTCCATCCAGGTCAGAGGTCAACATGAGGATAACTTGCATGTAAGGAATGGCTTGGACTCCGCCGACATTGTGGAGCTGAGAAAGGTGCTGAAGCAAACGCTCCAGCAGCATAAGACGAACCATGTGAAGCCTAACAAAGCACACAAAACAGGAAGCAGTTTTTAGTATATACACAGTCAAGTTACAGCGTCCTTGGAAAAAGCTGTTTGTCGTCAGCAAAACTATGGTGCATCATTTGTCACATGTTCTCTTGCTTTGTATTTGGGGACTCTGACCTGTTACTTGTGTGGATGTCTCCCTCAGTCTCTCCTTCTCCTTCTGAGCCATCACCCTCCTGCTGGGCTGTGGTGGTACTGATGGCTCCAGTACTGGAACTGACACTGCCTGGACCAGCTGGGTGTCCCTCTACTGTTGTGTCCCCATATGCACTGCTGCGTCCTGACACTGTACAGACATATGAATGTGTAACAATTAAATGATAAATTCAAACTGAGGTATGAGGAAATATAAAGACTGATATCATATCTGTAACTCTGTTCAAAAAATACTGTAATGCAATTATGTAAATAGAAAAAGACGGAAAGCAATGGAGAAATATTTGGTGTTTTCAAGGTCACTTGAGTTTTCTGAAGTTCCTTACCACTGTGCTCCCCTGCTACTGAGTCGATTGCAGAACCTCCACTCTCTGAGCCAACACTGCCGCCATGCTCAGCTGGGGAGGTCCTCAGCGTGGAGCCGTCAGTGGCAGCTGTACTGCCCTCATCATCTGATGCCGGGGCTGAAATAATAGCAATAGCTGTAACGGTAAATACACCGCGGTCATCTGGCCAGGATACATATTTATACTTCTGCACCATCAAACAATAAAGCATAACAATACATCAAAAACACTTCACACTATTCTGCAACAAAAACCTGCTGTGAGAATTAATTCCAAATAGTTGCTTCATATGTCAGACTGTTTGACAGATTGTTTGGACAGAATAAACATTCGCTTCACTGGTCAAACAGAAATCCTGAGTTTCTTTTTAATGTCTCTTTCTTAAAACTTCCTCTCATAAAATATACATATATTTTTTTTGCTGTGAAGTCTTTTTTAAAACACTATAGATATATGAGACATCTAGCAGACAAAAATTCTCGCAGGTGTTTTGTTTTGTTTTGTTTGTTTTCCTGTTACCTGATGCTGTGGTGTCTGAAAGGGTTCCAGCATCAAGTGAGGAGGAACTTGGGGCCTGGCCAGACAGGCCAAGGCTCTGAAGGCCGAGTGCACTGCTGCTACTACCTAAATTAGGAAAATTGTAAAATATGTAAAATGCATCTACAGAAAATATCAAGCAAAGTGACATGTCATATATGACGTGTGAACTCATGCTTATTTATTCAAATTGCAAATCTCATTTGCAACTTAAAACTGTTTTTGCATGAGAACAGAGTGTCGAGGTAATCGGATTGTTTTGGAGGCATTAAAGAGTAGCTATGCTTAGTGACCCCAACCCTGACTTCACACCTTCTTTGGAGGCCAAAACAACTCATTTCTCTACAACTGTTCCATCACAGATTTATAAAGAGTGCCTTAATTTGATTTCAGGCAGTCTTTGTTTTCTAAAAAAAAAACAGATTTCTATTTGGCTGATTACCTTGTTGATCCTGCTGAAGGCTGAGAGCGATGGCCAGCTCTACCATAGTTTCATCATCTGCATCTGGAGGAATGTCCAGCATGGGGGGGAAACCCTCAGCCCCAGCCAGCAGAGCCTCAAGAGGGGACGGGTTTCCATTATTCACATTTTCTGCCGTCTCTAAGACCATAGATTCTGACTGAGAAGACAAAAAACAACATCCATATTCAGACAAGCTGGAGACTGAGATCAGAGTTCAGGTTTGCTCTTAATATGCCAATTTCCTCACAGAATGTTAACCCAGAGTTCATTGCTCACCACCATCTCAAAGTCCCCATGGTCCACTTCATTCTGCTCCTGACTCTCCTGTCTGCCTTCCTCTCCTCCAGTCAGCACTGATGACTGCATTTTGTCATCTGCATCATCATCATCGTCGTCGTCCTTGTCTCCTGATAGGGAAAATTAATATCTTTACTCGGGCTTCATCGAAGGTTTTTGCTTAGACATCTAGCTATATAAGTGTAAAACTTCTGATACTACAACTGCCCTAATGTCTTGCAATGCTTCAGCATAAGTACTCAAAAGATGCAATGCCCCATGAACAGCACCATTATACAATCATGCACAACTTTCAAAACAAGCAGGCTTTCTATAAAGTCTGCACAAACTTACCCATAGGTGTGTTAGAGCGTGGGGGAGACGGAAGGGTCACGTGTCTTCTTTTGTTTCGTGGTCGAAGAACTCTGATCAGAGCCTGCTTGCATGCAAAACTCACAGCCGTGTCCTGAAATTGGTTAAACACAGCACAGTTACCTGCTGACAGTCAATGCATTTTGTTTTTAGCAGTATTTCAGTTTCTGTCCTCTACTATCCTGACCTCTTAAGACCAGGTCATAAATAGCATATGTTATAGCAAAAACATAAACAACCCAAATCCTGAGAGATTCTCAAGGTTTCCTAAACATCTATGTAACCATGATTCCAGTCATCACTGGAGGAACTTTACTTACCGGGCACAGCAACATCTGCATGTAGATTTTGGAGGCTACATTGATATAGTCCAGTTCACATGTGCAGTATGCATGGATAATGTCCACCAAAGCATTTACTGTTGCTTCCACATGAGTTAGTCCTTAAATGGGGAATAAGAACATAATTACAATGAGTGTTTTAAGTGGGTGCACAGTGCATGATTACTAAAAAATCCAAATGTCAGGAAACAGTCATGTTCTCCGTTTCAGTGCTTGTATCTTTCCATTTTCGCATGCAGTTACCCTACTGCATAGTTTTGGGATACCAAGCTCTGTACTCACCAGGCAGGCAGGCAGGAGCCAGAAAAGCATTCTTTGGTTTAAGGGCATGAAGCTTCCAGAAGTTATTCATCAGCTGTGTGATGAAATTACAGCTTTCACTGTCCGTGTGTTTTTGCCATTCTTCAGTCACGTCTGGAGTTTGAACAGAAAATCAGAAACACGGTTTCTTTGACACCACAGTATTTTTTGAAATTTCATTTGACCCTGTCACTAAATAATGGTAACCTAAACACATATAGTCTAGAAAAACTCACACATTAACAGATCTTAAGGTTGGCTTTTTTTTGTGGGAACATTAAGCACCAGCAGATTGGTCTCTTACCAGAGTCATGGTGTGAAGACTTGGTTTCTGTGAAGTGCACCAAGTTGTTTGGTCTCATGATGGCTATGGAGCGAGCAGTGATCACAAGCCTCTGAAAGACATCAGGGTCGAGCTCTCTCCCTTCTCTGGTGCAGCTGTTCAGACAATGCACTGCATTACTCAGAAGAGACTGGTCCTGATGTGAGAGAAAAGATAACAGACGCATTAGTTCCCATGAGGGGTTCAAAATGACAGGAAAAACATTCAACACTAAAAATGATTAGCTTAGAATTCTCTCTCTCTTTTCTTTTGGGGTAGTGCAATCATTTTTTTTTTGTAAAATATGGATTATGGGATGCAGAAAAACAGATTTCTAATATCTCTTCATACATGACTGAGATGTAGCATACGCAAGCACTAATAAAAGATGTTTGGTTTTGGTTTGATTCTCAGGTAGCCCGATATACATTTACAGTTTGTCTAAAGTCTCTGGCAGTTAAGAACACCAGGAAAAAAAAGGTAATTTCAACGTCATAACCAGGAAAGAAACTGAATCAGAAAAGTTTTCTAAAATACATATTTCCTCTTTGGCTCCTTGCATCAAAAAATAAATTTATGGTTCATCAAAAAAAGAGTTTTTATTTTCCCAAGGTCAAAGTTGATTCTTTTTTTATTTTACATCAAAGTGCTTGAGTCGTATTTATTATCTATGCAAATAGAAGCATGCAGATATAATTATTCTTCTCATTAACCTTGTGGTTGTGGTAGGCAGTTCTGCTGGTGTGCAAGCTGGCAAGAAGTCCCTTGGTTTGGTGCTGAACACCAGTTGGAGTAGGCATAGACAGGAGTAAAGTAGCCAATTCCAGCGCTGCAACCTTGTTTTTCTCCTGACAAGATTAAAAAACAAACAGTCAACACTAAAAATGTATCTAAAGGGTCATAATTCAAACATCTTATTCATTTTAATGGGAAGAAGACATTTTTTCATCAGATTACCTTTTCATTGGAGGAGCCAACAGCAAAGCAGTTTTCCAGAGCCTCCAGAGAGCTGACTACCAACCTGAAACAGAGATTGAAAATTAACCCTGGTTCTATAGTATATATTTCCTTCAATCAACAGATGAAACACAAAGAACAGCATTTCTCAACCTGTTACAGTCTGCACTGATCTAAATGCCAAAACAACACTGAATGCGAAGAAATATCAGGAAGCAAATGACTTGTTTTGTTTAAAGTTTGAAAATGGTGCATGGCATGTTTAAAGTCTCAGGCACAGACACACAAACCAGCAAACGTGCACAAAACCATACAAACAAGCAGAGAAAGGGCAGTTACTAACCGGTCCAAGGTTGATAAGGACTCAGTTTCACAACTTTTTATTGTATATTTGGGAGCAAAAGAAAAAGAACAAAAAACAAAGTGTGAGGATCACAGAAAGAAACAAGTGAAATTAAATGATTCAGTTGAACATAAGAAGCATGCAAGAAAAGATGATGCCACAATAGCCATGCACTAAAGACTCTAAAGACAACCAAACCTTTGTATTACAAGTACAGGCCTGCCCTCGTTAACTTGTGCTACCTAGCTGACCTCATGAAAAGTAAAGACAGGCTATGCTAGTATGGTTAATATTTTTAAAGACCAGTTAAGACAGTTTGTCAGTCACACAACCCTGATACCAAAGAAGTTGTAACGCCAGGTGAAACTGTATTCAGGTGTAACTTAAGTTAGAATATCATAGCTAGGGATTTTATTTGATTTTTTGTCACTTAAAATAGTCAATTTTACTACTTGCATGTTATTACTTCACCTGTAAGCACAAATTGCATTATTTCAAGCCTTTTTTATTTTGCTGATTTTGTCCACATCCAGATCAGCTGAAGCTGTATTCTAGTTTGTTGCAAAAATTTCAATGAAAGGGAAAAAAAAAAGAGATAGTCGCGTTACTGTTTAAAATTTACACTTGTAGTCTTGTGCCGTCTCATGAGCGTTGCATTCTGGGTAGCCTCCAATTCAAGCGTGCAGTATTGCATGTACACAAGTTCAGTGGGCCTCACACGGGAGAACATGTGAAACAGATCTGATGACTTTAATATCAAAACTAGCTGGACTAAGTTAAATGGAACTAATAAGCTCAAGATATATTTTAGTTACTATTTTTCACTATTCATTATTGTTAAAACACAAAACTAAAAGTGTGCATCGCATCTTCATTTTCTTAGCTCTTTAATGAAGTCTATCTCTGCAAACCCAAAAGTTGGATCAGGACTCAGCAATGAAAGATATTCAATGTAAAAAACAATCAGATTGTATCGGGGCCAAAAAAAAAAACAAACAAAAAAAACATGATATATAAAAATATATCTTAACCCTTGCCCCGCTATGACTGAGAATACTCGGTCAGCCCTTTTGTTTCCATCAGTGCTGAGACCGAGAATGTTCGGTTTTTGTTAGGGATGCACCAAAAGTTCAGCCACCAAAGATTTTCAACCAAAAATCTACACTATGTCACCAGGTAACGATTGTGGTAAACTTAATATTCTGCACGAGCAATTCCAACATCATGAATTGAACTCATCAACCCCTAAGCAGATAGTCCATACCTCTCGAGTACACTGCCACCGGTGGTTGTTGGTGTAGCTATGTCTCCATCCGAGCTGCCATTGCCTTGGTTGAGGTTGGGACTGCAGACATTGTTAACTGATGCAGAGGAAAAGTCCTCTGGTGGATCCTCAGGCCATCCAAACTGCTCCTTGGTTTTTCCGTAGATCTTGATCGAGTCAAGCATGGTGACTCCAGCTGGGTCAACTGATGCTCCAACTTAAAAGTAACAGAAATATAAACAACATGCAACATCAGAATCCAATAAAAAGAGACGAGCTATTATCACATCTTAAACTTACACCCACACACAGTGTTGTAACCACAACTACTTAGATGTTTGCTATTATGTGATATGCATTAGGCTGAATCAATAAACTTAACATTTAAAGACATTCAATCTGTGAAATATGTGCACTATAAAGTGCAGTTTCAAGGGGAAATTAATAAACAGAAAAAAATATCCTTTAAATGCAGTTTACATTAAAATAGGAAATGCTAGAAATTCCCAGGGCAACTTTAATCTTTTACTCCATGAATGACCACTTTAATTGCATATTGTAGCTAAGATAAATAGACACAGTGACTTCTACTACTACTAAAATGTTAAGCAACACTACTGTATTACCAGATGGAACAGGTTAGTATCAAAATGAGACAAATATACTCATGACTGCACACTGATGCTTACTAAAGATGCACAGCTTCTTGTCTGCCTGCAGAGCCTCCTCTCTGGTGAAGGGGAAGTCAAACCAGCGGGCTCTTGTCAGGTTGATCTGCATGGTACGGCCGAAGACCTCCACATAGGAAGGGGCCCTCTCAATGGCCTGCGTGCCCACCTGCACCCTCATGCCTGTCATCACCATTGAGCTGTTGTTGTTGACTGCCTCCACAGTGAATCCCCCGGGCTGGAAGAGAAACAAATTGAATATTAACTGATATCAATCATTTAATATAAGAAATGGCAAACTGCATGTTTCTCATTTACACAGTGTGTGTATGAAAAAAGAATTGGAAAAAACATTTAAGACCAATACTCAAAGCAAAATAATCAGTAAGTACAGAAAAAGTTGGCATAACAACATACTTGCAAAATATTGATGGAATACTGTAACTTTCACTACTCTGATCTTTGTATCAATAATTCTTTATTGGTTATACGTCTTTCATTACAGCAGCAGAGAAAGGATACATGAAAAAGAAACACACAGGGCTAACACCAACAATTCGTTCAATAAGAAAGAGAAATCACTGCAGTCTTTAATTTCTGTGACAGAATCATCTTTAGTGATGTACCTTTGTATTCGCCACATACATCCCAGTTGAGTTCAGCCTGTGTTTGATCTGCTGTCCGTTGTAGACCTGCAGGAGGTCATTGCCTCCAAACTCCACCTCTGTCAGCTGCTGGTTGTGTTCAAAGAAGTCCACTGGGAAGGTCACCTGACTGGATGTCCTGGTAGCTGAAAGTAAAATTATTGCATAAAATATCTGTTGCAGACATGAGATTTGGCAGCATCTAGAAAAAACAATGATTACTCCAGTTTAAGGAAAAAAACACAAGTATTCAGTCCAAGGTTGTGGATTCTGGCTTGGTCACAATGTCAATGTTGGTTAAGTGATTGTTTTGAGAAGTATTAAGCCATTCCTCAAAGCGTGGCTATTTCATTTGTATCCTCATATTTTCATAACTTTTATTTATGCTGTAACTTACAATCTTAAATGAATTAACTGAATGCATCTTATTGAGCTTCAACTCACTCGTTGCAGCGGCTTTGCGCTTGCGAACAGGCTTCATGATGCTGATGCCACAGCTGGGCTGCAGCGAGGGCTGGAGCCAGTAAGAGGTGTTGTCAACATTAGCCATGTAGATTCTCAGGCTTCCGTCCTCGCAGAGGAGAATCATAGTTGTGCGTTGTTGCTCATTACTGGCAGTGTGCCGAATGGCCACCATGTCCTGAATCTGGGGAAAAGAGAAAATCCATTGATGTTAACCCAAAGAAACACATTTAACTTCAGACATGCTTTTCTCACTAATATAAATATAGATAAACCTTCCTTTCAACAGACAATGGTTTGTGGCATCAGCAAGAAAGCGTAAGAGAAAAAAAAGTGCAAGATACAAGAGCCACATGTACCATTAGTGCAAATTCTGTTTTGACTTCTTTCATTCACAGCATTTCTCTTTAAAAAAATGTACTTTCTATCCTCTAAGGTGCTTGTAAACCAAATTAAGGTTTGGGCAAGGCAAGGTACCTTACCTTAGCTTTGGCTGGCAGTGTTTTGATCTCTTGAATGAGGAAGGTGTCTGGCTTCACCATGATCACAAGCGGTATGCCTGTTGTCTGCTGCACGCAGCACACAAGGCCGGGGTGGTTCATGACCTCAGACCACTGGCACAAAGCTGGTGACATCTTACTGCTACTCCCGTTGGAACTACGGGGCAGGATGGTCAGAGAGAGAGAGAGAGGTGGTTACTTAATAAGCACTTCCTGTTACCCATTCCCCCTTTGGTTGATGAATGCATCATAGCTCGTGTTCAAGCAATGTTACCCTTTCATGTTGATGGGGAAAAGCCTCTGCACCTCCGTAGTGCTGCGACTCACTGTTGCTGCAAAGGATTTGCCCTGGCTGTAGCTGAAGAAGAGCATCTGGAGCACATGTGAGTAATAAACTGACACACCACCCCCGGCAACTTGCCCGTTGCTGTCCTGAAATGACACACAAAGAATTTCAATAAATATTGCTTTAAACCACTTTATGCTGAAAACATGTTAAAAATATTTTAACAATTTTGTGTTCTAAGTGTATCAGGGCTACCTTCAAGTCTTCATGGTTTATCTCAAGAACATTTGTGACATAGAAGGGGCCATGTTGGGCACTGCTGGACTCATCCATGAGCTGGGTGTACATGTAACCTGCTGAGGACATGATGGCAATAACGCTCTTCCCCTCTTCATTGAAAAGGAAGGTAGCATCACGGATCTTAGAGCTTGGTAGCAGGAAGTAGTACATGGGGCTCAGGGCATCCACAGATAAGTCATAAATCTGCATAACAAAAAAAGACAAATGAAAAAAAATGTGTATATAGAGAATATATCATTATTTAAAAAAGCATTGCTAAAATTGATGCATGTCAAGTTTTTGACAAAAAAAAGAAACAATAACAGTTTGTTGATGATGAATCTTGTTTTCTTTTTTTCACGCTACACACCTTGACAAAGTCTGCAGTGATGATGGCGAGTTCAGTTTGTGAGCCTGGTAACCAGATAGCTTTTATGATGAAGTTACCAGTGGCCAGTTGTGGGTGTAACACCAGATGGTCTGACACAGAACCTGTGCTGCTGAAAGTCAGAACATGGCAGTCCTAAGAAAGAGAGAAGAAGAAACAAAACAGTCAAACACCAAGTACCTTTGGTTGCCAAAAATATTAAAAGTACGGCAAAAAGAAAATTAGTTTTTTTTTTCATGGCAAATTAAATTTTCTCGTCTGTTTCTTCTAAAAAAAAACCTCCACGTCAAATAACAAATAAACAAACCAAAACAAGCTCGTATCCCCTGGGCTTACTTATGTTAATTAGTTTTGTAGTTGTCAGAGAAGTAAGACGTTACAGGCAAACACTTTGCAAAGCTTACATGTTGTTAATAAAAAAGCACTGTCAACATTATGCAACTCACAGTGAGATAAATTTGTTCAAAATCTGACGCTGCAAAACTACTGAAAATACTTGACTATGGCAGCCATGTTGTTGTTGTTGTTTTGTGTGCGTATGCGTGGTAAACAAGGGGGGAGGGAATGGACTGCAAGTGTTCAATGGTTTAGTTGAAGGGAGATAAGAGAAAATCTAGATTTTCATTTTTTCAGACATTGTCCTGAACCCTCATTACAATTTATCAGTCAAATTTACCAATCCTATAGGCTTCCTCCAAATGCTACCATGGACTCAGAAAGGCCACAAAAGAGACAAGCCTTCATTTCAAGGAAGCTGGTTTTCTGACCTTAAGGCCGCACACTGCCAGGTAATCCTCATTACAGGGGTTTCCTGTGAGACTGAGCACAGTGAAAGGTACTGGTGCAGAGGCCAGACGGGTCAGTGTTAGTTTCCTCTTGCTTGAGTCAGCCTGTTTCAGGAGAGTAGACAGCTGCAGAACAGTTATCTGTAAAGTAGGAAATGGAGAGAAAATTACTTAAAGGGTTTAAAAATAGGAGAAAACTAATTTACACAAGTATTAAGAAAAATACATGAAACAGGAAGAAACAAAAAGGGTCATTTAACAACTTAAATATACAAATTAAAAAAAAGAAAACACTGCTGTTCCAACTGGGCCCTGCTGAGAGCACAGGTTACCCAAGGTCCAAAACACAATAATAACAATTAAAAATAATAATTGAATTGTGGATTTCAAATTAAATTCAGTTTGTTGGTGTGTTAAGCTTACCTTTCCTTTCTCGTGGCTCACTGCCAGGTGCTGGCGCCGGCCATGGGGCGAAGACAGAACACACATAGCAACCCGACGCAGGACATGTGCGCTTATGAGCTGACGAATGGTTTGTCCCTGGTCACCACTGTAGTTCATCCTCACATTCTCAAAAGCCCCTTCCTGCGAGCCGAGTGTGGGCACCTTGGAAAAGCACAGCAAATAACAAAATGTATAACCCATGATGTGGAAATGTTTACAGAAACTGAAATGAATTGTTCAGATCTTATTACCATTAACTGGTCTGTCATCTCTACTGTTTTGTCCTGGGTGTGCAATTCATTAAGAGCTTGCTGAGCTCTGCTGCTGCTTCCCACTGCTGACGCCTGCTGGAAGTTGGTCTGGATAGCTTCCATGAGAAACATGAGCATCTCCAGTATGACTGCTGCAGTTGATGAACCAATCTGTTGTGAAGAAAGAGCCAAAAGCTTGAGTAACAACGTCCAGCACAGTGCATATGAAAGAGATCTAAAACTTCTTCATGAGGTGTTCAATCATGTTGAGTATCTGAGCAGGAAAAAAAGAAACCTCGACAGAAAACTGCATGAATCTGATGATTAAGCCATGATAGATAAAATAAAAATATCCAAACCACTTGAGTCAGCAACTCCTCCTGGCAGCCTTCAATACTCTTGCACACACTGCTCTTCTTCGGTCTGTCTTCATCACCAGGTTTGCCATCGCAGATGGTGACCTTGCTCTTGTCAGAGGGTGAAGAGTTCTGGTGGCGGATGGCACTGTCAGGCATTCGCAGTTCGCTCTGGAATGCAGAGGACTCTTTCAGAGTGGAGCCGATTCCGCTGCTAGGGCTGCGTTTGACCAAAGCCTGTGGATGGCACGATAAGAGGCAGAGCAGTGAGAATAGCAACACAATGGATAAACGACAGCACATATAAGCAATTCTAGCAGCACAACAAATACAAGCTTTTGTCAAGACGGCATATTCTCAGTTTACTTCTTTAAAAAAAATGATAACCTACTTTCACTCAAACATTGCTAGCTACCCCACAATGTGGAGTATATAAAGTATTAGAAGAAATGAACCTTTTAAAGGGGTTGGTTGGAGGAAATTCTACTTAATCTTAACTGCCCCCATTGCAAAAGTCTGACTGTTAATATCACAAGAATTATGTCAAACTGTATTCATCTCTGTAATCTGATGCATGCTTTTACCACACAGTTATCTCTCTGAACAGAAGCAACATAAGCCAGTATAATCACACAGGAAAACAGACGACTAATGGTAAGCTAAAGATAAAATGTAAATGGTGGTTTGTTCATCATCACATGCACACTTAAAAATCCTCTATAAAACTAGGAAAACTTTCCTTTCCACTACACAAAATACTGATAAAAAATGTTATTCGCTCATTTCTGGCCACATACGTGGGCTAGCTATAACCCTGACCGAATGAAATGACTGGATGGAAGTCAATGGGGGAGTGACTTGCAAGCCAAAGTTACCGCTGTTGTTCTCTTCCCATGATGACCTGAGGTATTCGGTCTCACCTGGCAGCTGCCATCCTCTTTGGCACCGCAGTCACAGAAGAAAGAGCCATATTTGGCATAGGAGATCTCATGGTCTTTGTGACAGACCTTGGCGCACACTGTGCACACACCTACCCCATCCACCATTTTACAGGTGTGACAGTGGTACCTGCAAGAGAAACAAACAACCAAGACTTGTACGTCAAATCATCATCAATGATTTCAACAGAGGCAGGAAATAATAACCTCAACTTGACCAAAAAACATGAAACAACCCAGTGTCTTAGTGGAATTAAAATAAAATTACAAAAGTTCAAATATTTACCAGTGTTGGTTCATAAACTCCTTCTGTGTGATGGTAAAGGTGCAGAGTTTGTTGCATAGAGAGTCTTCATCCTACACAACAATGACAAATATGTTAAGTATAATAGTTCCAATTAGCAACCAAGAACCTAGCAAAAAAAAAAAAGAAAACAAGCCACAAATATCCCAAATTGAGTTAATTTACTTAAATGAATCTCGGGGTTAAGAGCTCAATTGCTGGTTCCTTCCCAACCAAAATATGGATTTGAGAACTTTTCAACAAATGCAGATGATCAGACTCAAAGACTTCTCACTGAACTGTATACAGAAATAGGAATGCAGGCAGCACTTCTAACAAGTATACAGCAACAATATGAACCAAGTCATTTTTATAACTGTTCTGTGCTGCATTGGTTTTAATTTATTGGCCAGTTAAAAAAACAAAACACCTTAAGAACATAACCAACTGCTGGGATAAATTCATTGTTTTTATTTTTTTACTCTACTGAATGCTGCAATGAAACAGACAAAAAGTAAAGAAAGAGTATTTTGGGCAAAGTAGCGTGTACGGTGTTAAAATATTTGAATTTCCTAAGTTTCTTCAGCTTAAGTTTGATCCAACAGATGGATCCAGTCTGCTTTCTCAAAACGGGAAAACACATTGCAAAGATAAATGGGTATCATCTCACAGAGTCTTCAGCCTGGGAATCATCCTCCTCAACCGCAAGCTCCTCTACCCAGTCTGAGTCCACTTCCATCGCCTTTTCTTCTCCCTCCATCAGCAAAGCTGAGGTGCCTTGGCCACTGCTCTGCCGCAAGGCATTCATCACATCAGCCAGATAGGAGATGATGTGACAAGAGCATTCCAGCATGCTGGCGTGCTGAAATCAAGGAACAGGTGTACATTGAAAAGACCTTTTCACCCAGGTTACATAAAAGTGATATAATACTTTGAATTTGTGTAATATTAAAAAAAAAAACATACTTTTCCTTGAGACAAGTTTGTGCTCACTTTTTCCACAACATTCTTCTGTGTGAGATACTTTTTGCTGTGGAAAAAAAACAGAATTTTTGTTTTTGTCATCATAAACTGAAGAATATTTCTTCTAAATCAAGCAAACGTGTTTAAGTCACTGACTAGACAAGAAATTTTCTCCAGTCCTCAGTTACTATGTAATCAAAGCAATTTTATGCTGCAGTCTTTCTGATGACCTAAGTAATACACCTCCTGATGTGGATGTGATCATGGAATAGCACATCGGAGGACCTGATATCTTACCATCTGGTCAGCCAGTCAATTGCTGCTCTGTGAAGCTGCAAGTGGCCCGCCCCCTGTCCAGCGCTGGCAAGTGTAGCCATGATGACCATGAGCTCAGGGAAGCCTGTTCCATCTCCATTGGCCAGCATGTCAGTTGCCATGGGAATGAGTGTGCTCAGGAGAACGGTGCACACTCCCTCCCCTACCTGGCTGTTGTCTCTTACAATGTGAGTGGTGAGCAGTTGAAGAAGCTGTCTGTTTTCTTGCACTATTTCAAGCTGCTCCGAGTCCTTTGGTGGTGCCGCTGTCATGCGCGTCAGCCATGACTGGAGACGAGAGGGCTCCACGCAGGCGAGCTGGGCCAGAGATCCACAGAGACATAGGAGGCTGGGATTTGGGCTTTTCTCCGCTAGATAAGACAGCACCAGCATTAGATAAAGGAGTATTGAAAAAGTTGTTTCATTAGCAGCATACAGCTCTGAAATATTCTCGTTGCAGGGATTGGGTTACTTTACAAAACAACCAGACGAGCACAGTGGCCTAGTATGCAAAAGTGAAGGAAATAAAATATACATACTGAGCTGGAAAAGTTTGGTGAAAAATTTCAGCACCCGGTTGCAGAACTTTGCTGACAGGTTTTCATTGGCTGTTGCCATCATTATCTGGACGAGCTCTCCGCTGGACAGAATAAAAAAAACAAGATAAAATACATGAGGTGGATGTAATAGCCTTGGAATAATGCAGCCCATGTTCCCTGCTGAACAAATACCTAAATGAGAAGAACTCTTCCATTGCCTTGCGGACTTGGCTGCTCTCAAGCTGCTTCTCAAGGTACTGAAGGCATTCCTCAAGGACAGACTCATCCAAACCACTACCACAGAAAAAACAAACCAGAGCTCTAATTTTTTTTTTTTTTTACAGAGGATTACAGACTGACAATTCCACAAAAACAATACATTTGAGTAGACGGAGAGCTAAAGAAATGTGAGTTTAGTGATGATTTAGTAAACAGACTGTTATGTCACATGTTGTACCTGTTAGGGTCTGAGTGGTTGGCAATGATGTTGTAACACCCAGTCACCAAACGCTCATAGATGCGGGCCAGGAAGGCATCTGACTCTGATGGGCCGAGGATGCGCTCCAGCGAGGTGCTGCTGATCTCAGCCACACTCTCTGTGCTGCTCTCCAGCAGGAGGGGCAACAAAGTGCGCACAACCTGTGAGGGATTCAGCTCCTCCGTGCTGGAGAGGCAAACATGCAGTGACATTCATCACAAACATTTTTCTTCTGTGTGTAAATTTCAGATTTTTAAAAGGACAGGAAAAATAACTTACACAATCAGGTCACCAGTGAGACGAACCAAAGAGAGTACGATGTGCTTTAGAGACGAAGCCAGCGGCAGGGACTGACAGCTCAACGTGCCCAGATGAGCTGCTTGAATTGCACTGATGTAGCTTTCTGACGGGATGGTATCATTGGCAAAGGCATTTCGCTGACAAGACAAAGAAATATGACATAAGTTAGTTGTGTACCAAAGGTTGTCTTCAAATTTCATAAAAAGAAGGTGGATAGTGCGGAAAATTCAAGGGATTTCATTTGATTTTCATTATTCAATGCCTCACAAAGTAAATACCGCTGCAAAGATTTGATTTGAAGATGAGCAGCCAATGAGCATTTTAATCTGTACACCTAATCACTTACCCATGAGCCAATGTTTGGGAATTCATTGGTGTGGATGCTGTTCCAAGTCTCACATATTGTCTGTACAGCTGATGGCAGGTTCTGCATAATGCTGTGACCTGTAGAGTTTCATTTGGGAAGGGGTTCATTAAATCAGAGAATATACTTAAAAGATGGTAAAATAAAAAAAAACTATTTAACAATCCTGCTCTTTAGTAAATGGTTTGCATACCAAGCATGTTAGCCTTGCAGCGGGTGGAGCCAATAGACAGAACTGCAGCATAACCCTGGAGCTTGGCATCTGTAAGCTTGTTCTCCCCTTCCTCCGGTATGTTCATCAGAAGGTATGACCTGATCACAACAGGTTTGGTTAAAATTTCATCAAGCCAAACACATAATTAAGCTGCAGAAACACAAAACAAATAATCCCATAAAACTGTAAGACCCCGTGTATATACCAGTCTGCACAGGTAGTGACCAACAGTGGCAGAATTTCAGCATTTGGTAAAGAATGTGATGGAAGTGATTTGATTTCTGTTAAATGACCCTGTAACTTTATCTTTTCTCTGAGGAAATACAAAAAAAATGGAACAAGCACAAAACAAGTAAACACTTGTTATGTCATTTGGCAAAAGATAACACTTAAAAAACAAAATCTTCAGGTAAACATCGATCTTATCCTGGTATTCCAGCACACAGCATGTATGACAATAAAAAGCTTGATGTTCAACTATGTGATTTCTGTCTCACCTTGTGAATGCTGTGTATATGTCAGTGAGCTGCAGCGTGGCAGGCAGCAGGTTCTTTGTGATCTCTGATGATTTGTGGGGTTCTGCCTCAATGGCAACCTTGGACAAATGCTCATCGAGGGAAACCTGCACTTTTGAAATGACTGCATCCAAAGTGTAGATGGCTTGCAAAGAGGGCAGCTGGTGCAGTGGAAGAATTGCATTCGGGTCGACACTTGAGAAGGTTGAGATCTGCAACAGAATCAAGGTGTCAATGAGAAACAATTACATTATGTTTTTATAATGTTCCCACAGGTCAGGAAGTCAACAATAACAATGTCATCATCACTCACCTGTCTGGCAATGTACTCCTCTGCTAGTTCAACATCATATTTGACGGTGCTGCATTTAGCAGCTGTGATCTCAACCAGCGAAGCTGCTTGGTCTGCTTTCATACCCTGCTTCACCAAATGTTCCTATCATGGACATAATCATACGTGAAAAGTCAGTGATGAACATTTCAAAGAAATTTCACTTAAAAACAATATACATTACACATACACCAACATACTGATATCAACACTGGCCACATACTAGTGCTGAATGTAACAGTGTTTAGACTCATTTAACTTTGTTGCATCTTTGGCACAGATTAGCATTTTGTTTGTGTGTCAACAGACCTTGATCCAGTTCACGTAGGTAGACACTCGGAGTCGTGAGGACCACCGTAGTGTGTGAAGTATGTCACTCTCACTTGGATCGCTGCAGCCAGTCTTCAGTTGTTCCATGTACGCCTTTGAGGGTGGTAGAACCCCCAGGATTCTCCACAGTATCAGAAAGTAATACTGCAGAGAGCATGCCTCCTGTGAAGGGTGATAGAAAAACATTCCCAGTTTTTATTCCTTTTTAATACCAATGCTTCATCCTCTTTGAGTTTTATGTTACTCTAAGTTAACCCCTACCTTTACTGATAGTTTCTATTAATGATTTCTTTATTCTAAAATGGACTGGCTTATTTAAAGTTAAAACAGGTCAACAGCATCAGGAGCTTGTTCACGCTGTAAAAGAGTTCATGTTTTAGTTTAGGTTGTGTGCTCTCACCAAAGGAGTGACGGGCTTGTTCTCCTGTCGTCTTGCTGTGTCAAACTCGGAGCCTGCCACCAGAAGTGAGATGAGCCAAGCATACAGCTCATCGTATTTGACTGCTCCGTTAAATAATTTAGGAAAGACCTATGGGGGGAAAAAACATTAACATCAGTTTCCTCAATCTTAGGGACACCAGAGGGAAAAAAAAAGATATTTGATAGAGGTTAAAGTCTCACTTTGCTGTCCAGTCTGCTGATGTCATCTTCAGAGGCCTCAGGGGACAGAACGCAGTAGAACTTGGGCTGAACATTTGAATCTTGAAAAAAAAGGTTAATATTGATGAGAAGGGGTTGTTTTCTCTTTTTAGTAGAACTATACATAAGACAAAACTATATAAAACAAAACAGACATCATGATTAATGCTTGCATAAGATGGTCCACACACTTTGATTTTTATTGTTAAATCTCTCGTCCTTTAAAGGTAGTGTTAATAATCAGATTTAGATACACTTTTTGTTATTCTAGCTAAAATGATCTTTAAGTCCTGATGGAAATCAATGCATGATGTGTTCTTAAAATAGAGTGAAAAACATCCGCAGCAGGAATAAACCTGGAAAAAACACCTACAAATTCAAGTGTTTAGAATCCAATTTGTTAAACCAATCAAATCCCATCCTGCTGTCTGCCCGCCTCCTGGGCACACATTTTGCCGGTGTGCACTAGCCCTGATTCATTTTGTATAACCAAGAGAGATCCAGTACGCTGGAGAATGGCAGAAAAACTACCTACACTCCAATTACTGGTTATGTAGTGCAAACAAAAAAGATGTACTGAAGACCGGTTTGAGACTGTGGGTTTGAATCAGTCACAATCACATGATCGCGATCAGTGGCGCTTGTGCATGTGAGCTGGGGCGTCGTATTGGAGGAGCTCCGAGTGTGGGAGGGCGGGGCTTAACAACGTCCTAAGGAGATGTTCCATTCAAATTCATGCTAGTTTTTCGTGACTACCAACTGTGGTTTTTAATTTCACTGTTTAACTTTGACCTCTGACCAAATGATCACTTAAAAAGTCAATGGTTTTCAGCTAATAGTTATTGAAGCAAAAACAAAAAGTTACCCAAATTGTTCAAAATAGCAGCAGGAGAGTAAGTACGTGAAAATGATAAACAATGTTTTTTCTGATGTTTTGTAAGATATAGAACTACTCTCAACAAAACTAATGTTAAACATTTTCCAGAAAATTGGTTCCATCAAAAGAAAAGAAGCCCAGAGAAGAGATCAAAGTTCAGAGATCAATACCACTAAACACTGAATACTCAAATCAATCAGTGGCTTTGATGACAACAGAAACAGGTGGTTTGCAAAAAAAACAGTTGAAGCACCTGGCTCCTCATTGGTCTTACCCGCTGAGCAGTGTTTGGCCCAGTTCTCCTCCACCTCTTTGAATCCATAATATAATGGAAGACTGCCGCGTTTGCCACCTTCTTGAACTGAACTTGGCCCGGCAGAGGGAGGGGTAAGGAGGTTATACTGAACCTATAATAAGAACAAAAATAATTCATTAACAAAAAAATCATTAGATAAATCAACACTTAATACCACCATTAAAACAATAATCAATCTACCTGTTCAAAGAGGTACAAAGGAGCTTTGGAGTAGTGGCGCAGCAGGTAATCGAAAACCAGACACAGGCGAGCCAGATTGAGGGGAACTGCTTTCAGCTGGGAGTCTCTGCTCTGTGCCACCTCAGTGATGGCCTGAGTGACCTGGGTCAACACCGACCGTCGACCACGCTCTGATAGATTGTGGAACAGAAGGAGCAGAAGCTGGAGGTGCTCCACATTAAGATCGTCTTCTCCATGAACAGAACTCTGGATTGTGTGCTGCTTCAGGGTTCCCAAGAATCTGAGAAAGAAAAAGAGATGGATGACTTTCAAAATTACTTTAAAAGGGTAAAATGCATCTTTTTTTTTTAAATACTGGAAAACAGTGAAAACCATTCTGAAATGATCATTTATGAGCCAGAAGAAAGTTGGTCAAATTTTCATACCGTTCCCAGACTTTCATACACTCAGGGACATCTGGCTCCCCTTGAACACTGGCTTTGTGCTGCCATATCAGGAGAAGTCTGGAGAGTACTGAGAGTGACTGTGGGTGAATGTACAGAGGCCATGGACCTTCTGAAAAAGGTGCAACGCCTAACTGCTGAAGGAGAGTGCTCTGGAAATGACAAAAGATACAAAACGAACTCAGTTACATTGAATTAACAGTTAATAAAGATTCACTTCATTTATTCCATTTGCTCATTTATTACACCTTCACAATATTCACATGAAAATGAAAGAAATTCTTTTTACCTGCAATGCTGGAGAGGGAAGGTCTGATGTTACCAGGGTGTGGTTAAAGTGATAGAGAGCCAAAGAAAACACTTCATCTGAAGAGCCTGGGGGAAAAAAGTGCATTTAACTAAGTGACATGTCGCTGTCTACAAACAATGAGCTCATTCACCATCATTTAAAAGGAAATCAGGGTTAAAACTTGAATTTAAGCATCGTCATTTACTGGCATACCTTTAACATCTTTGTCAACATCTTTGATGATACTGGCCAGCGTAGCCATGTGTTGCTCTGTGAGAGATACACTCAAGTAGTTTCGAATGAAGTTGTTCCTTGACTTCAGCATTGAGGTGGTGATGAAGTTCAGAATGCTTGAGGCTAAACTCAGGAACTAGAAAACAAACAATTTTGAGAGTTTGGAACTGAAATGCTGTTATATTCTGATAAAGGATGAGCAACGTAAAATATGAGTCATTGTTTTCTAACTTGGTGCTGATAAAGAAACAAAAATTAGACATTACCAGTTCTGGGTCTTTACGACCAGCTAGAATGTTGCCGTTCTCGCTTGGATTCTGCTTGCTGGGACTCTTCAGTCGAGGAGAGGTCTCCAGCGGCGGGGGTGGTGGAGGGGGCGGTGGAGCAACTTTGTCTTTGGTTGGTGAAATTGTCTCTTCAAACCAAAGCCCCAAGATTGGTTCACTGTCATCATCTGCAAATATAGATGATGGCAGATAGTTTACATGAATGTAGTAAGAATGTAGAGGAGAGATATCACAAGACAGACAAGATATTTGTGAAGTGGTGTTGGTGACGTCAAAAGACAAACATAAAAGCTTCAGATTAGTTTACAACACCTACAACACTGTGCAGGCAGTGGACAAAGACTGCGGGAAAAAACAAAGTGATGTCTTGTTGCTAAAAATCCACTTAAACTGTAAGACTTCTGAATTCTCTGAGTCATTTTTTAACCCTTGTATTCTCTTCAAATTGACGATATACCTTTTGTCCTCTCAGGTCCCCCCCTTTCCATGTTATGGTATGCTCCATACACATTCTAGGGAAGTTTTATCCATGCATTTTTGCTTTTCATCGGCATCAAGAACAGGTGTTACTGATAGGAATAAACATTGTCACATACCATCTTGTATTACTGAAGACGTCTCTAGTATCTAGGAGGCATTAATGTAACATAGGCTGCAGTTAATGCAAGTTAAGTTAGTGCAAGTTAATGCAGGGGCTAGCAGATTGCTTCTGCATTGATTGGTCGACTGTATTAGTGAAAGGGTTTTTACAGTAGATCGCAATTGGTGACAGAAATGCTTTTTAAGTTTGTCTTTTGTATCACAGCAGTGAAACCAAATTAAAAAGAGATTTCAGCTTATCAGCTTTAGGTGACATTTTCTTACTTTGCATCTCTCTGTCAACAATCTAAGCCTGGCCTTTCTTGGGTTAGTAAAATCGCAAAGCTATGTTTAATGTTGTTGAAAGGCGCAGCTCAGACTTAGGCCCCGTTTATACGGCAACGCCTCACAGTGTTTCAACCGAAAACGCAAAAAACGCAGAGAAAAAAATCTGCGTTTATACAGAAACACTGAGGGACTGAAAACACTCTAGTATGCATACAAGGCCTGTAGATGGCAATATACAGTTGGGAGCAAAATTATTCAACCCCCCTGGTGTGTTGGGGTTTCAGGCAAAACATATTACTTTTAAGCTGTTTTAAGTCATGAGATCTGAAGAGATGTTAGGAGACTTAGGTTGCAATAAATTAACAGTATTCATATGCTTCCAGGTTTGTGTGATCAGGGAATTGTAATGCTCTGACCTAGCCAAATATACCTAGGGTGTGTGGGGGGTTGAATAATTTTGCTCCCAACTGTACCCTCTGACAAGGTAGTGGGAAAATCAGCAACACCCAGATTTTGAATGGTGCTTTATTTTGAGTGGTTGCCATTGAGTTTTCTTGTATTCACTTACATACTCACTTTAATCCCAGAAAAATTTGAGAAAAACAACTAGAAAGGCCCCTTTTCTGGGTCATACTGCATAGAGATGAAGTATGAAGTACAGATTGCATACTTCATCCAATACAGTATGACTGTTCTGTTGGATCTTTGTTGCAGTACGCCACAAGTTTTTTTTGTTTGTTTGTTTTGGAAGACGGAATTAAACAATAAATTCAGAAGCCTCTTCTGAATCACCCAGAACAGAATCTACTGCAAAAGTCTGTGAATGGTTTATATGGACTTTATATATATATAAATTTCTTTTGGGTCGGATGACAAGATTTATCAGTTTTTCTCACTGTGTGTAACAAGACTTTAACATTAGCGTTGCAGTACAGGTTGTACTTAACTTAACATTAATAAAGTAAGTGACAGTGATGCACCTAAAACTGTGTGCCACCCACCATGAACAGCAAAGGAAGAACAACATTAGCACTTTGCACTGTGGGAAACAATTGCTGTGTCCAAATTCAGGGGCTGCATCCTTTGAAGGACCTGGCCTCTGAAGGAGAGTCCATCAGAGGCATCAGAGACGGTCTACCCTCAGATTATTTCCTGGTTGCATCAACAGCAACAGACGTTCCCGCACTTACCCTTACATTATGATTTCTGCCACCTAATCATAATCCTAAACTTAGTTCTTTATTCAATCAAAATGTTCAACTTAACATAATGCTAATTTTTTCCATATGCTAATGCATTACCAGCCTCACATATTTTAACTGAAAGTTAAAATTCAAAGGTTTTCGTTCCCCTGAGGTTAAATGTATCTGGCGTTGGATGTTCAAATGAGTAAAAACCAAGTATAAACCCAATACTTCAATTTAAAAGTCACATCTGCATCACTTGATGTCACCATTGTGCAATTTTCACTCTTCTTTTTTGGGACTGAGCAGCAGTGGCCAAAGGGTCTTGGGATATGGGAGGCCGTGAAGGATAGTAGCGGTGTGTCCTCCAAAAAGAGGGAAAAGGCGGCTGCATTTGAAGGGGCCTTTGAATTTGGACCGCCTTCACGCAGCATTGTGACGTAATTGGCCTTCAAATGCGGCCCATGAAGGATGTAGCCCCAGAATTTGAACACAGCTAATATGTGAGGTAGAATGGTCGAATGAATATTAAGATTTTTGCTGCAGATTTTGCTCCTGTCTGCATACTACGTTTTAATCAAATTAGCATGTATTGTTAGTATAGTAGGCTGGTTTTGAAAACAGCTCATGTTTGAGTCTTTCTCCACCCTGCTAAAAACACACTGAACTCTTACACTTAGTTGTGGCCCCACAACGCTAGCTGTTTCAGCTACTGTGAACAATCTAATTTACTTATGCAATGTTGTGATTGAGCACAAGAGAATAAAAATATAAGTTGATATTTACATTTTCATGCAGCATAAAAAACAGTTGTCTTTCAGGTGACAGCATGAATGAGAGCAAAGTGTGTTGGAGTCTATACTTTACAGGCAAAGTTGAAATTATCATATTCAAGAATAATACCACTGATTTGACATGGGTCCTTTAATGTCTTTTTACACGCACCATTTTTAGACACGGGACAGGTTCTTTAATAAAAGTATGCAGCATCAATTAAATGAAGTGTTATTATGTTACTATGCATTGCTGAGTTGGTAGATGTATAAAAAAGTTTAAGGATTAAGTTTTCATTGGTACGAGTCACGACCTTGGACTGTATAATAAATGAACACAGTGTCTGTGATGTCACCTGTCCGTTTCTGAAACTTAGTTCTAAAGCCAATCATCAATAGGGGCCATACTGAAAATGGGATGGGCTTTGAGCCTCCACACTAACAGCTATAGGGCTCCCACCTGTCAATCCACTGAGCTGTACCTCTAATTGGGCAAACAAGCTTTCTTGACATGTTCAAAACCAGGGGTCTCAAACTCACAGCCCACAGGCCAGATACGGCCCCAAAAACATTTCATGCGTCCCACCACTTGATATCAGTTTATAGTGAAATCTGGTCTGCTGCGTTCACGGGCTGGTCCACTGTCAGGACCAAACACAGCAAAATCACCGCATGAACCCAAGTGGGAAAAAAGAAAAATTTAGCATGCAGCCAACGTCCTCAATACGTTGTTAAACCAATATGTCATTTGCAAAGACCAAAAGAAAGGCACACGTCAGGCACAAAGTGTTTCAGGAGAAGTGGAAGAATGATTTGTTTCTGTTGAGTTTAAGGGAAATTACACCTCTCATATGCAAAGAGAAAGTTGGCGTTCTTAAGGAGTATAACTTCATGTGGCATTATTCAACTCAACATTCAGAGCAAGACGCAAAATGCCAGGGAGATGAGCGGACAAACCGAGATGCACAGCTAGAGAAAGAGCTGTCAGCGCAACAAAAGGTATTCCAGAGAGCAAGAAAGGAGGTTAATCAAAGAAAAGGTGTAAATGGAATGCATGTGGCCCAGTGGTTAAGGTCGCGCTCCATATGAACAAACAGCCCTCGAGCTCGGGTTCAAGTCTGACCTGTGGCAACTGTCCTGCATGTCACTCCCCACTCTCACTCTGTTTCTTCCTCTATCCACTGTCCTGTCCTCTCAAAATAAAAGCCCAAAAAGCCCAAAAAATAACTTCAAAAAAGCACAGCTGTTCAACAGTTGACCCTTTTTAAAAAATTTTTGAAGAGGCACCTAGTAACAAGATCGAATGCTTAACAGCCCTCAGATGATTTGAGTTTGAGACCCCTGCTCTAAACTGCCACATTAGAAAAAAGCTCACTCCTCATACAGTGTGTGTCATTAGAGAAATCAGCTATTCAGAGGGGAGACATTTTTTGTACCAGGCTGTTAACATGTTCATTTCTGCTGGCTGTTTTTGGCTTGATGTGTATGTGGTTTCCAGCCTTAAGCCAACACTTGACAAACTGCCGATTTTAGCACTTCCGTATTGCCATATTTTTTGACCAGAGGTGGCTGCTTAAGCACAACAGGATGGAGTCATAGACTAGATGAGAAAAATGTAATGCCACAGGATGCAGCTGTCAAAGGGACCATGAAAACCTTTGCTTAACATTCTCAGAGTTGCAATATATTAAGTTAATCGGTTACTCTGAATTTTGGAGTTACACATCTCTCCGTTCATCACCTAGCTATTAGCACAGATTCACCTGCTTATTAATTCAGTTATGAGAACCAGCATGCCAAAACCATTGGTATTATCTTTCGAAAAACAAAGCCACAGATGAGCCTCTTTGACAAAACATTTATTTTTAGCTTGGCCAGTTTTTCCCTTTTGAGACAGTTTGCCAAAGCATCTCCATCTGTGGCTCTGCCATATTCTAAGCTATTAGGGCCACAGCTCAGAGCCTAAATTGTGAGACATACAATAACAAAATGAATCTTGGACAGTGAAGTGGACACCAATTCTTTGACCTGAGGACAGAAAACAGCTGACCTGAGACACAAGCTGCACTTGTCTTCTCCTGTCTTCTCTCTGCTGAAATAGTAGACACTGTCAACTACACTGTCATTGAGCCATGAAGGGACAAAAATTCAACTTCAACATTACTGTATGAGTGTGTGTGTGTGTGTTTACCATTCTCACTGCTGCCAAAGCCTGACTGACTGATCCACTGACAGCACACCTGTATCGCTGCATTACTGATAAGATTCAGCACTGACCCTAGCTCAGAGATCAAACACAAACATGACTCTGCTTTCAGCACCTGCCATCTAAAGAGAAACCTGAGGCGTAACTAGGAATTACACAAACGTCAGGGATATATACTCGTTAGTTTACTCATTAAGTAATGAGTACAAATAAGTACCAGAAAGATTTTTCATTTTCATGTAGATTTTTCAGTAAATAACCATCATTTACTTCTAAACTGTTTCTGCTAGATCACACTTTAGGGATGCGCTGATATAAAATCGAGACCGTTGGTGATAATTACTTGGCATCAGATTGTTGTAATCGAAAGTGATAATCTAAGAATGAAAAATTGAGAAGACAATTTATTCAAAAAAGGAGGTCGTTTCCCATGTTACACTTAGGCAGGTCAATCACAAAACATCACTGAACACTATATTGACACTAAGATTTATTTAATTCAAATAAAATAGATGGGAGGGTGTTTGTGTTTGTTTTGGAAATGAATGGAGATTGGAACGTCTTTTTAACATTACTTTTCTTTGTTCAAGACAACTTTTACCTGCTATAACACAATGAAGTAAGGTATTTATCAGCATTCACGCAGCGCTGTTGTTTGAAACGTGACAACAAGTAAACTTTGTCAGTTTGTACTGTAACATTAACTAATGTAACATTAGCAGATCTTCACGTCCTGTTCATCTACCAAGCAGAGCTAACATAACCTCACTCTTCTTCTAACTGACAGGCTTTTAACTTTGAACTGATCACTGCAGTAGGTGCTACATGTGGGTTGGACTGAACATTATCAGCTTAGCCCGTGTTTTAGCCTTTAGCTCGTGCTCTGTCAATCTCCCGTTTAGCTTTCTTCTGCTCTGACGTCCTTTTTCTGTCTGAGTTCAGCTTTAGTGTCCACCATTACTACAAAATGAATCCTGGAAATAATTTTCAGCAGAGAAAAAAAAACAGATCTCTCTCCTCACTACTAAACTTTATCAGCCAGCGTGGTATTTTTATAGACTTCAATGTGCCGTAAATCAATTTGGTCCTGTCCGACCCAATCGGGAAGCTAAGAAATAGCATTTAGAAATGACCTATATTGGTGCTTTGTGAATTACAATCAGGCATATATCTAGAAGTTAGACTTTTTCAAGACCACTTAGAAATTCCTCACAGTCCCTATAAACTGACTTAGATTTGACGGCCTCTACTGATGGCATGATTACATTATTTCATTTTTGTTTATTCAGAAAGACCAAGTGACAACAGCATAAGAGTCACGACTGTCCAAATTTCTATCACCAGACTCGTGATAATTACTTCAACACCATAATTATTATGTCTGAATGATCATATACTGGCCTCTGATATATCAGGCATCCCTAAAAGTTCCTCTATACTTCACTATCTCTTTGTCTGAAACCGTTTTATTTTTTGTACATTCATCAGTATTATATGTGCAAGTTTAGAAACCTGAAGCTGCTATTTGAGGGAATCCTCTAGCATGAACTTATAATATAAAAGGGTGCTTCCTGAAATGACGTGATCGCTAAAATTCAAGATTTGACTAGATTACCTTGACTGCTGTCTTCCTCTGTACTGCTGAAATCATCCTCATAATAGGTGTTTGAATCCGTAGAGGCACTGGCATCACTGCTGACTGAGCCCTTCCTCTGGCGCTGGAGAACACAAGCCTTGTGGAAGAAAAAGCAGAAACTGCCTTTATAATGGTCACAGATTTCAATCTTCAAATTTTAATCATATTCACCTAGGAAAGACATCAACTTATCAACCGTTAAGTGTAAATAACAGCAGGGGACAGAAACAGCAGTGGCAGTAATTTTGTTTATCCTCTTTTTGTACTTTGTGTAAAATAATGGCACGACATTGTAATGCACAGTTTAAGTTTATAGTGATAAGATTACTGCACCTTTTTGTAAGATGTGGAGAGAAGGGTGAAAAGTAGATTTGTCAGGGGCACAGAGTCAATGAGCCTTTGCACTCTTTGGATGGAAGTGCTCTGTGCCATGATGTTGAGCTCTGCTGGTGGCCCATCACTCGCCCAACCCTGCAGGTAGAGATGGGAGAGAATGGAATAAGGAAGCAGAACATTTTTAAAACTTATAAGACAAAACTCAACACCAAATGTAAAAATTAAAAAGTGTGTATTGCAGACATGATGTCATGTTTGCATAACCAATAATATTTTTTTCAAATAGCCAACAAAGCACAGATGAAGTAGGCAAGACTCCATATAACTAGATGGTGCTCTACTACATAAAGCTCTAACTTGGTATGCTGTGTGTCTGGCTGAGCATGTTACCACGTGCATACATGTGCTTCTCAGGGCAGGCAGTGCAGCTAAAGCAAAAGGTGGCAGTTGTACAACAATGACAATTCTTTTGGAATGTTACAAAGAGCGAGTGTTTGTTGCTTCATACCCGATGCAGAGCCTCAACTTGCAGATCCTGGAAAAGTGAAGTCAATAGTTTGATGGCATGGTTGGCCAGGATGACAGACAAAACTCCAAACCCTTGGTGTCTTCAAAAAAACAAAATAAAGACAAATGGACAAAAGAATGAGCAAACAAAAAAATTTATGTATCAGTTCTTTTTACAAGACACAGTACTATCAAAATAAATAATTACAATAGTCTGCTTGTATTATTCATACATTATAGTATTCGTTCATTAATCATTGTACACAAGAAATAATCTAATTATTCCCCAAATATAAAAAGAAAAGGTTGCACTACACTAAATATTCCAACTTATTTCTTATTGGAAAATACCCTTTGCCAGGGCCAAGTTTAGGCGATCCTGCGCCATCCTTGGTGCGAGCAGCAATATCCCGGACACGAAGAGCAGCCAGAGGATCCTTCTCTTTCCCTTTGTCTGCCAGGGCTGTTGGGCTCAGGTTCAGAATCAGGTACAAGCTGTTTAAAAGGCACCAAGCCCCAAGCAGCTGGAAGTTCTGATAATGCTGTGTGACAAAATTAGTAAATGAAAGATTAAAAAGATTTCTTTAAAGAGCATGTTTATTTCTACATTTTAAAGAAACAATGAAAGTCACGTCAGTCTAAGTAAGCACAGGTGTATCAAAAGGCACTCAGAAATGCTACTCACCTCTCCTCCAGCTCTGCGTGAGTTGCTGATGGCTTGGCCTATCATTTCATAGATCTCCAACTGTTGTTAAAAAAATATTGTATCTGTCACCTTTTCCAATACACAGTGTCTTTTTAGGGTATACAGAAAGACTAGATAGCAGTGAAGATCAGAATAAACACCCACTCAAAATAAGAATACATTTATTAACAAAGGATCTTTTGTTATTTGAGGTTTACTCACACATTTCTGAACAATTGTGGCTGCATCATTTTCATAGTCTTCCTCTTTAGTCCCAGTGGAAGCAGAGCGAAGTTGCAAGCCACTCCCTACCTGCAGAATGGCCATGCAGGTGGCTACACTTACACCTGAAGAGATCAAAATGGTTAAGCAACGTCTCATTTCCCATCTAGAATCAAGTAATTTGTAAAGATTTACTGAAGCTTTCTCAGCTGTATGCGTGGATTTTACCATTTTGGTTACCTACCAGCATAAAGACAACTCAAAGCCAGCACAGTCATGTCCAGTAACCTCCCTGGTGTCAAGGGCTCCAACACTGGAAGGGAAAGTGTGTCCAAAGCCATGGTCACATCTATCACCAGCGAATGGAATCTATGGGTTTAAAAATTGAATTATGCGTGCTTAGGGTCAAACATTTCCACCTGTCATCTGAAAATAAATTTAGAATCTGAAACAGACTCTGTGTTGATTTATTTCACCTTATTAAGATTTTATGTTATAATTCATGATCAAAAATGAATACCCATTGCGGACAGCAGTGGCATCAGCCACTGTGGCAGGCATGATAAAGAAAGAGTTCGCTGATACAGCATCCTGGAAACGGTTGATGTAGCGTAGAAAGTAGGGCAGGTTGAGGCACACTCGTAACAATTTCTCAGACCCACCTAGAAATATAAAAAAAAGAAAGAATTCAAGTCATTGAAAAAAGACACTTTCAAAGTTCAAACCTAATGCTACACTTTTATAACACTGAAAGGAGTTTTGAGAATTCTTGTCAAAAGGTTAAAGATACATTTGTCTTATAAAAAAAAATCCTCATATATTAGGAAACAAGTGCAAACTTGTCATGAGTAAAAAAGGTGACAACCCACATTTTTTTGTCATTTTATCAATTTTTAACTTTGTTCTGTATTGTGTTTTATTCTTACTTTTTCAGTAGAGCACTTTTAATTGTGTATGAAATGTGCTATACAAATAAAATCGCTTTGCCTTGTGCTGTATGCACATTTATCAACCCTAATATTAACTAAATAGAGGAAGTAATTAATGGCAGTTTCCCTTTCCATTGTATTGGGAAGCCAAGTTAATTTTATTTCTTTACAGAACCAGATCACAGCATAAGTAATGTAAGGTTTCTTCTCTCATAGGTCAGGTCTGTACCTTCTTCTTTCATTTGACAAACTAAATAGTCTTATTGATTGATTTTATTTACATCACAGGACTTCATTTCTGTCTCCATATGGACATGTGTTCACAATTCTCCTCTGCTCTCTGTATCACACAAGGCAAAGTTCCGCCCCTATGACACACAAATGTGTCAAGCACACTCCATTTAGTGGACAGAGAGTTGGGAAAAATAATGTAAGAACCATCACAAGTAACACAGAAATCAAGGAAGATGCTCCCACGCTACGGCCGTGCAACAGGTGTATGACCAGTGGTGTTTAACCATCAGAGAAGTGCACATCATGAGGGAAGAAAAAGAAGAAGAAAGTGGCCATCGACCAAGCAAGCTTAGAAGACATATTGCCACAAAGTGAATTAGATTCATGGCTTAAAAAAATTGCAGATTTACATGAATCATAGAAGTGAGCTATTTTGGATCCAAAACAGCAAAAGGTGACAAAAGGTGACCAGAATGCACACCTGAGGAAAAAAAACCACTTCTCTTTCTCTCTGTACTCTTTTACTACAAAAACCTCTTTAATTGTTCATGTCTTCAATTTGATTGTGGGATTCCAAAATTTGAGACTCAGAGCTGAAAACAGCAGGGCTTAAACTCTTTGACAATAACATATATGACCTATATACTTTGTTAACAAACATACAATGTCAATGTCACCACAGCATAGAAACAACTACCTACCAAGTTCCTGTAAGCTTGACACATTCTGAGAGACAAAGGCATTTTTCATTTTGGCCTGGATGGCTTGATCTGTGGTTTGGTCTTCACAATCACTTTCAGCCTATGATCAGGGTGAGACAAAAACATTTAAAAAATAGTGCAATGAATGGGCAGCAGGTAAGTATGTGGTGAATTAAATCACAGGTTAATTTATTTCAATTAAATTAGCAAGGAAGAACTCCGACAACTGTTGCAGTTAATGTAAGTCGTCAATCGTGGATGGGGAAACTGAGGAGCTGTTAGTTCATAGGACTTGCCTGCATGTGAGCTGATGATGGGGAGGCCAAGATGGTGGTAAGGTCAGGGTTGAAAACTGAAGTCAGTTGATTGAAGAAGTTCATTTGTACTTCTTTTTGTCGAAGCTCTGGATTCACAGCACTGGGCAACTCCTTCTGATCTTCCACTATAAAAATGTACATGGAAACAAATATTTTAGAACACAAAGCTTTACAAATACTTAAAAGGCCAAGCAAATTATTCTGTTACAAATATTACTTTACCAAGATTAGTACCAAGAAACTAATTCTAAAAAACGAAAAATTCTAAACTGGACAGAAAATTAGTTTATAACACCAATAAAATTAGATGTTGAATGCTAATGTGCAAGCGATGAAGTCAAAGAGGCTCTTTCAACAGCCTGGCTGGAATGACTTAAAGTCCCTGTTTTTAGTTACCTTTTCTGTAACTGTTACAAGTAAATGACTTAACAATAGCAGAGGCTGTGTCATCATCAGTTGAGCATTTGTTTAATCTTGGCCTGTAGTCAAAGGGACACTCACCATCTGAAAGGGTCTTCACGGTTTGAGGCAACTTGGCAGATTTCATCATAGCAGTAAAAGTAATGATTTCTGTGCGATCTAGTCTGCTGCAGCCAGTGCAAAGTCCTTTTATCAGAAGAATCAGGTGTTTCTGGAGGGGAAAAAAAGTCCTACTTCAGCTTGTGTTCTATAATGCAATATTTTTGTGGTAGACAAATGTTCTTCTATTTACACCTGCAAAAACCTACTGCTGAATGCAAGCTCATGAGACTTGCTCAAGCGTATTTTCCCCTTACCTGTGACACTGCACATGCTTCATCTGGGTTCTCCAAGCGAAGCAATGAGAATTCAATCAATACCTTGCATGCTGCAGCAACTGACAGCAGCTGATTCCTTGGTACTGTAGACAAGGCACAAAAAACTTAGTGATAGTAACATTATATATTAAAATAAAGATCTGATTATAGTTAAGAAAAGAAAGATACATACTTTGTCCACATACAGTGGTGATGTAGTGTGCAGAGAGTGCCACGAATGATGAGTAGAAAGGCTCATACTGTTTGTCATGGTGAAGGATGTCAGATTCACTGCAAAAAGACAATCAGATAATCCCAATAAAACAGAGTTAGAGAGCACACTATTATAGCATTGTTTCTGAACAGGACACTATGAAAAACTTTAAGCACAGATAATGTTATTTTTTAGAAAATTCACTTGAATGAAATAAATTTCATACAACACAACTCCACAGTGTTATTTTGCCATCAGTGCCAAAGTGTAATCTTTCAGTGACTTTAATATTTTTGGTCCTGCCTTTTTGTGTTATAACTAATTCTAACTAAAGCACAACCATTTAGCAACTCTGACCTGTAGATTTTAAGTGAACTGTGTGCATTCTGGCACATTAATTAAAACACAATAGTTTATCTTTGCAGCCTTTCCAAGAATGTCTGATAGATCTGCTCTTTGGTAATTTGCTGATAACTATGCAATCAGCCTTAGCCTCTGATCGTGTGTTTTTGCTAACAGACCACTGCAGTCCATTATCACCTTTTACCACTGGAACAACTAAGCCAAATAACAAATCCTCATAATACAAGACATTTCCAGACTGAGGGAAAGAAGAATGTGAGGGAAACTCACTAGAATGTGCTTGTCTGTTATTCTTCAACTTTATGCACAGTACACTGTTTTTTTTGCAGTGTTTTGTATGTCAATCTGTCCATTTGACACAACAGTCAAGTATACAAGTACATTGGTAATGGACTGTACTTATTTAGCACTGTCTTGTTTTCAGACCACTATAAAATACTTTGCATGGTAAGTCACATTCACAGCACACTTATACACCGATAGTAGAGGCTATGTAAAGCAGCATCAGTACTGACAAATCCCATTCACACACCAATGTGCAGTTCAGGGTTAAATGTTTTGCCCAAGGACACTTTGGCATGTGGACAGCAAGACCTGGGACCAAACTTCCGACCTTTCAATTCAGAGACAACAGACTCTACCACTGAGTCACAGCCGCCCTAAAACATAAAAAACACAATGCGTACTTCTTCGTCTTCTTCTGAAACAAGCTCCTAAGAACTGCTGAACTGTTCATTTGCCTACATCTTCTAAAAGAGACCAACGTGCTGATTATAACCCAGGTTAATGAAACAAACGGCTTTCCATACAGCTTTCATCTACCATGTTTAATTCATACAATTTCTAAAATCCACTTAACAAATAGACTGACATTTCCCTACAACTGAACACTTCTTCTTTTCAAATTGAAAGATAATATTGTTTGCAGGATTTTAATAATAAACATGGCAGAAAACCCTACATGTTTATTTCATCAGGCAACTTCTACAGTTCAGCCTATAGGACATCTGGAAAATTTGCTGCAGGGGATACTCAGTATTTTATAGGCATCTATTTACTAATTAATTTACTTACATTACCCACAATGTGATTATTATCTTTTACAAAACAAGTAGTCCTTGTACTGGGACTTGGATAATGCATTTTATTCTTTTCATATACATAGACTGATGCTAACAACCAAAGTCTTCTTGTTGACATCAAACAGCACATTTTTACTCTTGTGGCTCTAGCTCTTGACTGTAATAAAAGAATAGTGCTCAGGATTTTTAAACTATAAGATGTATGTATGTATGTATGTATGTATGTATGTATGTATGTATGTATGTATGTATGTATGTCTTACATGGAGCCATTTAGTAAATGTATGTTTTAAATGCATTTATGTGTGGGGAGTTACCCCACATTATCAGCATTTGACTTACAGGAATTGAATATTTTGTGGGAATACCTGCAGTCCTGCACCAAAATTCAAGCTCTGAATCATGTATACTTTGATATAATCAAATATACATCTAAACTGAAAGATGCAGCTTAAGGAACATTACTGCATTTCAAGCTGGCAATGTTTGCTAGGCTCAACCAATAGATTTAAGTTTTTAAGAACTCTTTATAAACTTGAGTGTGGGTTGGGAACATTGCATGTTCATCCTCTGACTTGCTCTGTGCAAGCAGATACTATATACAGTCTCTGGCCGCTACATGCCAAGGATTGAGGTGACAGTGGAGGCTAAAATGGCTCTGGTGATGTGCAAACTCTTTATTGCACAATTTACACACAGCAATTTTCTTATCTACACTTCCGATGCAATATTTTTTTTACTTAAATTTTCCATCCACTGGGCCGAACAACCATCTCTACCCTTAAAATTGTTTGACATCAGCCTGGTATTACTAGGGCGCTTTCCATACTGGGGGGCGTCACCTTGTGCATCGTTATGTTTGATATGCCAGGAACAAGAGCACTGAGAAACGTTTGGTGTTGTCTGGAGTGCAACAGTAAACTGCGTCAATTTTTAACGCGATAGAGAGAGAGAGAGAGAGAGAGAGAGAGAGAGAGAGAGAGAGAGAGAGAGAGAGAGAGAGAGAGAGAGAGAGAGAGAGAGAGAGAGAGTCCACAATGTGCTTTCTAAGTAGAAAACAAATAACAGCTGTTATGTGCAGAATACTGAGGCGTCAAAGCAATGTAAACGCAGGTTTACGTTTCATTTCATAACGAAACTTAACAGGCCTGGCAGCTGTAGGGTTGCTCATATGTTGGTGTTAATATCTATTCAGAAAAACGAAACTGTCAAATAACACGAAGACCTTCCTTTCAGTGCCTGGAGGCATCACCTGATGTCACCACAGAACAGGAGTATCAAGTGACAACCTGACTGCCGTCTTCAAATAGTGACTTGACGATCACTTAGTGGAATGTATTCTTTACAGAGAATGAAACGTACTTCATCTACAGTTTGACATGAAACTCGGATGATTAACAAAGAAAGGTAATTTAACCCCGAGATACGTAGCTTGATCCGGCTTTCTAGCGATGAGCAACCAGCCTGAGTTCCAAATAGTTTTGTTTGGTCACTTATTTACAGTGCATAAACATGACAAAGGTACTATTGTTACAAAAACTGCGTCGCAGCGCAACACAACCTCATCAATATGACTTGAGAGTACAGGGTCCCCGCCTACTTTCTGCTCTACCACGGACATACAACACCAAACGTTTAACTGTCTGCCTTAAACGTCAGTTTGTATCTAAATGGTTTGTAGTCACAGCCAAACTCGATCAGAAATGTCAACTTCACTATATAACCCTAATATAATTTGAAAAACTTCACGCTGACGTAATCAAAAATGGTTATAGCTGAGCCATTTCAGTGTCAGTAGCATTTCCCCGACTGTTTTGAAGGCCCATTCCTGCGCTAGCTAGCTAATGTTTGCGTTAGCTAGCTAATGATGAAGCAAATTTTCGAAACGCTGCAACATGCTGTCAATTTAGGTTGATCGGCCACAAAACATATGGAGGATCGCCGTCCATCAGTCTTTCGTTGTACCTTGTTATAATCAGTGTATGGGTTCCGTGCAATGACCAGCGTAACCACAATATGACTTAGTTAGCTAACAGTTAGCATATTAACTAGCGTCAGCAACTGACTCCTTGCCAGTGCAAGTTAAGCTCAAATAGCTTGATAGCCGCTAACCTTAGCTAAGCGGGTAGCATTTCCCATCGAATCTGACCACCAAGGCTATGTTAGCATGTTAGCTTTTCAGCTCACTTCTTAGTGAACACAGACCCTGTTTGAGTTAACAGAGACACGCAAATGATTGACAAGTGACCGGTTACCTGTTGATTATAGACCCAATAAGCTGAGGTAGCTCTTTCGTTTCAAAAGCGGTGTACGAAGCTGATAGAAGCGGTCGAACCGCCGCTGTCCATTCGTGCTCCCCATCTCCTCCGCTCGACGCCATCTTGAAATCCCTTAAAAACTACCGACTAGGGGACGGCAACAATTAACTTCACTCGCAGGGGGCGCTGTCATCCTGACAACAGTTTACCTCTAAGGAACAGGTTTTCATCTCAGTTAACTAAGGTCTGCTTTATGATAAACATAATAGCTTTACATTGTGTGTGACAAATACAAATTAAACAAGTACGTCACATACCATAGTTTTTCATCTAATCTCATTCTCAAATATTGTAAAAAAATTACATCAGAGGTCGAATTGCAATTTCAGATTATACTTTGTTTCTGCAATTATAAATAGGTTACAAAAAACTGTACGTCTTGTCAAAGCCAGTGTCATAGATCTATATCACTATATCTATGTATTGTAATGTTTCTATTAAATTCAGCTATTTTCTGCCAATATTTCGAGTAGCTGTTAGTCCGTGCAACCTGTAGAGGGCAGACTCTTTCGATCACAGGACAAAAGGGTAGGTCGTCGACTTCCGACTTCCTTCCTCCCATGAAGAGCAAGCCATATCCCCTGCTACAATGGCCCAGCTAATTTTGTTTTGCCTAAAAATAACAACATTATACATCACTGTTAACGCGGTGTTTGAGGATCAAGTCGGAAAATTTGATTGGTAAGGTCTTTTGTAAAGGATCGAATGTGTGTGCAAGATAAAGCCGTACATTTTTTAAGTGCAGTTGCTAATGCTAACACCTGTCACAGCCATTAGCTGTGACCCGGTGTGTTGGGGTGGGATTCGTGTAAAAGAACAGGTCTAAAGATGTCAAAAGATTTAATTAACATTGTTGGGACATTATTGCAATCACTTTTATTGTGGACAGAGTACTGTAATTTTATTTCATCATAGACTCATGTGTCTCGATACAAACATTGGGCTTGCAGATATTGTTACTGGTAGTTCATCTTTCTTCTGATGATCTCTGTCTTGTCATCTATAGGAGACAACAATACGTCGGCAAGGTGCGTTTTTCTCATTTCGACAGCCAGGCGCAGTCTTCCAAAAAGGTACTTGTGGCAACGGAGAACAATGTTTTTGCTGCACTCAATACAAGGACTGGTGATCTCTGTAAGTAACTTATAAGTCTGGTAATTCTAGCAGTGGTCCATCTTTTACTGTGTGTTCTGTGTCCTCACTCCTGTTTTTTTTTAATGTCTGGTATAGTTTGGAGGCATGTGGATAAGACTGGGCCAGAAGGAAACATTGATGCTCTCCTGCATCATGGACAAGGTAATTTAGACACTATATTAAACCAGACTAAGAGTTTTAGGTTCCTTTCTAAAGTAACCTCATTCAACTCTTTTTGTGCGCTAGATGCGGTGCTGGTGGTTGGAAACGGCCGCCTACTGCGCTCCTGGGACATAGCTGTTGGCGGTTTGAACTGGGAGATAGTGCTTGACTTTGACAGGTAGTTATTGTCATGGCTTGAGGTTCTCCTGTCTTTAACTACCATTCAAAATTTTCTGATGTTAACAGCTCTTTTGCTTTTTAGTTTTCAGTCAGCATGTTTAGTTGGACAGCAAGACACCACAAAACACGTGGCTGTTCTGAAGAAAATGGTCATCTCACTTCATTATCTTTCTAATGGTCATCTGAAATGGATAGAAAATCTCCCAGAAAGGTAAGTATTTGTTTGGACTATGAAAAAGATGAAATCACATCAGTGGTTCAAAAAAATTCCAATAGAAGCTTTCATCATTAGCTCAACAATTGATTTATTCACTCTAGACAGGTTTGCAGTCTTGTCAGAATACTTTTGCTTGTGTAATGATTTGTATTACTTTTGAATTACTAACAAATAGTGAAAGTAAACGGTTAAAACTCTTGAAAATGGAGTCTTCTCTATCAATCTATAAATCAGTTACAAGTCCCAATAAAAGTTATCTATACTTGCTTTACAAAAATTAAGGATCTCGTCTGTACTCTTTTAAATGTTGAATAAATAAAATATATTATTATTATTTTTTAAAGAGACAAAATAAATTCACTATGAGAAAGCACTAGGCACAAATTTCAGGACAAAAACCTTCATGATAAACAGATTGAATTGTAGACTACAACCAACCTCCCAACTAAAATGCTTTCTGCCAACACATGGGCCTTGATGTGGGTAAAAGGGAGAGGAAAAAACGGAGAGATGAACGGATGCTTTTGGTGCTAGTGGTCTAATTTGTTGGTGTTTAATAAGGAAAAACAAACATGAAATAATGTCTAATTTTAAAACAAAAAAGAATAAATGATGTGCTCAGTTAGATTATTAGAAACTTATCTATCTTATTCATACAGACATCTAAATCATATCCCTGAGCTTTTCTGGAACAATCAAATAACTGGAGTCATTTCAGTGTCCATAACAACTAAGACTGTCATGGCTGAAATACACCAGATGCATCTCCAGTCCGTCTCTGCTCCGTCACAGCACCCTATCAGATGGGTTTCCATTCAAGTCAATGTGTCAACTTACACCGGATCCATTCCGTTGTGGTCCGGCAGCGTGACTGGTCCAGCAGGTCACAGATAATACACAGCCATCCTATTTTTGCTGGATGTCTGAGCTGTGACACAACAATTCCGAGTAGAGAAGATCGAGCGGGCAGGAAGTAGTGCGTAGAAACTGCCTCAACAAAAGAGCCTGAGACTTTCAAAATAAAACAAACCATATCAAACCCAGATCGTATTTAGCTTTACAATTTGCAACAAAAGTGCCAATGAGCGAAGTCACACTAGGAGTCACAAGTTTGAGGTTTTACAACCCAACATGAATGAAGAGAGGCTTATTAATGGAGAGGGAAGCACAGGAATTCCTCAGTCTCAGAGCTCCTGCTGTCTGTCAGTCCTGCGGCTTGCTGGGCTGAACAAGCAGCCAGTGTGAGTTGACAAAGGTAGTCAACACACACTGGAGCGGAGCTGAACTGCAGAGATATCTGGTGTGTTTGAGGCGTCCAGCCTCAACATGATACAACAGTAATAGAAGATGATATGTATTGAGCATGGGACCTCAAATTATGTGTGATATTCAGTATGTAAGCAAAGAGTGGATTATATTATTGTCTTTTTCTCCCTTTAGTGAAACTGTGGATTACCAGGCTGTGTATTCTGGTGGAAATGGTGAAGTGTACGCTCTTGGATTAGGTCCTCATTCTCACATGGAAATTGTTGTATACAGTTTGGAGGATGGAGAGATCATCAAGCAGGTTGTCCTGATTTATTGTTTCAGCAGACAAGTGCTGTTTTGTGTACATGGAATACAATTATTGTCACAACACTTGATGTTTTTACATGTATTAACTGAACTCTGCAACTCTCTTTTTGTTTGTGTCATGTCAAGGTCTCAGTTGAAGCTCCGTGGCTGTCCAACATACAGGCAAACTGTGTAGTGATTGGCCAGGGGATGTTGGTGTGTGCGGACGCTCCAACTCTATCCCTGTATATGCTTGACTTGCATGATCAGTCTCAAATGACCCAGATCCCTTTGCAGGTGGATACATTACACTTTATTTCTTTTACTTTTTTTTTCTCAGTGATAATGCTTTGTATCATTTTTAACTGTTATCATGATGGACTTTCATCGTCTTTTTCTAGTCACTTGGGCTTGAAGTTGCCCCAGGTTTCCATCCTGTACTGGTGTCCACCCAGCCCAACCCGGCCCGTCAGCCACTGTCAGAGTTTTTTCTCCAGGTTGCACCTGAACACCACCTGCTTCTCCAGCTCAACAATGGGCAGATAGTCACACTGAGGGATTTTAAGCCTGTAAGTTACCGTTTTCACCATGTCATAAGCAGTTAAATCACAAACTCAGGGTACAAATTCCGTCTTCAAAACAGGTGGCCGGGCTTTATTTCAACCCATGACTTTTTACATTCATCCTCTGTGCCCTCTTCCCAGCTTCTTGCTCTTACTATGGTTGTATCCTGTCAATTGAGCCACTAAAAGTCCCCCAAAGTTGAAACAATGACAGTTCAAGTAGCTTTATGTAGTATTGTGATGATCGTACTCCATTGAAATCTTAATGTCACTGCTGTACAGACATCAAGCAGTAAGAGAATAAGGCCAGAGTCACAATGTCCTTGTTTGAAAAATGGTCACATTTCAGTGTTATATATTGAGATATAGCAATTGCAGATATAGTGTACAGTCTGTTGAAATTATCAACATATTTTTCTCAAATCTTAGGCCATGCTTGTTGCCTTTGCTACGACCGGAGAGAAGACTGTTGCTGCTGTCATGTCACCCAAAAATAAAACTGTGAGTTGGAGTAATGTCTCACTTTTAGTTTTGATAAATAAGTGTTTTGCCATTATGGTCTCTCTTTAAAGCATTGGTAAACATCACTACATTTTCTTCAGTCTCATTTAAGTCTTGGTTGGCCTAACGTGTGTCCTGAACGTGTAAACATTTATTTTCCTCTGTAGGCTTGCAGTCTGAACTTGTTTAGTGCAGAAACTGGTCGCAGGCTTCTCGACACAACTCTTATTTTTAATCTGGACCCTAACGGCGGGAAACCAGAGAAGGTAGGTGTGTTGTAGGTCGTTTCAGTTTTTATACACCATATTTGATCTCCAGCTAATAAAGTCAACAGGGTGGTTTTACTCTCAGAGCTGGTCAGCAATATGACTCGTGCACGTCAAGCATGAGGATTTGGATTTTCAAACACAAATGGCTAATGTCTCGTTTGTTCTGTCTCTCAGCTGTACGTGCAGGCCTTCCTTAAGAAAGATGACTCCGTTGGCTACAGGGTCATGGTGCAGACAGAAGACCACACACTGACTTTCATACAGCAGCCAGGTACCTTCAACACTTTTAATCAAGTCGATCAGTTTAGTCCCAATGGAAACATTTGACAGACTTGTTATAGTCCTGCTAAAGCAACGATTTTTCTTTTTCGTATAATTAGTGAAGAGAATATAACAGAAATTGACTGTAAAGCATGCAAGAGGTGGGTTCAAGGGAATCACAGAATTCACAGTAAAGAAGGCAAATGGTTTCATTCATTCATTTATTTAATTATTTTTGTGAAGAGGCCGTCCTTTGCAGGGTCAAGTCTCAAGGTTCCCTCCAAAGTGCAGAGACACTTGTGTGGCATCTATTTTTTGAAATAATATTTGGGTGTATTTTATTTCTCAATCATCCCAAGCACTGACAGCTCCCGACCACTATGAGAAGCACTCTGTTTATTTACTCAATGTTGTCACTTCCTCCGCCAGGGGAGAAATATGTTTAATGTTGTGATTCATAGAGAGTGTCAGCACAAACTGCATACTGTCACAGGGTGTGACAGGAAGGAGGAATGAATGATAACAGAACAATAATTGTTTCCCAGGGCGTGTTATGTGGACAAGAGAGGAAGCCCTGTCGGATGTGGTGACAATGGAAATGGTGGATCTGCCTCTCACCGGAACACAGGCGGAGCTGGAGGGAGAGTTTGGCAAGAAGGCTGGTAAATGTCAAGCCTGAATCCTTTTTTTCTGATTTCTTGATAAAGAATAATATCCGGGGCTTGTTTTCATTTTTCAGTTTTTTGAATTTGTTCTCTGATTTCTTATTTTACTCCTTGTAGAAACTTAAAGCAGCTGTCCAACCCCTAATCTCAGGGGTGTTTTATCTCAAATGTTTGATCATTTAAATGGCCCAACCCCACAGAACCATGAATTCATGTCAGAGAGTTTTTGCTTTTCTTCTTCTACTGCTTTAAAAGGCCCTAAAAGTGTAGTGTAAGGTTGCACAATGTTTACTGAACTAATGCTTTGATGTGTTTGCTATGTGCTTCACCTGCTTTTGTTTTTTGTTTTTTTTTGCTTTTATTGCTGCGTTCGGATTCAGCCATTCAAGGTAATATGCTGCTCTTCGCTAATAAAACTTGATGGTTGCATCCTAAAGCTGAAAAAATACCCCCTGCCATACCCCCTGAACCTTTTTTTGGTCTGCCCTCCACCATGGCTGGACTCAGTTTACTGAATTTCCCTTGATTAGATTCACACTCAGTGTCTGTATCTGGTTGTCTAAATCTTCTAGATGGCCTTATGTCCATGGTGCTGAAGAGGCTCTCCTCTCAGCTCATTTTGCTGCAGGCCTGGATTTCCCACCTCTGGAAGCTTTTCTATGACGCACGGAAGCCTCGCAGTCAAGTGAAAAATGAAGTCACCATCGAAAATCTCTCTAGAGATGAGTTCAACCTGCAGAAAATGATGGTCATGGTTACTGCATCCGGGAAGGTACAAGACTCTCTCTTGTTTAGAATAGTTAGGTAATGTTTCCAGATGGATGAGTTGTGCTTCAGATATTTGTGATCAAACTAGTTTCTGGTTATTTAAATTGTTGGATCAGGCCTAAAGAAAACAAAAACATTAATGAACAGACTTTCCAGGACCCTGTAAAAATGACACTATTTTTTTTTTTGCTTTTCTCTGTGAAGCTCTTTGGGATTGACAGCAAGACTGGCAGTATTTTATGGCGGCATTACCTGGATAACATTCCCTCTAATGCAGCCTTTAAGCTGATGGTGCAACGGACTACTGCACACTTCCCTCATCCACCACAGTGCACACTGCTCATCAAAGACAAGGTATCTAATAACAAGGGCTCTGTGGTTCAAGAGCTACACGGTGCTCGTCAGTTTAAAGTTAAATTCAGTTAAATTGTTCACCTCAATTACAAATAGGCTAAAGGTCTACTTGTTTCTTGAGAGGAATCCTATGTCACTGCAGAGGCTGCGTATATGAAACTTTTTTTCCCTCTTCAATAAGGATACAGGTCTGGCTACACTCCACGTTTTCAATCCCATCTTTGGAAAGACGAGTCACGTCACCCCACCTGCTCTGCCACAGCCGATACTCCAGTCACTGATGCTCCCTCTCATGGATCAGGATTATGCCAAAGTCTTACTGCTCGTTGACGACCAGTATAAGGTCAGTGGCAAACTGTAAACCTGCGCACCCATCAGACTCAGCTGATACAAAGTCGTGCCTATCGGGTCTCAAAACTTTTTATTCCCCCTTTTTAAGCTGCTCAAGTTTTTCTTACTTGAGTAGTTCCTTTAAGTCTCTTTCTGTTCACATGCATCCATACATTACTATACTAATGTGTATTGTAGTGGTATTGGTTACAAAGGAATATTTGCCTCAACAGGTTTCTGCCTTCCCCTCTACAAAGAATGTACTACAGCAGCTCCAGGAGATGGCTTCATCCATTTTTTTTTATCTTGTTGACTCCAGTCAGGGAAGGCTCTCTGGCTACAGGCTACGAACGGTAAGAAAAAGTTCTTCACTGGAAATATTACAAGGTTCTTTGCACATTGTGATTAAAAGTTTCAGATGGAGGAAGAGCCCTGTCTCAAACTTTCAGTTGACAAAGATGATCAAAATTGTTGCATCCGTTGATATTGTACCGTATGAAAATTTGAATTTAAAGCTTAAGTACATATTATGTAACAAATGCTGAATTGGCCAAAAGAAGTGTTTAGCCTTTTGTAAACTGGATTTTGAGTTTCCTTTTATACTCAAAACATTATATGTTCCTATGTGATGTGTTCAGTATCAAAAGGTGTTCCACAAACATTTGGAGGATGAGCATTATCACTCGAAGTCTCTTCTCATAGCATGCCACTATCAAATACTCTAAGACTGAAAGAATTAATTTGGATGCTTTGATGTCTCAGGACTTGTCAACTGAGCTGATCTGGGAAGTTGTCGTCCCAACCGAAGTCCAGAGGATCGTCTCTGTCAATGGGAAAAGGCCAAACGAGCATGTGCACTCCCAGGGCAGAGTGATGGGTGACCGTAGTGTCCTCTATAAGGTTTGTTAACTTTCTGTTTGTTCTTGCAGACACTGTGAAGGAGTGTTGAGAAAGTCAAGAACTGAGTTAAGAATTGTTTTTACTGTTGTAGGGTTTGGTTAGTTTGTACTGCATTAACATACTTTTCCACTTTAGTCAGAATTACTGTCTCTAGTCACCCACTGATGTAAATGAAAAAGTTATCTTTAGAGAAATTATTACAGCTCATGTCACTGTTTCCTTGGTGAGTCATATCCTCTACCCACCACAGACTCTGGAAAGTCTTTTTATAGGACTTCAACCCTTTATTTTGTAATTCCTCCATATCTTTATGTTTTTAAACCATGGAACTGATACTTTTCTACTCATGTAGGAGTCTTATGGAATGACAATGACAAAAAAATTACACTTCTATTGGGGCATTCTCGAGCAAGAGTGAACACAATATTGGTGCCATTTTTCAGAGCCTGTCAGTATTGAAAGGGCTTTCCAAAAAGCGAGTTTCCCCAAGAGGTTCAAGGACATCCAGTCATTGTTCAGTTAGTGCTAAAAGCTTGTTCTGTGTCAGTGTTTGCACCTGGCCAGACTTGATCAGTCGATCATTCTTTATTTTTGTAAGACCAAATTGCGACAACTGTTACCTTTTAAAAAAAAAAAAAAAAAAGGAGGAGTCCGTTTTTAGAAAGGAGGTTCCACAAACTCTAGATCTAACCATGAACCCTCAGTTGGTTTACCTCAGACAGGAAACCTTTGTCTTTGGATTAAGCTCAGCTGATTTGATTTAGTTCAGTCAACACTGAGTGGGACTCAGACAACAGTGTGTGCACCATGACTGTAACATAAACAATGTGTGTACAAAAAGAAATCTGCCTCCTCATGCGCTCATGAAGTGAGTTTTAACATTTATTTTGCTTGAAAGTGGGATAAACATATTAAATGCTTTTATTCATCTTTATGGCTCTTTTGCTTTTCTTGATTTGAATGGACAGTATGAAGATCTTCATACTGTCCATATAATTGTTTGCTTTGTCTTAGTTAAAGAAAAAAGAGTGTCACAGTCCTCTACAAGGTTTCCTGGAAAAAAACACTGTGGTTTTTGTGTGTTTAAAGATTGTATTTTTTTATCTCCTGCAGTATCTGAACCCCAATCTTCTGGCTGTAGTGACTGAGAGCACAGACTTACATCAGGAGCGAAGTTTTGTTGGGATCCTCCTGATTGATGGTGTGACAGGACGTATCATCCACGAGGCCATTCAAAGGAGGACCAGAGGACCTGTTCATGTTGTGCACTCAGAAAACTGGGTGGTGGTAAGAACAGATTACCTTTGTAAAATGAGATGTAAAAATATCAGTTGTGTCTTTGGGCTTTTGGGATCTCACCTGATTCTTAACCCTGCTTCTGTTTGTCTCCGCAGTATGAATACTGGAGCACCAAGTCTCGCAGGAACGAGTTCTCTGTCATTGAGCTGTATGAAGGGATGGAGCTCTACAACAGCACTGTTTTCAGTTCGCTTGATCGGCCTTTTGCTCCTCAGGTTCTTCAACAGTCATACATTTTCCCTTCCTCCATTTCTACCATGGAGGCAACTCTGACTGAGAAAGGCATCACCAGCCGTCACCTGCTCAGTAAGTGTCAGAGGTTCAGTCTTGGGGCCTGCACCTAGTGACTGTTTTTCAGCTCTGCCTTTTATTCTGGATCAAATAAAATGACTTTTAACATTGTTTAACCTTTTTCTAATTATATTTCCTTGGTTTTCCGTCATCACAGTTGGTTTGCCTTCTGGAGGAATTTTGTCATTGCCTAAGATGTTCCTTGACCCTCGGAGGCCAGAAATAGTGTCCGAGCAAAGCCGGTGAGTTCTACTGCGAGGCTTGGGATAACATTTTTGAAAGCACATTTGTCTGTTTAATTTTTATTTTTTTACTTTACCATGCCTCGGCTTTACTGAATCTCTTTGATCACCAGTGAAGAGAACCTGATACCATACGCACCAGAGCTGCTGATCCGTACAGAATGGTTCATCAACTACAATCAAACTGTGTCAAGAGTTCGAGGAATTTTTACTGCCCCCTCTGGACTAGAGTCGACCTGCCTGGTGAGTTTGCTGTCACAAAACTGAAATATTATCTGATAACTACCTCTGTAGAGTTAACCGTCAGTGAAATCAAATGGAACTGGGACAAAGTTACTGTATTTTTTTCTCGCAGGTGGTGGCATATGGTCTGGACATCTACCAGACACGCGTCTATCCCTCGAAACAGTTTGACGTCCTAAAAGATGACTACGACTACATGCTGATCAGTAGCGTTCTCCTTGCCCTTTTCTTTGCCACCATGATCAGCAAACGCCTGGCAGAAGTTAAACTGCTCAACCGAGCCTGGCGGTAAAGTGATGAACAAAATCCAATCTCTGGCAGATTTAAGGGCTGCATGAAGGACCTCAGCCCGAGGAAATGAGATGGCATGGGCCACGCCTGCAGAAAAGCTCAGGTCAAAGTTCAATAAAGCCCACAAGGAACTGCAAGGGGAGAGGGGACGGCGGGGTTAAGAAGAATGGAAATTACAGTTTTACATGTTTCTCATGTGTGTTTTTTAACTTATTTTGCAAGCACAAAGAATAATTTTGTCATTAGAAGTTTCTTGTTTCATGTTGATTTGATTTGACTAATTACTAATTAACGTTATTACACTGGCCAAGATTCATTAAATATGGAAGTTTCTTTTATGAATAAATTTGTCGATAGATTGTCCTAATCAGTAGTGATGTTAAATTACAAGCCCAGAGAAAAGAGTGGCTGTGGATCTGCAACGTGTGTGAGCGTTTGTCAGTGTGTGTAATGCCATTTAGTCAAATGGCAGATAAACTGTGAATCTGTGTGGAGATAATGTGGCATGTACTAAAGGTTATTTGTGCTTTTCAAACAACTATCCCTGAAGTCACCCTCATTGTCATCATCTGACGAGCTTGATAAAGTCTATTAGAACTACATCCATTCAGCAGCTCAAAGACTTGTTAGCATTTTAGATTCATTAGCTGCTGTTTCTGCTTTATTAAAATGTCTCAAATCCACCTTTTTATGCTCTGATTCCTGCAAGCTTTCAATTTTTGTTAACAAAAGTGAGTGAGGAAGATCCTGATTACGTGTAATTTTGAAAAAGAAGGTTCAACCAAGCATTGAATGAATAAGTTATTGTATTTATTCATCTATAAATATATTAAAAATGCAAATTTAAAATTCAGACTTCAACAACATTTTGAAATTAATAAAACATTTAAGTTTTGATACAGGACCGTAATGAGAACTTTCAACTTGTAGATGTAACAGTGGTTGTAAACATGCACAAACAGAAATATTTCAGTCCTCAGTCTTTGTTTTTGACCTTTCAGCTCTTATCTTTTTTACACTTGATTCATCATGATAATAGGCTTTAAACTGATCAGTACTAAAAATTAAAAAATATATATCTTTAACAGTTTCTAGTTGAAAACATGTTTCAGTCTTATTTTGGTAAGTTTTGACATGGTATGCTGTTCTCCTGATGTTTTCTCTGAAATACAACTTCAGTAAAGACTATGAGAGAATCAGTGCCAGTACTCGGTATATTTAGTGTTTTGTAAGTATGTAGTTCAGGTTCTTAGAATTATAAGTATTTTTAGGCAGTGAAAACGCCAAAAAAAGACTGAAATTAAAGTTTTGTTGTAATTCAAAGCAATTCTTATGTTACATAAGTCTTACATCCCCCACATTGCTCATCGTTAGATTTCTTTCAACTCTTAACAAAAGTACAATTTCACAAAATATTTAATTTATCTATCAATTATACTCACGCCTACAAGCAGCATTTTTTTGTAAAACAAGACAAGTAGTTTAATACAAGCCCAGCTTGCACGTACAGTGATCATTTTCTCTCGTAAAAAACATGGAATTAGCTCAGAATGTTTAGAATCAACGTGAACATGATCGTCAAAACAAAAACAAGACATAGTAATCAAACCTTTTCCTTGTAAAATAAATCTGCAGGATCTCCATAAACCAAAATAAAAAACACATTATACACTATTATTGAAACTAAAAGAGAGATGTGATGTTTTTTAGGTTTAAATAGAGGAAGTATCCAAAGGTATGAAAAAAATAAAATACTGACATTACTATCACATTGTTGCATGACATGAGTGATATTAAAATAAATCAGTCACTGGAAATTTAACCTTTAGGATATTGGACACAAATGTAGAATGTGGCTGTTAAAACACCCTGTACACGAGAGTACCATGTGGTTAACTGTACCGTCAGTCACAGTTGTGTACTCGAGTTCCAGTTTACAAGGGGTTCTACCTGTCCTGACAAACACTGTGTCTCGTTCTGGATGGTTCACTCAGGATTCTCTCTCGTCTGTCCGAGTACGCCTGTCGGCCTGGTGGCAGAAGGATGTAGTGTGTATTGCTGGCCTGTCTGCCATCCTTCAAAATAGGAACAATGCAGGGTGAAAACTGAGCTGCAGGGGGCGCCCTTTCACTCTGCTGTCTCTGTAATGCCTTACTCACATATTTTGGATTAGCAGCAAAACTCTGTGTGGCAGGCATCACACCGTTGATATAAATTGGAAGGCTTTTGGGGCTGGGTGTGCGTGGTGGACAAGGGGGTACCAAGGGAACTCTTGGGGGAATTTTGGGAGGCTTGTCTTCCTCATTGGCACCAAGAGTCTTTAAGCGAGCAGGAGGTTTTGGCGGGATGGGTATGCGGGGAGGGATTTGCGGCTTTTCAGCTTGGCAGGTTGTGGTGCTGTTGTGAAGAGTTTGAGAGGCAGGGCCTGAATAGGAAAACCGGAGCCTGGACGGTTGGTTTTGTTCTAAATGGTCCTCTCTTTGGAAGGCAAGGGACCAAATGTTGGCTCCAAACCCACTTCCCCTTCCCATCGGTCCATCCTCGCTTCCTGGCCAAGAGAAAGCCATCGAGCTAGTCCCAGCACCGTTAGAACGCATCAAGCTCTCTTGATAGGCATAATTCACTTGACCATAGTCTCTATTTGTGTTCCTGCATATGGCCTTTGGGCAGCTTTTGGGCAGAAGACGCCGTCGGTCGCTGGTAAAAAACTCCACTTCACTATCAGCTGCTTCATCAGACATGAGCTCCTCAGGGTCAGGCAGAGGGGGCAGGGGTTTGGCTTCTTTCTTGATGCCCCCAAACATTGTCTGTCTCTGAGAGGACGGCACTACTTGGTCTCCTTCATGGGGACGTGGTGTGTTATCTGGCCTCTGGCAGTAGGTGTCAATGTAGAAACAAGGCTGAGTGATGGAGGGGTTGCCTGGGAAACAGAAAAATAATCACCGATAAACAACTCATTTGCTGAAATTCTAATTACCAGCACTCACCAAAATACTAAAGTTTTGTTGTACAAGGTTTTGCTACCACAGCTGTTTCATTTAGGGCAGAAAGTCCTCAGAGGAAGACACATGGAAAACACTTACAACGACTGAGAAAAAAAAATCTCTTAATTCCAGTGTTGTTACGGTGTAGGAGGAAAAATACCAAGGGGGTCGGCTGTACAGCGCTTGAAAAAAGCTCCTGCTTTTGCAGGACGGTTATCATACAGGAAACGCAAGTAAAAACATGTTAAAAACAACCGCTTAACCTATCACCCTCTTCGTCAAACATAAGCCACAACACTCTGATTAACACAGGAATCGTCATTATCTGTGGGGCAGAACATAATCTTAACAGAGCTTCCCATAACCTTCTCTGTGGAAACATCCATCGTGCCCCAGACTTCAGGAACAGCTGGTGACCAGGGAGCAATAGCTTCCCCTCCTCCCTCACACTGCTCTCTCCTCTGCTACACAGCTCAGTAGAGGGATGACAAACTCACATAAAGACCGTCTACACACAGAGAAATTTACCCTGAAAGGACTGTATAAATAAACCTAAGTGCTGAGTAAATCAAAATGTTTGGTTGTTGTGTCAAACTCTCTTTAAGATAATTTAGAATAGCTGTTAAATGTGTCAATGTTTTATTTTATCTGTTTTAATTAAATTTCAGCTAACATCATGTTTGAGCGTGTTTATTTCTTGTCAATTTAAAAAGAACTCTAAAATGATATTACAATGCTTATCCCAGGAAGTAGTTTAGGTTAAATTTGTGTTAACAGTCCATTAGACTTTTTGATAAAATAAATGTAAACTGACATGCGAATAAATAAAAGTAATATATAAAAAGAAACTTACGGTTGAATTCCTTGGCTGTTTGCTGCTGAAGCTCAGTCATGCCACGTTCCATGTCAGCACTGTGGCCAAAGCACGCTCTGTAAAGCAGGACAGGTTAAGTAGTATACATGTAGCTTTACATGTCAGTAAATCATTTCTACACATAACCTGTCATGAGTAAGTCATTATGTATAAAATAACAAGCATGACATGTGCTCCAACAGAGCATATGCTCTGCTTTCCTACATCTTGTTGGATTACATAACAGTCCAATTACAACAACCGCTCCTGAAAATCATATTCTTCTTTGATGGTTGCTGGTCTTTATTTATTAATAACTAATTCTGGGTTGGTTTTCAATCGTTCTATGTACAAAGCCGTGGATTTTTTGTCCCTTAACTCTCAAGTCATATAATTCAAAATAAGATATTTAATAGTTTTATCCTCAAACCACTATCAAGAATAACAGTGTTAGTAGCTTGTAACTTTAATGCTTGTACTGAGTGGTGTGTGCCTACCTGTTAAGGTCATGATGTCTCCAGTAGTTACCCTGACTACTGGCCATGCTGCGACACAAAGTGTATTCTTAAAATGCACAAAGGTCTTTTTGGTAGAATCCAAGAGCACCTTCCAGCACCATCAAGCCCATCACAGCTGTATTTTGGAGGCAATCTGTTGAAGAAAAACAGAAAGCTGAAAGTTAAAGGCTATCTTTAACCAAGTAGCAAGAGCACTTGGAAATTCCCCTTGCAGGTGTGTCTTTGTTTTGTTCTTGTCACACCTTATAACAAGTGTGATGTTCATAAACAGGGAATACAAATTGTGTACATCTGGAGCAAAACCCCATCCAACACATCCAGCTGCAAGAACTCTTTGCACCCGGCAGGTCATAGGAGCATTCTTAGTATTGTACAATTACAACCTTCCTGTTTTTTACTCTGTGCTGAGCGTAAACAGTTGAGCAATTAGAACGCGCTTTACAACAATACCACTAAAGTGATCTTTTCATGTTGCTTTTTTCTTGATGTTTATTTTGTGACTGACATTAACTTAATGTGTGAAAAACAAAGTTAGATAAATAAAAAAAAAAAAGCCAAGTCACTTTCTTTAGTCTGTTCTCGCAGCTGCCATGTGTATCTCTTTGTTGTTCCAGCTTAGAGCCATTTGTCTGATGCGCAGGCTGTTACACAATCTCTGGGTCAGATGTGGGAGGGCAGCAGCACTCACTCTTCTCTCTTTGACCATGGAACCCTGACGTTTCCGCCCTTGCAACAGGGGCTAATTGTGAAGCATTCCTGTGATGCTCAGACTCAAACACAGCAGCAGTGCACCAGAGCCCCGTATTACCAAACCACTCTTCACTAAAGGTTATAACAATCACAATTATTATCATTTTAAAAACTGTAGTAACTGCTTGACATTTTGTAAGATCAGACAAAGTCTTGTCTTCAGCGATTGATTAATTTACACTTGATTATGATGCTCACTGTTCTAATATTCAACCACATGCATGACTAATGTATGTTAATTATTGCAGCATACTTGTAGCATTTATCCCAATAATTTTCTCCAAAAACAACACATAACATCAAATTTCAGGCCTATAATAACTATAATTAGATTTTTTTTTATCATGACCCACGCTTATACGTTTTTATTCTCATAACTGTTTAGAACTGAATGTGCTCCATCAAGATCAAAATTACAATCTCAAACCAACCGGATTAATATCAGTTTGACTCTCATATGAACCACTTTTTTACTTTAGGAATGAGCTAACTGTTACCCTATAGGCAGCATATCCCCAGGTCAGACCAACCTACATTTCACAACACAGAGTATTATGTAAGCATGTGCAAATAAAACCATTTATCTGCATCCTTCAATCGAGAATGAAATCCTCCAGTCTGACTGTCTGATTCTGTTGAATCATCGGTCTCTGGGATTGGCCCATTTTATTCATGGGCTTTTCTGAAGTTTACTCTATAACTGCAGATATGATGCAGCAGGAACAATTTAAATCCCTTCAAGACTACTAAAGAATCCAGGAGCCATATTTGTCCTGTCTGTAAATGTGAATCACCCTGCATACAACAAATAAGTTACCCATCCCACCTCCTCAGCCAGTGGACACAGCAAGGTCTCAGTGTTACTATCACACTAATCTCATTCTTCAAAGTGTTGCTTTGTTTTCTATCACTAATAGGCCCACAGTCTGTGTAGGAAGCACACAATTCCAAGCATGCATAATACAACAAAATAAGCCACTACAAACAAAACAGTGACCGAGGGCCCATTTGAATATTTATGTCATCCTTAAAACAACTGACTGTGGCGTCATTTCCGTCAGTGAGCCCCGGAGATGGAAGACGCTGTGAACAATTATGAATCCTACCGGCAAGTACTCAGCGTCCATGAATGGAGCCACTCTGAGGCATGAATGGGCCTTTGTGTCACTTTGGTGAGCAGTGAAGCAAGCCTGAAAATACAAGTGAACTCTCCCATGAGGTTAAGACTGAACATACGCCATGGAGACGAGTACACATGGCCAAGGTATGAGCCTGTGCTGCAAATCCCCCGCAGGAGTATTGTGCATGGTGGCACAGTTAAAAGAACAGGACTCAGGCTAAAAAAACAAGTTTGTTTATCACATGCAGAAGTCTTGAGCTGCCCCAGCCTCACTTTTTTTCAGGCAATAGGCCATTCGCTGACTAGACATTTACAGACTATTTAATTTTGGGGCCAATATAACGTATTTGCTTTACTTCATCATGTAATTTCAATTTTCTCTAATTTATACCAGCCAAGTGACACTCTTATACATCCAACAGGCAATGCAAAATTAAGTACAATTCTTGAACTTCAGTATTCTCATGCCAGATCGAGGTTTTGTCATACAAAATAATCCCACAAGATAATTCTAATAATAATTATTCACAAAGTGAATATCTATATGTGTAATTGTACAGACTTCTCAGCGTAGAAAATTTGTTTCTCAAAGATCTTATTTGTGTAATAGTGACAAGCAGACAGTGAAAAAAACACGTATACACATGTACAGCATGATGGAATTAAAGCAGCCTTGGAACATGCTGAATAAGATATTTGACAGATAAATTAAGTTCTAATTGAGTTTGTTTTTTCATGATTAAGCGTATCATTCTGTGAGATTTAGGTCATGTATGAGGATTATTCTTATGTTTGCTTCAGAGATGGGACAGCTGAGATTTTAACATTCAAGATCCATTAACAAATGTACTTTTATCTCCTAAAAATAAATCAATAAATAAATAAATAAATAAAACCTTTTCATTTATAATTTTACATAAGAGTGCTCATAAAGTATAAGCACAAGAATAAATCCATCTTTAGTTTCTTAATTACTATTTTGCACAACTTTAAATGATATTTATCCTGAGTTGTATCATTGTTCCTTTTTAGCATAGTATCTTGTTAACAAATCCTTATGAAAAACCAATATGTCTCATCAAAAAGGTGCCATGTATGAGTGGGAAACGGAAAACCTTTGAATCCAAATCTTTGAATCTCGGCTTAAATCTGTGCGATGATAGAGGTGAATCATTAGCCAAGGGATTGGTCCCTTTCATTCATGAGTTATTCCATAATTTATTCTACTACGGCCACTCAGTTTGATTTGACATTAATTTTAAATTAGTGAGGGCTGAGTGAAAATATTTGATAAACCATAACTATCTACTTTATAAATATCCATTACAAACGTGCCTAAAACAAATAAACAGTCAATTAGCTAATTATTTGAATTTTTAGTTTGAATGACTGAACGATATGCAATAAAACCAAATACTGTGTAATGTTAAATAACATTAAAAAAAGGAAGAAAGTTGAATGATTACGGATTCGCTCTTCAGCGCCCACTAGTGGCGGACCGTGAATGGCCCGAGGTGTCCAGGGCTCACCCATCCCGCCTCACTAATCGTACATCGGGGAGAGCGGTCTGTACCTCTGTTTACAGTAGAATAACCTTTACAGAGCAGTTGTAACTTACTATCTGACCACATAAATCTCAGTTTATCCAATGAAACAACTGAAATTACTCTGATTTAGGTGACTTTTGAAACAACGTTCGCGTCTTCACCTTCTTTTCTCATGTCATGCGTTCCTCGTGATTAATTCAGAGCTTAATAACATCAAACAGGAAGGTTCGTCTAGGTCACGACACGAAATTTGTGCCGCTGCTCCTGATCACTCGGCTGAAGTAAAGTTTAGTTTTCATCATGTAGGTTGTCGTCATGTATTGAGTGGGTGAAAGTCTTACCGTGAAAATTAAGTCTATTTGTCCATCACGCAGATTTGGGTCGGTAGACAAACTGAAGAAACCGATTTGTTGCTGAAGAACGAACCAGTGCCCGTGTCAAAACTGAGCCATGTGCACCATCCCTCCTATCAACAACACGAGGAGGTGAAGCTCATTTTGTCAGAGTGACGCGGTTTCTCACATCTCCTTATAATGCATGCAGCAACCAGCAACCCGGGCCCGTGACTCCTCCCACCTCTCTCTGAAAGGAGGAAAATAAAACGGCGTATTTACACACTTAAAAAATCATTCATGAACGGGACCCGTGGCGCATAATACAGGAAAATTTGTGAAGCGTTTCTCTCGGTAGCTACCTTATATTGAATGACCATTTCATGTCGCTTTAGATTTTTTTTTAAATAAAAATGCAAAACAGTAAGTTAGATAAGAGGTTTATATAAATATTTTAGAGCCAGTCAAATATATTTTGCATTTAAACTAAAACAAAAACTAATTTGATGTTAGTACTCACTTTATCCGCATTAAGGACTAAAAAGGAGTTATGTGACGGTCGTATAATGACTGCCACCACAGAGGAGGTTGTCTTTGTGTTATATACACTGTCTTCATGTCCTTGTGTCATTTTCTGCAATGTGTGAGTAAAGTTGAAAATCTATAGAAACCAAGTGAGAAATCACTTCAAGGCTCCAGCTGAAGACAAATCCACACTGCAGTTTGAGATGATTTATATATTTTCAGATTTAGAGAGCCAGATTTGTGGCTAGGTGAACAATGTTTCTGTATGCGAACTAACTCTGCCCATGAAACAGATAAATAGGCGTCCAGATATAGATGTTTTTTTATCTGCCTGCTGTAATGAGTGTATGGGAAATTGCCCCTCATAAGGCAGCAAACAATTTTGTTCTGACCTGTGTGGGAGTCAGAGAGTGTGTGGGTGGATTCTGGCAAGTACAAAATACAACTGATAGCGAGGAACAACTTGATATTTGCTACCAAATCATGTTGAAAGAGGTCTTGTTTTGGAGCCAAAATGTCACACAGGACATTTACTGTCTGTATTTGTCTTCGCCCACGCTGAGAGAAGCAGAAGGACAATACAGGAGGCCACTTACTTGAAAATAATAGGGAAGTGAGCGCAGGCCTTTTTTGTTTTTTTACCAGTCAACACCACACTGGGCCTACAGTCTGGCCAGTCTAGACTGCTGAATTGTCTTTTTTACTGTTGTAACAACCCAAACAGATCCTTAGGACAATAAACATTTAGGATGATGCCAACTGACACCCTCACCTCATTTCATCCTGTCCTTTGTTCTGTTCTTCTACTCATGAAATGTTCCTATAAATACTGAAGTCATTTATGGATAAAAGAATGCCCTATACTGTAAATTACAAACACACAATATAATTATGCCACATTTACAGTATTTCCAGTTAACCAAGATTACTTTGTTGCTTAAAGGAAGATTCATAATGCTGTGTAGCAAATAATCCGATGTTCTTTACTGACGTGATCAGCTGCATGTAATTCTAGAGAAACAAATGATGTAAAACTGCGCTCAGTTGTCACCTCTGACGCTGATTTTGCCTTAAAGGAAATATTGTGGTCATGTTTTCTGTTTTGCTGTGTTGAGGTGATCCTGCCCCTATGCTGTCGATGTGCTGCCTCTGTGGGCTCTTGTGGTGACCCAGGATGGCCAGAGCAGTGGGGGTTTTGTTGGGGTGGGCCAGTCTCCCACAGGGGAGGTCAAGTCATTTCCTGCTCTGAGAGACCTCCGTCCCTCGCAGCTGTCAGTGCAGTCAGAAGCCCACCTCCCACATCTGTAACCCTTCCTTTCCTTCTTGTGCTTTTTTTTCAAAGATGTGATGGATTAATCTGAAAGAGCTTCCTCATGCTGCTGCAGAATCAAAGATTAACCATCAGAGCTGGACTGAATTCAAGACCTTCTGTTGATTAAAAACAAGACACATAAATGCCAAAACGTGAATAAAAAAAAAAAAAGTAGATTTAAAAAAGTTATGGTACCTCAAAAATCTTTGGCTTGATCAGTGTTTTTTACGTGTCTTATTAGAATCATGTAAACTGCAGATAAGCAACAGGTCTGATTTAACAATGTCTCTTTCTGGAATAGTGAATTAAGCAAGTAGGTGTTAACATACGTGTTTTATGGTAAAAACATTTGTGTAGGTTGATGTGCTGACGCGATGACACCGGGAATTCTCTTATAGAGGAACCAGCTGTGTACAAACATGTAATAGTAATCAGAGTGATGGGCCCGCTGCTGTTTTCAGAGTCACGCTCAACTTATGTTTGAGTTTCACATTCCTTTAAATCCCACTGCTGTCATTTATGTGAGCCAGTGTTACAGGTTATCACTTGTATCACAGTTATATCTGTTACAAGTAACATTTGTAAATATGATATTTATTAAATTTTGATCACAGAAAACGTGCGTTAATTGCAGCTTATACGTGTGCAGAAGTTCAGTTCTTGCTGCGAAACCCAAATATTTTTAAGCAGATGAGTAAACTCTGTTCTGGAACACTGAAGGGGAAACTTTTCCAGTTCAGTGCTGACACTGCAGTGAATTTAATAAAGATACGTTCTCATGATGTACCCTAGAAATGTTGATTGCACATCGTTGATACCACTCATGTCTTTAGCAGCCTGATATGGACCATGCAACAGTCTTGAGAAAGCAGCCTCCCACACAGAGTCCAGTTATGTTACTTTATTTTATTTATTTTCATTTTCCTTTCTTTTCTTTATTTTAAAATTTATTTAACAAATGAGTCATAAAGAGATTAACATAAGCAGGCTGACTCGAAATGACAGTCAGAACCGTCCGTTCATACTTTATCAGTGCAGTCTGCAGGGTTATGGGTGATTGGAAAAACACACTCTGCATTTCATCTTTTTTAATTCACTGGTTGTGCAGTCGGGTTTGACATGTTGGAGGCGTCAGGAAGGAACCAGGCTGCTCAAATGTCTGAGTGGGCTTCACACCAAAGCCTTTGACCTTAACCCGTGAGAAGACAGCTCAGTTATCAAAGACAGCCAACAGGATGAAGAATGATTTCATGTTGCTTTTAATTTCTGGTAGCTCAGGAAGGGGGAAGAAGAAAACACTTCCTGTTTAATTTGCACTACTTCAAATTCATTATCATCTTGAACGCATATTCAATTCCAGACAAACCATTAGTCTTTGTTTAATCTGTAAAATATTTGATTTAGAGAAAAAAAAAAAACAGCTTTGGTTGTGAAACTATCCCCTCAAAAAACAAGAAGTTAAAAGGCTTTTTCTCTCAGGGTAATTACAGAGACAAAGAAAAGAGTCAGCAGGCAAAGAAGTGATTGAGGAAGTGGCAAAGATTGAAGGATTTAAATACTGTGACATCTGATTTCATGGTGACGGCTTCAGTGAATGGTAGAAACTTCAGAATGAAAAGAGTGATTCTTTGCCCAGGATGCAGCACTGAGGGCTGGCCAGCCTCTCTGCCCATGATTTGAGGCCTCCAAGCAGGCAGGGGGTGTACAGGCCCAGTGGGAGGCTTTCTGCAATACAGTATCTCCAGTTGGTTCAGAGCTTGGGCTGAATTAGGGAGGAAAAAGATGTGAGAAAACAGGCTTTCTAGAGAAACTTTGGAGGGACACTGGAGTTAATTTCGATGCTTTGTTTAATTTTGTTATTTAAAGTGTCTCATAATTAGAAAGACAAAGTTACATTTTGATCCATGAACACTTTTATTTTAATTTCCATGTTTATATCTCTCATCACACAAGATATAAACTATATTTTATTTTTTTGTTCAGTTATATTCTATGTAACTTACCTTTATGTTTCTATGTAACCTCACACAGTCTTGCTAACCCTATTTTAACTCTTTATAGTTCAATGAAAAGTATCTATTCTTATCTCTTACTTCATCTTTATAGTCATAAAAAAATAAATCTGTGTTTTGAAATAAACTTAAAGTAATTTATCATGACAAGGACTGAATGTTCATTTTCAGTAAACAGATGTGACAGGTGAGGACAGTGTCAATATTTGCTTGTCTCTGCATTGGTCACAATTTGTTCTCAGGTCAAAGTCTTTTTGATTTACCACCTCATGATAAACAGGGGCACTTTTTTCACAGGGCCATCCAAAAAGTTAGGTTTTGCTTATGTTTAATGGGATTTCATTTTTTCTTTTTGTTTTTGATTTTTATCTCTGAGTGTGTTATAGCTGTTTCACAGAGTATAGGAGAGAAAAATGAAGAAACCACCTGTTATTCCAAGCTTCCAGGTTTCTTCAGAAAACCATGGCAGGTTCTTTCTTACTCTTTTTCCTGCAACATAGCTCAGAGTCTTGAAGCATGATGAAGTCAGTGCTCTTTTTTCCCCTCATTTTATCTCTCCTCCCACTCCCACTCACCTCCCTTTTCTTCTTTCACCTTACATACTCCCAGTTCATCACTTCCTGTTGAGTCAACCACCGACTACATGTTTTACACTTTATTGCTTCCCTCCTTGCTTTCCTCCTCCACTTCCTTGTCCACAGATGCCTGTCTTGTAAAGGAGAAAAATGCTTCTGTGACATTTTAGTGGCAGTCCAGCAACTATTACAGCATGAAAGAAAGTAGAGTCTGAGAAAAGTCAAAGCAGACTAAACGCTCTTCCTGGCAACATGACTGATTCATACGGTAGATGACTCATAAGATCATTGAACTCGGAAGTTCAAAGCATTATTAACTTGGCCGAAAGCTCACCGTACTGCTTTCCACTGTGTCATTAACTCCTCTCATCATTTAAGAAAAAAAATAAGCATCAAGCCAAAGAGAGAAATACAAGTCATTGAAAAAGTCCATGAATTCCACAAAGTCGATACATAAACACTCCAAGAATGACTCTTGAGTACAATTACCTCCTTGAAAATTGTTTTATATATATATGCTGCCATTGCCTATTTATCAATGTTTCCTAGTAAAGCAACAGGAAGTGATGCTGTGGTGAGGTAAGGCAAATGTAGGCAGTGCGTGCCTGTGTGTAAGGCAGGGTTGAGGGCAGGGCTCTGGGAAACGAAAGGGCTCTGTGGTGGTGTGTGGTGGTTTGGTTGAGTCATTAAAAAAGAGAGGCTGACTCAGTTTTCACATTGTCTTGAGGAGCACGTCTCCATTCTCTCTGGTATTTTGTGTGAATTTATATTCTACAAAATGTGGTCATAGGAACCTCTCACCTTCTTAAAAGTCTTGATGACTTTCTTCAGATTGCTCCTTATCACGCTGGTGGATTTACTGTTTAGACATATGTAACTCAAGGTCCAAAATGAGTGTTTCTGTGTTAGTCAAAGAATTAACATGTATAATTCACTGAATGGGACGCGTAAGCTTTGCCAAAGGAGTGCCTTTTCACCCTGCTGCTGTTATCCCATCTTGGCATGAGGTCAAAGTTTTACTGTGATTCAGGCATTTCGTCATTTCTGCAGTTTTCTCTACACACCCTCCTTGCCACAGTAACCTTACAACTGTGTCAGTACAACCTTCAACACAATATGATCCAGCTGGACGGCAGGACGCACTCCAGAATTAGTCATCCTGGATATGTTGCAAGGTCCAGGAATGGCGTGCTGTTGCTGGCATTATTGTGCTCTTAATTTAACTAGAAGGACACCTCCTGCCTCAATAGAACGTCATTGTAATATAATTGTTTAGATAAAACATGTAATTTAAAGCAGGAACATCTGTTCTGTTAAAGATATCAAGTGATATCAACTGGTGTCTTTTCTGACATCTTTGAACCTGCGACAAGGTGCCAAAGGGTGTGCCACCAGCTGAATCCAGTCACAACTAACTTAATTTTTTTGGATTGGTTAATCCATGTTATAAAAATACTGAAATGTTTATCTCAGCATCAAAGTGGAATTCGTTTTTTATTAAAACTGATTCCAAACATTTTAGTTTTACTGTCTTTGATTATGTAACAGATCTCAAGTCTCACATGAAACATCAAATCAACTACTGCTACCTGCTAAACTTGCTAGACAACCTGACAAACAAGCAGATAATTCAACACACTTTTCCAAACTCCTTTGTAACAGACTCCAAGATGAGGTAAAGGTATCAAAACTGATTTGGTAGGTAAACTGAAAGTTACAAAGTCAAAAGATGCCAACAATGATTGGTGGTTTGCTTTTTTCAAATAAAACTAAATACTGACGCCTTGTGGTTATAAAAGGTACTTCATGAAAAACAAATGCCTGAAAAAACTCAGACCACTTTAAATTCTAAGATAGATTAAGACAATGACTACGGAAAACAAAACAGTAGTATCGACGCTACGAAATACCTCTCTATGTGATTTTAGTTGTTGTTTTTTTGTACCCGCATTGATTATCTTTTTTAATGACCATTTAATTTAAAGTGATGTCTTCAGTTTACTGAGATTATCACTTACGTTCCCTTGAAAACTCTGTAGTCTAAGACAAGGGATAACAAATTAGTAAGGGTATTTTAGTACGATCGTTAAACTTCTGTATCCCACGTGCAAATTAACTCAGTTTAAGGAACTGAGACTGAAAGTTTTGGAGATCATTTCAGTGAAGCTTTGAACAGACAGAGGTATATGACTGGACAGATGGGCCATCAGACCTCTGCATCACTGACGCAGATGCGTCACAGAGGCTGGTCTCCCTTGCGGGTAATTTCTGTATGTTTGAGAAAAAGGGAGGCGGATATTAATTTCATGCTTTCTTTCATTTTGTCTTAAACTTTGCAGTAAAAGAGATTTTGGTGTCAGGTGTGTATGAGTAGTAAAAGAGGCATTAGAAGCTCTATGTTAAAGTTTCCATGAAGCAAGAGGCTTAGTGTTTGTGTTTGAGCCCATGGAAGAGCTTTTAACGTCGATACAAACAGTAAAACATTGCAAAACATTTATATATTACCTTATAGAGAAAAACAATTGCTGTTTAATAATAAAAAAAAATAGAATAAATATTATGTGACTGGATGCTCCAAAATATATAAGAAAAATAACCCAGGAGCCTTAAAACTAATGGACTCGTCTTTTGTTTTTTTATTTACTCACCATCATGAATAATACCACAGTATTATCAGGCATCTCCTTTGAATAGCTTCTAGTCTGCCAACCTGCTGAAACTCATGCACTGAAGCAGGTTTTCTTTTTTTTCATCTTGACATGTGCTGGTATCAGACCTTATGCTGAAGGATCAGTGTTAGAGATAAACCTGTCTCAAGCAGAGTTATGCTCCTGATGGGGTTTTTGCCACAGTGTATACCTGAAAGAGATTTATTTTTGTACTTACAGTCTCTGATATTTTTGTGAATATCCCCACCTGGAGGAGCTCATGTTGGTCAGTGCAAAGGAGCTGGTAGAGAGTAGGTATGGTGACACTGGTCAACAGTTATGAGTAAAAGATGCTCCTACATATCAAAATCAAACTATTTAAAAATGTAGACAACATGTATAAAAATGTAAAATTTAAAGCAAAATAATGATTTTTTTTTACTTGGCAACAAACATGTGTCCTGGCAGATATGATTGATATTGTCTATTTTTTTTTAGTTATAAAATATTATATCAGTAATCATTCATTTATCGTCTATACCACTTATCCTGTTCAGTGTTGTGGGTGGCTGCAGCCTCCCAGCTGTGTTTAGAGTGAGGAGTACACCCAGTCAGTCACAGGGCTGACACACAGAGACAGACAACCTTTCATGCTCACACTCACACCTACAGGCAATTTAGGATCATCAGTTAACCTGATGAGCATGTTTTTGGACTGTGGGAGGAAGCCGGATCACCTGGAGAAAACCCACTTGCATGCACAGGGAGAACATGCAAACTCCACACAGAAAGGCCAACCAGAATTCAAACAGGTGACCTTCTTGTTGTGAGGCTGCAGCACCGTTGCACCACTGTGCAGCCCAATACTAGAAATGAAAACAAATAATAGCCTGAAATAGCCAGACTCAGCATAACAGGTTCAGAGTCTGGGTGTCATCCTCAACAGCACACTGTCATTTCAAGCTCACATCAATAATGACACTCACTCCCAACGGTAACTCCCTTCTTGTTCACACCCTGGTCACACTCTGCATCAATGATTGCAAACCTCGTCTCTTCGGTCTCCCTTTCAAGTCCCTCCATAAACTTCAGCTGGTTCAGAACTCCACCACCCACATCATCACCAGATCTTGCACATAAACACCCAATCATTCTTCTTCCATTCACCTTACTGCACCTCTTGCTACCCTGACCAGCACCATGTGGTCCAGGAGCTTTAGCTGCACTGCCCTCCACCTCTGGAACTCCCTCCCATCAGACATCCATCACACTGACTCTCTCCCATTATTCAAATCTCATCTCAAAAGTCATCTTTTCAAACTTGCACACGTACTGATTGATTTTACACACTGGTCAACTTGTTGATGTTATCATTGCACTGTTCTTTCTTTTTGTTTTTGCTGTAGTGAGCTTGAGTGTTTTGAAAGGCACCTATAAATAAAACACACTACCATTTATTATTCGTAGCACATTTATTTCAGTTCATGTGTACAATCCCACATCAGATTGGATGGACTTAATACAGTACACCCTGAGACACCTCTCACTGAAACAAGATGGAAAAATTATATTGTATATGGAGTGATGCTGAAAACACTTAAAGATTTTTTGAATGATTTTAAAACCATTGTATAAAACTGTAAATTCTTCACCTCTTTGGCAAATTCAGAGAATAAGTCACATGAAGAAATATTTAAGAAGAATTTGTTGACAGTTTAGTTGAGCCCAACTACAGATGATGCCTCAGGTTCTTGGCACATTACAAATTAACACTAAATAAGCAAAAGATCAAACAAAAAAATAAAATTCCTGAGTACAATCAGATTAATAATCAGTCTGATTGCACTTATAGATCTGGACCTGGTCCTGCTTTGGTCAACACTGTGAAAGACTGATGATTTAAGGTAAAACTATTTACATGTAAAAGTCTGTTTTCAGTCGCTTAGCTTTTCCCGCTTTCCCCACAATACACCACCCTGTTTTCCAGCCGTGAACGTTCAGCTTCAAACACCAGTAAATGGCTCAGCAGCGTCTCCTGGGGACCCGAACGGATCATGGATGGATCATTGTTCTGCACTCACAAAACACAGAAACAAACAGATGTAAGGCTTATCAAATGCTGACAGTGTTTTCAAACTGCAAGTTAGCATTGGTGGAAACAGGAACATGAAGTAACAGTAAATATGCTTCATCTGTTCTTAACTTTATTGTTTCTCTAGTTTTCAAAAAAAGTACAATCAGCTTTAAACACAGGATGAAAATGAGCTGACACTGAAGTATGTGGCAACAGCATAAAGTTCTCCAGTGATCTGTGTATAGAAAGTATTTTTAACAAGCACTCACCGCCACTGCTGAAATAAAAGTATCCACAAGATGGTAGTCAGCACCACCATGTCCACTCAAGGCAAAGTGTTTGGGGGCATTATTTTGTGCCGTGTGCTTCGTGGATCTCTGGGTCAGAAAGTCAAACACTCTTATCTCACGGCTATCATATGACAGCTCTCCCTGTGAAGACACATTTCAGCACAGCTGTGAGCGGACGTATTCATCTTGCAACAGAGATAAGTTTACATCCCATTTTATAACCCAGAAGCAAAAAACAGTGCATTCATTTGAGCTGAACACCTATGTTGCCATGTCATCCAATCAAAAACATTTAGAAGATGTTAGAATGCCAAAGGACTGCAGATGTGAACTAGCGTTAAGCTAAGTCTGGTACAATGCATCAAATAGTAACATTTATTCTCAATACTGTTTGTGGTCCCCTTTCAAAATAATAATAATGAATATAAGAAGCCAGATTGCTCTTTTGAGCAGAACGAAAACTGGTGTGGCATTCTGGTTTCCTTTTTACACTCGTCACATAAAGGCTTGTTGGGGTTTGTACATAGAAGGAAGTCTTGACATTGAATGAAGAAGTATTCGGACGACTTTTACATGTACTAAGGTTTTTATAGAATTTATCAACTGTGGTTTATGAATTAGAAACGGCGTCTCTTACCACCTCGGACATTTCTTACTGAGTTCTTATTCCCAATCCTCTTTAGTTTTTGTTTGATATCACTATATTGGTCTGTAAAGTTTTGTTGAGGACTGACCGCTAAATGCCAGCGAGATGACAAAAAATGCTTTGGCTTAAGTTCACTGTGTATGTGTCCTAATTTAATTCCTAAATGAGACAAACCTATAAAAATGTGCTGATGGCATGCCACGGGATCGCTGTAATTGCTGCAGTGAAGACACAAGGCTTCCCTGAGCAGACACAACCAACAATGTAACAACACTTCTGTCTTTTCAGAAGGAGTAAACTGAGTCTGTTAAAACCCCACCAACCCTCAAAGCATTATTACCCAGTGTAGTCATGCACTATAATAAGAAATGTGCTAACCGATTTTAACTGTTTTTATACCACTCATTTCATCTTGAAGATGACCCTCTCTAGTTTAATTACCTTACTGCCACTGATGACTGTTTTTCGCTGGCATATTTCCTCAGTGAACGCTACCATTGAAAAGGCTGCTGTCAGGCCTCCTTCGAATTCCATGTTTACAACCTGGAAAATCAAAACAGAAACAAGTCACACACCAGCAGTGAAATTATTTATAAAATTGCAGTTTCAAAAAAATTCATTTAAAATCAGAGAAAAGTCTTCTCATATGACTGAAAGTTTTTGGTTGTGAAACATAATAAATGTTTTACTCGCAAATAGTTTGATGCTGACTTATCCGTGTCTCTTGGGATTAGAATAATTCTTTATAGGTGTTGATTTTCTTTGACCTCTGATAATTTGGTCTTCCTTTCTTAGTTTAGGATATGAGGAACAGCCAAGAAATATAACCTGATACTTTAAATTGATCTTATCTTTGATGTCACCATGTGTAGGGGATGGCTCAGAGGTAGAATGGTTTGACTCTTGACAGTCTGATCCCTACATACTGCATGTTAGAGTGTCCTTAGGCAAGACACAAAGCCTCTAAAGTAGCTCAAAAATTGAGCATAGCTCTTAGTTTGTGAAGTACCAATAAGCAGTTGGTTACTTTACATAGCTGCCTTGACTATCAGTGTGTAACTGTGTGCATATATATTTCATTAATATGACATGTGGTTTAGAAGTACTAGGAAAGGCCTGTTGTTAATAAAATCCATTCCTACTTGTGACTGAAAACTTAATTTTATTGCTGTCTCAGGTCATTAATAGAGTGATAGAATATTTAGTATTTTGTTATAAAGTCACAATTTTCTAACCTGGTTACTGCAAACATCATTATCACAGTTGTAGACACAGCGGCCATAGGGTCCAGTCTTCAGTGCGTCAGTTACCGCCTCGATGTCTGGTATGGAGTTTTGGCAGATGACTGATACAGGCCAGCCAGTGTGGCCCTAACATATGTATGAGGACACATACAGCACACACTAAGTTTTTATGTCGACAGATTAGAAGATAAATTATTCGACTGTTGAAAATCTAACTGAAATGTGAGAGTACCTGTTTCACTCGGTCCAGGTAGATTTTACATGCTGAGTATGGACAGTCTTTCTCAACTGAACATTCCAAACAGCGATCTGCTGCACCTGCTGGCTGAAAAACAACAACTAAATACGTCAGACTTGTATTTATTTAAAAGGATTTCCATTCCTAATATTGGAGAGAACTGTCATGGATATACTGCATCCTACTTTCATCAAAACACAACAAAGAAATTGAAGTCTTGTCAAATTGCACTAAATAAATAAATAAATACAATTGAGTAAAAATGTTGTCATTTTTGCAGTGTCTAAAAGGTTTTTTCCCTACATACCTTTTTTTCTTTTTGGAAGTGGCTGACAGATCCAAACGATGACACTTTCACACACCTGCCAAGTACAAAACAGCAGCAGTGATTAGTCTGAGTAACACATATTCACCTCTAACCAGTGTGGACTGCTATGTGTTGCTGGAGTTGATCATTGACTGTTTATGATTACCTTCGTGCTCCTGCCCAGTGATGTATCAGGTCGATGTCATGGCAGGACTTGGCCAAAAGAGCAAAGGAACTCTCTGCTTCATTCCTCCAGTTCCCCCGAACAAAAGAGTGAGCAAAGTGATAAAAACCCACCTGGAAAAAGATGTTAGCAAAATGATCTGCAATGTTCAGTCCTTGACTAGAAAAATTTAGAATACTTTCACTTGTTTCTTTTTTTGTTTATTTATTGTCTCACCGGCTCAAGGTGCTGAATATGGATGACTTCACCTATGGCTCCAGCATCTATCAGCTCCTAATAAAAGAGTTTTATTCTAAATAATACATTTCTATAGAATCAATCAGAATTTTTTTTTTTAATTGGTATGCTTTTCAACTACTCGCTTAAAAAGACTAAGAATTTGCATGTATGAAAATCAACTAAATTTGTCGGTCTCATCTTATTTATTTTAATTTCTTTTAAATGAGATTAAAATAAATGTATATACTTTTTGTGAGCTGTGAATTATGAAAACATACCCTATAAAACTTGGTTTTATATATTTATTCTACACATTGCTTGTTTCGGAAACAGTGAACTCCCCTGGTTCTTTGTTTTGCATGATTGAAAAGAAAAAAAAAAGAGTTGGGGAAGCATTCTGGAGAAAGACACTCAGACTTTCTGCCCCAGTCTTCCAGCAGTCCCGGCAGATGGGGGGGACAAACAATGAACATTTACCTATAAGAAGAGAAAGGACTTCTGTTACATAATAAAACCAATGCGTAATGTAAAATCATGTGCTTTTTCTAAAAAAAAAAAAAAAGAAGAAAATTTAAAAATGAATAATTAAATTCATATTTAAAATGTGCATTTGAGTACAAGTGTGGCAGACAGTGGTCACCTTAATCAGGTGGATTAAAGGATCATAGCGGAGAACATGGGCCACAGTAAGCATCACACCACTCTGAGTGCAAGCCTCCACAATCGCTTTGCAGTCCTCAACAGTTGTCTAGAGTCGGATCACAACATTATTCAGTTTTTTTTTTCAGTTCGGTCACTTGTTAAGCAGAATGTTATTCCACAATTTGCCTTGTGTCAAAAATTTGTCAGAGTAAGTTTATTTTGAAATAATTCTAAAAGGCAAACTTGTGTTTTTTTTCTCCTAAGTTCATTAACCATCAATATCACTCTGAATTAATCTCTGTTGGTAAAAATCTGTATAAAAACACTCACTGCCATTGGTTTCTCCAGAAGCATATGATAACCTTTGTTAGCAAAAGCCACAGCAGGTTCCTTGAGAACATAAACATCTTTAGTAGACTGATGATGAATTTTACACAAATATTAGTGTTAAACATTAGTAGAATACTGTATGTTGTATGCTTACCTTATGAAGGCGATCTGGAGTACATATAAAGACAGCATCTGCAAACTTCTCTCTTGCTGCCATACTCTGCCAGTCTAAGTGTTAAGAACAAAGCTTTCAGTTATTCGGTAAGAGGCAGCAATTCATCAAAATTGAAGTTTTTACCTGTTATAATGCTCACCATCAAATACATTCTCATCCACAATGTTGTGCAGCTGTTTGAGTTTTGTGCGGGCAAATTCCCTGGGATCAGCTACTCCAACAACCTGCAGTGTTGGGGTTCAGTAAGAAGTTGTGAGGACTTGACAGTACAAAATGGGGCCGTTCTCGAAATTTGCTTTTTTTTTTTTTTTTTTTTTTTTTTTTATTAAAAAGAGTTGAAGAAACCTCAGCTGACCTCCATGCGCTTAGGGTGAACCATGGCGAAATGGGAGTAAATCTCCCCTCGACTGCCAGCTCCAACCACGATCACTCGGACGGGCGAAGACATTCTGTTATCCTGTGAACTTTGACACAAATAAAAAATAACATTAATAACACCTTGCATGTTCCAATCCCAGACCAAACAGACGCTTAAAGTGTGCGCAAGAGGGAACCAGGGGACTATCATATCGTCTCCTATGTGACCTGGGTATATCTTCAATCCATAGCTCCCAAGATACGCGATAGCTTATCCAAAATTTGATCATCTAAATAAACTCCAGACAACTCTTTTACTTCTTGCAACCCCAGAAGTAGGTTGCCAGTTAAGAAAAAGAAATCACTTTCCTGTATTTCTTGGTATATGGCATGTTTGTATGGTTCAGTACCTGTTGCCCCTTCCAGAAGTCAGATCTCTCTGTCTTCCTGTCGTTCCTCTGATGTAATAGAAATGACCACAGGACTACCACACTAAAAAGATCCTAGCAAATAATCTTGTAGTGGTGCACCTTTTATAAACCAACCGGATTGAAGTCTGACAATAGCTTGGCGCCTCCCACCTTTAATGAGGTGTGCTGTTGCATTCAGGGCAACTCGTTTAACTCCCTCTCGATTAAGTCACAATGACGGGAATAACTTTTAGTAAGCTTTAAGCCAATATCATGCATTTTTATTAAGGACAAAGTACTTTTTCAAATTAATGCAATTCAACTCCGAAGCCTGTAGCAGAGCTGCGTTACTTTCACGTTGTTGACACAAAACTGTCTTTGGAATCACTTGAAGTCCCAGCAATCATTTCATATTAATTAATTACAGTGAACTAAAGCGTACACGTGTACATCATACCAGTCTTCTTTTTTACTGGTATATATATGTTAAACATGTGAAGATGATGACATCACAATAATATTCAAGTCTGTGTATTAAATCAAACATACAAGCTCTGACGGCTTTCGGGAATCTTCGGGTACACTCGTCACATCCGAACCCTTCACACAGCAAGGATCACATGATGCGATTAGCTGTACTGCGTGAGCTCGACTTTCTGTAGCTTTTTTCACGTTAGCTAGAACCCGAAATTACGATAAGTAGTCCCCGAGTAACAAAAATAGATTAACTTAACTGAACTGTGCGTTGTTTAGCGTTCGTATTTGAGCTGCATTGTTCAGAATCGCGCTTCTTTTGTTGGTTTTTAGACGTTTCTCTTTGCTCGTTAGCCGAGATAAGCGCGTTAGCTTACAGTCGCTCGACATGAACATTGACAACGTTAATCAGTCTGTCACAACCGGAACATCATCTACCACGTCTTCGACAGCAAGTAATTGTATTGCAAATGATAATGCAGCAACAAACGTCAGCAGCATTCCTTCGACCACGAGTAATGGTAACGCTATGTCTCTTATGTGTTATTGTCCCTTTTGTCCTGCAAAACTCTTAGTACGTGCTGTTAAAGCTAATATTTTCTCACCTGTGTGTTTTCCCGATGTTTTATGTGCACATTTAGTTCTGCATGTGGAGAATTTTCTTTGATGGAAAAATACACGTTTACATGGGATAATGTGCAAAACCTTTTGTTAATAGGGTCTGAACTATCCACAATATTAGCTTAGGTAGTCATGCATGTACTTTCCAATGTTTAAGGATAAAATTATGTTATCTAGCTTATAATTATTAACTTTATGAGATGAACTAAAATGAAATGACCATACCTCTTGTTTTTATGTAGCTTCAGCCTCATCAACCATGGTTACACCATCAGCTGATAGCTCTGTCTCTAACGGCGTCTATGTTCCTGGTGGCATCACCAATGGAGATGTAAAGCCTGCTGTCTCCACCACTCCTTTGGCAGATTTCCTCATGCAGCTGGAAGAGTACACTCCCACAGTGAGTTAAGCTCTGGAAGTCACCTAACTCAATCTGCAATATCAGATTAAAAAAAGCAGTAATAGCATACTTTGAAATTATGCATAGCTATGTTCTGTAAGTCCTAAAGGTACCTTGCAGTGGCCTCTGTAATGCCATTTAAATGAACCGTTCACCATCATGAATTATTGAAAAGTTATGAAAAGTGCAAGAGCTCAAAACTGGTAAAGTTCATCTTTTTGGCATATCTGTTGTCTGAAACTGCTATTCGATGCTTTGCTATTTAGCAAAGCATCAAAAGCAGCCCTGTTGGATAATTTCCTGCTTATCAAACATGAAAGAAAATTGTGAGAAATTTGACATCAGAAAAATGTTGTTTTTTTTCCAGATTCCTGATGCAGTCACTGGGTACTACCTGAACCGTGCTGGTTTTGAGGCTTCTGATCCAAGAATGTAAGTAATGACACAACTTTTAGGTGGATAAAATATGATATAAGTGATATGGTGTGGAGGATTTGATCACAGGTGGACAGGTCCAATCATAGCTGTCAACATCCATACAGATTTTTTTTTTTCTACAAATGCCGTCATGATTAAATTTTTATTTGTATGCAAACACACACAGATCCTCAACCTCTTTCATCAGATGTAAAGAGCTTTAATGGGTAACAGAAAAGCAGTGATGCAGCCTCACAGCCAAGTGGCAACCTCCAGTCTTAAATTCTGAAGCCATTGTGGAGGTGATAAAAAGCTGTGAGTCATTCAGTGTCCACTTTAGTCTGGTTGCACAACACCAGAAATTTATAGACAAAGACTTAAGCCCAGTTTACACAACAACAGTTTTTGTATGAAACACAAAAATATTGTGTTTCAGCCTCCCATTTACCCAGAAACAGCGATTCAGCTAACCTAAAATACATTTTTCTGGATTGGCCTCCAAAGTGGAATTTTTCTGAAACGCTGCAGCCACTGTTGTCGTGTAAACAGCAAACCAGAGTTTTCAGTGGAAATGCTGACGCTTTTCATGAATCGGTTGCACCAGCTAATTGAGTCACTGAATTTAATCTCGCCCAGCTCTTTGGCCACCTGAAACTCTTTAATGTGAATCATGTTTTTTGATATGGTAATCCGGTGGTTTCTCTGGTCGGCGATGCATTCCACAACATTCTCCACCCTTGACAATGGACATCTCCCTCTGTTGGCTTTTTTCTTTCTGTCCATGGCCTTGAGTTTAGCCTTGTCCCGCTGCCAGTAGTGAACCATTATCTCCATTGACCAGAAAATGGTCATTGACTTCCAACCATTGAAATGTCTCCCAGCATGATGATTTCCTCTGTGTTCAGCGAGATCCACAGCATACAGTGTCTGTGCTGCTTTGTAGCTCTTTCTAGTTTTACTGGTATTTTTTTCTGACATGACAGCCAATTGGTACAGCACTAGCTAGGAGCAGTAGTGCAACTGTGAGGGCAGCAGCAGCACTGACTGTCATGGCGGCACATCACCGTGACCATGCCTCAGCTTAATTAGAGCGCCATCTCCTGGATAAAATACCACATCACAGCGCTGTCACCTCTCCATAAAAACATTTCAACCAAATTGAAAATGAACCATAATTGGTTAGAATATATTTGAACCCCTGCCACCTGCTCCCATTAACAGCCCGTCTAACGCAGAAAGCTCCAACACCTTTGAAATAACAAATAAAGAGAAATTAAGATGAGCCGTTCAGCTTAACGGACCGTTACATGTTTAACTTGTAAATTTTTTATCATTGCAGGTAACAAAGGTAGTTAATAGGTAGCACCACGTTTTAAGGTTTGGTCAGTCTTCATCGCCGAGGAACAACTTTGAGGAACATAATTATGAAATGCACATTATTTTATAGTTTTGGGTAACTTCACCTGTTTTCTTACCCTCTGGCAGTTCACCACTTACTTTTGGACCATGTCAAGCTATTCATTGAACTTGAACTGTTTGAGTTTCAATAATAATAATAATAATAAAGGCTTTGACTGGTTGTGTAATATAAAGATATTTATAGTCTGGTTCAAAAAATTAACATGCTGCTGCTGGTCTTGGCCAGGACTCTAATGAAAGAGAATTATAATCTTAATGAGGTTTTCCTGTTTTCCTGGTTAAACAAAATTATACAGAAAAAAAAAATTTGGTCTGAATAGTTTATTTTTCTAGCAATACTGTCTGTGTGGGGGTTCATTTAAAAAAAAAATGTTTTTTCAATTGAAAAACACACCCTAGCTGTAAGCGAAGAGGCTTAAAGAGTCACCTCAACTCCACCTCTTTACCACAGCTTAAATAGAACGAAGTAAAGTTGAGTGGTTTTTTTTTTTCAGTATGCACTTGTGGACATTAAGCCTCAAAACTCAGGAATAAATCATGATGTCATGGAGACTGTATCTATGTACATATGTTATACAGTATTATAGATCACAGAAAGGGGGAGGAGAGGGTGATAACTGACTGAAATGATAATATGATAATAATGATTAAAAAAAGATGAGTATGTTGTCTGATGTTCATTAACAGTTTATCCCTGAAACCTCTGAACTCTTCTTTAAATTCTACACTTCAGAGTTAATCATCAATGGTTTATCCTGTCAGATCACTCTGTCAGACTTTTGTCTGAAGGAGTTTAAATTTATACTGATAAACTGTATAATCTGGATTATGAAACGTGTTGGTTTCTAAACTGGTTAATTGTAAGTGACCAGAAATGATTGATCTTTTACTTCTGTCTCTAGAATCCGTCTGATCTCCCTCGCTTCTCAGAAGTTTATCTCAGACATTGCCAATGATGCACTGCAGTACTGTAAAATGAAGGGCACGGCTTCAGGAAGCTCCAGAAGTAAGACAAAGGTCAGTATGTGTTTGTCATTTGTTTCCACAGTGCTCACAGTGGAATACATCATATAATACTTGAGTAATAGAATGTATTCAGAGTGGGACTATCACAGTTGATTGTTAATTGCCTCTAACTTTGATGATTGTGTTCCTCCTGACAAATTTTTAATTTTGTACTTTTGCTTTCCCCCATATATAGGATAAGAAGTACACTCTGACTATGGAAGACCTGACCCCTGCTCTCACAGAATATGGTGTCAATGTCAAGAAACCATATTACTTTACATAAAACAGCATTTCTCCATTTTAGTTTTCTTTTTGCTTCTGCTAGTTTTATCATATTGCTGACCCGTAAGTCTGTTGACTTCATTGTTATTAATTTTTTTTTTTTTTTTTTTTTCAAATCATGACGCTTTGAGACGTTTTTGTAGGGAATTTGCCATTTTTTGTTGAGCCACAATGTGTTGAAATGTAAATTTAAGTTTCATTGTAAAAAATAAACATACCAAACACATTTGTCTGTGAGCTATTGTACCTGTCAAGTTTTTAACTGAAAACAGTCTGTCTTTATTTATGAAGGGCCAAATCATAACTAACGTTATCTCAAGACACTTTCCAGAAATGTTAACAGACCTAAACCTGTTCATGTGAATGGTATTTTATTTTATTAATAGAGACCCAACATCAGGAAAAGATAAGTCTTATCTCATCTTACAACAATGGGAAGGAAAAACTTCCCTTTAATGGGCAGAAACCTCAGGCAAAACCAGACTCGTGTTAGATAGACATTCTCCTCAGCTGTTTTGGTAAGAGATGGAGAAGCAATGAAGGAGAGGGAGATGATGAGAGGGGCAAAGAGAGAGTGAGTGAGAGAGACAGACATGGTCCGTTGTTCAGCGTTGTAGTGATGACTGGTGAAACTTCAAAAAGAAGTAGCATTCCCTAGCTCCTAGACCTGAACCAGAAGTGGATGCCAAAGAAGTGGAACCTTCTAACTAAAGGCTTGACCTCCTATACCACGGTAAACTTAGAGGCCGTAGACACAAGAGCGGGCCTGCGCGCTGAGAATGCAGTGATCGAGACTGATAACATGGCACAATGAGCTCTTTAAGATAAGATGGCTTCATACTATTAAGATCTTTGTAAGTAAGAAAAAGAATTTTAAATACTGTTCTAGATTTTATGCATAGCGAGTGTAGAGACACTAGCACTGGAGACATGTGCTCTCTCCTCCTTAGGAGAGAGGCTTATTAGAACAGTCAGAAGAAAGTTGCAGTAGTCCAACCTGGAGGATACAAAAGCATGGTCCAGTACACCGGTACACCTTTATTTGTAAGACAATTCATGGCCTACTTGCTCTCTATGTATTTTTATCATGCTGAGAAGTACCAGACAGTATTCGTTTATGTTATCAGGACCTCTTTATACTCAGTTCCAAACACCGGGACAGGAACTGGGAAAAGGGCCTTTGGATACTCTACACCCTCAGACTGGAATCTGTTGCAGAATGACTTAAAACACTAGGAGGGTGAGTCCTTAAATGTTAAAATAAAAGACATAGACGCAGGTTCCATTGGATGTTGATGTTTAAGCTTGGCTGTTTGAACAATTGAGTCCCAGAATGACTCATAGATGGTTCTATTTTAATCCATAACGTGTTTTGTAAATTGTACTTTTTACTTTTTCGTATTTTCTGTTTGTAACTTTGTGTGTTTTGTTGCTGCCTGCTGGTCTTGGCTGGGTCTCCTTTGAAAAGGAGGTTTTTAATCTCAATGAGACCAACCTGGTTAAATAAAAACATAAATGAATAATAGTTTCTCTGCATTGCTCAAGACAAGATGTAGCTGATTTTTCTGATATTAAGAAGACTGAGAAAAATGATGTCCTTGAGATTTGTTGGATGTGAGAGTTAAGGGATAATTCCTGATCAAAAATATCTTTCAGGTTCCTAGCAGTGGTGCTGATGCCATGGTTGTCTCTTCAAAAAGCCTCCCAGAGGTGTTTAGGTCCAAGAGCAATAAGCTCAGTTTTGTTCTGAGTTTAGCAGTAAGAAATTTCTTCTCTTTAAGGTCCTTACATCTTTGAGGCATGCTTCAAATTTAGTTAAGCGGTGGACTTCTACTGGCTCAATTAGTAGATACTTAAATAAAATTGAAATAAGATGTGTTGCATACTATCTAAATAAGCATAATTCTTCTCCTATTGAACAAGAATAAAATACAGCTCCTTTAAAATGTTTGGTTTATAATAAGTGATGGGTCAGTTTGTTTTGAGTTAACTCGAGATATTTGCTGATATACTGAGAAGGAGTACCAGCATCAACTTTTGACTAGCCAGTCACTGCAGGAGAATGGGCTTGATTTGAGATCTGAAGGCGCTCTGCGGGAATAAATTTTCAATAAAAATACAGGTTCATTACTCACTGAAGGGCGTGGGTGAAACACTATGAAGTGTGTTAGTTTTCTGTTTGATAAAAGGAGGAAGAAGTTCAGTTGCATCCTCCAGACGGCGCCCTGACGGGGCATCAATGCAGCGCTGAACTCAGCGCTTTCTCGCAACGGCTGTATTTGTCCCCAACCGGGTGCCGTAACATGTCTATCCTGGGCCACCGTAGATCCTAACAGCGCAGATGTTGGACATTCAAATGATCATATGAAATCCTGTGAACTTTTGTTCTCAATCGTTGATAAAACGTAAAAGATGTCTGTTCAGCCAACAAATCCAAATAATCCGATTGTGTTCTTCGATATTACCATCGGCGGGCAGGTGAGTAGTGCTGAGAATTTCACCGGAACAGACTTTACTTCCGAGCGAAGACGTTTATGTTACCACGTTTATGAAATCCCGCTGTAATGTCACAAACGTTAAAAACTTTAGAAACACTCTCGGGAATATTTCACCATGGGTTTTCAACTTGTGTTAGAGTCACTAAAACTTCTACAGAATTTACTTTCTTTAAAGCAATCCTCATGTAGTGTAAATACGGTAAAAGTGCGGACGGCTCGTGTTCATCTACTCATCCTCCGGTGACAACGTAATTTCGCTGACCGAATGATGCCTAACCTTTTTCTGCATTCGAAACCTTACCTGATATTTTATCTGTGCTATACAACTACACTTTGTGGAACTGTGCAAAAGAAAATGGTGTCTGTATTCAGACACAACTAGCCTATCACGCTACACTGTGATATTTTAGTTGAAGGCGCTAATGCAGTTGACTACGTCAAAAATACGAGATGGTAATAAAAAGAGTATTTTAGTGTTTCCATTTCTTGTAACCAGTTGCTTTGACCATGGCTCATACTGTTTTCAATACAATTGCAGTGAAAATAATTTCCTATGCAGGCTTTCACACATTACTATAAATAAATATATTTCTGGCAAATTTGGTACTGCAGTTAAAAATGATGGAAAAACTGGGATGAGAAAAAAAAGAACAGCTGGTGCTGATGAAAAGGCAGGATGTTTGGAAAATTAACATTTTACCACAATTTTCCGTTATATTGTTACATGTATTACATTTTACTTTTTGAACAAGCACCATCATAAATTGAATGGACATTTGTCAAATATAGAGGCACACTGTAGTATTTTTTAAAATGGAGCACAAGGTGCTTTTTACATACAGACACCAAGCAGCACCCCATTGAAACGAGATACAAAATGAGTTTGAGAGCCAGGTTGACCCTGTCTTAAATGTGTTGTGCAGTTGTAAGTACAACTTAAATTTCGTAAAACTAGGGGTGCAATATAAAATGTTATTTAAAATGAGTTGTAATAGTACAGACAACAAATAAAATATTTAAACTGTAACTGTTGCGTAATGAAAAAACATGCAGTTTAGATTTGGTGCCATGGCAGCAACACATTTCAAAACATTTGGGACAGGATGATGGTTTTATTGTGTTTCTTATTTTAACTTTCTATAAACATTTAAAAGTGAGATAAACAGATTCTTTTTAAAAACTCTTTTATTTGACTTTTCTGAAAGTTAGAAAACAACAGATAAAAACATTGGTTGAAGTCAACAATCAACAAAATAAAATATGACAATGTACAACAAGACTGATTTCTTGAGTTGGTGGGGCTCAACAGTTCAGGGTCTCCCCTGTCTTTTTTTGTATCTGTGTGTCTCTGTGGTTACACATACAGCTTCAAGAACAGTTGATATAAACACTGAGACATTACGAGACCTCATTCATCATCTGGAATATTGTTTACTCCGATTTCATTCTTCTTCTTTGTCCATCTCCTTTGCCTCTTCTTCTTTTCTCCATAAAAATCATGTGCTATCCCACATATTGAAAAAATATTGATATCATAAATTCCTCAAAAACTAATGATGCTTCATAGCCTTTACTCCCAAGTATCATCAGGATTTGTATTATACAGGCTAAGCAACTGGCATACTCATCACAGTAACAACATCCAGCATGTTTCATTATGTTTTTTACATTTTTGCACCTCCTTTTCTCCCACCATTTCATACCAAATTGTAAAGGCAGCAATATATTGCAGATTCACTTGCAACAAGGATTTCCATGTTAAAAATCAGTCTGAACTGTCTTTGTGTGTGATCTCTCAGATTTTTCAAATCAATTAAGATCTAAAAGTCGTCTAGTGTCTGCTGTAGTCTTTGTTTGCATATATTTTACATAGCTACTACATGTTTAACTGGGAGGTTGAATTGCAGGGCAACACACAATATGTTGACTCAATGAAATATTGTTCACATTCATGGTAATTACCTGTTGCAGTGATTCTGTGATAAATTGCAATGCCAAAAGAATACAAAACGCCTTGAAGAAAGAAAATACATGACACAGTGCAGAATAATGTCATTCTGATAATTAGAGAGCAGGTCAGGTGTTAGCTGATAATGCTGGTAACAAGTGATTGTTTTCCATTTGATGAAATTAAACAGTTTAATATTATTTTATATTATCATGCCATGCATTTTTACTGTTTTTTTTTATTTATAACATAAAAATACATAAGATTTTTGGAACAGCGCTTATGTCAGCTTATGTATATCAGAAGCAATAGTAAACTGTATAAGTCTATACACTACAATAGATACACATGAAATACTAGTCAATATCTGTTTTAGGGTTGATATGCAGATATTTAGAACTCAGATATCATTTGATTACTCTTTGTAATTGGCACAGGCATCATCAGATTATATCAAAATGTCATTAATTCTGCCTGACAGTTTAATCAATCTCTAATTTATATTAATTTTTTGGCACAAGTGATTATGTCCAAATATTTACATACATATTATACAAAGTGGAGAGTGCTTTCCATCCCTTTTGACGTGTCAAACGCAGGCATGGGGTTTTGCAGCTGTTGTGTTCCTTTGCTCAAATGCCAGAAAACATGCCAAGAACACACATTTTCTGGCAGATCGCTATAAGGCCCATGCGTCTTGCTTTTCACCCAGAACACCAAACCTACCATTAAACTGTTAGCACACTCCAACCATAGAAGGTTGACTGTAAGGTATGCGGGTACTAGAAAGCCAACAAGCCAACAGGCCACAGACACGACCAAGTAAGGCATCCAAAACAAACCAAAGCCCAGAGTTAGGCTTAACCATAGAGGGGGTCGTGGCCAGTCGCTCTCCTCCAGGTAATTCTCTTTACTGCATTTTGTGTCAGTGCATTTTGTTTGGGTGAACATCAAGTCACTCCTCCTCTTCTCATGATCTTCCCTTGCTAGAGATATCCTGTTAGCTTCTTTCACCCAGCGAGGAATCATTGAGCAAAATGGCAGCACTGTACAAATTACTGCTAGGAAGAGCCCCAAGACAAAGTATGTAATAACTGAACTCTCAGCTAGTTTACACACAAGCATAGTTCTCTGTGTCCCAAAGTATTGGTCTCTCAGCTCAACTTTCACAGAACCAAATGTGTAAGTAACAGCCAGAATCAATATCAGCAGTGTCAAGACTGCGTTTCTTACAAGCTTGCAGGAAGATCTTTGGTTACACAATGAGGCACCTTCCAAACAGTAGTTGAGTAAACCCAGTATCACCATGGGTAGTGGTAGTGCGCCATATGTTGCTGATACATTTGCCAAGACAAAGCAGGGTGATAGAGGAGACTTGTCAGGTCCAAGAAACCACACGGTTGCCATAAAAAACACAATGAGCAAGTCAAGCAGTAGAAGAGCCAGGCTGCACATGTTTAAAAAGACAGTGTAAACCTTTTGGCAGCAGAAGTAAAAGACCACTGCATCCAGTCCCAGCTTAGAAATCATCAGTATTAGATATTTGACAGTATTGTTGGTGTGACAGCCAGCCTCATCCCATTGCTCTATGATGGCTAGCATTTCAGCTGTATGGCTAGTCTTCAACAGCTGGCAACTCATACGGCATTTGCTCACACGAGGACTCGGCTCGGTATCAAAATGCACCCGATGATGCTGGAACAGACAAAAAAAGTATTGGTTAGGGACTTTGGCTACTTTGTTCAGTGAAAGTTCAGAACACTGTCTAATGTTGTTGCTTTGTCTTCATTCCTGGTTTAATCATAAATTAATAACCGTTTCTGCCAAGACTCCTTCCTTAAACAAAGTAGCAGAATCCATATTTGTCAAAGGAGTGACCTAAATTCAGGAGTTGTTACGTTTCCTTGCTGCAGGACACCTGACAATGGACCTGTTATTTAGAGCATTTTAGGGTCAGGATATTTTTTTTTCTCGCAAAATATACTTTTTGCAGTTTTAGAAATGTTTTGGTCCTCAAATCATTCAAACTTAAACATAACCTCATCTCTAACCAATTGTTACTTTTCCTCTTCTGCACAAGCAGTTTCTTGATGTCAGCATCTATCAGCAGTGTTCATTCTACAAACTTACAAACAGAACTACAAACTTAAATTTCCAGCAGTTTCTTCAATTTGCGATGATAAAGAACCGTAAATTTGGTTTTCTAATTGAATCATGTGCTATTTACTCACCAAGCATGAAAGCACAAAAATACATCACACAGTGAAGTCTGTACCTGTTGCAGTCCACTGAACAGAGATCCAGATGATTCAGTCCTTCAGTAAAGGAAGTTAGAAGCCCTGCATGCTTTCATCAGTACTGATCATTGCCTTTTCTCAGGTGATGCCTTTACCTTTTGAGCAGGTCTTTCCAGCTCCACCTTCCCATTGTCAATGCAAACAAGTGACAGGACACGCCTTCTCTCTGTTGAAGGATGCCTGCTTGTTTTGCCTTAAAAGCACCAGCGGGGACTGCTGCTTGTTTCACTTTACATATCCTGTAACATGTAAGCGGTATGGAAATTCAGGTTTGACACTCCCTGCTGTGACTGGTTATGTTTACTAGCACCATGTTCTCAGACAATTACACTAGAATACCTGAAAACATTATAAAGTGTTGGAAGCTGGGAGCCTTCAGCTGTGTCAAAAATACTCTCTGCTGTGAATTTAAAAAGCTGCTATTTTGTACCATTTATAATGCAATTAAAGTTCTTTTGAAGTTGGTAGGAGCCATTAGTGATGAGGCTATTGTTAAACAATAATCCTTTATATGAAACCGATGCACCTTCATATTGTGTTTTTTAGAGTGTTGGTTCAAACATGCACCTGCTGATGTTTAATGGAGCTATTCATTCATCTTCTGTACCGCTTATCAGGGTGGCTGGAGCCTATTCCAGCTGTCTTAGGCCGAGAGGCAGGGTACACCCTGGACTTGTCACCAGTCAATCGCACAGCTGACACATAGAGACAGACAACCTGTCATGCTCACATTCACACCTACAGACTATTTGGAACCACCAGTTAACCTGATGAGCATGTTGTTGGACTGTGGGAGGAAGCCGGAGTACCAGGAGAGAACCCACACATGCACGGGGAGAACATGATTCAAACTGGTCTGCACAGATTTTTCCTGCACAGATTAACAGTGTGAAAATAAACAGCTAGAGCTGCAGGATAATGATACAAATCTAAATCATTTTTATTCATTCATTATTCATTATTGACTCCTAAAACTACAGTTGGGGTTGTCATCCATTTCCCTCTTCTTACTTTTCTTACACGTGGGATGTTCTTCGCTTTAATTCTCACTCAGTCTTTCATCTGCGTTTAGAAATGAGATCACGTGCATGTGAATTGAGTTCATGATCTTATAACTATTAATCGTGCAGCCCTACTAACAGCCATGCACTTCTAAGGACAGTTGACTAACCGGGAGTCACAATGGTTACATACGTTGACTTATTTATATATATATAAAAAAAGTAAACTCGACACTCTCTCCTCAATTTCCTCAGTTTGTTATTAGTTTTGCGGGCCAGTCTGAAGAGATCTCCAAACTTTGACATCCGCATTTAAGCATGACAACAGCAGATGTTTCACTCGGCAAACAGTGATTACGACACTAGACACTACAACCTGAAGTAGCAACATTTTTGAATCTGAAAGGCTCTTACCTGTCATCACACTCCAGACACAGAAACTCATCAGCGCTCAGTAGTTGATGTTAGTGCTGTCTGATCTAACCACATGTACATTTGATCTCACTCTCTGAAAACCATAAACTGCTTTCGTTGTGGGCTGGTAGGACTGAAGGGAGAGTTGTGCAGTGACGTCAAGTGGACAAACTACTCGTGTACACAAGAACTTTGTTTTCAGGCATTCAGACACACACACACACACACATGAATGAAATGCACACTTCAGTGTAACAGTGAGCCACTTACATGTCCCTCTGGGCTGTGGGAAGCCTGGGTGACCTAACACCCACACTGCCAGACACATACATTAAAACTTTGCAAAGGGTTTAATGTCTTGTAATGAGCTGCATCAAGATTGAACCATTCCCATTTATTTCTATATATTATGCACTCTTTGACCACTGGAAAATGCTACAAAATAGCTTGTGTTGTTGAGGTCATGTGGTCAGCTTAGTGTTCAAGGAGTGTTAATGGAAAGCTGAAAGATTCAACTGGATTGAATTTTTGTTAATTATATCCAATACAGAAGAAATCTCACGTTTTTCAGTAACAAGTGTCTTTAAGCTAGATAAGTATAACTGGTTATTCCAGAATAGGCTGTCTGCATCAAGAGAAGAGTCCCCAGGAACAGGAATTCCTGGTTTCTTTTTATTCAACTTTCTTTATCCTATTTGTCCCATCTACTCAGGAGTGTATGTTCTTGTCTTTATTTGGTATTGCTTGCTTCTGTATACTAGAACAAAGTTCAGTGTTTCTTTATTTATACAAGTTAGTAGATTTGGTTTGCTGTGAAATAGTCTGCCTCATTTTAACAGTAACACAAGGTTGCGTCCTCTGTTTTATCAGGATGTCGGACGTATGAAGATCGAACTGTTTGCTGATGTGGTTCCAAAGACGGCTGAGAATTTCAGGTAAGAATAAAGTGTACTTGCTTGTTTCTATCACATAAAGAAAAGAGATTTAATAAAAGCATCATATTGTGATTGAGCTTTCAGAGTCATTGTTTGATCCTCTCTTACAGGCAGTTCTGCACTGGAGAGTTCAGGTAAGTCACTGGAGGGACATAATCTTTATCAGGACACAAACACTTCTTCATCCTCCAAGTTACCAACACAGCACGTTTTATCACGCTTTTAAGAAATTTGATTAGGAAAACCAACTCGGTAATTGAGTATTTAAAAGTGAAAATGAACTTTTTTGCTTGTATCAGAAAAGTAAGTTTGGAGGAACTTGACAAATTGGAAAGCATTACAGTATTTTAAACAGGCAGGTTTCTAAGCTAGTAGGTGTTCCTTTACTGCAGATCAGCTCTTTGACTGTCAGCTGAAGCTGATACTCACTCTTCAAACATTTAAGGATAATGAGACCAGACAACACTACAAAAACACTACAAATTTAAGCAAGTGTTTTTTTTTCTTATTGAAAGTAAAAATCGTCTTATCGGGTTGAATAATCGGGTTAAAGTACATTCTATTCTATTCTATTCTATTCTATTCTATTTTATTCTATTCTATTCACCTGAAAAAGCCGTAAGATATCTTATTTCAAAATATTTAAAGACAAAAAATTATGCCTGTAGAGTTTAAAAAACATCTGCCTATGGGATAAGAAAAATGTGCTTCTTTTCTTGTATTAAAATGTTTTTCTTATTCTAATGAACTGTTTCTTACCCCATTTGCAGAATTTTTTCCTCTGTACAAGCAATTCAGGCATCAATTTTTTAGCCTTTCATATTTTGAAATAAGACATTTTCGTGGACTTGTCAGGTAAAGGTGGCTCATTTTAAGTCTAATTTGATGATCTTTACTAAAAATATGGCATAAACTATTGCTTAGATGTCAGTTTCTGTATTGCAGGACATAGTTTGAATTTTCTCAGTGTCCCATTTGCAAAGATGATAGCCTCTCCAAAATAAACAGTACTACAATTAAGGAATCCTGTTTGCCCAGCATTAGTGTCATCAAAAGATTAATGAAACAAATAGATGCAAAGACAAACAGTGATCTGACACGTGTTTTGTGTTTATTTAATAACGTTTAGAACTGTATATCAAGGTTCACACATGTCCTGGAAAAGGATTGACTAATTTTTCAGTCTTGGAAAATGAGAAAAAGGGTCAAATGTTATGAAAATGATGATGTAATCCTGGATTTTTTTTTTTATCCTCCCTGTCATGTGAGCAAATATAAATGGGTCAAAAGTTATGCTCAGGCGTGTCTGTTGTCACCTTTCTTCTGGGCAACATTAAGACACAGCGCTTCTCTGTTTCTGGCAGGCTGCTGTGTCTTGGTGTGGTGTTTGCCCTATGTGACACTACCTTCAACCTACTCTTCAACCCAGTGTTTCCAACTAACGTCGCTAGATAGATAGGCAGTAAAAAATTTAATTATATCATAATGTGTCCATTTGAACTGCTGGCATTTCTCAGCTGTTGTTAACAACAAATTAGCTATCAACCATTTTTCATTTTTCAAATTTCAGGGAAAAAGTGGGGACCCTGTGAATGTCTGTCTGTAGTGCCAATCTGATTATATATTTTATTCATTTTATGTTCTGTGTTGTTAAAATTCTGTCTTACAGGAAGGATGGAGTCCCTATTGGTTTTAAAGGCTGCACATTCCACAGGTACAAACCATAACAGCTAAATTTAGTTGGTACTTTCTCTGGTGTTTGATAAAGTTAAATGATTTTGAATAGATATTTTATTACCTTGTTGCCTCTTTGAATAACCTCCCCCTGGCATTATGGCTGTTTGGTCTCATTATTATGTTGGTGTTTCTTTTAATTATAAAAGAAACAGGATTGTATTTTTGTCTCATGATATTCCTAACAGACAAAATGTGACTTTACTGACATGCCTTTATCTTTTACTACCAGGGTTATCAAAGACTTTATGATACAAGGAGGAGACTTTGTGAATGTGAGTATATATGCGTACATCTTTGCTGTGTGGATAGTGCCTCTGAGAGGAGAAAATGACTCACTGTTTGCTTTGAGTGCTTTAGCTCAGCTGAGTGGATAAAAAAGCTACAAGAGTGAGTGGAAAACCAACAAGAATCTCTGATGGGATTATTTCTGGGATTGGCGTAGAACAATGCTGATGTAAAAGTAGATTGAAAAAGAGTTTAGAAAAAAAAATTACAGAAGGGAGATAATAACGATATCTCACTTCTTAAGATATTAAGCTTGTAAGAAATCTACATATTATTTCTTGGTCTTATTAAACTGATTTCCCAATCTGACATCAGACCAACTGCAGACCTTCATGTCACTCTTTCACCCCCTGATGGACATCAGGAGGATTACAGTAACAAGTTTCACATGCTAGAGCTTTTTTTGTCTAAAAGTCTATTTTCTCTCCTGCTTTGTTCAGGGTGATGGTACAGGTATCTGCAGCATCTACAGAGGTCCGTTCGCAGACGAAAATTTCAAACTGAAGCATTCTGCACCTGGTCTTCTGGCCATGGTATGTACAATAGATCAATGATCACGTCAGGGTCACTGTTTCATCCGGAAATAATTTGTGTTCTGTGATCTTCATCAAATTAAGACGTTTGCTCTTCCTAGAATCAGTGAGTGTGTCCTGCAATGTTCACTTAATCCAGCCTACATTTGTCCTCTCAAATGGATTTTATGACAGCCTGAGTACATAAGTGAAATAACCCCTAATATTTAGAGGACTTTTTTAAAAAATGCAATTAATTTCTTAGTGTATTTTTTTCTTTCGTAGGCAAACAGTGGTCCGGGGACAAATGGTTGTCAGTTTTTCATTACCTGTGCTAAATGTGACTGGCTAGATGGGAAGCATGTTGTTTTTGGTAAGTAAGCTTTCAGTATTATTACACATTCAAATTTTTCTAAACTTTTTAGCCTATTGTAAGTAACACGATCTTCTTCAAAAACGTTTCAGGAAAAGTGGTCGATGGTTTGCTGATCATGAGAAAAATTGAGGTAAAAAAAATCATAGTCCTGAAAAAAATCACTGAAGAAAAACTGACAATAATACTCCTTGAGTATAACTTAACTTGGATGTTTACATCAGGCCTTTTCAGATTTTTGCCTAACTTTATGCTCATTTTTCCATCAGAATGTTCCCACGGGACCCAACAACAAGCCCAAGCTTCCAATTCTTATTGCCCAATGTGGAGAGATGTGACCCAGCTTATTTCCAACAACACCAGAACTACACAACCTCTGTAAACATGATGTAATGTCCCCTCAGCAAACATTCACTCTGTTACTCCTAATTTATCCTTTTTTTAAATTGATGCTTTGAATGACATTATAAAAATCAGCACATGTAAAGCCATTTTCCAAGTACAGTACACCTGATCCCAGGTTAACTCCAACATCAACAGCTAAAGTTAGATATTTTTTATGATGAACATGGGTTTTGGTATAGATGGTGACACATACTTGGTTAAAATTCATCCGTCATTTCAGAGTGTAGAGGAGACACATTGTGTATCAACTTCAAAGTGTTTTTTGCTCTTAATTAATAAATTGTTTGCCTTTTTTGAAAATTGTGCAGGGGTAATGTATTTTTAAAAAGATTTTGACATCTGCAGAAAAGGCCTTCCAATGAAGAGTTTGTGATGCATGTTTTATTGTCATCCCATCAGTTTTGATTATAAGTGTTCTCTCAACCCAAAATAGTATATTTAAGTGTTGAAATTTACTATCTGTAATGAGTTTTGGAACAAATCTAAAATCAGTAACAAGGTATTTAGATGTATAAATTCATTCCTGCATTAAATACAGTCAATACAAGATCTTGGTTAAAATAAAAGTTATGAATCATTTGTGGTCAGTTGAGACATTTAAAAAAATATTTTAAAGAAAATTTAATGTGTATAAAGAAACTAATGAAATGCGCCGAATTTGCTCTGAAAGAACATTATGTATGCAGTCCATTATGAAGTGTTTGAGCAGCATGGAATGGTTTTTTTCCCCTTTATATGCCCCTGACATGTATATTCTTTGAATTTCCCTTGAGATCAAAGTATATCTAATTTTGTCTCCAATGTAACTGCGATATATGATTATAAAATAATCAATCTGAAGCCCATCATTATGAAAGTAATGGAGTAAACTATCCAGGGAAATGCACAAGAGTCCTCACACAGTCACATAAACCCTGTGCCAAGCAATCCTCTGCTGAACTTATGGCTACCCTTCTTATCCCAGCCATCCATACAAATCCAAGCCACCATACCCCTCCCCCAACCATGCTCTCCCTATTCTGCCTTGGATACCATTCTCATAAAGGAACCCTTTCAGATGGAGACTCAGTTCTTATGGAGAGAGGAAGAAGGTTTCTCTCGCTCTCTCTCTCTCTCTCTGTCTTTTTTTTTTTTTTTTTTTTTGCGGTGGTGGAGGTAGTTTCGGGGTGGGAGTGGTCTCTTCATGGGGAGGCTTTCTGGGGTCAATGCTAAAGCCCATCTTTGTGTGGGAGAACGGACTCGGCCATTAACAGCAAGCTTTCACACATCAGACTGTGCTCATAAACAGTGCCAGTGGAGCATTACCATGACAATGGATGGGGTGGGGGCTGTCTCACACTCAGTCTAGGTCTATGTTCTCTGCTACTGGAAGTAGAGTTTCTGGATACACTCAGGGTAATGACAACCAGTTAACCACTGTTTGTGCAGACCAACATGAGACGCGGATTATGACAGTAGTATACAGTGTCCTCATTTGAGCTCACAAGTCACATTTATCTTCGAAAAGGGTGTAGTAATTGTAAAATCAGTTTTTTTTCTTTTAATATTAAAACCTTTTCTTTATGTTACCTTTTTAAATTCATTTTAAATGAAAGTCAGAGTAATATGAAATAATTTTCTCTTCATTGCACTTGAATATTATTGTTATTGTACATCGCTGGTGCATGTGTCCTGGGATGACCTTTATATAAAACCGTTAGGGAAGGACAGCGAATTACTTCCAACGATATTTTCCTGATCCCGAATGAAACTGCTCGTTTTCTTGAATATATTTTAGTAATAAAACACAGGGGTGCTTTAAAAAAAATCCATTAGCTTTTGAAGCTGACTGCACTGACATGCTTTATATTTGCTACTGAGAACTTCATGTTCTCTACGGCACCCTGCGAGGCGCTCAGCCCGAATCTTACAATGAATCATGTCTGATTGAGAGGTACTACAGCTGAAAATGTGAATGTGTAATGCTGTGAATCGTCAAGTACAAGATGAACGTCGTGTTCTACGGAATAAATACACCTTTTCCCTTTTTAAGATGATTCATACACTAAGATGCATTGACCAAGTGCGCGTGGGACAACAGATTTGACACTAGATTTTATTCCAACTAGTGGAAGCAGCATTTTGTTCTATAGTACTAATAGCTATTTTGTTAATATCAGCCAAGAACTAACTGACAAAATGAAAGTAACATGCCAAGGCTGAAGAATGATAGCAGATTAGTAAAATGATCAAATATTAATTTCAATATTTACTGCGAAAATGTCGCTCGGTCTCTTCTTGTGAGAAAACTGTTCAGCAGTAACTAATCTGAGTACCTGTTTTTTCAAATATATTCCAAAGAAATGTGTTTTGTCGATTTTTAGTAAATTTTACCGTATCTTCAACAATTCCACGAACTAATCATTTTTTGTTCCTGAAATTCGAGAAAAAAAATCTTTTGCATTGCAGGACAGCCAGGCAGACACTTCATTCCCAAAGTGTCACAGTTTCCCTTGTCTGGCTTTGACATCACTGGGGCGTTCAGAATAGACAGGTACATTCTCAATTGGCCAATCATCTCAAGCAAGCGTTGGCCTCAACAATGATTGATGAGCTTCCCGGCCAATAAGAAGATGTTTTGTAATACGTTACAGATTCTAACCAATTAAAGAACTAGTTGGGCGGACCCCCACCAGGAACATTCCCCGGCACAGTTTTACATTCTGCCCAGTTCGATCGGCAACGGGAGCGGAAAGAGGAAAGCAGAGAGCCCGAAGGCAGCAGCCCCCACCACCGCCGGCCCAGGTTACCATCTAGCACCGGGAAACATAGCAGAGAGCCGCCGCCGGCAGAAGCCGTTACCAACCAGTAGTAACCATGAGCAGCGAGGCCGAGACACAGCAACCACCGCAGCCTGCTGCCGATGAGGAGAGCCCATCCAGCCCGGCAGCCGCAGCTTCCGCGGGGGATAAGAAGGTCATCGGTAAGACTACTGGAAACAAGCTAGTTAGCTTCGTTAGCCAACGGCATAGTAAAGCCGATTCGCAAAAGTGTCGGTTGCTAAAATTTACGAACCAGTTACTAGTTGAGGTTTTACACAGTCGAGTCAGTAGGCTAGCACACAGTTCCTTTATTGGGCATAGGGTACTAGAAATTGATTTTAATATACAGATGAATATATTTTAGCTCTCTTCGTGATTCCCTCTAAATATGTCGAACTACATGTTACATGTAACATCAACGTGTGGGTTTTCCAGTTGCCCAAAGAAACTTGTACGTTAGATCAAGTGCTTAACTGATGAAATTTGTCTTTAGTTTGAAAACGTCACATCAATAACGGTTATAATTTCTATCAACGCTCCAGCAATGCGTTATCTGCTACTACATGCTAATTTGTGAATTATTGAGCAGGAATTTTTAGTGGCACATGATAATGAGTGGATGGGGGTATCCAATGCATAACTGCCACTTCGCCTCATTTTCCATCTACCGCCTAACGTCAATTAACCGTCATAGAAAACCGACTGGCCGTAACATACACGGCCGTTAGAGCTGTTTTAGAGCAAGTGTATGACCGAACGCCAGTACCACTCTTAGACGCTTTATGGATGATCCGTAACGGTTGACGTACATTGGTGTGAACGTAAACGTTTGCTGTAATTTTAACATAAAAGCCCACGTAATTGGGTACTTTGTTTTATCTCCCACCTCAACTAATTAACGTTGGAACTCCCGTCGTTGTCAAGCTAGTGTTAGCTGCTAACCTCCCCTTTGTTCATATGAGAGACTGTGGCCCCGTTGCAGTCATTTATTATTCGAGAATCATGTAAACACAAACAGGAACTTGTGCAAAACATGAGTGGCAAAACGACGATGTCAATACTGGTTTCTCTGTTCATCACAAAGTAAATTTCAGTATCCATCTAATTTTGACCAAAAGTAATTGCTTGTATTTTGGCCTGTCTTACACAGGGGTGGTAACGTTAGCTCATTGGCTAACGAGGCTACACTAGCCTAGCCGATCATCGTTTATTTGCATGACTGTAGGGGCAACTCAAAATGTCCGCCGACTGATTCCATGAAAATCTTTTGCCTGTTAACACTTATTAGATTAAAGTTAAGCGATTAAACGACATATTTTCATGTCATATTTTTTGTCAACATTGTGATGTTAGTCGACGAGCGACGGCGACGGTCATTTCGGTTTGTTGGCTATAATCCAACCGCATGGTTGAAAACCAGTTAGCAATTTAGCTCCAATGCTGCAGCCTAGCCATGCTTATTGCTAACGTAGCCGGCCGCGATTCCACCACGTGTGATCGCTTGTGTTGTACGTGCGGCTTAAATGGGGCAGTAGGTCTGTCGTTGCTCAACTTTGTAATGCTGTCAGCGACTATATCTGAAGATGATAGCTTTATCTAGCATCCAACACACCACCGAAATAAGGCATTCCACTCATAATTCTCATGGAATAGCAGCATAGTGATTACTGGCCCAAAGTGCACATGGGTCATGTCGCATTTAAGAGCAGCTGGCGTGAGCCTCCAGAATTATCATAATCTATTAAAAGGGCGACAGTTGGGATTTAAAAATACCGTCCAAACTGTGTGTACCCTTGGTAGTTTATCCTCCTCAGAAATTTGATGCCATCAGTGTTTCTCATGGCTAAAGGCGCTGTGCAGTATAAATAAGGCAGTCTTTGTAGTTATATTTATAGTTTTATTTTTAATATACATTGTTTCTTTTTGTAGCCACAAAAGTCTTGGGTACAGTCAAGTGGTTCAACGTCAGGAATGGATATGGTTTCATCAATAGGTAAGTAGCTCCCACCCCCTGTCCTCATGGAGCCTGAACATCTGCGCTCATGTAAACGAACATCTCCAATCCTATTATAGCTCTGTTTTGCTTGCTAAGATGAACAGATAATTTATCCCCTGCCCTCTATTGTTAAAGCTGTTAAATTCTGTCCTCACACTTGGTAGTTAAATTGCCTGTGAACTTTGTTGCTCAACAACACCAAATTAATTTCCTTTCTCTTCTTGATCTAGGAATGATACAAAAGAGGACGTATTTGTACACCAGGTAAGTTGTAGGTGGTGTTATTTAAATGTAATTTAAATGGTCATTGGTATATAACCTTACATTTTAATTATTTCTGCCATTTTAGACAGCCATCAAAAAGAACAACCCGAGAAAATACCTTCGCAGTGTTGGAGATGGAGAAACTGTGGAGTTTGATGTAGTGGAAGGAGAGAAGGTAAGCTGTGTTTATGGGACAGTTTGGTGCGTCTTTTTCTGCAGGTACTGAAAATGCCCTAGTGTTGCCTTTATTTTTAACTTGGAAATGAACTTTTCTTCAAAAATTGCTTATCCTCAGGGTGCAGAGGCAGCAAATGTCACTGGCCCAGGCGGTGTTGCAGTCCAGGGAAGTAAGTACGCCGCTGATAGGAACCGTTACAGGCGCTATCCCAGGCGAAGGGGTCCTCCCCGTGGTGGAGACTATCCAGAGAACTACCAGAGTGACGGAGAGGGTGAACAAGGCAGTGGAGGCCGTGACAAAGGCAGCCGAGATGGGGGAGAGAGTGCCCCTGAAGGAGACTCGCAGCAACAGCAGCGCAGGCCCGTTTACCCTGGCAGACGGCGTTACCCCCCATACTTTGTACGTAGACGCTACGGCCGCCGGCCCCCATACACCAACGCACCACGCGGAGAGATGACTGAGGTACGCCGTCACAGGGCTACTTTCCTGAAGCAGGCACCCAGCCGTCCCATTAGAAAGTCGGGACTTTTGATAGGTCATACTTGAATCAAAGCCTCTCCATTTGAACAGTCACGTGGTTGTGTACATTAGATCTTGGTGTATTGGGGGTCTTGCCGATATCTTACAAATTGACTCAAATACATTCCCTATCAGACATTAGAAGGACCTTCCTCACATTACCTACCTCTTATACTGGTAAACCTGTGATGGCAGCTGGCCATTGGTTTTCATTCCTCACAACTCAAGATTGTATGGTACACTACAAGTCTTTTATCTTGCCAAATTAACTCTTGAAAAAGTTATGTGTCAGTTTTTTGTTACGTTTGTCTTTAGGGAGGTGAGGGTGACGAAGGCCAAGGAGGTCCAGACCAAGGAAACAAACCAGCGAGGCAGAGCTACTACAGAGGCTTCCGACCAAGGTTCAGACCAAGGTTTGCATGTTGGCTTCATTGATGCAGGGCTGCAACAAATGGAGAGTAAACTTTTGGCTTGTGTGGATTATAGCTACAAGTCAAAACAATTTGAATTTTGACTTCTCAAATTTATCTTCAAAATAAATACTACTTTTATTGGCCTGAGAAGTTTTCTCTGTGTTGCTGCATAACCTCAAAACCTTGCAGCCGTGCATAGGAATGCGCCATGTGTACCTTATTTGTTGCAGAAATTGCATTCTGACTTCAAACTGCATCCTGTCTTGTTGGCTGTTATCCGTGTGATATGTTCACTATTGCTTCTAATGTACTTGTTGGTTGCTATAGCAGAACGGGTTTTTCTTTTTGACACTAGGGGTCCACCCCGTCCCAGACCGGTGCGGGACGGTGAGGAGGACAAGGAGAATCAGGGTGGCGAAGGTGGTCAGAACCAACAGCCCCGCCAGCGGCGTTACCGCCGTAACTTCAACTACCGCCGCAGACGCCAACAGACTGGTGGCAAACCTGGCCCAGAAAACAAGGAGCCCAAGACAGGAGGTGACCCATCTGCAGAGAAAACGTCCGCTCCCGAGGCCCAGCAGGGTGGGGCTGAGTAGGAAACAACCTGCCCACCGGCACCTACCATCTTTTACCATCGTCCGGGTAAGTGTACGGATGATATTATTCTACCCTGTTACTGTTAGAAACGGCAGTGATTGTAAACCAGTTGAATGGTAAATGGATCAGTACTTTTAAAGCTTTTCTAGTCTTTTTGACCACTTAAAGGAATTCTACACTTCTAGTTGCTTTCACCCATCTGCGCCACATTCACACACTCACACTGTAAGGAATCATAAGTTTTAGTTCACACATTCAAACTCATCTGCACACCATTGGCTAACAGTGGGAGTAATTTGGGGTTCATTTTCTTGCTCGGGGACACTTGAGGCAATGACTGCAGGCACTAGGATCTGAAACTTGACTTTCCGATTGAGAGGCAATGTCTCTACTACTGATCCACAGCCACCCCGTTATCATTATCATTTTTAAATTAAAGTAGCTGGGATTTTATTTCCCCCTTGGCTCTGTAGTAGATGATATCAAGTGTGAGTGAATTCAAAAATTTAATAAATGTGTCTGTTTTTCCATTTGCTATTTGTTTAAATTTTACTAATGTTCTACTTTTGTTTCTCTTGGCAGTTTTTTTGTCAACAAGAAGAAACATCAAACAAGAATCGAGCAATAAAGATTTGACTTGACGATCGTCACAAGCTTGCACCATGCATTTGACCAGATTACCACCAATTGCCTGCAGAATCTATGCAGACTTGTTTTTTTTTCCATTATTTTTATGTGACAGGAACAAAACATTTTGGGGAAACAGCAAATGTTTTTCTAAATCTCTTAAGTTTTTACACCAAAAGGTTTTTAAAGAAAAATGGAATTTGATATCTGGTCAGTTTGACATTTTTAAATAACTTTTTATGTATCCAGACATTTTAACAAAATGCAAGCTAAAATAAAAGTCCAGAAACCAGACAGTTTGACTTTGTTTTTTTTATACACAGATATTTAAAAATTACAAAACCATGACATTTAAAATACATTTTTAAGGAGATTAAAATTTGCAGTTGATTTTGTTGAGTAAACCCATTTCATTGGTATGGTTATATAGGCTGTATTTCAAAATGCAAACTTATTATAATGTTGGTAATTTTACAATGTCACATCTTCACCAACATAAGAATCCAACACGACATCATGCAACCACAGTGTGACAAAGAATCATTTACTGTAACTTAAGATCAAGTTTCTACCCTGAGGTCAAGTTCAAGGATCAATGAAAGCAAGTGTAGGCGATGCCCTCTTTCTGCAAGCAAATTCTTATACTTCATGCAGGAAACTGTATATGTTGACACTTCACATGGAAGGAGTTCTCATTTAATGATTCACTTGAGGTCCACTTTTCTTTAGTTATGAAAGTAATAAATATGCACTACCAGTCAAACGTTTTAGAACACTCCAATTTTCTTTTATGTGAAAATTGTGCAGTTGAATGTCTTATTGCACCCCCAGATAAAGCATAGAACAAATAAACATTTATAGTAAAAAAAAAAAAATGTAATCAATTTGTAAACCAAAATGTATTTTTTAATTGGCTCTTTTTTGGCAGATATAACGGCTAAAAACAGTTGTGTTCATTCTGCAATGCAAATCTAATGTATTAAAAGTTGTCTTCAACTCCAAAATTCCCATAAATGTGTAGCACATGTAGTCCCAAACCAGCACAATGAGGTTTAAGGCAAGTTACTGTGCTGGCCTCTCCACATTTTCAAGCTAACTAGTTTTTTATTTTTACTCTTAAGGTAGCTCTGCCATAGATTGGACTTCTGTTTTGGGTCAATATCTTGCTGTAAGATGAACCTCTGACCAACAAGGTGTATACCAGAGGGTACTACGTGGTGCTGCAAAATTCTTTGATAGCCAAATCTGGTTCAGGGTGCCTCTCACTTTGTATAAGTCACCAACCCTCAGTCCAGGAAACCAGTTTATCATGCCCCTATCTCTGTTTGCATTTGATGTCACACACTGAGGAACCATCCTTTCAACTATCAAGGGCTTAAAAAATCCTACATGATGAACCAAAGATTTCAAATATTTATTCATTAGTCCATAATACCTTGTCCATAATAAGCTGTGCTTGAAGCTGTTGTCCTGTGAGCCCATATTACACAAACTGATGATTCTCAGAAACTTGTCTTCTGATTCTGTTGCAGCTTTGCGTCTGACAGACCTCTTCCTGTCAGTTTCCCCAGGTTTCAGAGTCTTTTGACGGTTAAGGAAACTGTTGTCTCTGATGCCTCTTTGCAGTTTCTTGGAAGGAAAGACCTATTTCTTGAAATATTATGATGGTCTATGTTCCACTGTCAATTGCATTTCCTTACCATTTCTACAACAACACATTACTTAATGCAGTACAAAACTGTTTAAAACAATGCTCAGGAGTGTATGTCACCACATGTATTCCAGCACTACTTTTATGAAGACAGAGGGGTTGTAAGTATGGTACATATTTAAGGAATTAGAACCAACTTCCAAAGCTTGATCAATCTCCATTGCTGCATTTGAGTTGTTAATCAATTTCTTTTTAATTAAAAAAATGGAAAAAGTTGTGGTGTTCTAAAACTTTTGACCCATAGTGTATATCCACACCCACAACCCTGCCTCTGAATATGGTGTATATTTCTGCATGCAAACTAGATTAACATATTCATCTCAAATTACAATTCTTCTGCATCATTTTTTGTTGCAACATTATACTTGATTTAATGTAGCTATGTCATAGAAAAAGGTTACGGTACAATATCCGCAGAAGATAAAGAAAACGGAAACACTTTGTTTCCTGTTTCAAGAACCAAGATATTTCTGAATGTCATTTTAATACTTTTATCGTGCTCACATCTCTCATGTTTCAGTAATAAACATCTTTAAGTAACTGTCATGTGTTTAAACAGCAGTGCAGTCTCAAAAAGAACTGAAGAGTCACTTCTCTACCTCAAGGTGACATTTTACTAGTAACTACTCCACCTAAAGGCCTGTTTCATTTCTTTTACCACCCTGAGTGTAAAGCAACTTACTTGCTTACACATTAGTTTCTTTGCGCAGGCGCTTCATACGTTGTACATTGTTCTCCATGGCAGTGGGGTTGGTAATCTCTGTTGCACAGGTAGCAGGAAACCATCCTCTCTCCCCATCACGCATCCTCTCTCCATAACACCAAGCTGCAGCAAGGCACAGTTCATATAATTGTTTAAAGTTACTTGTATGCTTTCAGTGTGGTTGTCAACAATGATTTTGCAGCAGGGTCTGTATTTGAGGTTAAAATGTCGATGAAGAAAAAGCCAAGCTCAAACACACACATAGAGCCTCACCTTCCTCTTTCTGCAGGACGATAACAAGCTCTGCCTGTTGAAGCCCCAGCTCATCTGGCTCCTTTGGCATGTAGGCTTTTGTGGCTTCATACTGTGGCTGACCTGAACACATTCACACAAATTTAAGAGTTTACCTGTATTTGGTTCCGATACTTGATGTTTAACACTTTTAAAGAATTCAGAATTCAGAGTCCTGCTTACTGTTCTCGAGTATCCCGTTTAATCGTTCTGAACGTTCATTCAATCACTACATGTTTAACCCAGATTAGTGCTACATGTTTTAAAGTTGTCATTTAAATCTATTGCTTTAACAAATTGTATCATAAAGGACTGAATTTAAATGTTCTTTTTGTTTAATATGATTTTGTGGAACAACCAAAATACAGATCTCTGATCAAAGAGCTGATCTTACCCAAGTAAGGGTGAGCAGTGAATAGGAAAATGTTGGGAGGTAGCTTGAAACTGTGCATGTCAGTTTTTTATTCTGTAAAATATAAACTATTTAGTTATTCCACAGAGGATTGAAAATTTAAACATGGTAGGTAAGAGCACAGATGTTTTACAATAACTGTTGACAATTTTGTGTCTGGTATTCAGCTGTGATTGTAGGAATGACTCCCACAGAAAACAAGGTGTGTTGACTTACCAGCAGTGGAAGCAGAGATGCCTGCCTCCTTGTTTTCAGTAAGAGCAACTATCCAACGTGCCCGGTCCACCCTTGTGAAACAGTGACAAAATGATGCCGTTATTTACAGCTCCAAACCGTTTTTTGGGCTAACATATTTAATTAATGCATTGTGGAATAACAAAGTTTGTCTCTGATAAACACAAAACACACATGGGACCTTTTGGGCTTGTCATAACTTCTTCTGTCAGAAGAGGGAGCCAAGCGCAGAAAAAAAAGAGCCGGTCCTTCGGGAGGCTTTTCTTTTCTGAATAGTATGAGTGGTTTGATGGATGAATGTATTTGGAAGTAGAGGTACCTTGACTCAGCCACAAGGGTGATCTGCTCTGCTCTTCCTTCACTGTTCTTGCTCATCAACAGTCTAAAGGAAAGAAAGTGGCTGTTCTTGGAGGGTGGAGACATCCGTCCTTCTGCATCCTCACAAACCTCCACCTCCACATTCTCTGGCGTGGCGTAGTCCATCACCACAAAGCTCTCCTCACTGGAAAAATTATTTTTTTATTGGTTAAATGTCCTTTAACATGATACTCTGTAGACAAATCAACATGACAAGCTGTTTTTAGTAATTCCAAATCCAGAGAAAAGGTGTGCTTAAATCACAATATTTATACATTATGAAATAATGCCACAAATTCTGCCACAAAGTTGGTGTATGTGTGCACTATTAACAAACACATGTGTTCAAAACACATAGCTGGACCATCTGCTGATTTCATTTTCTACAAATTGTGACCTGATGACTGGAGGGTGGTGTGGACTTAACAAACTAAAAATTCACTCCAGTGTTGTTGGTAACTCTGCTCTGAGCTGACATTGTTTTGTTTCTCCCTAACTCAAAACAGAAAGCTGTAGTCTTTCGAGCTGACGCGCTGAATGCAAGATTGAAGAATCTCAAGTATGCCTGCAGAACATCCATGCTCCTCTTTCTCAGTCCCTGTTCTCTGCACTTCCTCCCTGGGTAATATGTTCCTCACAGTTGGATTTACTCTTAAGTCCACAGGCGCCTTGAGGAAAAGTTCATGACATGCTTTAAAAGTGTGTCGTTTTTCAGCAGCCTACATTACAGCCCAACTTTAAATTTAAAAAATTCACCCTGCAGTTTCACTTTTTCCTTCAGATGATCATTTTCATTCATTCATTCATTTTCAACTGCTTATCCTGTTCAGGGTTACAGGTGGCTGGAGCCTATCCCAGCTGTCTTAGGGTGACGGGGTACACCCTGAACTGGTCACCAGTCAACCGCAGGGCACACACACACACAGACAGACAACCTTTCAGACACATACTCATACCTACGGGCAATTTAGAATCACCAATTGACATAGTGAGCATGCCTTTGGACTGTGAGAGGAAGCCGGAGCACCAAGAAAGAGCCCACGCATTCATGGGGAGAACGTGCAAACTCCACACAGCATGGTTCAAACTGGTGACCATCTTGCTGTGAGGCAACAGTGCTAACCGCTGCACCACCGTGCAGTCCCATAATCATTCTAAACTGCATAACCAATATCAGAAAATATCAGTGCATTTTAATCCAACTGACCTCTTCTTTTTGGTGACAATTAGTACATCATTGAATAGAAACAGACAGTAGCTTCTGTTACTAAAAGCCCTCCAGATGCTGAGCTCCTCACTGCTGACAGCAAGCTCACCGCTCTTCTTTAGCCACCTCGATGATGACACCAGAGGAAAAGGCTGAAAGGACACAAGTTATTAGCAATAATTAGTTAACTAGATGAAGATCTAATCCCGAAAGAAATCATCTCAATCGAAACTCTTTGCCTGAAAAATGTGAACTATGTCAAACAGGACTTCAAAAAGTCTTTTTAAGGCAATAAATGGTCAACTTTTACCTTAATTTTACCAAAATCCATCTGTTTCTGGATGGTGTACATCTGTTCTGTCCTCTCCATCCGCCTGGCCCCATCATTGCAGCTAGTAACCAACTGTTGAAGTAATAATCAGATTACTGCACAATGTCGGAGACTTTAAAAACACATTTTTTCCCCCCACAATTCCCTTGTCATGTAGGGCGGATAAATTGTTTCCAGGCCTTCATCTGTGTTGTTCTTAATGTGTACCTTACTGATGGCATGCAGTGCCCAAACAGCAGCAAAGTACTCCGCAGTTTTGTCCGGAGTTTTCTGGCAAATTGTCTGTGAAGCAAAAAGAAAATTACCAGAATTAGCTTTAAAGTAATTTATACTGGTGTATATGAATGTTCATATATCTAGCTTACGGACAGAGACGTTTTTTTATAAAACCATATATTACATTTTTTAAACTTTTTAAGACATTGGTTACAATCATCATCCGCAGGACAACCAACATTCCCATTGCTATCCCAATAACACACCACTGAGCCCTGAGATCTTTTAACTCTCTCTCTCTCCAACAACAGGAAATAAACTCACTGGGGGAAAACCAGAGGCTGTTAAGCATTTTTCTGGAGTATAAAAATTATTAAATCTGTTTCTACTTCACACACCAAAACCAACAACAAAGATTAAAGATTTTTAGTGACCGGGTGATGTGATCAGTTGCAATATTATACTGACATCCAGCAGTAATGGCAGTCTGGTGACTCGCTGCATTGGAAGGATAAGGAAAGAAATCATTGGCAGGCCTCCACATTCGCTGCTCCCTTCAATTTGCTTCAGGGTCTCTTTAAATGCAGTGTTACTGGTCCTTATGAGCAGAAAGAAAGAGGGGAGTTGAGCACATCACAACAAGTTGTTTCAAAGCTGTGCAGGGTCTCACTGCAACTTCTCTACTACTTACAGCAGCTTCTGCAGCGTCCTCTGCTGAAACGTCTCATTGGAGCAGTAGACGATGTAGGGCTCAAAGTGGTTGGCAGCGTGGTTCTGAACAATATCACTAATGTCCCGGATTACCGGGTTGTCATAGTGACGCCGTTCTAGGTCCTCAAAAAACCTGAAATGGAGAGAGGAGGAGGAGGTTAAAAAAGAAGTGAAAGGACTTTGTTTTTCCTCCCACTGACTGAGTAAGTGAGCAGGGCACACAAAACTGTTTCCAGGCAAAACTACATGTGAAATTTTGAAGACTGTAAAATTCACTTTATTAGGATGTGATTTTATACTTCAGATATCTTAATAATAAAATCACTTTATCTGTTATTTCCACATTTGTACCATTCTGGGACAGGGAAAATAGTCTAATATGAGCTGCAAACATTAACTAGCTGTGAGCCAACAAACACTTCTACTCTGTGTGAGCCCACTTCCATGATGGTGCTCGTGTTGTCACTCACATGATGCTTCATGCAGCGTTAAATAATCTGTTTAACTGTTGTGACACCAGTGGAAGTGATTTACACAAATACTTGCCTTCTCTTTTCAACATCTAGATACGTTTAGTTTTCCTGCAGAAACTTTTTCTACCAGTGTAATGTAATACTAAACCAGTGTGAAACTGCAAGAGGTAGGTAACCCTGTCTTCCTTTGTAAAGCCTTGGTCTTTAGAGCATTATTATCAATATAAATGACTTTCAGACCCACCCATAGTAAGTGTCTTTTTCACAAAAAGGAGTAAAATGACACCTGAAAAGCAGCCCAACCCAGAGAGTCGCTGCAGCACTCTTCACATACACATACTGTAAGAAACACATCATACAGCCTGTGAGACACTTCTTGCACAGTAGTTTCACAGATCCTGTTTTCTTGCATTGAGGGTAACAAGGATTTAAAGCAGAAGGACAATTCTTTTGCTGCTAAAACTGCATTCATTCTCATTCAAATAAATGTTTTCAGCTATACACAGAACAACACAGGCTGCTTTCAAAGACATTATCATTTTAAAGCCCGCGAATACCATTCAGAGTAGAAAAACCAGTTTGGCCAGCATGTTTTAACATGTTGGGGCCCACAAGATACTGAAGGCACACTAAGGGCAAGTAGTCGACCAGATTCTTTAAAGCTTCCACTACAAATCTTTCCTTTGGTGAAAGACGGCTTCACTCAAAACAGTGTCACATGGTTTCAAATCTATAACATCTAGTCCATACTGCAGGTAGAGAACAGGTCCACTGAACTGCTTCACGTTTAATGATAGAGTCGTGAACCTTCTCCACATCTAGTTTTCCCATATTCTCGACGCACATCACACAAAGAAGCCAGTCTATAAGATTTCACACCCTTTGCTGACTTTATGGATGACAGAGATGTTGGAGAAGAGGTGATGGTGCTCTGTGGCCGTCATTGTCTTCTTCAAGGCTTCGTTATTCTTGAAGTGACGCACCAGGATACCCAGACTGTGAAGGTACGAGTGCTCCGACGTCATGATCTCAAATATGGCCTGTGCAATGACAGTAAATCAATGAGTGTTAATGTGAAGATGATAATCATATTTAACGTAGTGTACAATTATTTCAGCTTGAAACTTGAAATTAAAAGGACTGTTTTACTTAGTACTGTATGAACACTCATCTCTCCCATACCCTCATACATCTATTGAGGAAATTTATGGTTTGCTGAATGACTTAAATATGATTGAAGAGCTCTGATTTCAGCTGCTTCTTTTGTCTGAACTTTACCGAGTCTTCTGAAAGACAAAGAAACCAATACCAGAGAAAAGTAGTTAAACTAATTCTCAAAGAAAACTAACTATACCCAGTACACGGTGAATGACAGAAAGTCGCATTTGAAGTGGGGGCTTTTGTTGCTTGTTTGCTGTCAGGGTCTCGTGTAGATGACACATGAAACACACCTCTGCTTTTTCTGCTAAAAATTGGTTCAGACAAAACTAAATGAGATTAGCTGCCCATAATCCCAGATAACAGACGAGGAATGTTTGCTTTATGGGTTAGTCTACTTCATTGTGTTTCATCGTACAGAGGGTTCTCTTAGAGCAGTACTTTCAGCTGATGCGATATAGAGTCAAAGTGTTATAAACATTTTCTTGTTCCTAAATACCTTAATGTCTGAAATCTGGAGCCCTCTGTCTAAACGCTAAAACTCAACATGTTAAGTGACCATAAGAGTAAAACAAGCACCTGGTTGGGACACAGACTGAGTGTGATCACTGGGTGTGGCTTTGTTCAGGGACTGTTGTGCACACAGGTCGGACTCGGTATTGACACAACATCTGCTGTTCGGCTTTTAGTGTAGTTGCATTATGAAAGAGAAAACACCACCTCTGCTTGTGTAGGGCTAAAGAGGTGGTGTTCTGCTGTGATCTTTCTTCATATCACACCCTATCAACAGAGCGCGTCTGTACGACTCCTACAGAGGTTTTTGATCAATCTCTAAAAAAGGTTTGAAACTTCCTTCTAAAACACTGGTAGGTGTGACATAAAGCTAAATATAACTGTAAAATATATATTTGAATCAGAGAATATCATTTCTCAGATGATGTCATCCATGTGAACTGTGTCTGAACTCAGATTTTTTTCCCAGAATGCCTTTCTCAAAAACTAGGCAAGGTTTTGTTGTGAAGGAAGAGCACGATAAGGAAAAGGACAAGGTCTAATAAAAACCACCTTTGATCTCTAAAACAGGAAAATGGACCACCTGCTTTTGCGATCAACCAGAGACCAATTCAAGGTGAAATATTTGGGGTTTCTGGAACCCGTCTTCTAGTTTTGATGTATTAAAAAGTTGTCACGCTGCTGTGAGTTCAGCCGGTCTTTAGGGACAAAAGGAAGAAATCTTCATCTTACCGAGGGGCTTCTCTACTTTCTGTAATGTATCAAATTCAATTAAAATCTATTTTGAGACATTTCCATGGGAATGGCACACACATACACGCACGCTTACCTCTTGTCTCTTACGTTCCTGAGGTGTGATCAGTGTCAGGATACCCGTGTCCTTCACCTTTAAACATAATCAAGAACCTTAAGTCACTATCTGCGTTCTGCTGCATATTTGAGATATAGCTTGTTTTGTAGATGGTTAAGATGAGCAGTCAACATTTCCTGCCTGTTAAATAATGTATTCACACGGTAATGATTCTGGGGTATGAAGTGTGTCTCTTTATGCCAGAAGCTGGAAAAAAAAGACTGTCCACTTTTTCTATTTCACGATCATGATTAAAAAGGATTTATGTGGCTGTGAACATTTATAGTTTGAACATTTTTTCTTTCAGAGAATCCATAGATATTTTAAAAATCTTTGAGATTTTCCTCCAAATTCTTTTCTCTCATTGGATGGATTTAGAATATTAGCGCAGGCACAGTTTACCTGTGGCAGCTGGCTCCAGGTGAGCTGTGCAGGTCGATAGCTCTTGACCACGATGCCCTGGTCTTCCACAGGATGCTCCACAATCACAAAGTCATCCAGCAGCTCATCCTGGTTGGTGGAGTGCAGCCCTCTCTCTCGGATCTCCTGATAAAGGCGCGGCGTAGCTGTGGATTACATCTGTTCAGAGTCTTTGAAAGGACTTTGTCAAGTCACAGTACATTTTTCATGTTTGCAGAGAAAAACATCAGAATGTTATCCTTAAATTGTACAAATTAAAGGGAGAATATACCTGTTCTCTTAACCTCAACCCCTCCCAAAAAGGGCAATAATGCATAAATCAGGTATACTGTAAAGGGTAACTGTAGACATTCTGTTCAGTGTAATTTATAAAACACAGACACACAGATGGAATCTGGGAAGATAATCACTTCAACAATGAAAATGTAGGAGGTGAGAATGTATATATTTAGAGTGAAATGATCGCAGATTTCTGCTTGAAATATGTCATTACTGGACTAGGATAGATAGATAGATAGATAGATAGATAGATAGATAGATAGATAGATAGATAGATAGATAGATAGATAGATAGATAGATAGATAGATAGATAGATAGATAGATGTACTATATGTTTAAAATTAAGTGAAAGTACATATAGGCAACTCACAGTGTAAATTTTAGTTATGAAGATAATTTTAGCATCTATTGATATTTTTTTCAGGATCAAAACTAACAGTTCAATATTTCTGTTTGATCAAACAGTATCATCCATCATTATTACAGCTGGTCCCTTTCAGGGCTGCTCGAACCAATCCCAGCACTCCCAGCTGCCAATGGGTGAAAGCCAGGGCTGACTCAGGACAGATCGCGAGTCTCTCTGAGAGCTACCAGAGATTAATAACCAGACACAGTCACTCACAAACCTACTGACAACAAGCATGTCTTTGGACTGTGGGAGAAACGTGCAAAATCTACACAGAAGAGCCCACGCCAAGTTCAGATGGGGAACAATCATACTGTAAAGTGACAGTGCTGAGCACCAAACCACAATTCAGCCCCAAACACTGCAATTCAAAGTTATAAGTCAGTAATTAATGAACAAAAAGATCAAAACAGGACAGAATAGCAGCAGAGTCTGAAGATGATGGATGTGAAGTATTTGACATTTTACAGTGGACTAGTTCTTCTTAGTTCCTCTCCTGTTGCCATGTTAATAAGACGCTGTTTTCCCATTGCCTATCATGCGTGTTTCAACATTTTCATTGTTAAAATAAAGTAATCATAGCGGCTTTTTAAATCCTATAAACGGGTTATTTCCCATCTATTTGTATTCTTGTGGTCACAATAAGAGAAGTGGACAGAGTGACACATTAATGGACCTACCATCTTTGAAGGACCCACGCTTGTTCTGGTTCCTCTTTTTCCTCCCCAGGGTTCGCTGAAGAGGAGACAGTGTTGCAAAAATTGCTTACAGTGGAACACATGAAGCTCAATAACAATATTCACTGAATCTTTTTTGGATTTCCAATTTCTTTCTTCTCAGTTGTTTCTTTTTAAAATGATTTCTCATCACTGGAAGATAACAGACTGTTATGGAAACATACTGTAATCCCTGTGACTAAAGAAGAATAACTGCCAATGCTGTTCGATATACTTGTCATGACTTTAGAGAATGATACAAAATGTATGAGCTAAGCAGTTTGCATTTGAAAAACAGAACTGACATTAAAACCAGCACTTTAAGTAGATAGTTAAACCATCTTCAATTAAATGACACCCAGAAATATGGGATTGAAATATTTTGCCTCATATCAAAACCAAAACCCAGAGGAGCTATACCTTGCGTCCAGGACTACGGGCTGGACCAGGACTTGGTGCTCTGTCCTCTCTAACAGGTTTCAGCTGGGAAGTAGTCCCTCGTCCAGCAGCCATGGCTTCAATGTCCAAGCTGGTCACAGCTGCTCTGTAAGATTTGTTCCTGCGGTTCCTCCGCAAAGCAAAGCCATCACCATCACTGTCATAGTCCTCCCAGGACAAATCTGGACCCTGGGTTGAATGTCGACTCCTGATACTGCTGGAGTTCTCCAGTCCCACTGGAAATGTCACCACAGTGGTGTGGTGGCGGTTTTTAGGCCGACTGGCAGCAGCTAAATTTCTGGGGATGAGCTGGTTGGTACCAACCTTCAGCGCTGCAGGACTCTGGGTGCTGAGAAGTACCTGCTGTGGCACCACTGTCCTGTCTACCACATCTTCCTGTGAAGTGGATACTTCAGTTTGAGGTGCTGCAGAGCTTGGTGACTGATAGCAGTCATCACCAGGCTCTGATATATGGAGTACTGTGGAGAAGGGGCTCTCCAGGATGAGAGGGGCATGGTCGCCCGTGGAGTTGTCTGACTGGTGGTTGGACATGGTACTCTCCTCCTTTCACCCTGCCCCAGTCTTCTGATCACTTCAGCGGCTATAGCATTGGAAGAATCTGACAAGTGTTGGAAGTTTTAGCATTTACCTGCAGAACCAGAGACATAAATTACAGGCCATACAAACTGTCTCCTGAAATATATGGGGAAAAAAGCAGGGGTACTATAAGAATATGTATTTTTTAGAAAAACCCTAAAATGCCATTAGGTACTGTCAGGGGGGCACAGCAATGTCTTCCAATTGAAGATGGGAACCTCATCCGAGACTAAATCCACACACACACACACACAGCTGGTCGGATTGTTGAGCAGTCAGTTGTGTTAGTTCTCATATCGAGGGACGCAACCCGTGACTCACCACTCACTCCTACACTGCACTTGCTGTCACAAAAAAAACAAACAAACAAAAAAAAACAAGCAACGCTCTGCTCCAGCAAATCTGTGCGCCACAGAAAAAAGCCTGTTGTTACCAACTCTTCTAACTGTAAGTTTACTCCTAACTGTCATGTGCAAAGGCTATATACTCTGTGGTGACACCAAGTTATGCAAGTCTACCTCTAATATACATGGCATCTTAGTAAAGGTTTAAAATTACATTTACCAGACTTTATGAGGATTGGTTTGATAGCATTTTCTTAAAATATGCTGCTTTTTTTAGATTTAAAAAAAAGAAAAGAAAAAGAAAAGAAAGATAAGAAATAGTTGAAATTCCCATTAACTTCTCTTTCTGAAGACGGATTAGGGTGGGAGCAAACATGTCTGCCTCACATTCCCATAGTTCATAACAGCGACTTGTCACGAAGTTCAACAAACAGAGAGACCGAAGTAGGGACACAGCTCTCTTACCTGTGTTAGTTGAAACACCGGCCGTGTCTTTAACGATAGCACCGTTCAGCCTGCCGGTCAGAGTGAATATCCTGCCCGGTAGAGAGAAGGACAGCTTAGGCAGCTGTAGTCCGCTTCACGCTGTCACATATTTTTTTCTCTTACTCCCTCACTTCCTCCTCCTTTTCCAGGCGCCCATTAAGCTGTGCTGCTACGTCACTACAGGTGAGTGTCAGTCAGTCACCGATAAGAGTCGATTTAGCATCGGAGCAAGAAGCCATAGAGGCAACTCTGAACAAAAAGTTGGTTAAAGTTAGTTTGACATTTTAAGTTCACAGCCTCAGAGATGCCTTAAAGTGATTTGCACTCCTTTTTTTTAGAATACGTTTATGAGGAGGGGCAGAATTCCAGCAAACGATGTTTCAGTATTCATATTCAAATTTAAAGGGCTCAAGCTTGCTCATTTACTTAATACACCAATTTATATTTATTATGTTAAGATACGCTCCTGTGTAACATTTGTTGACATTTAATCCACGTACTTGACAACATTGTGTACTGACTGCCATCTGGTGGCCAAAAAGGGCAGCACCGTTAAATGCAGTGGATAAAACAGTTCACATAACTATATTATCCAAAATATTCCCACCAGAATTGAAGATTTTTTTTCTTTAGTGCAAGGATTTTGTAAAAACAGACACCGGTACATACATGTCAGACATGTATACAAATGATAGGCATAAACAACAAAATCTACTTTACTTTTACTTAAACTGTATTTATCATAAACCCATTCAGTACTAAATCCTAAGTCAAACTCTCACTTTTTTCGAATTTATACAGATTCTTGCAACAAATAGTCATTATTTGATATTTTATTTTAATCTGGCATGTCAGCCCTCTAAAAGCTTAAAACTCATCCTGTACCTGACTTCAAACACAGCAGGTATACCAGTGTACTCGCACCACTAAACACTGTACATGTGTTTCTGTTAGAGGAGACGAACACACTGTCTACTTGTTTGGTGATCAAAGGTTTATTGTTTTCATTTATTGTCTGAAAATATAATTACACATGAATTAGCCAACAGTCTATTCGAGCAAGGCTGAGACATGTAATATAATGCATTATGGAAACAAAGAAAGCACAGAGCTCTGAGAGGGACACTATATACACAATTGGAATATATATAGAAAATCAAATGGCAATGACGTTTACATAATTTTAAATTTATGCATCATATGGCATCCGATGACAATTAATTAAAAATATTTCCAAATGATAACTAAACCACAAACATGCCTCTCACTTTGACATAATGTGTACACTCAATACCCTTCATATAAATATACATCAAACATAAATGTGGGAAAGAGAGAATGTATCCCATCTTGTGGGAATACTTCGGTGTTAAGTTCAGCTCTTCCAAATGCATTCAACCGAGTTCATTTTCACATAATATGATGTTTATTCCCAAACTGACAGAAAACAGGCCCAACAGGTGAGTAAAATCTGTGTTTAAAAGCTGGAACTGTTCACCAATAAAAAGATGAATCCAATTTGTTGTTTAGTTATAACAAACCAACACAGTGTTTGTGTCAGGCTTTTTCTTTAAAATGGTCTCTAGATATGTACTCTCAATTATACAATACAACAAAAGTCCATTTCATCTGAATTAGTAATCCCACACTTGAGCGAAAGACATCAGCATTAGCATTGACACTGGACTCCACACACACGTGGCTGCAGATTACTAATAAATAGTTGGCATGAACTAAGAAATAGATCTAAACAGATATATTCGACTCATTTTGTAGGCTGCTCTGCTTTTCATTTTTTCCCTCCAGGTCAGTGGGATAAAGCTTTGAAGATGACAGGATGAATTACTGTTTTTTCTGTAAAATTCAGCGTGGAGAAGAGGTCTTTAGCATAAGACAAAGATGTTAACTTTCATTTTCTAATTTAAAAAGGCCAAATAGAGTTCTTGATTGAGAATGTGTTCTTAATTGAACACATATTCACTGCAAAAACTGACATCCAAGCAAGTGTGTTTTTGTCTTATTTAAAGTAAGAATTGCCTTATTATACTTGATATGAGCCACATTCAACAGACAAGTCCAGGAATGTGTCTTATTTCAAGATATTAAAAGACACAAATAAGGTCTGAATTGCCTGCAAAAAGTAAAAAAAATCTGCCAGTGGGGTAAGAAAAATTACATGTCAAGTTTGGAATAATGTCTAAATACAAGAAACTTTCACTTACTCCTCTGGCAGATTTTTTTACTTGTTACGAACAATTCAGAGCTGATTAAATGATACATGTTTCTGGACTGGTCCGGTGAATGAGGCTCATATTAAGTCTAAAAAGACATTTTTATTAAAAATAAGACAAAAGCACTTCTTAAGATTTCAGTTTTTTGCAGCGTTGAGTCTATTTTTATATTTTATTTATCACCGACGGTCTATGGTCCTGGAGTCAGATGTGCTTAGTAATACGCCATAACATTCTTGATACACATTATGCAACACATGCACACAACATCTCATACTGATGATCAACATAGGTCACATATTGAAGATTCAACTCTTGTGCTATGCAGCTTTGTCAGTGATAGTTCATAAAATTTAATTTGCACAGCTACATAATCTTTATATAATTTAAGCAGGATCTATATTAATATTTAAAACCCACAGAGAAATAAAAACAAGCTCAACTAAAGATACAGATTAGTTTGAGCAGTGTTAAGATTACAGTTCTGGCAGTAAAATTAAGCTGTTGAGAAAGTGCTTCTATGAACTTGATACAAAACTAGACATCATCTACAAACCAAACGCATTAGCAAAATATGCCCATGCCATCTGTAAACGACTTAACTGTTACAGAGCTACATTTGCATTCATAACATTACAATGAATGTGTCATGAAGGAAAAATATACATTAAAATGGCTATTTTCACCCTGGCAGAAATGCCCACAAGTAGCCCCATTCCACCTGTTTCAAATGTGTTTCATGTGAAATGGATTCTACTGATTTGTGTAAACCAAAGTTACAGAAACTAAGGAAAATCTTACTCAAGTTGAATACACAAGCTCTTATGGCCAGTGCCTCGAACAAGAAAAATCAGTGCATGTTATCAGTATTGTCAGAACATGACCAAGCCTGTTCCACATGATTTTAATATGGGCTATATTAAAGCCAGTGTAGACAGCAGGGACGACCGTGTGGTGCAATATTTACTGCTGCTGGACATTGCGATGGAGTTTAAAGACTCTGCTACACTGACCAGTGTAGGGTACAAGGTGGGAGAGCAGGGAGGACTAGGTGTTCAGTAAAGGCCTTGGAGTGGGTGACAATGAGAGTGCTGCAAGTGAGAGAGGAAGATGGCCTAGGTCACTGTTTGGTTATATCCCCTTTCTTCAGAATGATCTGCCGCTGCCAGGGGGCCAGCTTGGTCTCATCGTAGCCCAGGGTCCGTATTCGCTCCAGTTCCGTCTTCTCCTCGATCTCTTTTGCCTGTTTGGCTTGCTGCTCTGCTTTCCTGCATGGAAAAAATAAATGAATAAACTGATACTGGGGAGTCAACTACCACACAAAACCAGTTTATACAAACAAAACAGATTTTTGAAAATATTGATTAACTACTTGACTATTACTACAGCTCTGCTTGACATGTAAGTGTTTAATAATTATGCAGATATTAACAGGACCTTATAGATCTCCAATGACTGCTTGATTGTCTAGACAGTTACTTGCACCTCTATGGAGATTTTTGCATTTTGACCTCTGTTTACAGAATGTGAACATTAATGATTTCAAATTTTTTTACAAAACCTGAGACTTTCATAAAGAAAGTTCCTTTGGGCAGTGGTTCATATTATTTAGAGCTTTTAAAGAAACTTCATCTAATCCAGCATTGGAAATGTTTTCTCTATCTTACCTTTTTAGTTCCCTGTGATGTCAGGAAAACATAAGCACAGAAAATACAGAGACAACAGTTATTCCACAAGCAGATACAATGTTGATATTACAAATAAAAAAAACAGAATTGTGTAGAGAAACTGTGGTGAAATAGGTATATAGATACACAAATATTTTTTAAAAAATCTCTTTTTCATAGGATTAAAAAACGTTAACACAACAGAGGAAATCTGCAGAAAAGTAACACAATATTTTGTTGGCTAATATGATACCAGGGATGAAAAGGCTGTGGATTGACAGCTCTGTTTCTCACCTCTCTTCATCCATTTTCTTCTTCATTATGTCTCTCCTCCAAGCAGGCATCGACGCCAGGCGTGCAGCCTCCTCCTCAGCCTGTAGAAAGACAGAGGGATTTAGGGGTGGACATAGAGAGGGGGAGAGGCCCAAACCAGTTAGTGACGTTTTTTTTAAAATTTCAGTGAATTGCATTCTGAAATTTATCATTTATTTATTCTATTTTATCAGAACAACTAAACTGTTTCTTTCTCAGTCTTTTTAAGGGGATTTAAACATTTTTGGGATAATACTCAAACCTATCTTTCTGACAAGGTGTCAGGTGTAATAGAAAATAAAGTGTAAGAACAATATGAACTGGATAATTTTATTCATGTTTTTATGCATTAAACTATTTCCCACACTTATGTCCTTCATAAGAAAAACATCAGTCTTTATTTTGTCAAACATAGACATAAAGAACTCATTCATATACTTACATCATGTGTGTTGCAAACCATTTCCATGGTCTGCCTCATCAAAGTTATCCAGATAACTCAATAAACCTGTTTACTGGGACTGCAGTCAACAGTTAGTTTTTTAAGGTGGTTATTATTCTTTTAAACATTTTGATAGTATAGAGACCTTTCAAAACCACACAGTCAGTCAAAAGTGGTGTCGAGATACTCAGGAAAACCTTTGCAAATAAGAGAACTGCTGAAAACATTCGTCTCATTGATAAACACTGTCTAAATACAACTAATAGCCTCCCAGGCTATTAGTCCAAATAGACCCTGGATATGGCTTTTAGTGTAAAATGATGTCTGTACTTATCAGAACAAACACAACTAACAATGGGTACTCCTGTCCCATTTACTCTTACTAATGTATAGCTTTTTACAGGACAGGGTGGGACACTGTTTGATAACATTTTCTCTTGGACAACAAACAAAAAGAAACTGGATCTCTTTTTTTCTTTCAGGACTGTAATTGGAGGTGGTGCAAGGACAGAGATGGCATCCATCTTGGACTTCTCATCTTGCCACACTGGTTTTATATATATATATATATATATATATATATATATATATATATATATATATATATATATATATGCAACCTCTTATTTCAGTATGGAGACTGTGGTAGATATTTTTTCATGACATAGAAACAGTTTTTCTAAATTCCAGAAACACATGTGTTGACTCAACCAGTGACCTCTTTGACCTCTTAGCTCAGCCATATTAATTCCAATTCACTGCCTAAATAACTGTTAGTTGCTCTTGTTAAAAAATTACACACCTATGAGTGAGAGGTACTAAAACACTGATTGGACGCTGGAAAAACAAAGTGAACAAGCTCAGTACAGGTCATTGCAATGTCTGAAGAGACGCTGGACATTTTTTGTCTTAAAAAAGTAAAAATAGAAAAAGTCAAACAACACCCTGGTCGTTCAAACTGTGCAATTCATCCTGTACTCACTGGAACAAAAGAAATCATCATCAAAGCCAAAAGAGCATTATGCTAAAATCCAGGTGAATCCATGTTGGAAACAGGTTATCCTCGTCCTCTAGGCTCTCTCTTTCACAGTGTGTAAGCTTGGCAGGGTTAAAATTATGTACATATCTTACATATAACATCACTGTTTATATTGAAACATCACTTCTCACAATACTACTTTATCTGCCTTTTATATTTAACAAGTGGGAATTAAATACTAAACATATAACCAAATCTATATATAAACCTTTAGTTTAACAGCTTTCCCTTTTGGTCTGTGAGTTGATCAAGATTCACTGTAACCTCCTTATGACTCCTGTAAGCCATAGATAGCCTGACAGCAGGTGGTGCTAAGAGGGTTACTTGAAGGTAATCTTGATGCTGTAAAAGAGACAGTGGAGTGTGGCTCTTCGCTGCTACAAGCATTACATTGAGGAACTGCACACTCACAGGCTTTGTGTTTCAGACTGGCTTCTTCATCATTACATAAAGCAGTGGGATTACTCAAAATATATTAATTTAGCTGGATCTTCACTCAGGTAGTCTGTCAGAACATCCAATAACACACACCATCAGTTGAGTGACCTAACTCAATCAGTAAGAGCAGAATGACTTAAAGAGATCTCTTCATCACAAAAATGTCAACCAACTTTATTTCAAACAGCAGTGTAAAAACCAAATGATAAAGGTATGCACTTAAATAAGACTGCAAATAATCCCTCAAAAAAGGATGGAATCATCATCATGGACAAAAATGCTAATCTATAAGTTATGTCCTTTGTCAACTGAGTGCTCCATTCAGCCAGAAGATTTGAACTTGTAAAGTTACTGAATTACTAAACTGTGTCTTCAGGCCTTGCATTACCCACACCTGCTAATCTTTGTAATCTATACTGAAAGGCACACATTGTTTTAACAAAGTCAAGGGGTCACAGACCATTTGTGAACTACTTAACCTTGATCTCCTCCAAACCCACTGGAGGCCTAGTTTCTCCCTTTCACTTCAAATAAAACAGATTGCTTTAAGTAATGTTTTATTTCTATTCTTGAGTAAAGTCTTTCCCTCTTTGTCTGAAAGTGAAATGATATTCTAAGTTTTTAGTATAAACAATGTGGTAGAGTTAAAGACTTTTACAGGATTTGTTCTTCATTTAAAAAGATAATCAATACAAACACTCTCGCTAACTTTTATGGCAGAAAAATCCTTAAAAAACATGTTTTCTAGAAATAATGTACCATGGCAATTAGTGTGTATTTAAAGTTCATTGTTCAATGCGATTCTAAATTTATGTATTTAACATTATGTCCTTTGAAGTCACAGGCTTTCTTCTCATCTAATTCATCATCCACAAGAAGGTCTGTCAGTAGCTTAATATAGATCATGAATGAAAAAAAAAAATCCAAGCACCAGATCATTTTCTGCTCCACTTTGCTGGTTAGAATCCCTGTTTACATAGATGAACTTGGCCTCTGGGGGACACTAAACTTCTGTTAGACATCAAAAAGCTCAGCTTCCTTCTCTTTCCAAAAAGCAAAGCTTCTGTCAATGTATCTGATGATCTCTTCATTACTGAACTCTTTGAGCTCATAGATCACTTTGATAGAAGCTTCATTTTGTTCATTTCTCAGTGAACATTTTTCACTTTGAGGTTCTTTTAAGACTATGTCAGTAACAGGTGGAGCCTGACGTTTCTCTGACTCTGCTGAAGAATTGGTGTGAACTACATTTTTGTTTGTAAGGTCCTCTGAACTTTTTCCATTAGGAGCCACTTTGTCAGTCGGTGATATCTGCAAACTGGCTTTATCAGCCTCATGAACGCTGTCTTCCAGTGTCTCCTTTAGGGTTCTCTGGTCAACACACTGGCAATTGACCGTTTTGCTGTCATGTGACTTTGATGATGGAGAAACATCTGGTTGTGAGGATGGCAGGGAGAGCTGTGGCGATAGTTCATTTGGGGTTGACTGTGCAATTGGAGGTAGAGGTGCAGGATGGGTAGGTGGGGATGGAGGTGGAGGTGGGGGGTGAGAAGGTCGCGGTGGAAGTGACTCTTGCATTGGCATAATTGACAAGTCCGGGGACATGGAATGCAGAGAAGCTGTCATTACACCTCCACCACCATCCCAGTCTCCAAAATACTTGACTTTTACGTCTTCAAACCCATCTGCCCAGTCCCGCTTTCCTTTTTCAATTTCCTCCATGACCTCTTTATGAAACTGTCTTATGACCTCCCATTTATGACTTCCAAGACGGTCAAACATCTCATAGCACAAGAGGTGGCGGAACTTCCGCTCACAGCGTGACATGGTCATTTCTAGCAACTGGAAGTATCCAAGCATGAAGAGGTCAAGGGTTAGGCTTTCGTAGCTCATGGTTGATCCATTGATATGGGGCAAAAAGTGCTCTGGCCAGTAGATCATCTGGGCACGGCTCAGTCTGCGGATCTGGCGTGTGGGCACTTGACTCATGATTGTCCTCCAATGACCAATCAGATTACCTACTACCTGCTTTGACTTCATGAAAAGAAGAAGTTTGTCGTCCTCACTCTGCATCTCCCCACCAAGTTGTGCACTAAATTGATCATAGTCCTCGCAACCAACAGTCAGATGATTTCCTTTTGTGCCAGTGTATTTAGTTCGATAACATTCAGAGATAGTGTACTTCCGCCAGTGCTCAAGGAACAAGAAGACAATTCTCTCTTTCCTCATTTCAATACATTCCTGGACATAACTAAGATCTGTCTGCACCTCTAAACTTCTTGTTAGTTGTTCGTTATTTAAAACAGGGTCAGCAGAAAGAATCTGGTTGAACTGTTCAATGTTGGTTGGAGCCATTGCCTCAGCAGATGTATATGTTTGTGGAGCATGAGATGCAACAATAAGTGGCTCTTGGATGAGTGGTAAGACTGATTCCTCCACTAGGGATAAATCTCCATTGGTACGTGGCTCCGGGACCTCAGTAGAGATGCATGAGACTGCACCTTCACAAACTGTCTCAGGATGATAACTAGACTCACTTACTACAGGAAGTGACCTCTTTCGTTTATACACCCTGTTTGCTTTGTCGTCTGTAGACAGTACCTGGCCCTGGATTTCATAATTGGCCTTGAGGTTCTTTACTGAGACTCCACATTGTTTTATCTCCTTCTCCACATCCTCTCTTGTTGAGAACGACTGAGACCGTCCAATAAATCCAGTACAAACTGATCCTGATGGTTCAGACTGAACTGTGCTCATGCTCCTTGGCTTTTCCTGATAATACCCAGGATGTATAAGATCCAAGATGTCTATCTCTTTCCCCCCTAATGTGGCAAGAAGAATAGCCATACTCTTGAGCAGGACAGAGATCTTGCTGCACCATGCTGGAAGATCTTCAGCTTGGCCATGCACCTGTTTGGGGTTCACTGAGAAGTGCCCTTGACTCAAGGCAGCAGAAACTGGCAGGAGCTGGTGAAGCTCCCGTTCCAGTTCTTCCAGTTCCTTCTCAACTTCTGAGACCTTATGCATGACCTGCAGGTTCTCAATTTGCTTCTCAATTCGGTTTAGGTCACCCTCTGTCATCAGTTCCCCAAATGGGCCCAAAATGGCATTGTGGATGTGGGAATAGTGCCACTCTTGAGGCTGGTAGTGCCCGCTTTCCGCAAACTATATCAGATGTCAGAGGAGACCAAAAGACAAGAAAGAAGGAAAGGGGGGAGGCATTCCTTCAGCTTGAAGTTCCTGGTGTGAACATAAGCTTCAGTACAAATCCATCTTGACAAACAGGATTTACATGGATTTAGTGGTGCAATGGCACTGCCTCATTACAAGCACAGAACTTTCTACTTTATTTTTGAGCCTAGGAGCACAGAGAAAGCTTTGTCCTTTATGAACTAATTTGCAACTACATATCAATTATACCAAAGCGGTAAGAATAGATTATCGACAAGTATAACACTTGATACTGCAGTATTTTCAAATCTAGATTTGCTCTATCCCTCTTCATAGTTTAACTACTAAGTTAACTATAGTACAAAGTAGGATTGTGGTTAGGTTCTAGCACCAGTTCTACGGACTGACACTTCAGCCCGTACCCAGTGAGAGGAAACCATATGCCTTATTTCTGTTCAGTGAACTTGGTGTGCAGTTTCCCTTTGACATATCAGGATCTACCTGGAAACAAACACCTTTAAGGAGATGCCATTCCATCTTCCATTTTATCTTCCCTGTATGCATATTATTGATAATATTTAGTAACTTTAGGAGTGAAATGTTTAGCAGAAGTAGACATTATGTTTATAACTGGTTGACCGTAGTGTGAATGGGCCTGGCATCACACCACTGAATCAGCATGTACCAACTTGGAGCTGCAAAACCTCATCACCAAACACCAGCCCACACTGTGAATCCGTTAGTCAAGTGTGTTTATGTTGTGATGGAAATTGCAGCCAAGTATTCAATGCACTGCAATCCAAAGACTTTTTTTATCTAGAGCATAAATAAGAAAAAACATGCACAAAGCTGAATTAGGTAGAACAGAAATAATGTCAAAACTCATGAGCACATACATAACATTAAGTAATACATTGACCTTATTTCATTTCATTCATTTCAGGTAACTACATTGCAGATTTATATATAGGTTTATTCTAACTGGTTATTTCTAAGTGATTTATTAAAAAGCTAAAACTCTGTTTAGTTAGCATTTGGCTGACCAACAAGTTAAGCAATGCTGTGGTAACAATGTATCTAAAAAAATTAACAAAACACTAAATGTCAGCATCCTTAATGAGAGTGGGGGGAAAGTGATCATAATGTTACAACCTTATAGATGAAGTTAATTCAATCATCCCAATCAGACTTTGTATTAACATTTTCCTTGTAATTCTCAGGATCAAAAATTATCCAGATTCCTTTGGTATGACTGAGTTATTCATACTTTGTCAATATATGCACTCTTGCTACACACTGGCTGAGGTAGATGTCATTGATTCTTAAACTAAGTGTTCGTTTTTAAAGACATTTCAAACTGTTCTATGGTTTGACTACCAAAATCATAGTCATACAAACTTAAACTTACTTATACTTATACTAACTTAAGTCACTCAAATCCACACAAAAATCTGAGTCAAACTATCCCGTTTGTGTTGTTCACTGTTCTAAACTGAAATGATTAAATAATCAAGGTCAAAGAGCATTTAAATTTATAGGACCACAAATGGGAGAGTTTAGACACAACAAACCCAAGACCCAGTTCACAGCCTTGCAACATCTTTCCTACCTTGCGTTTGTGCTCTTCCTCTTCTTGTATCTTGACCTGAAGCTTTCGCACCATCACTTGCCTCTTCCATTCAGGGATTGCTTTCCCCTGTTCATCATGAGTGGGCACTAGTGTCTCCACATCTGCAATGCTTGTCTTCCGTCCAGACTCAGCTCCTGCCATGCTGCCACCATTGTTCCCATTGATCACTGAGTTGGAAGTCAGCTGCTCATAGCTTGCAGACGTTGACATGGTTCTGACAGATCCAGAGTTAGTTGGACTGGGGCTGGGACTTGGAGTTGCTGGTTGGGGGGTGGCAGACTTGTTGGTTAGTGGAGGGGATGACGGCTTGGGTGGTGGACTACATGTGCGGGTCTCTGGTGGAGAAATGGTGTTTCCCTAGAGGAATAAAACAAACAAGCATGAGAGCACAGGACAGTAAGTTTTATTCTATAAACGTTTATTTAGACAAATACAATTAGAAGGCTGTACAAGGAAATTGTTCGAAAAGGATTATCAAAAATCATTACAACAATGATGTAAAGATGCATGTTTTATTTCAGAGGGCTATCAATCCCACAAAAAGTTGCAAGAGCGGTGTCTGAATCTCTTTGATAAAGAATTCTGAATTGACCAGTGGCTGTCATATGAGTGTATCAGCAATGGAGGAAAGCTGGACATACATTGTTGCCTGTGGGGCCGCTGCTTGAATACACAGTGGTGTAGCCTTTACTGTGAGGTGTGGGCTTGAGGCTCTTCCCTGCTTTGATCTCTGCCAACAGCTCAGAGTTGTCTCCAGTGGGGGACATCATGTTGAAAGACTTTGTGCCTGCAGACAATGGAACAGAAAAGTGAAACCAGGTAGAAAGAGAGACGGAATAGAGGGAGAGAGAAACGGGAAGAGTGAGCGAGACACTGAAGAAGAGGTAGCAAACGAAGGGTTGGGTGACATTTCACTGTTTAATATTTCATCTGATCAGGCAGGTAACAATGCTGACCTGGAGAATGTTGAACAGTGATGGGAGTTCATGGTGTGGAGTCACTGTCTCTCACTGATGAATTTCCTTTTTAGATTTATTGACAACTCTTTGGCCCTGGTGTTTATGTACGCCTCATCTATAAAACTATGTGACACTATTTGGATTCAACAAAGGCTTTTTGGCAACCACATTCCCCTCAGCAGATTTCAAAGACAAATAAACCAATTAGAATCCAGATCATTAGGCAACTTTTGAATAGAGATGGGAATAGATGGGGAGGAGCATTTCTAGCAATTCAAAATTATCTCACTACAGTGAACCCAAAGAGAGCAGGCACACAACCCCTTTTAGAGTGTCACCTGATGTGTACGCAGCAAAGAAACGACTAACTCGTCTAACAGTAAGTCTATGTCAAATATACATTGAGCTTTCATGGATCCTAATCTACTTAGAGTGAACAAAGCAACAACTTCAGACCCCTGCTGCGACCTCTACTGTAAACACTTTCACAAAGAAACTTAGTTTTAAAGAAGTTAAGGACAAACCAAATGAAAGAGGTTTAAGTTTTATATCTGCCTACACCAAAGAAGCAGTTATAAGAGCGGCAAGACTGTACGCTTTAAGTTCATTCACAATAATATCATTAAACACATCAAGAAGTCAGTGAGCATGTAAATCATTTAAGACGTGTTCTAACAGCAAACTGTTTTGTCAACAGGAAATCACCAAAATGTGGCACACTAATAATAATTTTATTGTGCGACAAACCTGATGATTAGACTGAAGATGTTCCGATCAAACAGTAATGTACACATTTCTCTTTACAGTTTTTTTTAATCTAAGGAAAGCAACGTTTAAACTATTTAGGCCTAACAATAAAGAATTGACAGCTATCTCACCTGTTTTGTTGAATACAAGCCTTCAGTAAATTGAGTATCCTCAGTCTCTCAGTGGTCACCCATTTTCTACTTACTAAGCCAGGAAAAAAAATCCTTCACTTAATTGTTTTCCGTTGAGGCGACCACAGCGGTCTAGCTGGACATGAACCCCTGCTAGCCTCCCACCCCTCCTCACTCTTTCTGGCTCTCCCTCTGTCTGTCTCTTTCTCTCTCTCCCTCTCTCTCTCTCTCTCTCTCTCTCTCTCTCTCTCTCTCTCTCTCTCTCTCTCTCTCTCTGGGAGGCCAGCCCAGCTTTCTATTAAAGACCCATCATCACAGTCGGGGGAAATCTAAAGGAATCACCGGTAACTCGAAGTGACAGCGAGCCACTGGCAAGCCGGCAAGGAATTAACTAACACATGCACATGCACACACACTCATGGATGGACGAAGTTAGCCTCTCACTCACACACTGATGCACATACATAGGCATGAAGACACACACACACACACACACACACACACACACACACACACACACACACACACACACACACACACACACACAAAGAGAATCAACCATCAACCAACAGCTTGTACGTCGTCACTGCAACAAGCTAGACAGTTCAGTCCTAAACAAATCAGTTGACATTTACACCATCTCACTTCCTCTTAGCTGAAGTAGACCGGCCATTCACCCTTCATGCTTAAGCAAATGTACACTAATAAAAACTCAAAATGCTTCCACTGAAAACAATATAAATAAATAAACAGTGACTGAACCTTGACACACTTTGGGACGGCATGTGACAGCTCTTAAACGTTCCCCTCAGAACGTTACATTCTGCACTAAATCCATTGCAAGAGCCAATAAGTGCCACCAAAAATCTTCAAAAGTCTTACTGAAAATTAAACCTCAGTCACAAAAAGCAAGCGTTCTATAGAATAATAGATGGATATGCAAATACAGCCTACCTTCATTCATTTTTGCTTGACAAAGCTGAAGTGCAGAGCTCCAGAACACAATCCAGTCTCCATAATCAGATTTTATTTAAGGACAAAAGATTAAGCAGCACTGGAGTTAACTGTTTCCATACACCTTTTGTAATGGTGTGGTTTTGAATCAAAGGTAATGTGTTGGTATCGGTAACATTCTGTTTAGGAGAGGGGTTTGGACTCAGCAGGCGTGTCAGAGTGAGTGCAAAGGAGTTTGGAGCTGCAACAGGTAGGAAATGTTTGACAAATAGCTTCTCTAGATGGACATCACGGCACAAAAGATTTTCCACTCCAGGTTAGAAACTTAAAAGCGGTTCTCTGAGGCAGTTTAAACCAGGATGTGTCCAGTACAACATAACAACGTTCTGATTAAACAACCTGGTTTTTAATTATTATATCAAGAGGATCAGCTGTAAATTCTCTTTGTGCTCTCAGACTTTAATTTAATGGCTGTCGAACTACTTATTCATTACCTGATTAACAACGTGGAACAAACCCTGCCATTGATATAACACACTTTCCTCTGCCTTTGTATTTTCATGTTATGAGTATATTTTACATTTCTTTGATTTGTGTCACTCTTCATACATTGTAATAAAAAGAAATATTGTGCTTACTTAAATTGTGTTTTAACATGGGGTAAACTCCCCTATTCTATATTTTTTTTTATTTGTATAGACATTGCTGTTACCCAGACACATTTTCTTTCTCTTTCTCTCTTTTTTTTTCTATCATCACAAACTAGGCTTTATCATTTGCCTCAAACTGTACTTACTTTTCATTTGTCTCGGTGCCCCTCCCTCTGCCAGTGAGGCAGACATTTCCCCGCCTTGTTGCAGCAGCAGTGAAGAAGGAGCATGTCAGGCAAAAGAGGAAAACAAACAAGAACAGAGAAACAGGAGGAGAGAGAGAGAGGAGTTCAGAGAGAAAACATTGAAGTGATTCAGTGTAGATGTAGTGATTAATGAAAAGAATAATTGGCAATATTAGAAGAACAGTGTCAGTTTGAGAAATCAGAAAAAAGAACTAGTCCTTTGAGATATTCATATAACCAATTATCAATCAAATCAATCGTAAATAATCAAAAAAGAATCAGATTTTGAATCTGTAGAATTTAAGTTGTGTACAGCAGAAAGCTTCATTCAGTTTTACCTGGGACAAGATTAGCATATATGGTATACAGCAGCAGCATCCAGGGCAAACTGGAGCACTTAAGGAAATAGCTGAACACTAAACCAGTTCTCAAAGTAATGGTAGCTCCACATCATTAATTTATAATCTGTTATTTAGGATGCGAGAGTCAGACTCAACCCATCTTGACCCAGTAAGGTGATGTGTGTCCATCAGTATCAGGGCCTCAATAAATGTACTATAAGGGAACAAATGTACTATAATGTGCATGAGCATAAGTTTCCCTTATCTGCTGCCAGGAAAAAAGGAAAGAAGGAAAAATAAGGTGAGAAAAGACTGGAAAGAGGAGAGAGTGATGGGATCCTTACTTCCTGATGAGGAAGATGGGCGTCGCTGGTTGATTGAGTTGCACCTTGAAGAGTGATTCGGTGGCATCTCCGGGGGCAATGGGGGAGGTGGAGGGGGTGTCGGTGTTGTATTGATAGGAGGTAGAGGAGGGGGCGGTGGAGGAGGTGGGGGCCCAACAGAGTTATCTGTGGCACCGTTCTCTGAGTTTTGGGTTGAACTGTCGTTAGGTTCTTCCAACAGCACAGAGCCCTGGGAGGGACAGATCAGAATCAGTAAGTCTAACTTGCTACTGACATACAACTCTATGGACAGCTTTTGACAAAAGTATGCAACAAATTGCCCACAAAACATTTCTGTAAGCTTGATGTAAGCTGACATTATGATCATATTTTATCTGTTCAAGTAAGAATAATAAAAAGAAGCTTAATATAAAATATTCTGAAAAGTACTTGGTCCCTACTTTCACCTGGGGGGAGAGGAGTTAGGTCATTGTGAATTGTCCTGCTTTCAGGACAGAAACTAGGTCGGGGCTTAGTGTCTACCATAATAAGGTTGGGAAAAAATTGTTGGATTTGTAGAAGCAATGTTTTGCTGACAAGTTTACACTGCCAAACCTGTGGGTGTAGTTCCAACTACTTGATTTCATCAATAGCACACACGTTCCTCTGCCTGATGATACTTCCTGAATGTTAGGTGGTTGCATGGACTATACAATATATAGATGTAGTCGCCGTGACTCAAGGTCAGTCACATGAGCTGCACCTCTGATTGAACAAATTGCTGAGTTGGAATAAAAATCAGCCCCTCTACAGTGTGTGCCAACAGAAAAATCAGCAATTCAGACAAAAGCAGTTTTTTGGCTGTAAATGTGTTCTTTAATGCTGTGTAAGTCTGCTGATTTAAAAACTATTCAGAAAAGTAAAAGTACACAGAAGAGCTGCTTAAATACAGAAACTTCCGTAGATATATTTATTTCCTCTCCAGCCCTGATTTATCTGCATTATATTTCAAACAAAACTTTTGAAAAAACAATAAAAAATTTACACATAAACTTCTTTAAATTACCATTTACTTGTGATTTTCTTCCTTTTTTAAAAAAAAAAAACAAATTATTTAAAATTCTGAGTTAAACAGGAAGCTAAAAGTATTTTTTTCAGCTTCCACTGGCATGCAAGTAAATTCAGCTAGACACAGGGAGCATCAGATTCTTTCACAGAGATGACCGACAGTGACAGATGTGCGCAGCCCTTTTGGATGTGCCCTCCCTCTGCTTCCTGTCGTCTTTAATCAGCTCATAAAGACATAATACCCTGTTACTTATTACACAGCTAATATGACCTAATCTCAAGGGGGAAATTCAGGAGAGTAAACAGTGGGAAGAAACCATCTGTCATTGCAAGTGATAGGGCCTTAACCCCTAGACCCTGCAACCCCCAGCGTGCGCGTGTCTGACATGCTCTGAAAGTGTGCCATATCTGTTGGAATCAAATTAATGGACCATGACACTTGACGCAACCCCTCCCCTCAAACAATCTTCAGGCGCGTGCTCCTGATTGTTGTCCCTTTTACTTTTAAAAGCCCCTAGAGAGATGGGGGAGGGCTGCGTCCAGATGGGTCTTGGCTGCACGTGCCATCTCCCCCGACGATTAGCCAATCCATCTGCTAGGGTCCCTCTGAGACCAGGAGGGGCCCCACTGGGGCTTTAATTGGCTCACACAGAACATTTGCACTCCTGATACTCATTAGATTACATGAACACCTCTCTGAGGACGTTGACAAAAGTCTGATACACTCTGTTTATTTATTCTCTCATGTTAGTTGTCTGAGTGAAAAAAAAAAGAAAAGAAAAAAGTCGGTGGTTTGATCCATGCATAAAGAGACAAGTTTTCTTTGTTGGAGGGACAGGAGGAGGAAAATTGATTTAGATATGTACTCCAACTTTAAATTGTAGTTTCAGTATCCATCATCAGAAAAAAAAAAAATTAAAGAGCTTTACAACTGAAACGTGTGAGCTTTCAGTGGACAAATATGGATTAGTGCTCTTGCCACTTAATGCCAGGTTAACCCTTTACACTTTCACCTATTCCTTTATTGACTGTAATCTCAAAGACGTATTCACAGTGTAGTCTAACCACACTCATTTCTTGCATCTTAAAAGGGGAAAAATATAATATAATAAAGAATATATTAAATATGATTCAGGTTTATTATTCTTGTTATAGATCGAGTTGTGAGGAACTTGAGTTTTCTGTATGATTGTCCTGAGCATTTGTCTGTAGTTCATTTTAAAGAAGTTGGGGCAATAGGGTGGAGACTCAAGAAGCAATTTAAATAGCAGTTTTGCATGAGGTGGAACACAAAAGCATAAGAGGACACAAGCTTATGTAACATGCTGGGTACACAATGCACAGTCAAATGGTACAGTCAGTGTGGTAACCTAACCCAAACGCCATCACTGAGCCAGATCACACTTTGAACTGAACCTTCAATGAAAACGTTGTAGTTTTTATTTAACTAAACCTATACTGTTGGAGTTATGCATCACCGCTTTGGATTTTTCACTTACACTTTGCAATGCCTGCTGAATTAGAAAGAAATGTGAAAAAATGATTTCTACAAATTTTCCTCAAACAGCAATGAATAATACAACAAGCTTTGCATGTCCCTTACATATGTACCCATTTCCGTCAGTTCTTAGTGTTTGATGGGCCGTGGTGACAGCAGTGCAACCCAAAGTTGTAGTACTCAGTGTATACACAAAGTATCTGTATCACCAAACCTCTTTTCATAAGTTGGATAACTTGTGTGTGTGTGTGTTTTGTTTTAATACACTGGTGTTGTTATTGACAGATGAGATCTGACTTACTTCCTCATTGGGTGCCATGCCTCTGTACACTCGGGTCTCTGCTGCGTCGCTGCCCAGGCTCCTGTAGTAGTCCCCAGTGCTGGGCTGCTTGCTGAAGCTCCTCGACTTCCTGTTTGAATCCACGCGTCGCAGTTTGTCGTGACTTTCTCCTGGAGTCAGCTGATCAAAAAACGAGAAGGTGACAGAAATAAATTTGATAGCGTGGCTTTATTTACTCATTCTATTTTATTTGCATGTTAGTCATACAGTAGTTACACTCTTTTTCTCTCATAATTTTGATAAAAGAATAGCTTGAATGATTAGCTGGTTAGTTTTTTCAATGTTGGAAAAATCAAACAATACGGCTGGCTTTTAATGCATGAGGATATATATATATATATATATATATATATATATATATATATATATATATATATATATATATATATATATATTTTACTATGGAAAAAATACAGCACATTCATGTAGTTTTGGATATAATTAATTGCCATCCACCATGAAATATCTCTTAAATAAAGTCTGTGAAGAGAAATATAGTTGTTAATTTAATCCAAAAGTATTGTTTCCAACAGGTATTTGGTTGACAAAATAAAAGAATCATTGATTCCACTGAGTTGAGAGTTAAATGGCAGAAAATAGTTTTAATGTGGCAGCTAAAGACTGCTTTTGAGATGAATGTTTCATTTGTTGGACAATAGAGTTTAACACATACTTAGTAGCTTTTGTTGCCAGATTAGCTTCCTCGTGACCAAAGCAGCCTTATTCCAATAGTAGAACAAGGCTTTAATTCATGTGCAGGAAAAAAAAAACATGAGCATTTATCTTTCATTTGAGGACATGGGCGAAGGAACCAGAGCGTTTAGATGGAACTTTTGCAAGAATGTAAGAGAGACCCTTATTTCCACAAAACAGGGTCAGAGGTCGCTAACTTGGCCCCTTCACTGAAGCATTCTCACTTTCCACTTTGACATCCATCTCACACAAGAGTTACAAGGGCGTGATATCCTTTTATAGTCAGACTCAAGAGTCTTAATTTATTTTGCTTTTTTGATATTTGTTAATAAGAACGTTTGTCATAAGAGATGTTCAAACAGTGAATAAGCTCAGCCTGCACTTTTAGCAGCCATTGTGACTTACATGCTTCTTCCTGAGCTCAATTTGTGACAGCATTTTCCTAATGCAAAAAGCTTCTGATTTGCATTTTTTGTCTTAAAGTACTTGCAATTACTTTTTTGTTGTTGGTATTACCCAACTACATTAAAGCAAAAAAAGAAAATGATAAAATGTGGGAAAAGAAAACCCCCTTTTTATGTGTATATTCTAAGAACTACCATTAAACCAGTTAATCAGAAGCACTTCCTCTCTGTTTTAGCAAAGTGTGTAGTTACTTTGCCTTTCAAATCTGGAAATCAGCTCAGTTGGTTCATTTACATTTTAAAGCCAAGTGATGCCCCAACTTCTCATGAAATCCAGATAAGAGCAACAGATGATAAGCACAACTCCAGTGTTAACATAAGCAGAAATAATAGGCAACTGACCCCTGACCTCTCTTTCTTTGTGGTGTCATGTTCTGGGTTCTTATACGCCTGTTCAGTTTTGTTGACTCATGTCTGCTGTCAAAGAAATGCTCCCTGTGCTCTCATCAGGTGGGAGGGTAATGCGAGTAGGGGAGTGCCACAGATGGTTTGATTGTCATCCTCCAGGGAGGTGGTCCAACAATAGCCAGTGTACAAAGCATTTTATGTTGCCCCCTCCCATCCCTCACACCAACGTACACACATAGATAGCTTTTCTTCCCATTATACACATCTGTCTGCCAGCATGAATACACTGTCATGTTCAGGTAGTTGTTTTGACAGTCTTATCTCGTATGTACACTACCAAAGCTTGTCTTGTCTGCGGATATTTAATTATTTAGCGTCTGTGATTTTCTACAGATCATAAAATGTCAGACAGTTAGGTCATCTGTATCCTTTTCAGGTAACATGCATTCATAAAGACAGAATCCAATAAAGTCAAAGGGTATACAATTTTACAGTATCATAGGTGCAACTCATTTAGTGTCTAAGCTTTTAGCCGCTAAAACAGCCCCAGACTCAGGGGAATTGCCAAGTTTTCCGGGCTAGGAATATGATCTGTATCTAACCCCAAATTTGATATAGCATTAATAACGCCACAGTGAGAAATAAAATAAAATAAAAATTAAATAAAGCTTTCTTACTTCTATGAAACAGACCTTAGCTGTTAAAGTCCTCTCCTGCTGCTCTCCTCCAGTCTGGACCGCTGAGGCTAGCTGTCACCGAATCCAGAACGTCACCTCCTCTCTGCTCAGTGCTACGCCTGTCACTCTACCTGCCCTCTCACTTTACCCACAGGCCTCATCAATAACCAATCAGACCAGCCACAGCAGTGGCAATGATGTCACCACCAGCACATGAACCAGCCACTCCCCAGCACTGACCAGTGCCTCTTATGCAAAACTTTGAGACCAAGGTGCTGCCCCCATCATGGCCGAACATGCTCAAATCTCAAAGGCTTTGGAAGTATTAGCATATTTTAGCTTGAATTAGCAGAAAAAAACAGTAAAAAGTCTACTAATCGCTGGAGAGAGCTCAAAGTTCACGCTTTCTTGAGAGATTACTGTGGGTCTTACTAATGAAAACGTGCCATTTTTTTTCAGCATGGCTACTCAACATGGCACATTTGACTCCAGTCAAAGCAACTACAGACAAATGAGGAGCGAGAAGCTGCAGCAAAGAAAGCCAAACAAGTCTTAAATAAACAAGCAAACATGAGAACCTGAAACTTTCATCCCTTAAAACAGAATTCCTCAACTTTTTGAAGCTGTCTTTAAATGAGCCAAGATCCCAAGTTTTCAATAGTTTTAATTCACCAAGCAGCAGTATGTGGTCATCTTATGCATATTGGTCCACCTGATCTGCTGTGTCCTCCTGTGATGTTACTATGGTGCTGGATTGTTTTTCGATAGATTTTGTTTTGTGCGTGCTTGTTCATGTGTTCCAAGCACCAGCTTTTGTTCAATTATTAACAAGGGCGCACCCGACGCTGGTCACCTGGGTACCTGGGTGCACTTGCTGTCTACACATCTTGCATTGCCCTCCAATCAGCTGGCCCTGCCGCTGACACACAAGTCTTTCATGCAACTAATAAACATTAATAAAATTAATGCAACATTAATAAAATGTATTAACACAAACATGTCACGAATTGATTTCAGCAACTAGCCTAAGCCAAGTTTTAGAATAGCCATAAGGCGAGACATTTGAACTGCTAACAGAAAACGCTTGGGAGGGGTATTGTCAAGTGATTTCTGCATGAATTCACATGTAACTCATCCAAGTGCATCCAAAGAGACTCCTAATTGTTGGTCGAAGAAACACCACTGTGAACATGCAATGGTTTCTCTTTCACACAAGGAGAAATGTACCAAAAAAAACAACCTGCTGAACAAATAAACTTGAAAACATTTAACCTCTTCAAGGTATCTGGTGGAAAGTAAAGAAGGTTCACATGTTGTCAGAGACTTGTTTTTATCATTCCAAAGACAAAACCAACATTCACAACTCAACCAGTTGAAAGTATTTCTTCTGATCTTATTTTTCTATGAATTTAAATGATACGTCATGAGCAAACCACTGATGATGTAATCAGTTCAACAATATAATAACCAGCCTTTTCATAGTGGTTCATAGTTTCATAGAGGTACTGAACCCCCAGAAACAGCACTGAAACATATGTTGATGTCAGTTTTAATTACTGCGCCTTTCCAGCGCTGTTAAAATACTTTTGAGTGATCTAGAGCCAGATTAATTACAAGAATTAAGATCAAACCCATCACAACAATCTTTGTGTGCGCCAACCCAGAAGACTTGCCACAGTAATGAGAATCGTTAGCCATGCTGACACAATAACATCATTGTGGGAACCGAGACAAGGCTTATTGTTACACAAGAGAAATGGCGCAACTGATTAAACACAAGGGAAAAAGCAGCTATGGGCCAATTTACTTCTTCTTCTTTAGGACGGCTCCATATTATTCATCATGACACAGGTTCAGCAAACAGGAAGCCTGAATTTATATCTCATTACAGGGCGTAATAAATGTAGCAGGTGTGGGGAAAACCATCACATAACCTGCTTTATATAACAAATCTGTTGTGCAAAAGGCATGACCCAACATAATGCACGTGGTAAAACCAAATCTAAATTTTACCCCTTTTATCTTTTCATGACCACTTTTTCTTGACTCCAAGGAAAATGTCCTGAGGTGAAGAAACAGTGTGAGGAGAACTCAAAAGTTGCAGAAGCTTTCTGGGTAAAACACTGAATCTTACTTTACTTTCACTGGACTGATTCTATAAATGTCACGAAGGTCTGCTGTGCCAAAACAACAGATTCATTATTTAGAGCACATAAATCTCTTGCAGCATTCTTTTTGTGTTATTTTTTGCAGCATATTGAGGAGAGCTGGTGTAAAAATGTGGCTCCATTTCAATGTTTGTTGGTTATGAATCAGAGCAGCCCCTATGGATGAAACAGCTGCTGCAACAGTCTGACAAAAAATCTCAGCTCACCTGAAGCATTTATACATTTATTTTGTAAAATCCTCGTCTGTCTTGTTTTACATTTTATTTGTTGTGAAAGTTAATTTTTCTTGTTTTATTTATTTTTTTTTTAACTTTTTTTTTTGCTTTTTGTTGTACTAGTCATGTGGAAAGCACTATGTACTGCAAACAAACACACTCCAACATCCAAGAGGAATTTTTATTTATCTTAGTTATAATAAGTAAAACAATGATTGTGTTTTGACTACAAGCATTATCAGCTTCATCAAAGCAGCATAAATCACAATTTATATGGGCAGTGTCAACTGCACTAATCGGTATGATCTAATACAATGAGATAAATACAATTTGAACGATTGATTGATTAATCGGAGGCTGGATTTCAATAACTTCCCCAAGTCAACTAAAAATCATACGTTTGATTACATAAAACTGAAAATTCTGGAGAGGATAGCATTCTAGTCTATAGCTATCTCAATGATTGTTTTCATGAACAGTCAAATGTTGGTTCACTTTAAACGTTGATGCTGCAAGGGACTGTGAGTTGATATATTCTTCTCTTCTTTTGTAAAGGACGGTCCAGTGTATCCTTTGCTAAAGGAGATAACAAAGGAAGCAATAAAGTCCCTTTCCTTATGATTTATGGAGTTTAAACAGCTCTTATTATTGCTAACACCAACACAGTTCTGTGTCGTTTCACCCAATGTAACCTTTTCAATCAAAAGCGACTATTTGACTGTCACCTTAAATGACAAGTTTTCTTTTCTTTGACTCCAAAGCCACCATATTTTTACTTACCTCTTTCTTGCCAGTGTTGCTTTCCACATGCCGCAGGTTGCTTTTCACCTTCAAGAACTCTGCTGACGATGGCTCCTTGGGGGGCTGTGGTGCTGGGTAGCCTGGGGGTGGAGGGGGTACTGGGGGAGACTGGGGTGGTGGTGGGGGTGGATAGGTAGGTGGTGGTGGGGGCCTGGAAGCAGCATTACCGGGTGTCTCAGTCTTCTTGGGCATATCAGAGCCAATGTCTGGGTTTAGCATGTCCATATACGCCTGCATGTCTGAAATGGCAGATTCAGATGCACCTGTGGCAAAGAAACAGTCCATTTAGGCATCTTTGATGTAGAGTTACTGAGTTTTTTAAAAGACCCCAAACAGTTTCTACTGCTGATCTAATATCACAAAACAAAGATAACATTTATATATACTTATTTCTGTTTCCTTAAGCTTAAACATGATTGAGAAACAATACTCTAAACTATGCAATCCCCCTCTCAGTGCAAAACAAAATGTCTACACAGAGACCACTAGGGTGCAGTACCAGTTTTCTGAGCACCAATGACAGGAGACAGAAGGTACAAGTTGCTGTGTGACATTATCTCTTGAGCTCTACGCTTCATTTTGCTTGTAAATATATGGCCACTCTCCGCTAACATCTGACTGTGGCGATTAAAACATAATAAACTGCCCAGCTCATTAACCTTTGACGTTTTCATTTAGAAGTGTAAATGGAAATTATTGGGAATTCATTGAAATAAAAAGAAATTCTAACAAATTTTGACTAATGCCTTTGTTGGCTCACTCATGAAATCTAAATTCTGCTCATAACTCTAAAAGGTAAAATTATTTTTACATGTGATGCAGACCTGTGTGTGCAACTGCGTTCAGCTTGACTGGTGGGCCTCGTGCCGCTGTTAAGCTGCTTCTTTTCTCCCCGGTGCTGGACTGGCTGGAGTTGGCTGAGTCGTAGTTTGATAGGGAGCTGGAAGGTGAGCTGATGTCAAAGTGTGCCCCCTGGCTGGCAGGGGGCATGGTGGTGTTTGGGGATGAGAGGCCTGAGTCTGGCTGCTTGTATTCAAGGTCTGTTGACGGGTCCCGAGACAAAACACGGTGCTCCACACTCTGTTCGAGGATGCAGTTAATCAAGACGGGTGTCATTGTGCATATTCTGTTGAACTATTAATATGTGAATGTGACACTCAGAGTTGAAAGCCAAAAACTGAATCTTAATCCAAGGAATTATTCATTATTTGTTTAGTAGTAGTTAAGTTCACAAACAGAAGGATGCACTGTCATTATGCACATGTTTTAATTAATTATATATAATATGACATCTACTTTATTGTCAGCTCTCAAATCCCAACAACTCTCTGTCCCTGATGATTTACATGAGGAGAAAAGCATTATGAGTTTAATTACAGCATGCTAATGAAACATCTCACAGCTGATCAAAAAGGCCCCGGGGCTCTCCACTTTTCCCACAGCACAGCTCTCACTTGGCTGAGTGTCCCTCATGGGAGGAGCGCAAGAGGGGGAAATAAGTTTCCCAAGCACCAAAGAGAGTGCAGTACAAGGAGGAGTTATTCCCCTGGCCGGCTGGTGACTTCAGTTGGCTGAAGCCATGGAGGCTACTGTATGACGTATGTCAAAAGCTGAGATTTAACTCAAGGTTAGTTTATTTTTTTTTATTTTTTTTTTTTCTACAGTCTTGTGTTTTCCAAGGTTGGAATTTAGCAAAGCAGCACTAAGTATGGATTACAACTGATCATTATTCGAAAATTTACTGTCAGGTTTTTAACTCACAATATCACAACACATGGAGTTTGATCATGAGATACATTGTCACCATAGCAGACATAGTAATTTATTTATTATGATTCAGTCCAGAGTTAGATACAGTGGAAGTTGGAATCACATAATGGTCAAATAGAGATTTTTCCTCCTTTGTTTTCTTCTTGAGAAGCTGCCACATGATCCCAATCATCATTAACACTTTATGCACAAAATCATTCAACAAAAAATTCTTGAGCCTAAATTAAAACATGTATTATTTTGATTCTAATTCAGGTTCAATCTACCTACCACCAAGTCGTGTGAGGCACAGCTCTTACCATGTTCTCCACAGTGCGCAGGTACTTGGCACACTGGGAGTGGCCATTGTATTCAGCCAAGTCTGCTGCTGTGAAACCGTCCTGGTCCCTGATGCCAAGATCCACCCCATTGACCACAAGAATCTGACAGCACTGGAGACATGAGAGGCCAAAGGGAAGTCAGATATGAATAAACTTAAGAAATGATTATCAAGGTAACGCTTTTACAATTAATTTATAACTTTAAATTAATCTGAAATTGAACAAACATCAAGAGCTTCAAGCTTTAGTTTTGAGAAACCAAGAAAAATATGCATCAACTGTATTGACTTATGGACCCCCCTGATAAATCATTATAGATGAGGCCTGGCACAGTGTTATGGTCTGCACATCAGTGGATAGTATGTTTCATCAAGCTGACGTTGTCCAGCAACTCTACTTCAACCTCAACTCCACTTCTTTACCTCATCCAAACTCTAACAAAGGTAGGTTGAGTCAGCTTCATCAATATGGCACCAGCCAACGCAGGCTTCAAAACCCGTCAGAAGCAAATGTAAAATCCCGGAGACTACGTCCATGTTTGTAATAGTTGGAAGCAATACTACGCTTGTTATTCTGAGACTGAGATAGATTTGTATTGGCCTTTTCCACAGTTCTGTTCAGTTAGCTTCTTTATACCTTTTCATTTTTGCTGTTTCAGGGTAATGTCATCCAAAAAAAAATCTACTTACTTCATTTTTGGATGTATCGTGTTTGTGCTACTAGAGCTGAAGGAGTAGATACTGACACTGCAAACTTTATTCAAAGCAGCAGGTCAGTGTGGTGGTAAAAATATACACTGACCGAGACCAGTGATTCAAAGCAGATGGTCAAGTGGAAAATATGCTTTGAATCTGAAAACAAAGAATGAACAACCTCCTGATTTCACTCTGTGGTGATTTTCATCTATTTATCCGTTTATTTTACATAGAAGAGCCCTTACTGAGTCAAAAAATAATTTTACTAACACTGCTTTAGGCTTATTTAATTATTATGGATGGATAATTTAGAACTGTATTTTATTGTTTCTCCTTTGCCTCTCCTGAACTGACTGCTACTATTTTTTTACTATCTATGAGGTTTATTTCTCTTTATTTTTTTGACTTTTTATCCCAGCCTGAACCTGTGCAATAATACTGTAAAAGATATAAAAACACATACCTCCAGTTCCCCATTCTCTGCAGCATCATGGAGAGGGGTCCCTCCCCAGTTGTCAGTGACTATGTCTCCACCATGCAGCAGAAGCCAGCTGAGCACCTTTGCGTGACCACGACTGGCTGCAAAGTGCATGGCTGTGGCTCCATCACCATCCCTGTCTGTCAGGCTGATTTCTGTGAAGCTCATCTGAAGCAGGGAGGAAGACAACACAGGAAAAAAGCCACATATTGAAAGATGAGAGTGAAATGAAAGCTGCCATTGAGGATAAGGTTTCAGAGTAATTCATATGTAAAGAGTAAAAACTAGGGCAGTCAGCAATAATGAGTTCAACACAATGTGATCAAGGGTCTTAAATTAACAGATAATTTTTCAAGTTGAAGCTGCAACATTGAGAATCCACAGCTCCACTTCTCCACTCTTGTTGCTGGAAAACAGTAACACCACTGCACCAAACAGCATTTCACACAAACAGCCAGATGGCAAGCCAGAAAATAAATACAATGTTCTTTCTTTCTAAAAGTAGCAAAAATATTACTGAAGTACTTCAAGTTTAAACTCCCAACTGGTGTTAAAAAGCAACTACATAACAAATCCCAGCAGGGCACTATTTTAAATGCGTTGTAAATTGCCCCAGACCTGTGGATGAAATTTAACTGAAGAGGTTAACAGCCCTTGATAACTGAGCGGCAACTGACTGCAGGCTGGTTGACACTATGGAAGACTCATGCAAGCATGTTGTTGTTGTTTTTACTACTGAAGTAATAGCAGCAGAGAACACACAAATACATTGAAATGTATATTCAAATAAAAAACAGTTTCACGCATGGCTGCTTTTCCTGTATGAAATGGAAAGAAGCCAAACACCCCTTAAAAGTACAAAGGCTGTCGCCTTAACCAGGGATAGTAAGACACTAGTGAATAATCATGTATCTCAGAATAACTGCAACAGGAAACAATACATCCAAAAATCAACACCACAAAAGTGTTTTTAATTGTATTAGTTCATTCATCTTCTATACCACTTATCCCATTCAGGGTCGCGGGTGGCTGGAGCCTATCCCAGCTGTCTTACAGCGAGAGGCGGGGTAATTGTATTCATTTGATTCCCAAATCAAGGCACCAGTTATAATTGTTCAGCTGTGCTGTATTTGTATTTCCAGATCTTGTCTTGGATATCTTCTGATTCAATGTTTAAAACGGATCAAATTCTGTTTTCCAAAAAACATGATTCAAATAGAAATCAGCAAACAGTATCTGTTTCATACCAGCCAGACGATGACTGTGTTGTGACCCATCTGGGCAGCAGCATGCAAAGAGGTCATCCCATCATTGGCTCTGATGCTCGGATCTGCCCCACAATCCTTGACCAGGTACTGTATGACCTCCAGATGACCCTCCTGGCAGGCCAGATAGAGTGGCGTGGCACCATTCTTTGTTTGGGAGTTTACAAAACTGTTGAGAAACAAAACAGAAAAGTAAATATAGATGAGGGTGGGACAGTAGCTGAGTAAGTTTAAGTGAATACCATAAAGTCTGAGTCCTCATAACTGTGTCCAGGGTCTGACCCTGTTGTTGTCCTGTAAGATCATCACCTGTTTTTTCCCTGCTTTTACTGTCTCAGTCTCCTGTCTCTCTTCATAACACAGAGTATGGCACACACACACAAAAAAAACATTCTGCCTCTGTTGTTGTGCCTGAAGACAGTAACAGAGAAAATCTTATAAACTCTTAAACCTTTTAATTGTGGTCCCAACAAAGTAGACACGAGCAATGAAATTGAACAAACATCAAGCACTGCTTTTCGTCTAGATTCAGTTCTTTCACTTTCAGAGGGATGTTCACTGAGGTTCACCCAAAAGCAGAGATTATACACACAGGTAGTTACTGGCAAGTCTGGTTGAATGTGCAGGTCTTTCACCATCAGGATGCAAAGTTAAAACTGATTATAACTCAGGCTCTGCAAAAATACCAAATGTACTGCTTTTCACAATGCTGATATCAAAGTGCTACAAGTTAACTAAAGGATATGTGGTGTGTTGGCTCTGTATTAGTCCTGTGTAACCACATCACTAAGCCTTTGTCAGTCTCAGTTAATCAACTGTTTGCAACCTGATGGATTACTAACATTTAAAAATGATTTAGATTTTAGAACTAAATGGGTTCCATGGAATAGATGCTTGTTAATCCACTGGAATTTTATTGTCACTAAAAAGCTGTGCATTGGTTGTTGGATCTACACAGCATAGGAAATACATCTGCAGCTTATTAAAAGTGATTTTAATTCTATTAAGGTTTAACTTAAATGTGTTGTTTGACAACTAGTACATCACAAAATGCACTTAATACAAAAATGACTTTTATTTCTCATGTTCTGGAAGATAGAATTGCAGATGGAAGAAAGAAAGACTCAAACAAAACAAATATATATTTCTCATTTTTTAATGCAGAAATTTAAAAAGGCAGTAATGTGGCCGGAACTTAATTCAAAGAATCTTGCAGAATTGCTTAAGACAGTCTGATAGGAAGAAAGTTTCTTAATTGACTTTAAATGAAGCATAATTGCTAGTGCCAGATGGGTGGGGAGTATTTAAGCCACCCTCTGATCTAATGAGATTGTCTGAGATCCTTGAATGTCTCAAGAGTCAAGAACAGTAAGAGAAAACATCCTGTGAATGGTTGTGGCGCTCATAGCTTGATGATGCTAGAGGTCAGAGGTCTAGAACTGAAAGCATGGGTAGCTCAGTCAACCACTTGTTACAGTCAAAGTAATTTACTTTGTGCAAGACACTTCCTCTTTAGCTACAGACTCCAAAACTGGTGTGGAGTCAGCTAAGAACAAGAAACTAAGCCAGTTGACACAGTCTTACTAAAGTGAACAACAAAGAATTAGGAAAATGTTTCTGATGAGTTTACGTTTCTCAGGAGTCTTGCTGACCATGTGATAACAGATTACACATCGCCTAATGGCTTATTCCAGCAGGATGTTATTTGTTATCATGAAGCCCAAAACTGGTTTCTTGAATGGTGGGTTCCTTTTCTTAAGCAGCGTTTATGCTAAATACATAAATTCAACAGAACGCACCACAAACTCTTGGAATCAATGAAAACAAAATGAGTTTTAAGATCGTAAAGGGCTCAAAGATGTAACACATTTGTAGCTTATAAAACGGTCTGTCACTGTATGTTACACTGATTTAAACAGATGAAGGTTTGAGGTGCCAATGCTGTACAAGAGGTTTGTCTTGCTTGCCCGTGTATTTGATCTGTTAAATTTTAATAAAGAGAGAACAGGAAGCCAACTGTTAGAGCAAAAATCACCTTGGAAATCATTTAATCTGAAAGCAGACAGAGGTGAGGCTGAGTCAAATCCTGCTTCTTTACGTTTCCAAAGGCCCTTAACCCCGCCTCCTATACAGAGGCTCACCCAATGCCTGCATCCCTCCCCGTCCCATATCTTTTCCATCAAGGCAGGAGGTCAAGGTGTGAACGACTGCTTCCCCACTAAATCCTATAAAGTTGTGCTTTATTTGGACACTGACAAACGAGCAATGAGTCTCCTAAGCAGATTAGCACTCCGTTGGCTTTGCTTGACTCACTTTGTGCTTCACGAAGGGTTGCAAGTGCCAACACCACACCCAGTGGGTGAAGAAGAGCAGAGAAGGTGGGGAAAATGAGAGGCAGGTATTAAGTGGACGTGCGGATCATGTAGACACAAACATGACCAAGCCAAACTCTCCCTCAACAGGATGGGGCTCAAGGCCAAACTGGTGAGTCAGGATCCACATTGAAACAACATGTTGACGACAACATGTTCTGGGTGGTATCTTAACACGCAAGGCTGTGTCTCTGTCAGTATTGTCCCAACCTGTGCTAGAAAATAGAAACATTATCTATCATAACCTAACTGTAAGTATTAAAATGAAGTTAGTCACAGGTCTAAGTTTGAGACATAGGCTTGCTTTTAAGAGTAAAAAAGTTCCATATAATGAAAGGCTAGGTGATCCATTCTGAGTAAAAACAAGCACACCTTAAATATTTCAAAACATGAGGATGAAGTATTCTGTGGTTCTGTCATTAGGATGTAGGCAGGTGGGTTAATTATTCATGCTTGTAACCCTAAGTGGGCTGAAGTTTACCTGGGTTTGTGGACACAAGAAGCTTATACTTGTCATTAATCCTCACTCCAAACCATGTAGGAATGGAAAAATCAGAGTCTATTTGAGGCAAGAACAGAATAATTCTAACAAAACATTTAGTGCACAAAGAGACAAAGCTTGAATAGTCCTTCAAACAAGAGCTCTTGGAGATCAGGAGCAGAATTTAAAGAGCTAAGAAAGAGGTTAGTACCGTGTGACCACAATGCTAGCAAGTGCAAAACAGGTACTATCAAGTGTGTCACTGACATTTGAAGAAAAAACTACTCTCTAAGGAAGCAGACATTTAATATGTGCCCTGTTCAGCACCAGTAATTCCTTGTTCACCCCTAATTGTGCACGGTAACAACAAGGTTATCTTCATTACCAGCAAAGTAATTGATGTCAGACTAATAGTCTTCTTGTCTGATAATGTCATGTTACAGTAGCTCAGCTGCTTCCCTGACAAATGACACTGTTGTGGGGAAATTTACACATCATTTACCCATGTGGCCTAAGTTGATTTTGTATAAAACAAAAACGAAAATCCATATTTGAAAAGTAACAGATTACACATTTCACACCTGTCACATAATACATAAAAGGCTATGGCAGTTCCTAGCAGTATCTGAAGTTACCAAAGGAAAACGGCTAAAGGATAAAAAGAAAGACAACATAACTTTTAAAGGAAGTCAGTGTGGACGTATGTGAGTCAGAAAAAGGCAAGTCACACTGCATTTTCTTGGTTTAAGTCCCCTGTGGTAACATAAGGGGGTTATGACCCAAGTTGTACCAAGAAGATATTAAGAAGATTACTGCTGAGGAAAATAAGTGCAGCAAGGCCATTGGCTGGATGAAAAATGCAACTCACATATTTACCCTCTGTCTGTACTTGATGCTGACCGCCACCAAAGACAACAAAAATACCATAATGCATTGGTCTTTTCTTCTCAAGTACATGCTTGAAATATGATTGGCCAAAAATCTTAATCTGTACTAAGTGATTACATAACCTGTCTACAGCCTCTCTCTTTCTCCCTCCCCCATTCAATTGCTCTTTTGCACAGTGACTGTCAAGAAAAGGAAAGCACAGGACCCTGTTAGTTTCAGTTTCAATAATATTGGATGTTTAAATTGCTAGTGGGGCAGATATTGTGAAGAAATACCAAAAACAAAAACAAAAACATAACCAATGTTGAATTACTGGGAAAACAAAGCTGCTCTTTGGCAGACATTTAAGCTTAATATATAGCACACAGCTTAACACAGCAACTTTTGTTTTTGGCTTAATTCAAATGCTTGCCTTCAATTATAATGGACTATTGACAAGCTGTTACTAAAAAATGTAATATGTTTGCAAAGCTTTAAAGCAAATGTATCAAACCAAACATTAAGAAATTCACACAATTCTACCTTTGCTGTAATGATATTAGTAATACATAAAACACCTCTATCCACCAATGTTAAATAATTTCTGCTGATAAAAATGAAATATATATCCATAAATATTGAATGCTTTGTTGAAAATAAAATTTGCTGTGAAACATTTTAGATCTTGGCCTTAGAATTTTTGGGAAATAAACAGTTTAAAGTAAAACTTAAATCATTGGTTTCAAGTAAAGCTGCAAAGAGATTACGTTTGGAAGATCTGACTCATTTACTGCATGTAGGAGTGAGTACAATTACCTCTAGTCAGTAACACTGTCGGTGACCGAAGTAATGATGCAAACCTTTATTTAATTTGTTCTTGTGATGTGTCAACTAGAGCAAACTTGAAGCGATCTAACCTCCTCTCAAACTCAATGGATGTTTTTTCCCATTTCTATGAAACCCTAGAAAGATGCCCTCTCTCCTTTGCATCATTCCAATCTTAACAATGCCTGAGGCTGGTCACTAGAAAGCAGCTCGTCCATTCAAACGGGTTTGTTTTCCTCATTATCTTATCGCTGGTTGGTGCTACTGTGTGTCACCATGGAGATGGTGGTAAACAGCAACAGTAGTGGTGGGGGAGAGTGAATGGGGCCCAGCTATCAGGGAGCTACCATGTCCCTGAGACTCATTAAAATTTCAGAAACCATACACCTGTCTGGGGTGCACCCTGACAATATTGGAGGTGCAGAACACAAGATTAGAGCCTGAATAAGCTGCTTGTCCTGCTAATGTCAATAAAAACCAAGCAATTCAACAGATGAGGCTGTTAAGCTTAATGACCAAGTCATAAATTCATTACATTTCTACTTCTCTATGGCAGCAGTTAGTGTGCACTGCTGATAGTTGACATGGACACAGCAGAGAGAACACCAATCAGCTCAATTTATGCCTTTACACTCCTGTATTACTCCAGGCTCAAGAAAGCCTCCATTACAATAGTCTAATCTACATGACATTACCTTGAGAGACCTGTTAAATTGCTGAATTTACTTCAAAAAGGATAGTTCAGGTTTCGAAGTGGGGTTGTATGAGTTACTTGTTACTTGTTGTTACTTGAGTTACTACCCCAAAGATGGTCCAAGTCAGCTCGGTCCCTTTGTTCAGAAACTGGACAGACATCAAGGATGCAGTCTAGGCTATCAACCGCTACAGGTGGCATCAACTTGACTGTAACTGAACCAATTTTAGGAAACTTCAACCCAAACACAGAGCAGGAAGTTGCCAAGTTACCTGGTAGATAAGATGTAAGTCTATGCCCATCAAACAAAGAGCTCCTTGGTTTCACAAAAAGGACTTGATAACAGGAGTATTTCAGGACCTTTATGAGTCTGGGTAATGTTCAGCTGGATAGCAACCAAAGGAGTTGAGAAACTAAGCAGATATAAAAGTGCCAAAAACTTTAGGTGGTCAATAGTCCACCTGAGGCTGGCTCCAGAAGCAACAGAAACCACAAATATACTGTTTAAAAAAGCCCATCTTCACAGCAAAAACAAACATGCTTACAAGCCAGTAAAAATTTGTACTCACTGTGCGTGGCATGATATTTTTTTTAATTACTCATCTATTTTTGAGATATTACGGTTACAGATTTTGAACAATTAGGGCATGGCTGATTCTATGTGGAGAAGTGTATCAATGATTCTTTGACCTATTTCTCAACAAAGGGGTGAAGATGACCAGCATCCCTTGTAGGAAACACACTCACTGCTGAGATGTACCTAATACAACCCCACTTCAAGAATATCAAACTATCTGTTAAATGTAGTTGAAATATGAATACTTCAAGTTCAGAAAGCAATCCTTGGTCTGTAGGGAGGCACAATTTAGCAGCCATGGTTACTAAGGTGCCCCTGAGCAGGTCTGGAGGTTGAACGTTCATTTGCTAAATGTGTCTGTTAAATGGATTTGAACTGAGCTCTACAATGCAATCATCTAACAATATCAATCAATTACAACCAGACTAGTACCAGACAGAACACCACATGGAGCCAACAGATTTGAACAGTCTTTTCTTCAGTGACTCTGACTGTTATTGGAGCTTCATAATAGTGGAAAAAACTTAAGCTGCATTACTTTTCCTCTCTGCAATTTCAAAACTACATCAAAACACTGTTTTAAAGTTTGTCTTGTTTCATTTGATCATTTGCTGAAGTGTCTGTGAAAGTAAGAGTGTCACATTCATTTCACATTATACAGTCATGTGACTCAGATGTGACTGAGTGGCAACACCAGAGTGTATGAAGAGAAGAGAAACTGAAACTTTCACCTGGGGTGGCACCTGGGGTGTCTAATCAGGTTCCAGAGGTGGCCAGTGCTACCACAGCCCCCCCTTGTAGCTCCACCCTGTTACTAGTCAGTTGTGACACTTGCCTCGTTTATTTTTAGAGGTGCATCGACCACAGAGCTCAGAGGGGAAGGAGAGCTAAATGAGTATAGTTTAATGTTAACTCGACCACAACAAGCGGACAAGACGATACTTCTGTGGAATGCTCACTGCCATGAAATCACTTAGACTGTTTAAAAAACTGCAATCATAAATCATTTTAAATCAGTAAAATAATCTTTTTATCAGTCTTTTTTCCAACACATTTGTCTGATAGGTTATTGGCCGATTAATAAGCAGGATAATGTATTGTTATTGGTTGTTATGGGCAACAGAACCCTGACAGGATGTGAAGGATCCAACATGGGTTTTATGTTCCATAACTACCTGCTAACCACACATTATCCCTTGTTTATGTTTGCTTTGACAGTTTTAATACAAAAAATACTATTTAAATATAGTGATAAACGGACGTAGTAAACAGATATCTGGCTAATTAACCGGTAATTATCCCATTCAGCTTTCATATCAATATCAACACTGACTAACACAGTTTTATTTTACCAATTTAGACCATATTAAGTTAAACTTTGTTAAAAATGGTAAATACAGGGTTATATTTTGCCAAAACTACAACTTTAAATGCTGGGTCATCATCACAATCAAGTGGCTTAAGTGGGGGACCGCAGCCCTGATTTCCAATTTAATAACTGTTCTCTACATCAAAACACTAGTGGCTGTTTAGAGAGACCTCTGGCAGTGGTTTGGACTTTTCTTGTCCAGAAGACTGACAACCCAGTAATTTAAATACCTCACCACTGCCCATTGTGTTCTAACAGTCCTTATAAAAGGTTGTTATCTCAGTAGGGCACTGGTGGGTCTGACAACGCACTGATTAGGGATGAAATTCATCAAAGGGTAAGCACAGACATACATAAACACACATTTAATCAAAGAGAAGCAACAGTTGTTAAATGGATCAATGAACTACTGTGATGATTGATAGTTAATGAAAGTTAAATTTGAGGCAAACACGCCACACACTTGATGTTTGGAAAAATTAGAAATTCTGCTTTCCTTGTTGTTTTGTTAAAAGTAAACCATTTGGGGTCTTAGATTTCAGGCATACAAAAAAGAAATTCAGTCACGTTCTTAACTGATGGTATTTGTTTCTGTTTTCATGTGTTTTAAAACAATCAATCAGTTAAACGAGAAAAAAAAAAAAAAATATATATATATATATATATATATATATATATATATATATATATATATATATATATATATATAGGCAGACTAAAATAACATTAGATCACACTATTTACTTGTTGAAATGGCTCTCACACAGTAATCAAGTCTTCTGGCAACAATATGGAAATATTTGTAGATGTATTACATAAGGAGCATGTGGGCAGTGTGCAGTATTTTGGGAAAGTTAAACCAGTAAGAGGTTCTTTTCTTAATGAGATTTGAGGAAAAAGTATTAAGATTGCTGCATAGGTATCAAAAAGCAAAGTGAAGCATACTTCTGTAGCATCAGTATAATCCAAAATCTGATAATCTAGTGACAATAATTATGTTAATCCTGGATTTGTTTTTAACCAGATAAAACAGGTTAGAGTTAATTTGTTTATTTTGAATCTGCTGGATCATTTATCAATGTCAGACTCCTTAAGTGGCAACGTCTGAAAGAGTGGATCTACCGCGACCTGTCTCAGTTACACACATCAGGAGGGAAATGACTGCAGCCCACTGAACTGATGTTTTTTTTAAGTCTCCTTAACAGTCAACATTTTTGCCACTCTTTATGATAAGTGGATGCTTTTGAGTCATTTTTAAGTTTTGGAAATTTTCCTTTGAAACATAGTGGTGGATTTTTGGACAATGGAAAGCCATAAGAGATAGGACACATCAGAAAGCGATCATCACTGCTGTCAGATTTTAAGACTTATCAGTTAAATTAATGTCTCATAAAGTGATGATGACATATATCTGTAACACAAAATGTCAACCTTATCAGACACACAAGATGAGATGACAGACATGATTTTGGAAATCTACAGTCTTTATACATCTGACTGACACAAAATTTAAATTACTACAAGAAAATAGCAAGTGGACAGCAACAACTTGTTAGAGACACCGTGAGTTCAGACCTTAAACATTCTGAAAAGAGGTTAATAGAGCAATGTAAAGATGATATTATGTTGCTCTTACTTTGGACTGTGCCCCAGTAACAGTCGCAGTGAGGGCAGGTCTCCTTTGGCAGCAGCATAGTGAACAGGCAGGGCACCTGTATCTGTGGATGTCCCAGGGTCCACCTCACCACTCCTCAGCAGCCAATCAGTAATCTCATGGTGACTGAAGCGGGATGCAAGGTGGAGAATGTTGGCACCAGAGCTGTCCCTGTGCTGTCAACCACAACAAGGCTAATTAGAACCAAATTATGGCTTTGTAGTGTTTCATTTTTATTCAATTCTTCTTTTAAAAAGGTTATCATTGAAAGAATCTCACAGTTTGATGCCACTGAAACATGTTATTTGTCTTTTTTGTGTAAGGCAGTCAGAATGTGATCATTACTTCTTCTGGAGTTGTAGAAGTTGCCGGAAGTTGTAACATAAAACAAATATGGCTGTAAAACTGACATTTTTTTTTTAAATTTTCTGTACCAAATCCTAGCCACATTGACATTGAGTGGGCAATTTGCCTCATAACTGTTGCCCCTGTGACACAGATTGTTCAAGGAGTGATTTGCTGTTTTTAACAGCCAATAAGTTTTAGTGTTTATTGGGGGGTTGAAAGCATCCTAAATCAGGAGTGTTTAGCTTTGTCAGCACAAGAATGGGAGCAGAAGTTCTTGCTTAACTATATGTTTGAACGCATTTTTGTTTGAGAATACTATATGCATACATAACATTCTGAAGGGAAGGAATAGTTATTCATTGAGCTCCCACTCTGTACTGAATATGCATAGAGTGACAATTGCAAGCAAACATATTGAATACAGTAAAAGAAATCAAAGCCAAATGCCTGTCATAACTTCTCTGATTATATACAACTTTTGGGTTTTAGCTGCTCTAAAGATGTTCACCTGACAGAAGCATTTTACCTTCTGTCTTCAATGGAGCTCAGAATATGGAAAATAAGTGCTCTTTGGATAGATGTCAAATGACAATTAAGTTTTACAAAAAAAGAAAATACAGCTATTGTATGATTCAGTGGCGTACCTATTATAACATCAATAACAACAGATACAATCAAGATCAGACTGCAGGGACTCAAAGCAAAAGACACAATTGTGAAAAGTTCAAGCGAAAACACTATTCATGCAGTACAATACATGCAAGTTGTAACTGATATGTTTTATTTAATGTCAGCCAAGTGTTTTATCATTTGATCTTTAGATGGCCGATGATAGGCGCCTTAATACTGTTTCAAATTTAGCATCACAGATTACTAAAGCTGGACTGAGTGTCTTATTAACTCGGATTGAGCAGCTCGTTTCTGTTTGTTTTGTGCTGGTTTAAATCATTTCTGGGAAGGGGAAGTCAGAATGTTTTGTCAGAACTAACTGATCATTAGCACTGTAGCTACGTGCTAAAAAAAAGGTAAAAGTAGCTGATTAGCTCCTGTTTATAAAGACTGGCAGGGTTTCCACAAGTTATTTTTTCTTTAATTTGAATATTTAAGAAAACAACTTAAAACACGCTGTGAAATACTGCATATGCACATACATGTATTAGTTTGTAGGAGTGTACTTTAGAGAACACTTGAGTACAAATGTAATAAAGCTTCTCCTAAGACTCTTTTAAAATCTGGGCTAATTTCCTTCTTAAGTGAATGCTTTACATTTTACCAGTAAGGACAAAGAAAATGGGCACAACGCTTAATCCAATGTGTGATGTTCAAACAAACTTAGAGTTTCTATGTCCTTAATATGTAACTTTCTGTGCCATATAAAGATGATTAAATTTGCAAATCCGTTTCTGCATACTTTAGTGCCATGGGGACACGGGGTGGGTGTGAAACTGAAACCAAAACAGAAGTCCCAAAGCTTTGACTTACTTCTATGTTCTTTGTTTATCATAGACAAGTTGAATCAGGAGGGGGGGTTACATTGATTTCTTGATCTCATACAGTGTTATCAAATGCTAGTTTTTAACAGGTTGTCCAAAAAGGCAACACAACGGCTCTAAATGTGTGGGTAGGGAGCAGCATGTTCTTATGAAAGACAGTCAGCTGTTGTCCTCACATCTTTTAAGGTCTTGATACTAAAGCTGGTTAAGGTGATTTATCAAAGGTGGCTGCCATCTTGACATAAGTTCTCTGATGTTATTGCCAACTCCAGTGTGCTTTTTTAAAAAGAAAACCACAAAATGAGTCCGGCTCTACAGTTTCAGGGAAATTGTGGATAATAAGTGAATTAGTGGTAAAATACTGATCAGTTTTATGCCATAGTTGCCTGTTAGTAAACTTCCAACTTTGAATAGCAGCACACATGACGGCTCAAAAACAATCTGTTTACACATGTACTATTGTTTACTTATGATGTTATAAAATGAAAATACTCTTCCTATTGATTGACATGGTGTCTATTCTTGATAAACTGCAGCAAGCATAGAGATGGCATCCGGGTCAGAGGAAGCAGAGAATTTGGCTGCTGTCTGCATCACTTAAACGCAGCTAACTATAGCTCAGGTAACTAACCTCTGGCCGGCATCCGCCCTGGGTCAGCAGCCACTGCAAACAAGCCAGGTTGCCGGTGGCTGCTGCGTCATGCGCCGGGCTTGCTCCGTTGTTTGCCAGGCAGTTGCCCGCCAGTCCTGCCTCTTCCACCAGGAAACGCAGACATGTTAGTTTCCCAGCTCTGGCTGCGTGGTGGACCGGCGAAGCCCCCATCACGTCCCTGACATCGCTGGTAAGCGTGTTTGCAGCAAGTAGCACTTTGAGAGTCTGAACATCTCCTTGTCTGGCGGCTAGCAGCGTCCGGTCCCCCTCTACCACCATGACTGCCGCAGACTGGACACCTCCTGTCTTCTTCTGACTGAGCTGAGCCTGATCACTTCACCGCGCAGACAGGCTCACCATTGTAAAACATTTCAGTCACCCAGGAAATGTTGTGGGACAGCTCAGTTATAGCTCCACATCTTCCCAACACAGCCAAACGGTGAAAAGCACCATCCGAGTTGTAACATGTACATCTTACCACGTGATAGATTTTTAAAAGTCGAAAAAGGACTCCATTGTTGTTGGTGCCGGATTATTAGTCTGTTCTCCCGATGACAAACTTGCTGCTGTGTATCTCTCGACGACGTGCCTTTCTTTCTTCTATCTTTCTCTGACGTCCTCGGGATGCTCAACACCTGTCGCACAAGTTTGGAATTGATTTTTCGCCGCAGTAAACTTATTTTAAATAATTTTTTTGTTTACCCAGTTTGCTAACGCGTATCATGTGCCTGTGAGAATAATACGCAGTGTTTTCTACCTATAGCAGATGGCGACATGGGACTCAGCGCCTGTTAAATAATCCATCAGGGGGAGGATCGCTAGGCTTAGGCTACAGGTTGTTGCTCTCTGGAAATCGGCTCAGAAGTTAAAGGGACAGTACGAAGTAATCATTTAAAATTCTTGTGAAGGAGAAAGTAATGAAACAGCCTTGATGAGTGTACGTGTAGCCAGCCAATCAGTAATTTAGCAATGGACTGTTTGAACACACGCCCGGTCTTTTTTTTTTTTTTTTTTTTTGCATGCATGCATGCATGCAGCCTGAGCACCATTAATTTTACATAACAGCAGTGAAACCAATATCACTGGACACCCGCAGGTTGCTCACTGAAGAGGTCCATCTGGTGGCCTTTCAGAAAAACGAGCTCAACCCTCAAATGTGAGTTACTGATATGTCTACATTTTTTTTTTAAAGATCTGTCAAATTTTCTCCTTGTATCACTTGCAATATGAAACTACAGGATAACATCTGATGCCTCCATTTTTTCTTATTTAAAAGTGTTTTAGCAGAGTTCCTGAGTTAGTGAAACATTAATGTTACACTAACTTTGCACTATGAAAACCTTAATGTGAAATTTGGTTGGTAATGGGTGATCACGGAATCTTTGCATACAATTTTATTACATTACATGCATACATTATTATTATTATAATTATTATTTAATTTGCGGTGTAGTTGTCATGAAAGGTCTATGAGGTATTACAATAAATACTACAGAATGTATTTGGTTACCACCTAATTTACCTGAATTAGTAATTTTTAAAATTACCATTTGAAGCATAAGAGATTAAATTCCATCAAAACATGGCTTTTTGCATGTTGTAGAAGTTATGAAGTTACTGATTACTGAAGAAGTTAATGATACATAAATTTTGTTTACCTCCTATGAAAAAAAGGCCACAAAATGTTTCATAAATTTATCCAAGATTGAGGTAATTACGTCCCTTATGCTCTACATTTACCTGGGAAGACGTTTACAATGCAAATTAACCAAAACACATTATGATCTTTTTTTTAGTTCGCCCATTTTTTTGGATAACAGTTCAATGAGAGTGTGGAAAGAGCAGAGTTTTCCATGAACCTGATATGGTTATTTATTGTAATGCCTTTCATCACCGAAGGATGGCAGGAAAGCTTTGCATTTACCCAAGGTAGAGCTACCTGTAAAGGTGTCTTCCATCAGTACGGACCCGTCATCTTTTCTAAATTATTACAGCTCTGTACCGTCGTACATTAACAAAAAGTAAAATAAGATAAAATGATAACCGAAGGAAAATAATTTATGTAATAAGAAATGGTTGTGGTAACAATTTAATCAAAGCAATGAACCAATTGGAAGTTTACACATTCGGGACGCTTCAATATACCATTAGACTACAGAATGTATTGTCTGGTCCCGCTTAGACTAATAAATTTAAGGATAAATTAAGTTTATAAGTGTTCATGTGGGCCTTTGTCATGTATGCTCATAAAATGATTTTCATTGTTATTATATTTATATATTTTGTCCTTAACCAGACTCTTCGCTTTCTGATTCCTCACCGTCGGATTAGGTTGATGGACTTTTCCGCTCAGGCGGCTGCTGATGGGAGGGGTCCCAAAGGCCTCGGATCGGGGGTGGTGGTGGTGGAGGGCATGTCTCGTGCTTGGCGCGTGCCTCTCCGGACCATCTGTTGCACTGGTCCAACTGTCATAGATACCACGCGCCTATGAGACGGGAAATTCCCACGAGCGCTCTGACTAATGGCCTAATTCCCAAAGGAAATGGACAACAATGACTCCCCAAAATCAGTCAGAGGACTAACATCATTGTTATCATCGCTTAACATACCGTGACTGCCCGAGTTATAGAAACGTTATCATACATCTACCAGTAAGCCTGGTTAAAGGAAGAAAGTTGTTCAAGCCTACCAGCGTATGGTTTATTTAAAAAGCCTAATATGACCCCATTTTAGCATTGTGATTACATTTGGTAACACATTTAATTTTATTAAGAAAAGGGGAAATTACTAAATTTATATACAAAGCTCCCCTGTGCAACGGTAAAATTTGATCCTGAAGCATCATTGACAACATTTACGATGTTTTGATTAAAAGGTAGTTAGTTGGAAGACTTTTCCTGATTTTGTTTTTATAAAGGCCATATTAAATATGTAAGTTAGCTGATCTCTAGAAATAACGAACTTTTGTACAGCTGCAACCCTGCGGCTCTTCAAGACGTCCCAGTCCCACACAGGGTTTAATCATGCAGGTGATGTGGAGTATTTTCCCAGGCTTTGTTAAAGACGTTCCCACAACTTCAAGCAATTAGAAGCTAAATCCCCACCGAAGTGGAAAGGGTCTACCAACGGTTTTTCTGCAGAGCCTGGGAAAGCTGGGATATTTCTTGCACGCGTCGGGCGTGCGACAGTTATTCAAATTGGACTTAATTATTCAGGGGTGGGCCCCTTCTATTGTATGGTCACATCTGCTGCTGCTGCGCGGGAACATTCAAACAAGGACACTTTCTGCTCAAGTTCAGTCTGTATTGGCTGACCAAAACCTTTCTTTATCTTTGCTTTACAAACACAGCAAACCAGTCAGGTCAAGAGAACTTCGTAAGAAAAAAATCGCTACAGATTCATTTATAACCTTTAGGCCTACCTTTTTTTTGAATGATTCAGAACCCTTCAAAAGCTTTCTGGGTTATAGGGAAAGAACACAAAACATTGTATGGGATTTTAAACTCCTGTTATTAATTCATAATAGAAGGATTGCCAGTAGGACTGGTGATAACAGGATACCATTTTCATTTTTAAATCAAGGTATCATAACAAGGCTTTACAGTTTTTAAACTGACACGTTAAAACCCAGTTTTGACAAATTTAGTGGTAAACCTGATCATACAGGGAGCAACGGTACACCAGCTCCTCGCGCCATCTGCAACGGCCCAACTGGTTGGCGCGTGCCATTAACTAATTGTTTTCGCCTCGCTAAGCCAGGGCGCGTGCAGGGGATGCCTCCAGTAAAGGCCTATCTAAACCTGGCGTCTTTTGTCTGATCTAATTTTGATATTTTCAATGATTTTCGTAATTGATCATCTTCACATTTTGGTTGCATCATGATATAAAAAGTAAAAAAACAGACATCTTTTTTATATTGTCAAATGGAGACCAAAAAAGACACCAGACAAAATGAATTTATTCAGCAGCTTAAAGAAGACAAGACACAAAGAGAACATAAGACTTTATTTATTCCACACCACAATTTCATTTCTTTATTTTTTATTTATTTTCTTTCTTTCTCTTTCTTTCTTTCTTTCTTTCTTTCTTTCTTTCTTTCTTTCTTTCTTTCTTTCTTTCTTTCTTTTTTTCTTTCTTTCTTTCTTTCCTTCTTTCTATCTATCTATCTATCTATCTATCTATCTATCTATCTATCTATCTATCTATCTATCTTTCTTTCTTTCTTTCTTTCTTTCTTTCTTTCTTTCTTTCTTTCTTCTCTATAGTTGCTGGACAGTCCGTTTGAATTTACAAGACTTTAAAGACATAATCAAGGTTTAAACATAACTAATTGAACTTAAAAAAATCTCATACAACTCATTCACCCAAAGAACTGTATCAGTCTGAGATGGTTTAAGACTGATTACTACCATACATAGCAGTAGTCTGGTTGATATATGTAAATCAAAAGATAAACTCATTTTGTGTATTTTATGGGCTAATTGATAAATTTTAGTGCTCCAAGATGGCTTAAAAGTAGGAATATATATTTAATCTTAAATCATCTTATGCAGTCTTTCTCTACCCTTTATCTTTGAATGGATAAGTGCATCGACATACCTGATAAGGTTGGTTAGTTATTTAATAATTCTCCATTTAACATTAAGATGTGTTGCTATGCAGAAAAGGCCTATAGACTTATGAAGGGTGGCTGTCTATTTTAATTAACGCTTTAACACAGCTGTTTTCATTTAAATATTGTAGCCTTTGAGATTTATAAGATTTTCTAAAAACTATCATGTTGCCTTCTATTTCTGCATAAAATCAATTTTCAATTTCCTTTTTTTATTCTTTTTCTTTATTCTTTAAAGTCTGGGGAGATTTTACTATAAAAGTGTATATAAATTGGTAGTTTACAAGTTACAACTATTTTTTGAGTAATATGTTAATCATGTTTATTTTTCCTACAGTTTAAAACAAGGATGACTGAAATATGATGTTGTGGAAACTGTTTATCCTGATCATCAGTCTGATATGATATACTACTGTGTACATAACAGCCGTCCACTTGATAAGTGCACATCAAAGGACAGACACTCTTTTTTTCTTTTCCTCAGTAGACTAGTTATTGTGTTTTACAATAACTCCCTTTAAGTGATACGTGTTAAAAACAGGATCAGACACGTCAGCCTAAATCATCCTATTCTCTTTCTTTCTGTCATATAATGTTTACTTGTTGTCTTCGGTCCCTGTGAACTCACCATGTTGGCGTGTTGTCTCTCCCAAAGCGACCCAGTCACGCGTGATCTGCAGTGAGAATTTCAGCCGTCAGACTTTCTCACACTCAGGCTCATTAGTGACAGACAGACACAGAACAGCTAATGTGACACGACAGCCTTTAGATACAGAAGTATGACAGTAAGAATTCAAAGGGTTTTACCCCACTCTGATGTGGTGTATTCACTGTAAACATGGCAGTGTGGGATTTCTCCTTGTTTCATTAATTAATTATTTAAGCTCAATAACTTCAGGGTACATTTTATCGAGGAAACAGAAAATCTATGCATCAAACTTTATGTCTTTAGAATAATAAAGTATAATAAACACACGACACATTCTAATAAAATCCAACCAAAACACTGACAGCTGACAGCAGCAGCCTCTATAAGATTTTGAAGTTCTTAGATGAATATGATCTCACTTTGCAAGCATAGACATTACATATCAACAAGAAATAATTCACGGATAAAGCATTTAACATATTACATCTAAACAGAAAATTGAGAGAGTTCCATGCAGAAGACACGTTTTTCAATTAAATTAAAATTTAATTAAAAGAAATAAATGAATAAAATGACATACCAGGTTTTGGGAGCGTGGTCTCTCTTCCCGTCATTTAAAGCCCATGCTGAAATGCGGTCGTGTCGTTGCTGGTTGATGACTGCAATTGTATTGAGCGCCCTTTTCCAGCACGAGGTTTAGGACTCAATGACAGAGACGCTCTCTTGTCGTGGGCGGAGACCAAGTACAGGTCACGCCCCCAATAACTTGGTTCTTGCTCTTTTGATCAGGACTACACAACACTAAGAATTAAAAAAAAGAAATGTTGTAGTCCATATGTACTTTAAAAAAAATAAGTTCTTGAATTATATTAGAAAAAGTTAAATTTTTGTTCCTGTTTAGGTTTTAGAAAAAAAGAAGTAAGACCAGAATAAAGGAATTGAAATAGTATTGTCTGTTGTAAACAGCCCCTATAAATTCCAGCAATCATAATAAACAGTTATTTCTATGATAAAAAGAAATGGTTTAAAAAATATCTGACAGGCGGGCTTAGATTTCCATAGATAATTTTCTTCACTTTCTTTTGTATACTAATCTGAGAAGAAGTTCTTCTCGCTCTAAGGCAACGTGAAAATAATTCTTTGATTTAAGAGTCTTCTTATGAGTAAAATCACCTCCCACTGCTCAATTTCCCCCCGGACAACTCTTAATGGTCCCAAAGTCTCTGTAACTTCAGCATAATTCATCAGAGCAGGAAAGCCATCTGCTGCCATTGTTTGCCTGGCTCGTGCTGTTCTCGTGCCCCTGATATGGCAGCACAATGGAGACCCCTCAATCAGAAATCCAATATTCGAAAAGCCCGCCAACAAGCTTCAGGTCCAGCCTGTCAAATAGCTTGCATGCAACAGAAGCAGCTCTTATCCCCAGAATAATATCCCAGGATTCAACGAAAATAAAATAAACTACATTCTAATTATGAAGGGTCATAATAATTCTATTTCAAGGGATCGTTTCATGTCACTCAAATACGTATCATCTTGAAACACTGACGGTGTGGTAGAATAAAACGCTTTTGGAGAGTTCTTGCGCCGCATGTCTGGAGGTGGAGACACCAATATGTGTGTGACGTAAAGAGTTTACCTTTGTTAACTTTAGAATGTGCACCAGATGTGTGTTCTGTTCTACAGCTTGGCTTCTGGCTTGGTTACGATATTCAAATCCTGTCTGAGCCACCTCACATCTGATTTATGCGGCAGTTACGCAAAAGCTTTTTTCCAACTCAGACGCCTGACTCTACGCTTTGCACTTATAGATTTGTGCTGTGAGGGGGGTAGAGAGACGATGCTATGATATTCAAAGCGTCTGTAAACACAGAAAGGCATGGTTCATGTCTGCAGGACAAATCCAAAGTAACTTCTGGAAAATTACACGCGCCTAAATTTAATTCCTTTTCTGTTTCAGAATACTTTGATGTTTCCTGACAAAGGTCGCCAGTGTTACTTGTTTCTATGATTTGACGCCAATTCAAGATTTTGTATTATGCTGGATTTTTATTTGCACATATTCTGGCTGTATAAAAACGTATCCTAGTGAGAACAACTTTTTTTGAAAGTCTTATTTACCAATACACAAAAAGTGTACTTTATTTCAAGAACTATGAACCAGTATTTTCTCTAAAGTGTCTCTTGTTAGCGTCTCATTTGTCACATGGTCGAGAGATGCTGATGCAGGCTTCGGTACTACACCAGTGACGTCAAATGATTCTCGTGTTTAGGAAAAAAAAAAAGGTTGGATATTGGTCACTGGTGGCAGATGCTTTATGAAAATAGCGTTGTTTTAGGCTTGGGAAGCTTCTCAGAAAATGTTGATGGGTCTTTGTTTGCATCCCCAGAGAGAGAACAGCAACAACTACAACAACAAAATAACAACTGAGACCATCGTGCAAATATAAGGGATTAAATTATTGGACCATATTGATGCGTATGCTTATCAATATATACACATATCAAGACAATAATAATGCGTTATCAAAGTACAAACACTATGGACTAATTTTAAATTCAAAAAGGTGTGAATTGTGACAGTATGGGCATCCCAGTACCACTTGTTCAATTCACTTAAAGGAAATGTATATCTGTTGGTTTGTATACATCCAGACTTGAAATATCAGAATCAGTTTTAAAGACAACAAAATGTCTTTAAAATCTGGGATAGACAAAAAATCAACTACCTACTTTTTCAGAAGCAATACAAAGCTGTTTGCTGATTACTCTGCATTTATCTGTATCCTTATGTTCAAAGTGGCAAATGGCTGGAAACAATGTGAAAATAGTTCCTAGATAATCAACATTTTTTTGTCAAGATCAAATCAATGCTATACCTTAAATTACACAACAAAGAGTGGGTCTAAGCTCAGTCTTTGGTGTTATTTAGAAAATGGTCATGAACTACCCCTTGGCAAGCCTCTGTCAAATGGTTACTCATTAGTTTCATTTGTCCACCCCCAGATCTCATTATCGGTGCATTAACACAAAACCTTGGGAAGAAAATAATCTTTCTGCTTTTTCCCTCTGAACTCCATCTTGCCCAGCATCCCCTTAAACACTATAGAATGTTAAGAAAGCAAAACTTTTAAAGGGACTGCAGCCTGCCTTGCCAAAGACATCATTCTCCTTCTCATCAATGCACATCTCAGGTGGAGTCATTAAAGTAAAGTGTCATTTTGGAGATCTAAAAGAAAAGGCATAGCACCGTAGGCATTGTTACCCTTTGCCTCTTTTTGTGGGGTTGAGAACACTTATTTGACCACAACCTGGACCATCAGGATCGTTTCAAAACCCAGTTTCACATCTGACTTTAAAATCATCCACTCCCTTTTCAGAACCCAGGACAGAGATCACCTAAACCTTTGACTTACTTCTTGGTGTGCTCTAGTAAAAAGCTGACAATCAGCATGATTTGATTTCTGTTTAAGTCCAACATTATGTAACACTAGACTCTTTTTCAATTCATTACAACCTGATACAGTATGTAAACTGATGATAAGAAACAGAATCTTTAACAGATTTAGCAAAAATTAGTGCGAAAAAAACCCCACAGATCAAATACTGCAGCTGAAATTTATTTATTTATTTATTTATTTTTAGCAAATATACTCATTATGAATTTTATACCAGGAACATATTTCAAAACATTCTGAGCTTGATCTAAAAAGGCAGCTGGACTCAACAGAATTCTTGAAAATGTCTCACCTCTCCTAAAGGCTTCTTCAGTTCAAGTTCAGAGATAACCATGACCTGGATGACAGAGAACCTTTACAGATATCTGTCAAAACAGTTGGGATTGCCATGTATCCCACTGGGTTGCATCACCACTTCTCTTCACAACTCAGTCAGTCAGTATTTTGTAATCAAGAAAACCAGTTTCTGCACTTTTAAAACAGGAAATGCCAAAAGAATATTTTGGCTGATTCACATTTTGGGTCCCTTTGTTTATATTGGGTGACAAATTGATACTACAGGCAGACACATTTTATCTGACTTTAAGTCTGGTTTTAGGAAACAGCCCGGCTCAGCCACAGCAGCGCTGGAGGTTTTACATGATATAAAAGTCAAAAAGCAGAACTGTGCAGCTCTTTTTTATTAGCCATTCAAAAGCATTTGGGCTATTAACTTCTTAAATTAGGACTGAATAGAGCAGGTGGATTGGTGGGTTCAACACGTAATAGACAGGACTTGGTGTATCCAGGCAGAGGGTTGTGCACTTAGCCCTCTTATGATTAGAGGAGCTCCAAAACAGTCAGAGTTGGGTCGACTGCTATTTGTTTTTTATATAAATTATGTTAAATAAGCATCTTAGATGCAAATTTTCAATTCTATGCTGATGACTGCTTGGGTTCTACTCCCATTCCAGCTCTCCCCCATTAACAAACTGTTTTAACTCTCTTCAGCAATATTTTTATGATTTACAGCTGGTTTTAAAAGATGACAAAACAAAAGTCATGCTGTTCTCAAATCTTAAATCCAACCCAATGAACCTTCCCTAAATACCCACCTCTTAGGGTACAGATAGACTTCGTATCTCAGCACTAGTAACTCGGTATTCTAATTAAGGAATCATTCTCTTTCACCCCTCATATTGAGTGGTTAGTGAGAATAATCAAACTGAAACCGGGTGTTAGCTGATGTTCAGAAATAAGAGTCAAATCCTGCCATACTTATCAGTCTAAGAAGAGGCTGGTCCCTGTGCAGACTTACACAGACACTTGTTTGTCTGTGCTAGGCTATAGTGATGCTTTGTCGATGCACATCTCTCTGCAGAGCTTGTATGCTCTCAACTCTGAATATCACAAGTCACTGAGGTTTAACACTAACTTTAAAACGTTCACTCATCCCTCTTTGTTTTAGAAACATGTATGTTGGTCCTCCTTGTAAGAATGTAGACTGAAACACTGGCCTGTCCTTATGTTACACATAATCTGCTGCTACCGTCTCAACATCTTTGCAGAAGAGTACAAGAACTTATACTCTTCAATCCCAGGAACTTTTCTTAGTATGTCTGTGGTCGGAACTAAGAAGATGTTTAAATTTGCTGCTACTATTACTTTGAATGGGTTACAAAAAGAGCTCAAGTTAAAAGACCTGGTCTCATGTGCTGTTTGAAGTTTGAACAGTTTGAAGGCAGATACACTGAGCTGCATGTGTTCTGTCTGATGTACTTGTGACATTGTTTGATTTGGACATGTTTTATTCTGTCATATCATGCATTTAATTTTTTTTTTTAATCAAATCATTAATACATTTTAAACATTAAAACCTGCCAATTCAAACACTTTGATAAATGTTGATATACTTAAGTAAAAGATAAGCAGGGAAGTATGTTGATTTTAGCAATTGTCCCCAGTTTTTTTTTTTTTTTTTTTGCTACCACACACACTCTCACTCAACAATTAAAACTGCAATTTCTACTCAGCAAACAAATAATGGAAATAGAAATGGAGTCATACCAAAATAAAACCTTGTATCAAGAGTCCCCCCCCCCCCCCCCCCCCCCATTTTGTTTTCTTGAAGATGGCCGGGGAACTATTTTCAATCACAGCCTCTAATGATCGGTGAGAGTAGCAGGCAAAATGTAACAAAGAAAAGGTTTAGGGCAGAAAAATAAAAATGTTGGACTATGGCACTGACGGTATATCTCAATATTTCTACTCAGTGCTTAGAATAAACATCAGTGTACTCATGTCCTCTGTCCTTTAGAAGTTGCTTGTATCATCCCAAGTGTTATGTTTGTATTTGATGACTGTTTCACAAAAACAGATATTAATGAGAAACAAGACAGTGGTTGAGTAAAACAAAATATTGCCTCCTTTCCTCCAGAAAAAGTGGGAATATGTCATCCAATCTGAGATTTTGTACTTGAAGTTCATCTCGATTTTTGTAAGGATAAAATGGGAGAGCTGCATCTTAAACATCACATCAACTGAACTTCTTGTAAAATTATCTGGAGTGTAAACTGTTGTGTCTTTAAAGCATAAATGAGTTTAAGTTATAATCTGCACTGCTGATTCTCGGGAAATGAATCCTAATGTAAATCAAGTCTGTCATCGTAAACAGAACATTTTAATATGAGTAAAATTTACAGAGATATGGTAATAAACAGGGGAGACTATGAAATTCAATCCAACCTTAATTCAATTCATTCTAATGTTTGTCTCAATGCTGAGTCAGAGACAAACAACAGGCGGCACTAGCTACTGATGCTTCGATGTGATGCGGATCATGTTGGCGTAGAATTCGGCTTGGGATGCCAGACATCCTTTCAGCAGAATTTGAAAGTTATGAAACTTCGAGGTTTGGAAGCCCCCACGTAGCCGCTGTGGGGGCGATCACCTTCAACAAGAGTCATCGACGCTTTTGGCTTTACGCATCAATGACCCTGCGCAGGCTCCATCTGTCTGGACACTGTGGCTCGTGTCAGTCTCATGCCTTTTATACAATCGGATATATTTATATTAAACCGATGTCACTGTCAAACTTGAGATTTCAGATGATATCTTTGAAAAATACAGTTTCACCTGTTCCAAGCAGCGCTGAACCATGACCGTTGATGTCACTGGAAAACTCTGAATTATAGAAATAAAAGATTTGGAGGAGTTGAAACGTCTATAATCAAATAAAAATGATTTGATTTTATAGCCTGTAGTCCCGATTTTGACTCTTAAGAGAAGCTATTCATTTTCCTTTTCTATGGGTCCTTTCTAAATTCTTAGTAAATCTACTTTTCTGCTCCCACAAAGGATCCCTGTACCCTCAGCCTGCACAGATGGATACCCACGCTGAAACTAGGACAAAAAAGGTCCCAACTGAAGACCCTCTTGTACTTTTTTTTTGTATTATCTCGCCTGTTCCCAGACTGGACATGATGGCAGTTATTTGGGGCCCCATGGGACAGGGCGCGTGCAAACCCGTGCATCTATAATGCTTTTTTTAAAAAGACGAAAAACCTCAAGCTAGAGCGGAGCAGCTTGAAGCCGAGATGCTACTGAGTCTTTACCAATAAGATACGAGCTTGTTGACAATATGTTTGAAATAAAAACCACTCAGTAGACCAGAGTAAAACTTTGAATATTTAGACACTTTTTAGTATTTGCTGAAACGTTTCAACCTACAACAGTTCGGTAAATTAAGGTGTTTTATGGCGATACCTGGCACAAAATGACCCACACTTGTTCTAAGATCTACATGAAATATGTTGGGCTGCATCATCAGTAGGTTTTGCTAAGTTTGCTTTTTGCTAACACAGTATTATATGCGCTATTGTGTTTGTGCGCTTTGACCCAAACTTCCCTCCCAAACCCCCACGTTGATGATGAAGGGACACAAAGATGCTGATGGAAGCAGCAGCAGTGTGGTGCGCCAGTGTGAGGCTGAGGAGAGGCAGGGGGCGGGGGGTGGGGGCGCAGAGACGGAAGAGGAGAGGAAAGGGGGCTTTCCCATCTGTTGCAAGGTTGAGGCGCGTGCCGAACGCGTGAATCCTACTGCCCACTCATCCCACTATTTGGGGAATGCTCACTAGTAATAGATGAAGTAAAAGCATTTAAAATGGCCAAAATGAAATATTTTTCTTTAAATATGTTTCTCTTTCTATTTATGAAATAAAATATGTGTTTATAACCTGAACTTTGTAAGAGTATAAACAGAGAAGATGACTCGTCTTTTACTAGACCGTTGTTCTCTAAAAACTGTTGTCTCTGCAGGGACACCCTATTGGATGACTCTTTTGTGCGAGACAAGCACGCTGGTGATGGTTCTTCTGCGCTTGTGCTCAAGGTTGTACGTCACTCAGTCTCCTCCCACTCTGCTCCAGGTAAACACGGTGTGCTTGATATTGGAAACAAGCTGCTGATGGTTCACAAGCAGATGTTAATCCATACATGGCGTCGCTTGGGTGTCTGTTATTTTAATTTTTGGAATAGATTAGTCATGTCAACTCAGAATCACTCTCATGGCTTTGTGTTTCCATTGTTGCGGGGGGAGGCAGGTGGAATCCGTATATGCATAAAGAACTTTACTAAATGTTCCTTTTATGCTTTTTTAATTCTACTCTTTACGTTTCATTTGATGCAATAAAGCTTTGATACACTTCATCAAACTAGAATGACTATTTACAGATTTGGACTATTTACAGTTTATTTGTTGCGAGTTTAATGTCACAGCGACAAAATAATAAGCAGCAACTATAAAACAATAGCAAAACCAGGCAAAATGAACCAGAACACGTCTTTAAAAGATTCTATAAAGCAGTTATCTGATGAGCTGAGCCCTGAAAGTAAAGGAGGTGGTGCACCTTTGTATACTTCATATGCATAATTATATCTTGGATGAACGTTAAAGCTTAAAATTTTAAACGCTTAAACGCAACGTAATCGAGCAACTCTGCATACCAGAGGTATAGGCAGGGGCTAGGCAGGGGCCCGATCGGACCAGATGGTCCCACAGGACCTCTGCTCAGTCCCACAGGCATTGCCCCCCTGCGTCAGACCCTTTGCATGATGGCTGGTGTTCCCTCCCCTCCGACGCACCGGGGACACATAAATAGGAGGCGCCACGGCACAGAGGCACACTTCAACTGAGGCGCTCCAAGAGCAAGTACCCTCCTCAAAAAGCACAACAGCAGCAAACGAAATGAGTCCCAGCATCACTGCCGAGGCCGTTCAGCCTCTCCCAGCAAGGTCCACCGTGGCACAAAGAAAACAGGCCAACGAACTGAGAAAGGTAAGAGGAAAAGACAAACTGAAAGGCTGTGAGCTTCTGCCGTGTTTCTGATTTGACTCTTTTAGATTGCGGATGACTAACTTTATTTTTATTTCTCACAGACTCTGAAACCTTTACTGGAGAAGAGAAGACGTGCTCGTATCAATGACAGTCTCAGTCACTTGAAGAGCCTGATTCTCCCACTGATTGGCAAAGACAACGCTCGCTACTCCAAACTGGAGAAAGCTGATATTCTTGAAATGACCGTCCGCTTCCTCAGAGACCTTCCCTCCACTCCTGTTAAAGGTGAGCATCTTCCCCTGAGCTACGAAGTTTCGGATTTTTTGAATACCAAACAAGAGTTAAAATAGTAAATTCAAGCCACTAATCTTTTCCGTTCTCCTTTCAGACTCAGCAGAGAGTTACAGGGAAGGCTACAAAGCCTGCCTCCAGCGCGTCTCCGCTCTTCTCCCTAAAACCAGCCTGGATCAAGAGGCATGCCAGCGCGTGAACGAATTCGTCCAGCAGTCTAGGTCTGCGACCGTCACTCCAACCTGCCTGAATTGCTGTGCCCAGAGCTCCAAGACCTTCCCTCAGATTCAGCAGAGACTTTTGAGCCTAAAATCAAGCTTCAGCTCCAGAGTGGAGAGCCAGTCCCGCAGCAACAGCGGTGCCGTGGCTCCAAGCCGCGCGCAGCCAGTCCCGCAGGCTGTGAGCGCAGCCATGTGGAGACCTTGGTAGATTAGATGGAAATGTAGCTCATGTATATTATTTATTTTGTGATGTTACTTATGCTCATAATGTTATTATAACCGTAGTAATAGCCATTAATAACAGTTGGATTTAGTGTATAATTATCTAATTCAACATTTGTCTCAAGATGCGTTAAATGCCAGAGAGCACGAGCACAGATCTTAGCACAGGTCTATGAACGATTTTAAATGCAATCCTCTTTGGGGTTTCAGAGATATGGGTTGTTGACAACACTTTTGTAAAACCCCAAGGGTTGTAATGTTTGAGGTTTGCACGATAGACTTATTTCTTACTATGGTTATTAGTATTTTGGTCTGTGCAAAAGAAGTCTGTAAACACTATGTGTTAATATTATTTCCTAATATTCACTGACTTGTTATATGGGGAAAAAACATGATTGTGACACTTAAAATGTTTTGTCGTTGATTTTTTTTTTACAATAAATACTTGAAAGGAAGAAGGTTGTGTTGTTTGGTTTTTAAATTTATTTGTGGTCTCATAATCTTAATTTAATAAACTCAGTTACTAAGAACGATTAAACACATAGATTATTGAATGAGAGCAAGATCAGTTCTTTGAGAGCGGTGGAAAAGGCGCGCAAACGCATAAAGCCACAGGTCCGCTGAGCCCATTGATGCTGATGAGCAGCTGCTCTATTGTTGCTGATGCCAGGCGCCTCTCACGTTGCCGCCAAATTGGTGGGAGGAAGTTGGACTGGTTGTTTGAGAGGACACACACTGAGACGACTCCTTTCTTTATTCACAACGAGAGATTCAGCATAATCCATACACGCAAATGTTTCCCTGTATTCACAGAGTTGTAACAACAGCAAAAAAAAAAAAAAATCCCCGACTGTTAGACGATGTTTCATCTGACTTCATACAAGCAAAGAGTGTGATGTCATCTGATTTCCTGAGTCACTCATTATATGTAGAAATCTAGGGCTTAAACGCATAAGCCATTTTTGCAGTTTTTATTTATTTATTCAGTATATTTTGCATGAACCACATGTTGTATAAAGCAGCATTTGGTCATATCCTCTTGATTCAGGACCTGATAAACACTTTCTTTAGTGTTACACAAGTGTAGAAAAATAACTTACAGGAAGCGGTCAAAACAATATTATCTCTCCATTTTGACTATATTTGAATAATATGTCTTGGGACAAAGTCTAATATTTGACTCCCTGTAGCTTTATTTTATTTTATTGAAGGACAAGGGGAAAAAAGTAACTGGTTCAAATCTGGACTCTTAATGCTGATCTGTTTTATGAGATATGGACATTTCAGTTCAAGAAAAACCTTGTCAGGAGGTAAAACTGTTAACATTGACTTTTTCTGGACAGCTATTCCCCTTTAGTGTCATAAACATGGTTGAAAAACCAATCCTTACAGTCCTTCAACACAAATCATTCAACTAATATCTACAGATATTTGTAACATGTCAACACAAATGATGTAATGTTCTTATTCCTGCCGTCAGTTATGAGAATTACATTTAAAAATCAATAATATTAGTATTTTAATTTTGCCCCAAAGAACTAGGCTCACGCACCATTCCTGCAAATAAAATACAGTTCAAAGTGCTTTACAGTGATTGAAAAAAGTACGATAACAATATATAATAGAATACTGACAAAAAAAAAAAAATTTAGAGTGAAAATAATGCACACCTATAAAACATATTGATTGAAACCGTTCAAAAGTTAAAGATCAATAAAAGCACTTAAAATACTGATATGCTAAAATAACACAAAGGGAACTAAAATTAAATGAGACAATAAAGATTAAAATAAAAAATGAACATTAAATGTATAAAATGATAAATAATATATAAAACTCTACATAAAACCAGACTGAATAGATGGGACTTATAAGTTTATGTATAAAGTATCACTGTTTGTAGATCCTCTGAGATCCAGGTCCCTGTTCCAGCAGAGCTTAATAGCCGTAATGGCTGAAAGCAGCATCACCAAAAAAATTTGGTTTGAAGAACAGCTCACAGAGAAGAGCGGGAAGACATGAGAGGCCTCTGTGTTTCATAATTTTAAAACATCTTTGATATGTAGGAGATTGCAAACCCATGTAGTGCCATAAAAACCAATGAAAGGATTTTAAAATCAATTCTAAAACCAACAGGCAGCCAGTGTAGAGATTTTAAAATAGGTGTGATGGGTCCCTCTGGTCTTTGTAAGGACTCCTGCTGCTGCATTTTGAATGAATTACAGCTGATTAACTGTATTCTTGAGGAGTCCAGCCTGCTACTTATAAAATCATGCATTATTATTAATATTCTGTGTTGTGCCAAAAAAATGGAAAATGGAAATGTTCTTGAATTGATAGAATGCCTTTTTTGTGACTGATTTGTGTGTGATTTGAAATTAAAATCAGAACCAAGTAAACACCGAGGTTTCTTTCCTCATGTCTTGGGTTGAGTCCAAGTGGCCTATGCAAACGCACATTTCTCTGAGCCTTTGGACTGATTCTAAGTATTGCTTTGTCCGGGTTGAGCTGTAAAAAGTATTGTGACATAGCCTTTAATATCAAAAATCTGCTCAGGTAACATGTACAAGTTGGACGGTGGTGGTCCTAAAATTGATCCTTGCAGTGCGTCACAGGTAACAATGATTATAAATGTTCAAGAAAAACTTTCTGTTAATAAGACAAGATTTAATCCATTTAAAAACAATTAAATATTTTTAAATTTGTTGGCCTGACACACCAACAAATTGATATAATTGAAAAAAACTGGTAATCAGTGGTATCAAATGGTGTCACAGTGAGGTCTTTCCCTTGACTGAAATAAAAAAACTTTTTAGAATTATTTACTTTTTGTGGAGGTTGGCAACTGGAGTGATGTGATTAACTTTCTTGGGCTTGAAAGACCCCAGCAGCAGTGTTCTGAGTCAGCTGTAGATGTCATCACATTTACTACAGATAACTGAATAGCAGAGCATTTCCAGGTCCCATACATCTATGATGAAGCATCAGGGTGAGAATATAATATTTTATCCGCTGTGTCTTATTTTCCTTTTTTGTATAATTTTATCCTTATTAGGACCCCCAGTGTTTTTTCTGGGGAAGCCCCCTGCACTGGGATCAGTGGTCACCTGTGGTTGCAGGGGTCTGTCACAAGGGTTCCTGGTGGAGGTTGGTGTCTGCTACATCTCACCTCCTCCTTGGTGCTTTCTCAACTGGTTCATCTTTTCTCATGCCGATGTAGAGTGATAGTGTGGTACACAAACTGGTAAAGAATTTGTCCAATTACTGAAAAACAGCATTTTCAATTTTATATATATATATATATATATATATATATATATATATATATATATATATATATATATATATATATATATATATATATATATATATATTACCTGAAATGGTAACCTGTAATTGTTTTTAAGCAACTTGTCAAAGTGAGGTCAGTAGCACACAAAACTAACACACCTGAAGATTAGACCCCCTACAATCAAAGGACATAAACTGACCCAGAGTTTACAAGAAACAATAACAGAATAACTTGAGCGATAACAAAACTACTAAAGAGAAGAAAAGGAGCTACTGCATTAAAGCTTTCAGACTGAGCTGTATTCATATTTAACTTTTCACCCCCTAACCATTCTAGCAGCATCTCAAAATCTCTCCAGATTCCAAGACAGATTGAATTACTGTGAACTGGAACCTGTTTCATTAAGAATTTAAATAGCAGCCACTGATATGACCAAGATTAGAAAAAGACTCTGTGGATGGTATAGAGTTGGGTAATTCATTCCACTATTTGGGAGCACCAGGCATCCCTCACAGGCAGAGCGTAGTGGGCAGGAGGGAGTGTAGACCTGGATGAGGGATTGCAGGTAGGTAGGAGCCGTTCTTGTTACCGTTTTGCAACCAAGAAGAAAGCTTTGAATTTGATTTGAGCTGCCAATGAAAGCCAGTGAAGAACAATAAACAGCAGGGTGACGTGTGCTGTTTTGGGCTGGTTAAAGACCAGACGTGCTGCTGCAATCTGGATCGTCTGTGGAGGTTTAAATGTACATGTAGGGAGGCCTGCTAGAAGAGAGTTGCAATCACAAGAGCCTGTACCAGAAGCTGTGTGATGTGTTGTGTCAGGTAGGGTCTGATAGAGGGCGTATCAACAGGACCGAGAAATCAAGGCCTCATGAACCTTAAAGGTCAGCTGGTCATAAATCATGACACCCAGATCTCTGGCAGAGTTTATTAGCACAAGCTGATTGGATTCAAGCAGATGTGTGGTTGAACAGAAAGACAGGCTGGAAGGACAATGAGCTCAGTTTTGGACAGATTTAGTTGAAGGTGCCGTTCCTTCATCCAAGTGGAGATATCAGCCAGACACGCTGATATCTGAGCTGAGACAGTTGTGTCTTCAGGTGTAAAAGACATGAAAAGCTGAGTGTCGTCAGCATAGCAGTGGTAGCAGAAGCCATGTGAGTGAATCGCTGCACGAAGTGGGGTGGTGTTTAAGAAGAATAGGGGACAAGCACTGACCCCTGGGGTACCCCGTTGATAAACCATGTGATTTAGACACTTCTCCTCGCCATGGCACTCTGAAGGATCTACCTGTGAGGTAGGACTTGACCCATGACATGACAGATCTTGAGATACCAAGTTCAGAGAGTGTTGAGAGGAGAATTTGATTGTTTACAGTTTCAAAGGCAGCAGGCAGTTCCAGCAGTAGTAGGACAGGGTCCTTGATCTGTGTGCGCCATTGCTTTTCAAATAAACTGACTTTGGTTAGCTTTTGTCTATTGGTTATGGAGTGAACTTAAATGTATATCTGACAGCTCAGGATAAATGAGCTATTAAATACATCTGACCTATGACTTCTAAATTGTTGCTTAAGAAATGATTATTTCAGAAACAGTAACTTTCATGGATTTCTATCTAGTTTTCTTGTTACTTTTCAAAATCTAAATTCTTCTTGGGTTTGATTGTTTCCTGGAAATACCAAAGGCTTTTCTGATGTCTGATGAGGAGCGGATCAGACTTAAATTATCTATATTTTGAGGAATTATTAAACTAAGTGGGATGTGAGTTGTCTGGTGAGCCTTTTCTGGGCCTCATCCCACTCAAAGCACATTACACTGCAAGCCACATGCCCCCAGTCACGTACACAAAAGTGATCACTGGTGACTTAAGATGCTCTGTAAGGTGTCCACTGGTATCACAGAAACTAATCATGTACAAACACTGCTAGCTTTGCCACTCTAGGGAAATTAGAGAGCAATGTCTTACTGAAAGACAAAAGTAGTTTTTAGATTGTTAGTCATTTCAAAGGTGTACTGACTGGCTAACACAGCCCTGACATATGGAGTGCGGTGGATGCTGGACGCCTGGCACCAAGAAGTATAATATACTTCTATAATGTATAATATACTTCTATACTTCTTATAAGGTAATTGGGCTAATTTTGTGCCTGATTCTCCTCTTCAAAAAATCTGCAAAGCCGATTTCTTGATTATTCAAAAGATAATTTTGCCATACTTTCCTGTGGCGTTGGATAAGCTACGGGCATTTGGCTGCCACTTCTCCCTCTTGAAAAAAGTTCAGCATATCTTATGTAAAGTGTCTTTAAGCACCTTGTTAAAGTGTTGTATTATTATTATTATTATTATTATTATTATTATTATTATTATTATTATTATTATTATTATTAAAGGAGCTGAACAGAAATTGAGACTGCAATGAGTGTTCCAAATAACAAACTTACCACTACCACTGTTTACCACAGCTTACCAGTTTACCACTGTTAGGTTGACAATCAACCCATTAAATGTCATGTTTGTTTACTATAAAGTCATGTTTGACCATGAGGAAATTTGCAAGGTTTCTAGTTTTGAGCGACAGGACTCTGATTGTTTAAGAAATCAGTTAGTGTGCAGTGTAATGGTTATATAATTTTACATCACACACAGTGCGACCAAAATAGTCAAGCTTGTCATTATTTATCATTGTAGGCGGGATCTCTCAAATAAGTTGAGATGCATATATAAGAAAAATATTTTAGTGTGTTTCAGGACAGGTGCAATCTGAGGCTTCCATAGTTGGACTACATTTTCAAACACATCCCATTCATGCCTGATTGCATCTAGATCAGATTTCAGTCCAAACCAATCTTAGGAAACAACGTTAACACCAGGAACGCCTGCTTACCAAACTTCATGTATCAAGCTGGCCTCTCTAGTCTCTTTGACCTGCTTTAAGCACATTGTTGCTGAACTTTTAACCTCTTGTTGCCATGGTGTTTGATTTTTTTTTGCTTTGTTCTAATCAAATGCTGCAGTCTTTTACTTTATTATGCTTTATGTGATCATTCTTTGTGCTTAATGTGTTCTGTATGTTTGTTTTCTTTGTTGAACACTGATGTGTAACACTGCCTCTTGGCCAGGTCACTGTTGGAAAAGAGATTTCATCTCAATCGGTTTTACCTGGTTAAATAATGATTAAATTGCATTGGTTCAGTTAGAAGATCATGCGTCATCATTGTTTCAGCTCTTGGTGATGGATAAGGCCCAGCACAAGGTACGAACAAACATCGTTCTGATGTTCTGACAATTATGTATAATAATTCACCCGCCTGTGGTCATGCCTTATGGCAAAGAGGTCTATCTTCTGCTCAACTGCTCTGTAGTACTTGGTATCAGCTAGTTTGCTGTGTGGCCCCCACAAAATACAGTGGTTGAAGATTTTATATCTTTTATCATGCAGTGTAAAGATATTAATTTTCTGTTAGTTGAACCTCCAACATCTTCAATCTGCCTGTAGATGGATATTTAGAAAGCTCAGCTGTCTGTTTTTTGATGTTGTTGTTGTTATCTTTAAGTTTTCTTGTCCCCCTGGGATATCTAAGATCCCAAAAAGTATGTCACATAAACCTACAGGGTAACAGTTACAGCTGAAGTATAATAACTCAAACATCAATCACATTTCTGTATAAACCCTAAAAACTAGCTAAGCTTGAATCAAAGTCTTGTCCGGTCCCAACACTAGTGAGTCTGAGTAGAGATATTTCAAGTCACCTTTAATACATCTAAGTCAAAAGACAACAAAACAATGGTACAAAAAGAAGAGTAAGTGACAACCTAAAGAGGTGATCATTTCTAAAGAAAAGAAAACAAAGGAGAAAAAGTCTTCTGGTGTTGGTTTACATTTTATTGTATTTGATGTGATGTTGGTGACTTTATTTGTTGGTTTTGAAGAAAATAAAAAAAAATGTTGTAATCCCTGTAAACACACTGGTGCACAAGACAGATCCGTGTCATACCAACTACACATATTAAACAAAGCAAACCCTCTGCACATTCAGAGCTTCTGCTATCAAAACGGTGAGTAGTAGTGATGGGGGTTTGAGGATTCATCCAAGGAAAAAAAAAAAAGGATAGCTGAGGGGCCCAAAGCAAAAGCTCCCTGAATACAATTTTGTATGACCATATACAAGGGTGTCAATAGAAAATGTTCATGCCATTTTTTCCTAATCTGAAATACTATATAGTTTAAAGACTTCGGGGTCAAATGGATGTTTATGACCAGTCAAGGATGTACCCCACCTCTAGCGCAAAAAAACTGGGATAGACTCCAGCCATCCTAAACAGGATAAGCAATAAAAAATGAATGAATGAATGAATGAATGAATGAATGAATGAATGAATGAATGAATGAATGAATGAATGTTGTAAACATGGAACTGTTGGGATCTGCAGTATTTGAAGCCTGGCATCTTTATACCTGTCACAACTGTGTGATTTTTCTATTTTTATGTAATATTGGTGGTCTTATTTTGGATTTCTTATATTTTTTATAATGATTCTCAGTTTAATACAATGTTTGCATGTTTTGTCATTAAGTTTGAATATGGTCAATGATATTTCGTAGAGTAATGCCACCAAGTCCAGCTTTGGTCAGTTTAAAGGGTGGGATGAGGGTCTCAGTTTGATCTTGTACATAAAGTATCATAAAAGCTGCAGGTAAAACCAACCTTGATTTGCTGCCAACTACAAACCCCTCTGTAATGGTCATGGTTGAAGTCTTCCTTCACAGCTGTTATTTTACGCGCGCTAAACTCTTGATATCAAAGCACTTTTAATCGCATCATTTCTCATTTTTCTGAAAAATTCAGTAACTTAACTAAGTATTAGTTAGTTTACATTTCATTATAGGTCAATGTTATGAAAGACAAGAGTTCCTCACTCTCTCGAGTGGACAAAACGACGCTACAACTATCAAATCCAAGCTCGATGAGGGATGACACATACAACAAAAGAAGGACCAGAGCAAAATTTATTCTCGATATATTATAAGACAGGTCAGTACATCGTTTCCTCTCGTTATTTTTCACTGTAATTTGATTATATGTTCAAGTAATTTTCAACAATTTCAACAAGAGCGTGAAAACTGTTGCCTTTACGCGCCACATTCCTCTTCTTTTTTCACTTGGTCATTTAAGCATTTTGGGTCAGTTGATGCCCAATAAGAGGATACAATTTTGCTTAAAGCTACTATATCTGTAAACCATTGTGTAGTCTGGGGAAAAAACACTGAGGCAACCCGTTGTCTTCTGCTCGCAACACGCTACTGAAAAAGTTAATGTATCAGACAGGAGTCTTGTTTGCTGTTTCTCCCCCATCAACCCGCGTGTGATTTTTAATTCCCATGAAGTGTCGGAACATTCTCAGACAAAGGCTCCCTGTTATCCGGCTGGCACAGATGGGTTACCGACGCTGAATTTGCTCGAAAAGACAAAAGAGGACTCTAACCGTAAGCGAGAAACGGAGACGAAGTGCACCTCCGCACAACCCCCACCCATCCCCCATCCCCTGCATCCTCCCAGCATCCCAGAGGGGCTGAAAAGGGCGCGTGCAGAAAGTGTGCCTTCCAGTTTCTGGATGGAACATGGCTTCGTTGAAGTAGAAAACAGAAAATGTGTACATAATGTTCCTCTCATCCTCTGTTTGAAATATATAAATATACTAAAGAGCACCAATTCCTATCCGTTTGCAGACATTCATGAAACACTTTCCTTCCAGATATAAAACTCACACCGTCCTTTGAGCGACTTGCCCTTTTGTTGTGGATCTTTGTCACCATGTCATAATAAAAGTTGTGCTGTGTGCTTATAAAGAGAGAATATGATATTTAACCTAATATTCTTTAAACAAGAGTCTTCTTCATGAGGACAGACATGCTCTGCCAAACCAGTTTAATTTCCATCAACAGATTGAGCTTCTTGTGTCGTCATCACTATACAATATTGATAAACAGGCGTATCATGATAGTTTGGACGCCAAAATATCCAGGAGTCAAGCTGAAAGTGCAGCATAGTTTCAAAACAGGGGGGGTGAGGATGGTTTGTTTCAGTTGAACCCATGAGACATTTGCAGATGGGGTACCCACGCCAAAACTGCGTGGAGATCATGTGTCGTGCGCGTTAAGTCTATAAAAAATAACTCGTGCAATACTGTGTGTACGCGCGTGCATGTGTACGGGAGATGCGTGGATCCTGTTGGAACAGGGAGACTGGCTCTTTAGGATGCTGGTGTATGGCAGGTGGAGTGGATGCTCGGGGGTGGGGGGGGCATAGATCGAGTATGGGAGGTGGGGCTGGAGGCTCGGTAACAGACAGCCATCTGGTTCCCCTGGCGCGTGCTGCGCGCGTGGTTCCCCTGAGTGCAGTGGTATTTGAAGGGTTGTCATGTCTTTCCAGTTCTTGTTCAATTATGAAAGTCTCAATTCTGTTCGTAGTTTGACTTTTACACACAATGAGAGCACAATTAAACGCTCCAAGTTTACGAGTAAAAAGTCTTAATATTTGTTACCCTTCACAAGTTAAAGCCCGCGATCTTTTTCTCATCTTATTTGACATGGACTATTGTCACTATAGCTCATGCACTCGCACCCTCCCCTTGTTTTCTTACCCCCACCGCCTTGCATGAGGCGTTGGCAGCAGCACAGCGTACAGCCTACAGGTAGAGACTCCCCCTGGGCAGAAACAGCAAAAAACGTCATATGCAAAACTATTGTTGTCAAAATGTAGGAGCAGATGTTATATGAAAGTAGCGTGGCTTGGGTCTGAGATTTGAGAAAGAGTCTGTTTCTGTACACTTTTCCACACGCAAGCCTGACCCCTATCCCAGTATGTATGTATTGCATATTGTTGTTCCAAGTGTATATATTTCTTTCAAGATGACTTATGATCTAGTATATTTTATCAATCTTTACAGACGCTATCAAAAATACGTCAAAATCTTGACTTTGAAGGGTCGAGGAAAGTTTATAGCCTTATAATTTTGTCACAATGTAATCTTTTATCATAGACAAAAAAATGAATAAATAAATAAAAAACAACTCATTTTGTTGAAGGTCTAGTTTATAACGCTTCAAAAGACAAATCATAAAGAATAAATCGACATTAAGCAGCCGTCTTTCCCTCCCAAGCCACCTGTGAGCAGTGCGTAATTGCGCGCTAAACTAACAACAGTAATCACATGCGTCTGAATTTTACAAACATTTCCCGCCTGCGTAATGAAACATATGGTGCGCTATTAAATGTAATACAACAAACATCGCTTGCAGAATGATATTTGGTGAACAAGTACTCGTTGCCTTCAAACTTCAAGCTTTATGCGCGCATGTTTTCCCATTTTTTTCTTGACAGTTTTTGTTTGATTCGGTGAATGGATCATACCACAGACACGCACTGCAGTTGTCACGCATGGATTAGTGGAAAAGACAGATGGTTATCCTTCAAAATTTAATGGTTTTCTGTTGTTTTCATCATATATTTGGCCACTCCAAATCGCTGTATGCGCTTGGGGGCGTATCCGTGACGCACGAAACCGACGCCACAGACCTGGATATATACCGCACACCGTGGCGTTAGAGACACATCTTCGCTGACTTGTGTTTGAAACACTTATCCGGAACAAAGAAAGCGCAGAAAATGTCTCCAAATATGACCTGTGAAACTCTCCAGTCATTCTCTCCAAGGCTTACTGTGGCCAAAAGAAAAGAGGCCCTTGAGCTCCGAAAGGTAAGCGAAATTATTGACTTTTTCTTCATTATCTTTTTTTTAAATCCCTTTTTGTTCTACTTCGTGGTTTGAATGGAGTATTAAATTGTATTTTAAATTTTCTTTTCAGACTATGAAACCTCTGATGGAAAAAAGAAGGCGCGCCCGTATCAACGACAGCCTCAATCATTTAAAAAATCTGATCCTTCCCCTCACAGGCAGAGATGTAAGTAAAACCACTTAAAATAACACAGAGTGCACTTTCCATGTGTTTTTAAGTTAATGGCTTTGGTTGCATGTGTTTGACTTTTTTCCCCTTATTTTCTGCAGAAAACTCGCTACTCCAAGCTTGAGAAAGCCGACATCCTGGAAATGACTGTGAGGTTCCTCAGCGACATCCCCCCTGTCAACACTAAAGGTGAGTTATGGTTCTGGTTGTGTAACCCTGTGAATAGAATAAAAATTGGACACATACATTTTTAGAATCCCCAAACTAACATTTTATTGTCTTTTCGTATTCCTCAGACAACAACAGAGAGGGCTACAAAGCCTGCCTCCAGCGTGTCTCCACTCTGCTCCCAAAAACGACCCTGGATCAGGACGCCACCCAGAGGGTGAACGAATTCATCCAGCGCTCCATACCCGCCACTGCTACATCATCCTGCCTAAAATGCTGTGCCCAGAGCTCAAAGACCTTCCCTCAGATCCAGCAGAAACTTCTCAACCTGAAAACAAGCTTCAGCTCCAGACTAGAGAACAGCAGCGCAGTGAATACCATCCGCGCGCAGCCAGTCCCGCAGTCTGCGAGCGCACCCATGTGGAGACCCTGGTAGAAATACTCGGTATCCGAGTCTTCTTAAAACATATGAAAGACTGAAAAGTGTATCATGGTGGGTTACATGTTGAAACAGTATCACTTGTAAATATGCTAAGCGATTCCCCGCTCCTGTCGTTGATGAAATGCTAGAATTCATCGTTAAATCGTTTTGGTTGAGTATTATATACTCAGATTTTTGCGCACGAGTCTGTTGTCCTGTATAAGTTGACAAGTTCAGATAGCCGTTCTTCTTTAAATCTGCATGTATGTAAACGTTTGACATTTAGTCCTCCGCGCGGACTGAGTGATAAGGGCCGTTGAAACTGCCCTGTAAGACCCAAAGGGTCATTATGTATGAATTTGCACAAAACACTTCAGAGTCTGTGCAGATGAAACTAGTAGACATGTTATATGTCTCTACCAGTATCTCTGTTGAGGTGTGATTTATTTTGCTATTTTCAGCAAATGTTGTATGTATATACTATATAAAAATAAAACTACGATTTCGTGGTAAAATTCTTTTGTATTGTTTTTTGTTACGCTTTATGGTCATTTTTTTCGGAACAGCCTTTACGCATGTGCACAATTTTGAACATCGCCCCAAAAGACCTACTAGATGGTCATATCAAGGAAAGTCAAAAACATTAACTGAACCTTAATGTACATTGGTGAAGATTATATGGGATTAAAAAAAACTAATTAATACCAATCAGCAGCACACAGGAAATAACTCAGAATGTTCTGGAGCAAAGTGTTAAAATAACAATCCAAGAGACCACACAATTAGTGAGTAGGACCTGAATTTATGTTTAAACAGAAAATCTTATTGTTCTGACAGCAAAAACACGAGGAACCCATCTGTCCACCTTGAAGAGTGAACCGTTAAACATTGCGCCTGCACGGACGATGTGGTCAAATGTGACTAGAAAACGTTGCGCTAATTTCGAGGTAAACACGGTCTCTGCTGCCCTCTTCCGACGTATGCATATAAAGCAGTTGCCTGTGGTTTCTATCCTCGTTGCACAATCTCCTGCTCATAGAGGCTAACCTCATCAGGCAGTCCAGTACATCCAAGCTAACCGGTAGTTGATAACAAATCTTTTTTCGTAAAGTAAGGCTTCTCTTGTTTAAAAAGATCTTGTATAAACATTTTTAGTCAAGATAACCTAATCACACTTGACATAAATTATATTTTTGAGTTTATTTAAATCATTATTCTGACATATGAGTCATTTCTGACAAGAACGGTGACCAGGACAGCTGGGGGACGCTTTAGTGGTCTGGTTTCCCGTCACATCACACAGACACAGATCTCGCTCTACCACGAGACCAACAAAGCCCGAGACCTCCGCATCATCTTCGTCACAATGTCGGTACCGGCGCAGGGGCGTGAAGCAGCATCTACTCTTCAGTTATGCAGGTAGGAAGCTGAATACGAAACAACCAGGGGAGAGGAACCCTCGCATGCTAATAACGTGCTGGTCGTTGACAAGTGATGAGAACAGCGCCGCTACCGTCGTCGCTTCTTCCCTTTAACCAGATAATCCGCTTCATAGACTACGGTCTCCACAGACACACCGTATAAAGTCTTCCTGCTGTCAGAACAGACCTTTGTCCTGCTTGTGTTTCGACATTGTAAAACAACACGTTTTGATCAGCCCGTGCTGCCGGTAGAGGTGCAGGACGCCCTTTAGCATGTCGTATGTTATGACCTCACAACGGTTTGGGGAGGAAACCTTAAGACTGTAGCTTTAAATGGCCACTTAAGATCGCTCTCACATGAACAGAACCCAAGAAAAGTTTAATTTCACGGCAAAGGCTTGGACGTTTTGGCTTTTGTTCGTAGTTTATTGGTGATGTGCTATTAGCCACCTGCTTCCTTGTTATTATTTCTTCCCTAACGCAATAAACCGAGATAGAGCAATACGATTACAAAGGTTGCACAGATAGTGCTGCGGTAATAACCTGTTAAAATGCCTTTGCAAAGGTTTTCATATTCCTGCAGCTTGCAGTTTGTGGTGTTACTGCTCATCAGTAGGTGGAGCTATGCCGCTTTGTGACTTGACAGCCCTGCCTGCATTAGAATGCTTAATAAGCTAAGAAAAACACGTCACTCACCTTACTGAAGAGAGGGTTCTAGCAGTATTTGGTTACAATGCAAAAACACTGTCTTATTTAGTTATCTGCATGAGAGTCAAGCCAGTAAAACTGAAAACTTATCAAGCACCAGAATTAACTTTACCTGGTAACATCCGCACAGTGATTATTTTACCTAGCTCTCATGCTCGTGCTTGTTTATCCCACCATTGTTTTTCAGAATGGCGGTTTTATACACTCAAGAAACTGAGTATTAATTCTGAAGTATATATTTTCAGTGGCGCTCAATGAACCTGCAAAGACGTCATTGCAATGAAAATGAAAAATTTTGTCATGGTTTAGATGTATGATTGAGGACCACAGATGTGTTAAAAAAAAAAAGTTAAACGGAAAAAAGAGACATATTTGATCCTACAAATGCTAGCATCTGACAACAGCCAGCATTAGCAATCAGGGAGAATCAGTCACTTTAAGAGCTGCGTCTAAAAAAGTAATTGGGTGTTGTGAACAAAATTAAAAAAAAAATTTAGCAGTCAGTATTTGTCTTAACCTGTAAAGGCAGTACCTTAGAATAACAGGCTGACAGATTGTGACAATACATACGAACCCATAAGTTTACACAAAGATGTTCCTGCTGAACTTACACAAAAATAAGAGAGGAATTTGTGTTCAGCAACAGTTCATTAAAAATTCAGGCTGACATTGAGGTATTATTTCTTATTATTTCTTGGGAACATGCAGTGAAGAAGTGATATGTCTGTCTCTGTAAATGTACTGTAGTGCAGTCTTTGAGGACATGTGGTGGGTGCCTCAGATTTGTGTATAATTTTAAGAATATGTTTTTTGACATTTGCTTTATTGAATAGGGGAGTGGAAAGAGTCAGAGGTATGAAAGGAGAGACCCGTGATGGCAAGAAGCAGAATAATAAACTACATTAATTTTTAAGCTTTAACAGAGTTATATTAAACATTAGCCAATTACATTTTTATATTTAATATGCTGTCATTTCGTGGGGATGTGTCATCGTTTAGGGCAACTTTAACAAAAGACGACTGCAGCCACACAGACGAGACTGCCTGCAGACATTAATTGCCTATTTTTTATAAGCCTTGAGATGGAATAGGTCCACTTTAATATTTAGTGTACACTTTACATCATGGATTCAGCCTGTACACTTTCCTGTTTTTGAAGGGACTTTCATGGCATTATTGTCTGAATCAATTCTCCTAAAACATCAGTGGCTGTTCAGGTGTGGTTATTTGTTTTAACTTCTTTGTTTGGAAGGGGGGCTTTCCTAAAACTTGTAACTATAATTCAGTGAAACCGGTTTGAAGACAGGTTTTGTTGCGTTACATTTTTCTTCTTATACTTGGTGGGAGATTTTTTAACTCTAATTTTGCATGTCTTTACTAAAGTAATTGTTTTTTTCTGTCCGTTAGTTGCTGCATTTGAATCCAGGCTACTGGTCAACTTGTGTCAATTCAAGCATCAGTGGGCGTGTTTGAATCCAGTCTGACCTGTCATGATATCTGAGGCGGGGCCATCGTTACCGCTGTGTGACATCACTCACCACAGAAACGTCAGGGCCCAAGATTTTTGAGGATGTAAGAGGGAGGATCATTCAGGAGAGGATTGAGTCAGAGTAAGACCGAGAATCAGTCAAGGTGTGAAGATGCTTTGCATTAGACCTCAGAACAGACGGCCAAGATATGAATTGGATTACAAAGCGTTACAAAGTGTTCAACTCAGCAGGTATTTCATTTCTGATGAATGCAACACATCTTTGAGTTACAGATAGAATATTACTGTTACTGGAAAACACAGCATTGTATAGTCTATGTGGATGAATACAGTGATATTTTTCATTGTGCTGTTGTCACAGATTGTCACTGCAAATCTGAGCTACCTGTATGTTTTATGGTAAGACTGAGAAGTACAACCATGCGCACTTTAAGGTTTGTTGCTTCTGCTTTGTTGATGATCGTGATGTTTTGCAACTGTAAAATCTAACTCTGATTTTCATAAAAAAAAAGGGAAAATTAGATAATTTCTACCATGGATGTTTTACAGTGCACTATTGTTGTGTTGACTGTTACATGTTATTTACTCTTGTGGAATGAAGGATGACTAATGGTGTAGTGAGACAGATACTTTCCTTTGGATCCCCCCCCCCCCCCCACACACACACACATTCCTGTAGAGCTTGACCGTCTGATGAATACTGAGATGTTAGTTCATCAGCACATACCTGTGTGGTTTGTGACCTCAGAGTATGTAAACAGATTAGATTGTAACTGGTAAGACTAGTTAAACTGACACACTGAAGAGCTGGAAACAGCTGATTTACATGACAGCTTGTTGTAATAGTAATACTGTAAGCAGTCATCAGATAGATATGGGGGGTGAGGATGGTGTTGATGAAACAAACCTTTGAGAATTAAAGTGCTCTGAGGACGTATCTTACACATCAGTGTTCCTGAACTTTCTTCTTTGTCCTATGATTGATATAAATACACAATCATGCAAATACATGTCCCCAGATAGGCCCTTTTTGCCAGAAAACACACTAATGAAAAATCTAGCTAACATTAAACCTGCTTTACATAAATGTCACCCTTTTCAGTTGCACTTCAATCAAAAGATATAAGCTTTTGTTTGTAGTTTTTAAAATCATCCTATCAAATATCTTTCAAGTTTGCTCTTTGAGGAAAAACAAGAAATCATAGTTTAAAGATGACCGACTCTTTGTTGATCATTTTTCAAAATTAAGATAAAAACTGTGATGTTTTCAGTATTTCTGCAGGCTGGTTTCTTAGAGGGCTGCACGGTAGCGCAGCTGTTAGAGCTCTTGCTTCACAGCAAGAAGGTCGCCGGTTCGAATCCCAGTTTGGGCACGATGTGCCTTTCTGTGTGGAGTTTGCATGTTCTCCCCGTGCATGCGTGGGTTCTCCCCGGGTACTCCGGCTTCCTCCCACAGTCCAAAAACATGCTCACTAGGTCTATTGGAGATTCTAAATTGCCCATAGGAGTGAGTGCGAGCGTGAATGGTTGTCTGTGTCTCTGTGTCAGCCCTGCGATTGACTGGCGTCCAGTCCAGGGTGTACCTTGCCTCTCGCCCTCAGCCAGCTGGGATAGGCTTGAACAGGAGAAGCGGTATAGAAAATGGATGGATGTTTTCTTAGATTCAGTGAATGGTAGTATCATTCTCTCCACATGCAGTGAAACTCTTTCACAGATTAAAGCCTTATAGCCCAAAATGGAATCCTTACTTTGGATCTGGAAAAAACACTAACTCGTGTTATCTTTACTCAGGATCATGGGACCAAATGATGCCAACATTGTAGGCAACGTCCACGGGGGCATCATCCTAAAGATGATCGAGGAAGCAGGATGCATCGTGAGCACTCGACACTGCAACACGCAGAATGGGGTAAGAGTAACAACTATTATTGAAGATTTTTCCAGTTTTACTTGTTCCAGTTCAAGACAGACCTGAACCAGAATCATGAGATGCTTTCGATCATGGCATTAACTTTCTTGATTTTTTGATCAATTGACTGGCACCCCAACAGAAGGATACCAAAAAGTGGGACTGTATGTGTTGGTTATATATACCGCTTGGTGGTAACGGGGCTTAAGAGCAGAAATCTCTGTTTTGTTGGGTTTTTTTTGGTCATTGCTCTGTTGCACAAGCCCTATCCAGATCAGTCACTGTACTCAACACTATAGCAGGACCCATGCTCTCAGGTGCTGCCAATCAGGCATGTGATTGTAATCTCCCGGAGGTACATGAACCTCAAAACAAGAGTCAATATCAACAGTGGAATAAGCTGTTTGGCATTGACAGACTTGGCAAATTTTTCATGGACACGACCCCAATACTCAGCTCTGCTAATCATTCCACAAATGCATGTTCCTGTCAAACGTTTCACCATTGAAAGGGAAATAAACACGACTTCCACTAGTATATGAATTACTGTCCAAGAGGATTGTTGCAACAAATAAATAATTTACCAAACACAGATTTTCTTACTTGTTGTGCTAAGATTATTTAATTTCTGGATTGATTATAAAACATTCTTAGTTATATGCAGAAAATTTTTCCAGCTCACCATATGGATCAAGTTTTCTAATTGAGCTCCAAGTCCCATTAGCCATGAAGGAGTATTTTCTTTGTGTTCAGGATTGCTTCACTCAGATTCGTTTTTGCTCTACGCTTGTTTTACTTTTCACCTGGTGAACTTTAACCGACTTCTGGCACTCATAACTTGCATCATTTGATTGTCATCTTACCTTCCACAGCAATGTGTTCACTATTATATCCTACATTGCACTTTTCAGATAAGGTATTCAGACAGACACATGGCAGACTAAATATGCATTTGAATATGCTGCAGAAGCTACGTGTGTGCAAATCTTTAGGGGAATTAATGTCATGATGTGACATGATATTGTGTGTTTTTTTTACACCAGATGTTTAAGTTTATGATCAGTGTGAACTTAGAAAGGTTATCACAATTACTAATCAACCAGCTGTACATGTGGAGCACTTTTGGTACAAACACATTATTAAGTTCCTGAACAGATGACTTCCAAGCTGATAAAAAAGATGTTATCATGCTACTGCCGGCACGTGAATCTTTTTACACTGATTAAACATTCATACATATTTTGAAAGTGTGTGTTTTGTTTTTATCTTTCAAAGACATCATGGTGCCCACTGCCAGATGGCTTTTAAAATTAGAAGTGCAGACATCATAGCTTTAGACTTTTTATCATCGTAGTGGAGTGAGAACTAATGATTAAATGAAAGAGTAAATTTGTGTTGTGTTAATAAGGGGAACTATGTCCAAAAAACAGATTTGTGAAGGCGTGTGTGATTCTCAATTTTTTCTTTATTTCCCCAAATTATAGTTTTGTTCTTTAACTCCTTTACTCAGCAGAAACTGAGGTAGGGAATGCAGGAAAGGAGCCAGAGGTTAGAATCAAACCTGGGCTGACAACCTGAAGACAATAGCCTTTGTACATGAGGCATGAAACCACCAGGCCTGATTTGTGCCTGTGTTTCTGGTGAGTTAATGGTTTGCTGGTTTTTGCTCATAGGATCGCTGCGTGGCAGCTCTCGTTCGGGTGGAGAAGACAGAGTTCCTGTCTCCTGTATTCATCGGAGAGGTCACCCATGTCACAGCTGAGATCACTTACACCTCTAAGCACTCACTGGAGGTGCAGGTCCACGTCATGGCTGAGAACATCCTCACAGGTGACTTCTCCTCATGTTTGCATCTTTTAATTTGTTTAAATTAAAAGCCGTATTAGACGAACTCTAAGAAAACTACAATGCTGTTATTATTTACTGAAACAGTGTTTGACAATTCTTACATCTTTTGTTAGAATAAAGTATTTATTAGTTTTTGTATTCATACTGATCAGAAGGAATCTGACACCTGCTTTGTTGAACAGTGTTCACCTTTGGCCTCATTTTCACCCACATCACAACAGAGGAGGCAAAGAATGACAAATATTCAGAGACAGGAAGACAGACACACAGAAAGACAAATGCACATGCTTTCTCTCTCTCTCTCTCTCTCTCTCTCTCTCTCTCTCTCTCTCTCTCTCTCTCTCTCTCACACACACACACACACACACAGATACAGATACAGACAAAACACATACATTCTTGGATGATACACGTGATACCTTTAATGCTCCATTTTACAATAAAGCAGACAAAGCATTGTTGCATTTTATAAAACATAAATAACTGATAAATAGCTCACAATACATGGAGTGAGGGACAAAGTGAAAAGTATGGACTTCACACAGGTGTGTAGGTATTGAAGGCTACAAGAAGGCAAACAGACCTCTGTTCATGTGCACATGCTGGATTATTTCCTAAATGCAGAGGTTTGACCAAAGGCTTAAGCTTCCCGGTAAAATGGTTCAAGCTCATAGAATTCAGTATGAAGGCAAAAATGAACAGCTTTGACCATTTTGATGTCTTGTATGTATTTGCTTTCAAAAGGCATCACTTCACTTCTTTTTTCCTACAAGTTTATTCACTAATTAATTCATATACAGTGCTTAACAAATGTATTGGCCCACATATCATAAACATGAGAAAATCACTCAGCATTACAGCTCAGCCTGTCGTATTATACATTGTATTTGGGTTTTTTACATGTCGACTAAATCCTTTTAAACTAATTATTATGTATCTTTCCAAATTCCTAGAGATGCCATTCTCCATTCATTCTGCTCAGATCAGAACAGGAAGTGTGTGCCTGTGCTGTTCTACAGTTTGGCCAGCAGAGAGCAGCACACAGTAAAAATTGCAGCTCTGAAAAGCATGCATAATGAGATGCAGCTCTCATGACACGCTGCATTACATGCTGTGACAGGGGAATAGAAACTAAGGGCCATGTTGCTTCCCTGGTTTCATTTGTATTCCAAGTGACCCATTCTGTAATTCATGTTCATTATAAAGAAACATGTGCGTTACACATGCACACATCAAGTATCCATGCATGAATCCTCTCTCTCTCTCTCATACACACAACACACACACACACACACACACACACACACACACACACACACACACACACACACACACACACACACACACACACACACACACACACACACTGCCTGAGTCCCTTGAGTAAAGATGCTGAGAGGATCGCATTGGGCTGACTGAGCATTACCTCTGAACTTTTAAATGCCAGTGGTGAGGGTGATGCACAGTCTATCTGTATTAGTCCAGTGTTAAGTGATGACAGCTTTGTAACTGCATGAAATGAAGTGAAGTGGAGAACATAATGTCTATACTTATCATTACATGTGAGGACCAAGACAATGCTGCACAAATGAGTTTGAAGGGGAGGGGGGAGAGTTTTCAATAAACACTTCATTTTTTTTATTCCCTTTTCTTTATCATTTAGAGTCAGCCGATACTATCCAACTCAGATGAGTGCACTGAGGAAGAGAGAATGAGGGGAGAGAGGGCAGGACAGACAGACAAACAGCAACTAAGAGGCACACAAATGTATTGAAAAGGAAATGACTGCATATGGAATGATAAAAGAAAAACGACAGAGTAGGGAAGAAACAGAAGAGGGATAAAGGAAAGGAGGTGCAAGAAACAAAAGAAGTATCCCCTAGACAGCCGTTACCCTAGCAACAGGCTTATACTGGTTGGTTGGTTGGCTGGTTGCTGGGCTGGAAGCAGGTTGATGGAGGCGGAGGCAGGGATATGAGATGACAGGTTCAGAGCTGGTGTAACCCTGGGTTACAAAGCCTCATGAAATAAAAGCCTGTTAATAAAAACAGCCAATAATAAATACATTGTAAGTGATAGACAATAAGTGGATTAACATGGTTAAAAAAATAAATCATCATTAAAATAGTCATCAATTATATATTTCATGATCTGGTGTTAATTTAGGTTAAAAGTATGTTAAAAGATTTAAAAAAACCCTGCAAATTCATAGTATTTTTTATTTTTTATTTTATTTAAGATGACTAAGAAAAGAATTGTGTGTTAGACTCTTATTTTGAAAAGCTACGCTGCAGCGTGACTCAGGTGACAAGCAACAGCCAATCGGGTTGTTCCTTTTTTTTTACTGCACCAGAACGAGGGAGATACGCAGACGGATTTTGCAGAGCTGCTGCTGAAAATAGAAAAAAACAAAAAACAAAAGAGAGTAAAGAGTTGATAAAGTTGTTTTGTACACTGAAGAGGAATTATTTTTTTTTCCCAACCTGTCTGGAATTTGGTGAAGGTATTCAAATTACCAAACGGGACTTGGCCATTAAGGTTGGACCAGAAAACTCTGAGCGGATACCGAAGTCGGATTCCACGTGCGAGATTCAAGATGGCGAGCCACCCAGAGATTCCTTGAGCTGTGCATCACGCAGAAGCGCCCTCTGCTGAACGTTGCGCGTTTTCATCAGAAACTGGTAGGATTTATCCGAATCTCTCTGCAAAGCTGCAGAAGACTCCCAGAGACACTGGATTAACAGTTCAGGACAATTGTAAGATCTTTGCTTAAGAAAAAAAGACATTCAATTACGATAAACACATTGTTCAGTCTTTTGCTGAATCATTTTGAGTTGTGCAATTTTTTTACTACTGCTGTAGTTTTTCTTTTCATACATGTTAATGCCCAAGAGTGTTATCAGTCATGTAAACGTTTTGGTTTAAATAACAAAAGTGAGGAATGGTTGAAACTTAAAAAAGGAATCTAACCAAACTTGAACTAAACTTTAGAAAAACTAGACTTTATTTAAAATAAAGCTGAGTTAACTCAAATAAATAAAAATAGATTGAAGATAGAACTTGAAGTTAAAAGAATAATAACCTAGGTTGAGAATACTATCTTTTTTAAACCAAACAAGAGGTTTAAATAAAAAAGGATTAATATACTAAAAAGTTTGAACTAAAAAAGGGGAAGAAAAATTCATTTTTCTTTAAAGTGATATTGAAATTTATGTCCATTGTATGTCAAACTGTCTGTTAACTGTTCTCTGTGCATTACAAAAAATAAGAAGCCGGCAAGTTAAAACTTATTCATTGGTCTGTGGTTATTAATGCACTTACATCAATCACTGCTCCAGTAGTCGAGCCTAACTGGTCCTAGTACACTGTAATTACATAAGAAGTGTTACAGAAGTGGCGAGCCAGCCAGGAGCAGTAATTTAACCCTCAACCTTTTTCTTTTTGACCCAGACCTTAAAATAGACCAAGCCCGGCAAAATGGATGTAGTTGACAGAGAAAATGTTAAAGTTCCAAACTCAGTTATCATCAAGGGGATTACTAACACAGATGTCGATGAAGATTTAACTGATTTCCTCAACAAGTATGGGCGAACTGCGAGAACCCTTGAAATAGATGACCCCCAGTCTCTCTACCACAAAAATGCCATTGTGGAATACGAGAGTGGAGCTGCTTTAGCAGCACTTGAACCCTTACTGCCCTACACTTTTAAGAGTCCAAACAAAGTCATTTATGAGATAAGAGCCCTGTCAACTGAGTATGTGTCAGCCGTTACAAACAGCGCCACCCACAGTTTTTTCAGAGAACTGCGGAAAATCGCTAAACTAAGTGGCCAATCGTTTGAAGCTGTTCTGCAGGATCACCTCTCTGAATGCGCACAGTCAGTCGCAAACAGCCCAGAACCATCTGAAAATGTAGTTTCCACCCAAGAGACACAAAGTGAACCCACAACCCCAGTTGCTACACCAACACAGGCAAATCACCAATCTTCCCAAAGCAAAACTTTGGAACCAGATGCAACCAATGTAAGCATTAGTGCTTCTGAACCAGTCAACCAATCACAGCCTGATCTACCACCTAACATATCACAGAGCTTCATAACTCATCCTGAGGTGCAAAAGGTTGTTGTAGAGCATATAGTCCGAAGTGAAGCCCCTGTCTCACAAGTCAGTGCTTCTTTCCGTCTGAGACAGTTTTCAGGCAAACAACCTTGTTCTGGTCATGAGGTTGATTTTGACTCATGGCGCCACAGTGTTGAGCTTATACTTCAAGACCCAGATCTGTCTGACTTGCAACGCTCCCGAAGGATCTTGGACAGCCTTGTGCCACCTGCTGCAAATGTGGTGAAACCTTTAGGCCCTCAAGCCTTACCATCAGCTTATCTTGAATTGCTTAATTCAGCTTTCGGCACAGTAGAAGATGGCGATGAGCTTTTTGCTAAATTCCTCAACACATTCCAAGACGCAGGTGAGAAGCCCTCACAGTATCTCCATCGCTTGCAAACAGCTCTCTCAAAAGCTTTGAAGAGAGGCGGTGTTGTAGCTAGTGAAGCAGACCGACACCTTCTGCGTCAGTTCTGTCGTGGGTGTTGGGATAATGCCCTTTTGGCGGATCTTCAGCTTGAAAGGAAAAGAGATAACCCACCTTCATTCACCGAACTACTCTTACAGTTGAGAGTAGAAGAGGACAAACATTCCGCAAAAGAAAGTCGAATGAAGAAACACCTTTCTGCAACCAGACCAAAGGTAGCCTCACATGCTATTGCAGCTAACGCTAGCGTTTCGGAATCCACAATGCAAAACAGTCTCATTGAAATGCCAACACAGATAACAGAGCTGCAAGATCAACTAACAAGATTTAAACCCCCAAAAGAAGACCCACCGGTGCCCCCTCAAAGTAAGGTGGTCACAGAATTAAAAGCACAGATCACTGAACTCCAGAGTCATCTCGCTAGACTAAAGCTGCCAAGCCCTAAGAAAAAGTCTAAGTCACCAAAGACTTTTGCTAAGACTAAGCCTCAAATTTCTGAACCATTTCCCTCTACAAACCAAGCTGCAAAGGGTAGGCCAAAGCCTTGGTACTGCTTCCAATGCGGTGAAGATGGCCATATTGTTTCTGCATGCTCCAATGACCCAAATCCATCCTTGGTCGCTGATAAAAGAAAACAGTTGAAGGAGAAACAGTTGCTTTGGGACAAGCAAAACAATCAAACACAGTCTTTAAACTGAAGCAAGCCCTCATTGCGGGACAAATGGGTGCTACCAATGAATTTAGTCCCACTGAACATCCACGAAAACCCAAAAAACGATTCCAGTCTAAAAGGTCAGCCACTGTGAAAATACCCAAAGGCTTGATTGGAGCCAAGTACACTGCTCAAGTACAAATTAATGGTCAATCTTGCAACTGCCTTCTCGATACCGGATCACAAGTGACTACAGTATCTCAGTCCTTCTTCGAAGACAATCTATCACACCTGGAAATTCATCCAATACAAGATCTGCTGGAAGTTGAAGCCGCAAATGGTCAAAGTGTCCCATATTCAGGCTATATTGGTGTCGACATTACCTTCCCTAAGTACTGTTTTGGAACTGAGACTACCGTGTCCTCCCTTGCATTAGTTGTCCCAGACACACGGTCCAGTGTCCAGTCCTCTCTTTTGATTGGCACCAACACTCTTGACCTTCTCTTTGAAAACCTCACCATGACCGATACAGATCTCAGTGCCCTGCCCTATGGTTACAGAGTGGTGCTGAGTGTGCTACAACAAAGACAGACTCAAAAGGAGAACGGCAGCCTTGGTCTTGTCAGACTATCAGGGAAAGAGCCTGAAATCATTCCAGCAGGCCAGATGCGAGTCCTGGAGGGGTCAGTTCATGTAAACACCAAAACCCCAGACAAGTGGGTTGTAATTGAGTCCCCCGCCGTATCCTCCTTGCCAGGTGGTATTTTAGTCACCAACTGCTTATTTACCCTTCCTGAGAAACCCTCACAAAAACTTCCAGTGGTCCTGCGAAATGAAAGTAAGCATGACATAGTTATCCCTGCAAAGAGTGTCATTGCTGAACTGCATGCCATGCAAGAGATACTGTCAAACAGTCAGACCCCACAGCAGTCTGAGCGTACTTCCAACTCAACAGCCAATAAGCTTGATCTTAACTTTGCTGATTCTCCAGTCCCTGCTGAGTGGAAGGAGCGGATCAAACAAAAACTCAGTGCTATGCCAGAGGTTTTTGCACTACACGACACAGATTTTGGATGCACTAACAAAGTAAAGCACCAAATCAAACTGAGTGACGAAACCCCCTTTAAACACAGACCCCGTCCCATACGACCACAAGACCTGGATGCAGTACGGAGGCATTTGCAGGAACTGAGTGAGGCAGGAATAATCCGCGAGTCCGAGTCACCATTTTCTTCACCTATAGTGGTGGTAAGGAAGAAGAATGGAGACATCAGACTCTGCATCGATTATCGGAGGTTGAATCTGAACACGATCAAAGACGCCTATGCTCTTCCTAATCTGGAAGAGGCATTCTCAGCCCTCACCGGATCGAAGTGGTTCTCGGTCCTGGATCTCAAGAGTGGGTACTACCAGATTGAGGTCGATGAGACAGACAAGCACAAAACAGCCTTCATATGTCCGATGGGTTTCTTTGAGTTCAACAGGATGCCCCAGGGTGTAACAAACGCTCCCAGCACATTCCAAAGGCTGATGGAGAAATGTATGTGTGACATCAACCTTAAGGAAGTCCTAGTCTTCCTGGATGACCTTATAGTTTTCTCTGACACCCTCGAACAACATGAAACCCGTCTTCTCCATGTGCTGAGTCGTCTTAAAGAATATGGTCTGAAGCTGTCGCTTGAAAAATGTAAATTTTTCCAGACATCTGTGAGGTACTTAGGGCACATCGTCTCCCAGCATGGTGTTGAAACAGACCCGGAGAAAGTTGAAGCCTTAAAAACATGGCCAAGTCCCAAGAACCTCAAAGAGCTCCGTTCCTTCTTAGGATTTGCGGGGTATTATAGAAGGTTTATCAAAGACTTTTCTAAAATTGTCAAACCCCTTACCAGTCTGACTGCTGGATACCCCCCATTGAGAAAGAGCAGTAACCCTAAGCCAAACGATGTCCAGTACTTTCAGCCAAAAGCTCCCTTTGGGGAGAGGTGGACAGAAAGTTGCCAACAAGCATTCGAGACAATAATAAACAAGCTGACTACTGCCCCTGTGTTAGGTTTTGCCAACCACAAGTTGCCATATGTACTACATACAGACGCCAGTACAACAGGGTTAGGGGCAGCTCTTTATCAAGAGCAGGATGGAGAGATGCGTGTAATCGCATATGCAAGCAGAGGACTATCAAGAAGTGAAAGCCATTACCCTGCTCACAAGCTCGAGTTTCTTGCCCTCAAGTGGGCTGTAACAGAAAAGTTTTGTGATTATTTGTATGGCAGTCCTTTCACAGTAATAACCGACAGCAACCCTTTAACTTACATTCTGACCACAGCTAAGTTAGACGCAACAAGCTATCGCTGGTTGTCCGCCCTGTCCTCTTTTGAGTTCCAGCTTCGGTACAGAGCAGGCAAACAAAATGTGGACGCAGATGGCTTATCTCGCCGCCCACATCATGAGCCAGTAGTCAGAATACTATCTTTTTTAAACCAAACAAGAGGTTTAAATAAAAAAGGATTAATATACTAAAAAGTTTGAACTAAAAAAGGGGAAGAAAAATTCATTTTTCTTTAAAGTGATATTGAAATTTATGTCCATTGTATGTCAAACTGTCTGTTAACATTGTTTGCATTACAAAAAATAAGAAGCCGGCAAGTTAAAACTTATTCATTGGTCTGTGGTTATTAATGCACTTACATCAATCACTGCTCCAGTAGTCGAGCCTAACTGGTCCTAGTACACTGTAATTACATAAGAAGTGTTACACTGGGTATGTACATACAGGCATCAGCATGGGCATCCTGCTACAGGGCACGGCCTGTTCAAAGGGTCCAGACGAGGCAAGATCAGAGAGAAAGCTGATGAAGAGAAGCCGCTCAAAGCAGCATGTTTTAGGTTTATTCATATTTTAACAATCAGTTCATATACACTTTTGCCGATCAAGTTATAATAAAATGTTTTCTACCTTTTTTCAAGAAATGGTCGTGAAAACTTGATTTATAATTTATAAACTTTATATCTTCCCAAAACCTTGTACATCAGTCTCTTCCAAACAAATCACAGTGAAATTAAAGCCACAGTTAACCTTTGATAATAACAATAATTTCCTGAAAAAGATGTGGAAAATATTTTATTCCAATTTAAAGGGCAACAGTGTATAACAAAAGCAAGTTTCTACAATTTTAACCCTCTTTTTTTGGGAATATAATCTCAATAGTCTTTGTTATGTTTACTAATTGGTAGTATTGGTTTTAGAGGCATTTTCCGCTTTTTCTGCTTCTCATAAAATTACATTCTCATAACATGCGTTTTCAGTACTTACCTCTTTCCTATCTCCCATGATACTTTCATTATGAGTATGGATTCCAGATCATTCGGAAAATTAATAAGTGACCCGTGTTTCCATAGGCACACAGGGTTTAACCTGATCAGGAGGGATTCTGAGATGAAAAAATTAAAGATTCATGCTCTGCTACACATGAAACAGGATAATGTGATCAGGATATGAAAATGAGGAAATGGCTTCAGATAAGCACATTATCATATTTAAGGGCTTTTGTTAGCTCCATTGTTACAACTGGCAAAGCACTGGACAACCTGGAAAGCTTGTTTTTACAGAGGAATATGGCTGATCTTCTCATCAAGCTCAGCTGAATGAAGTGTTGATTAGGTCAGTGGTTTTCAAAGTGGGGGCCATAGTGGGGGCCATAGCGCCCCCAGGGGGCGCTAGGGGGGCCTCAGAAAATTGGAGGGAAGGGGAAAAATATAATCAAATTATTTTTATTTTCCTATTTTGTTATTCTTTTTAAGTAACAATTTGTCCTGAATGTACAACAAATAAACTGCTGTAATTACCAGATTCTCAACTTTCTGAACGTACCACTTGTGACAGCTCCAACTTGAGCACAACGATGATCATCTTTGTCGACCTGGCGATTTGCGCCTGTTATCAAGCTCACTTGTAGCTAGCTAGCACAAAATGGAAAGGTTTTGACGGGAAAATACGAAAATATGAGGCCACCAAGCCCATCCCTCCCACTGGTGTAATTTGTCACTCCCAGACATGAACAGACACATGCACAGGCGCACACATACACACGAGAGAGAGAAATTTTGTTTTGTTTTGGTCTTATATGTCAACAGTTTGTTGAAAAGTTTATTATTCATTGAGAACATACAGTGCTAAAAACACGTTTTTAAAAATAATTTTCTATCCTAAACATTATTAACATAATTGAAACGAGAATAAAAGTAAGAAAAAAGCATTTTAAAAGTTGATATTTCTTTCATATTTTGAAGCATTGTCTGTTGGTTTGCAAATGGGGTCCCCGGCCAGAAGCTAATGTTGTTTGGGGGGCCTTGGTGTGGTAAAGTTTGGGAATCCATGGATTAGGTCATAAGGCTTCATCTTAGAAAATAAATTTAACTTTGTCACTAGTACAATCACAAATGGCTGAAAGATTTGTTCAGCTGAAGGTGAATTATTTTCAGAACAATCACCATTTGGGATTAGCTGGGAAAAGCCGGAAAAATTATCTTAATTTTACGATATCATTGGTAGCTCCGCCTGTCATTTCTACAGCGGTGCCTCTAATAAGGTGGGTAAAGAAATTTTAAAATGTGGTATAATAAAGTCAAAAGAAGCGCTGACTCCATTACCCATTCTCTCAGCTCCACAGTGGTATGTCTTTGGTCAGCTTTAGCACATTTTTATTCCAGAATGTATGTCCAGCCCAAAGTTAAGAAAAGTACAGCTGTGCAGTGGTGAAAGCTGGTACGGAAGTGAATATCTTTGGGATGCCAAAATTTGCTGTCACACTGAATGAAGCCTGAACAGTAAAATAAGATCATCTGTGACTGGAATTTCTGCTATCTGCTGTAAAACCTTGTGAAATAAAATTGCATTATTTTTCAGTGTATAAAATGGTATAGCACACATTAAGTGTTCATCGATCTGCTGATAAAAATGATCTGAAACTGTGTATTTTTTTAAGCACAGAGTAGAATGAGTGGACAAGTTTATACTCTAAAATTAGAAACACTGGGAGCCAGGGAATATGTGGTGGTCTTTTGGGTTATAGCTGTAGGAAGTAGGTCATATCTGTGCAAATGTATGTGGCTGTGCAGTTCTGTTCAAAGAGGAAAACAAACAAGTTGGCACAGCTGCTGTTGCTTACTTACACTTACTTATTGATGTCCATTTGCTTTTATAGATATATTTACTTCAAACATCCAAAGCATTTCAGTTTAAATGTAAAAAGTCAGGGTGTTGAATGGGGGTTGATGCTTGTTTATGTTGAAAGTGAAGGGTTCGTACAGGACACTGTAAGATTTAAAAAGGTTGCATAAGCCTAACCTGCTCCACTTCACGCTAGATTGATTTATTATATTTATGATACGTATTTATGTTTTTGTTTGTGTGACCACAGTTTGCATAAGCTCAGTGGGTATGTTCATCAGTGCTGTATGTTTGAATGCCTGTGTGTGTGTGTGTGTGTGTGTGTGTAGGTTTGCGTATATGATTTCATCAGTGTTTGGCCCTTTAAAAGGTTCCTGCGGGGCCGAGGGGGAAGAGAAGATAACGGGAGCAGACATTATTTGCTTCTGTCATGTCGGCTTAGCGTCAGGCCTCACACACTGTGGCTCACTCAGACACGGACGCCAAGTGGATGTACCTGCACACATGCTCCAACACGACGCTCACACTTACCCAAAACATACTGACACACACATGGGGTAGAGGAGGGACAGTCTAGGTCCATGTGGAGGCTGTGCTGATGCATTCTGCATAGCAAGAGTCACACTACATGAAACACTCCCTGGCTCGCCAAGTCTCACAAGTTCCTGATATGTAGTGATGGCTTGAACACACATACAGAAGCAGAACTGTTTCTGTTAAGTTGTTGACAACTTTCAAGATTTCTATTGAAATTGTGATGAATCTTTGTGTATAATGAAAAAGCTGCATACATGTTTTTTTCAGTTTTGTAAACACTTTATATACCACAAAAAAACCAGGTGGCTTCATCATCATGAATGTTGTCAGCAACTTAACAGTAGTCCCTCTCTATTCCTGTTCAGTCAGTATATCACACTTGGTTTGGATGCATCTCTGTGTTTCATCTTTTTTTCCACATGTTTATATATACATGTGTATCTGTGAGTTGGGGGGAGGAGGCATGAATCCAGGTTCCACAGTCAGTCAGGCAGCATCTCGTCAGGCAGGCCTCAGTCATGGACCCCTAGGGGAGGGCTGCCTACTGTGGGCACGAGCCGTGATGATTGTTCCCGCCGGGGGGGGTTGCACATGCGCACTAAGACATACACATGCACTAACACAGATGAACTCACACACCAATTTGCATGTACCGTCTATGTACACACATGCAGTGCATATAAAACGCCTCTCTCACACAGTCACATCTACACAGTGATCTAACGTGATAAAAGTGGATCCTCCATAGAGAGGGACATGTGCACAAGCCCAAACACACACTCTGGCTTTTGCTCACACAGGGGGACAGAGATCTGCAGATGTGACATTTCCACACATGAAAAAGCCTCTGCATCATTATGAGTACACACAGGTCTTTGCACAGACACTGAACACAAAAGTCCAAAGAAGGTAATAATACTTGTGTCACATGTACACTCAGGCACACATTTGCATAGAGGTAGCATAAATAGATGCTGCCCCTTTAATACACATTGGCTCACACATACATATGCATACACACACACTTGCGCACATGTACAAAGCTGAAAGCAGAGCGTCGGGGAATTGAGGCTTAAAATAATTTTGGCTCTTCCTGCCATGATCCTGATGTTTCCCTAAACGACACATACTCATAATGTAAAAACAGAAATTTAGGGACTTTTTTTATGATTTGATTGGAAATCGGGGTGATGTATATCTGTGATTAAATTCTATCAATTCGAATTCAAACAGAAAACAAAGAGAAGTAAAAATATGGAAAGACCTTTAAAAATGAAAATGAAGAGGCTCGCCTGACTTTTGGAGCAGACAAGAATTTCCCGAGGGCATAACTGAGGTTTGTAACAGGACAAACAACACTAGAGCAGGAAGGTCATTTCAGTGCATTCAAAAATGTGTTTTGGTGCAGCTGTGTGTTTTACACTTTGACTCCTTTGTTCAGAAAGTAGCCTGCCTAGAGCGGCACCCAAAGTCACTGATGAATGACTAAGTTTTGCACAAATTAAATATACATAAAGCTTGAATTGAGTTTTAAATGATCTGATTCTGTCAAAGTGCTTTATCCCAAAACTCCTGGCATGATTTCATCTATCCCTATCGGGCAGAAACATCCCTCAGTGGGACTGTAGTCTAGTTAAAAGTAATGGAGTCTTGGCTCAGCACAATGGAAAATCTGTGGTTTTGATCATGGGGATCAGGCAGTAAGAGTGAGCCTTGCTGCACTGTGTCTGAGCTGGGAACATGCTGTTCAGGAAGGAGTAAAGAAAACAAGGGCTTTTTTCTGCTCAGAAGAAGAAAAAGAAAAATGAAGGGGTTTGGAGGAGCTTCAAAGTGGAGAGCAAAGGACTGGATGTGTAAAATGTGGTGATGAATCAAGTGAAACTGCTTGGAGTCAAAGAAAGAGAGGGAGGAGCGTGAAGAATAGAGAGATTGTTGAGAAAGGTAAGAAAAGGGTGGTAGAAAAACAAAGATCTCAGAGTGGTGAAGACTGATTTTAAGGATGTATTATCAGCTTCAAGCTAATCAGGTTTTTTTTGTTTTGTTGTTTTTTTTCTCACTCACAGTGCGATGAATTTCATTTGTCTTTGCTCCTCATATAGTGGGACTCCTAAATGTGGTTTCTTTCCTTTCCATGCTTACACCATCATGAATCATCATCACATTTTTTGCTAAGTTGTTCTCTGTTTCCTGGCATCGCATTCTAGTAAAATCAGCCAAGTGTTGCAAGCGTGATTGTCTGCTTTGTAACAGTCTTCTGCACACATGCACTTGTCCTCTGGCACATTCACACACTCACTGCACTACTGCACAAATACATCATCAGTTAAAGTGTGTGTGTGTGTGTGTGGGGGGGGGGGGGGGGGGGTGTCTGCCATTTTCAGGTGCCATTTGTCTTAGCTGTCATCTTTGTGCTTTTTTTTTACATGCACAGACCTTGTTTAAAGGCTGCCACCACTGAACTTGAAAAAACCAAACTGTCCCTGTGAAATTCATCTGCTTAGTGTGCATCATGATCATAGACTGTAAAAAAAAAATGGACGTCATCTCGCTCGGCTCAAACTGAGGTCACCACAGAAACTGCCCCCTCTGGTGGCTGGCTGCAGTACAAGACAAAAACTCTGCCTCTCTATTCATTCAAGATGGGATGTGGTCAAACTTTAAAAAATCATAGATAATTTTGGGCTGCACTGTGTTCAGGTCCCCTTTTTTCTGTAATGTTTCTTTTTTATTAGTTATTAAAGGTTAAAAACAGGGTTTTATGTCTTGTTTAACGATGATTGACAGCTGCCGTTCATGTGTAGTTTTTTCAGGAATAATAAAATACATCGGGATGGACAATTAAGAAGAAATTAGATGGTCAAAATAAAAAGAAATATTTATCTTTGTCACCCGTTTTCACTCAGAGTTCCTCGTAAGTCTCTACTGCGCAGACTCTGGCTGCACAATGGCAGCCAATGGCGGCTCCCGTGATGGAGGATTTTTGGCTTCAGAACCATACAATGGTAAAAGGCGGAGCCACGCTGTCCATTCTATATACAGTCTATGATCCTGATACAGACTGTGAACATGAGAGTGAGCAGGTTTTTGGAGTTTACATTTTGGATGGATCCAGTCAAGCCATTCGATGTGCTAATTCTTTAATACTAGCTAAGAAAGCCATCTGTCCTGCTGCAACTTGAGAACCCTCCTTTGGGGCTGAATTCAGTTTTCTGTCATAGCATGGATCTAATTTCTGAGTGTTTCCAAAATCATTATTAAGATTGGATAGAGTATATTTGAAAAGAAATTCTAGGCTTTCCTCCACATGGTGTATTAATGTAAATTCATGAGGAGAAGAGGAGTAATATGTGATTTGGTAGGCAGGCTGCAATGGGACACAATAAGGGTGCAGGCAAGGGATGACATAGTCTGACGATAAAATTAACTGCATTTAACACTGAGGGATTTGAAATTGAAAGCTACTTCCCTGGTTACATTTTGGTCAAAAGGTTAACAGTCATACTGGGAATGTTTCTTTGTCCCTCTCTCACTCGCTCGTCTCCTTCCACGTCCAGCCTCCAACCTAAACACAGTCCACTTTAAAGTCCCAGCAGGAGCTAATAATAGACTGGAGTCACTCTGTCTTGGTAGAGTCAAGGATATGTAAATGTGCCTTTCTCCTCTCGGCAACTTCCTGGTTGCTGGCAAGGGCGAGAGCCAATGTGAGGAGGCGGACTGAGGCATGGTTGGCATGGCAACGTGACCTCAATGTATGCACGGTTTTAACTTTGGTGTGAGATGCAAATGTTATTCCCGATAGGGCAAAGCTCCCACTCGTTCCTCTTAACCACATTTTCTTCTGTAGTGTTTCCAAGATGTTGACCAATAATCACAGTGCACACGGTCATGTCACAATTCTTCATGATCTTGCAGATTGTTTTATTTATGAGATGTCACTTGTCCATATGTTAAAACCTTTAAGTTTCTGCATTCTTGACAACAGTATAGTTTACAGTTCATTTAGCTGTCTCCTGGTATTTTTCATTGCACACATTAGTACCTAATTTAAATTTTATCAAAATGTATATACTGATATTATCATAAAAATAAAGTTAATAAACGAGCCGAGTAAGTAAGAAAATCAAAGTTATCACTGATATAAAGCTGTTTTCACAGAGATTTTCAACACCCGTTTATTTAAAGGTGATTTTTGAAGAACAAAACAACAAACGTAGCTCTAAACAGGTTTAATAAGAAATAGAGTTATCTGTAAAAGCAGACACATCTCAGTGTAAGTATTTGTCCGGTGAGCTTAATGGGAAAGTTGCCCTTGTTTTTCATGCTCATAATAACAGATGCCAAAAATTCAGGATCAGGGGATTATGCTAAACCATGCACTAACTTAGAAACAGAGTTTGTTGAATGTGAGCATGTGTCGTTCTGAAAAGACATGATAAATTGTCTTGGAACAAAGATGCTCATTATTTTCTGCTTCTTTGTTTGCTGAAGAAGCTTGTCTTTGCTCAGCGTCTCAGAATTTGTAAAGATAAATAAATAAATGGAAGGACTTTTATTGGGGTTTTTACAATAGTATTTGTTTTGACAATGTCTTTTCAAAACTGCTTGGCTTGTTTTGAAGACCTGTCAAAACTTCCTGTGAATTGTTTTATTGTCACAAACAATCTGAAAATTTTTAACAGTGCAATAATTGAACCTTTTCTCTGTCTGCAGGGGCTAAAAAGCTGGCTAACAAGGCAGCGCTGTGGTACGTCCCCTTCTCTCTACAGAATGTCGAGAAGATCGTGGATGTTCCACCCATCAAGGCAAGTGAAAACCTGGTTACTATGACATTCATGAGCTGAAGTTTGACATTTCATTCGTTATCCTGTTTCTTCTTTCTTGTCATCTTTCCTCCATACTTGACAAGAGCAGAATTACATTGCAAAGGCTATCGTGTCAAGTTCTTAACAACCCATCACCCATGATGAGACAAGCATGAGAAGTTGTGCACACCTTTCTGTGTGTTAATATAAACATTATGTCTGTAGTATGCCGCTGCAGAGCAAGAGGAGGAGGGTAAGAAGCGTTACGAGGCTCAGAAGTTAGAGAGACTGGAGACCAAGGCGAGGACTGAGGAGGTGGTGCCACCTTTGCCCGACCCAGGTAAAACCCGAGATCAAAAGCTTCAGATCACAGCTTCATATGAAGTTAACATACAGTACATCAGATAGCTGAGGTGTTGCTTCCATGTCCCTGTAGTGATTGGTGCTTTGATTGGTCATCTGGAGTTTGTTTTCATGTCTGAAATTTAAAACACAGCCACACCTCTAATTCATATCAAAAGATAGACTCGAGTCTGAATCAGTTTCCATTTTTTAGTTCTGATCTACAGCATTTTGACAACACATGTGCAACATTTAGAAAACATGCTGCAAAGACCACAACACAAGACTTGAGTAAAATGTGCCACAAATAGGCCGCAACACAACAGAAGTGTTTCCAGAGGACACTTGAAAGTGATGCAAACATGCTTGTTGTTGGCACAGGTTTTGAGTCACCCAGTTAAGGTTCTCTTTCCATCAGTGGTGTTAAAAAATTAGATCAAAAGTAATTGTTTCTGATTTATTTTAACATTGTGATCGCATGATTCAGATATAAGCATTCTGGCTAATACCAGGCGTGAGCATCACTTTTAGGAGTCCTCTGGAAACTCTTCAATCAATCAACCAGTTTTTATTCATGTAGTGTCAAATCACAACAAGTGTCATCTCAGGACACTTTTCAAAAAGATTAACAGGTAATGTTAGTACAGTTTTATTTTATGAATAGAGACCCAACATCAAGACAATAAAAGAAGTCTTATCTCATCTTAACCCACCATGAGTACAGACCTTTACAACATTTAGCAAGTTACACTGGAGAGGAAAAACTTCCCTTTAACAGGCAGAAACCAGACTCATGTTAGACAGACGTCCACCTCTCCTGTGTTGGGGTTTGTCATTTTAAGGCATGTGGGGCGTTCTTGTACTGTAAATGTATTTAACCATCATTGTATTAAACTTGTTAACTATCACTCTAATTTTGTCATGCGTACTCAATCCAGAGGATCATCCAAAAGGTATGTTACTTAGCAAGCTATTGTTGAACATTTACAGAACCATTGTAATTGACGTTGAGTCCCTTGAATAAAAACACTGAGGGGTGTTGGATGCATTTTTTCTTACATGTTTTTTTCACGTGTGTTCGCATTTGTCCATTCTTGATGCAGAACGACACACAATTGGCTTCAGTCAGTCCAGTCTGATCCATTTGGTGGGCCCCTCTGACTGCACGCTACATGATTATGTTCAAGGCGGTGAGTTTACCCTTTTTTGTTTCATTTACAGAGCTTGGGTTGCAGAATGAAATCAGCTATCTCTTATAATGCACATTTCATATTATAGCAGAGGCATTTGTATTTCTGACTTATTGCCTCATGATGCAGAGTCTGTTAATGAGTACATCAATGAATGATTGTATGGTGAAGTCTATGGTACAATTGTCACATTTCCAAAACCAATGAGGTGCTAAGTGTTCACTTCCTACCCAGCCTGAAAAGGCAAAATAACAACAACAACAACAAATAAATAAATAGATAAATGAAAACAAACAAGCAAAAAACAACAACAAAAAACACTTGCTTGGTAAAGAAAAACACACATCAGGCTGATATTCTCAGCTTTGTGTTCTTCTTAGATGTCTGAGAAGACAACATAAAGCTGTAAGGCCAGTGAGAAGCAGTGTTGATCTTTGCCTGCTGTGTGTGTGAATGGGCATAGTTTGGTTATAGAATAAGACAGTTCACCAGTTTTAATTCAAAGCTCGAAGCTTATTGTGGCTTTTTTTCTCATGGTTGGTTAAAAAGAGACTTACTTTAATGCAATCAGAATGTTCAACAAAGAGCCATTGATGGGCCACTGCGTACATTTATTTCATGAGTTCTATATAATTTCATTTGCAACAAAGTCTAATAGCAGCAAAGGTAGTTGGATACTACATAATGAGAAAACCTTATCATGAAAATGCAAATGTTACTGATAAATGCAAAGAAAAGTGAGATAGTTTAGTAAAAAAATACCTCATACACCTCCTCCTTTAAAGTGTTGAGAAAAAATGTAAATTTATTGGAACCTAATTGAATTACTGTCTAAACCTTGACCAAACTGTGACTGATCCAGTACTACAAGCTGCTGACATACCATCTCAGAACCCAAGCCACCCTCTGCTTCTTAGTACCCATCAGATATCTGTGTCATTCTCCCACAGGTGAAACAAAGAGCTTATGAACAACATCAGACTGTTTAGTATTCAAGGCAGGGGACGCTCTGACCATATTCAGCATGACTACAGTATGGAAATACTGCAGGATGAGGATGAAAGAGTTACCTACTGCAGAGAACATATAGAAAGGAGTAGAAAGACTGAGACCTTAAAAAAAATGATTATTAAGGTGGGAAAAAAAGACTGGGCTTTATGTATATAAAATATTTCAATGGTGACTGAGCATTTCATCATTTTACATCGTAACATGTAAGACCTTCATAAGGTTCCTTGTGCTTTCAGTTTGGCATAAACCCCAGACTACGTGTTGGTACAACATGTCCCATGGCAACACAGACAGGCAGAAAGGAAGACACAGCATAATTTAATCCAAAGTGAAGCGTCCTTGTGAGAGAATTTTATAGCTTTCAGTCACTATGTTCCCCCTGTAATTAAATGGACAAGTGATGTCAGAAAAGAAAAAAAAAGTTCAGTTTAATATCTTAAAATTTCTCAAAGAGAGTGTGATAACTTGTGGTTGTGGTGACCTGCATGGACTCTGTTCTGAAAGAAGTGCTTGTAGTTGTCACTTTGTCATTGGCGGCACTTTGCACCATTTGGGACATTTCGGTGAAGGATTATAGACTAAAAGACTGTAAGATTAAATCTGACTTAGCCTCTGCACCATCACCCACTGGTAATACAGAGAGCCATTTTTAAAGCTTCCTTGCATTATGGCTGTAACCCTGGAGAGGAGCAAAGAGGGTCGGCAAATCTAAGTTATACAGTCTGCATCCACAATTTACATACTTTAACTTGGTATGACAGTTTGTCCTAGCAATATTTGTTGTTGCCAAAACTCCCAGGGTTTTCATAATTCAGATAAAACACTAAGGTAGCTTGTGGAATAGAGGAAACTAGTTCTTTCCTGCACTTCCTCAAATTAGACAGCATTAAAGAGGCTGTGAGGAGGATCTGTTTGAAGTGGGTTGCAGCGACACCTTTTGGCTGGAATTGCGCGCACACTGTCATAATGACATGACTCTTAACAAGGTTTGGTCAAAGTATTTATCAACAGTTACACAGCGCTGTTGTTTGAAACATGACAACAAACAAACTTTGTCACTTTGTACTGTAGTTTAATAGACGGCTATATTTAGTGCTACTCGCAGCCTGGTGGCCTGAGACGTATCCACAGGCTAAAACGTTCGCAAATCCTTATGTCCTTTTTTTTTTTTTTTTTTTTTTTTTTTTTTTTTCTAATATTTCCCTGGGTGAAAAAAAAAAAAAAAAAAAAAGGAAATCCTTATGTCCTGCTCATCTGCCAAGCAGAGCTATTGTAACCTCACTCTTTATTTTATTCATTGACTCCCAAGTTTGAACAGATCACTGCAGTATAACTGCTACATGTGGGTTGGTACTGAAGTTTAGCCTGTGTTTTAGCCTTTAGCTTGTGGTTCAGCTCATGTTTTAACCTTTAGCCCGTGCTACCACTCTCCTGTTTACCTTTCTTCTGTTCTGATGTGCTTTTTCTGACTACTACTAAAAAAAGAAATCACAGAAATAGTTTCCATGGTGTTGTCATAGAGACTTTGGCGTGCCGTATATCAATTCGGTCCTGTCCGACCTGATCGTGAAGCTAAGAAATAGCATTAAGAAATAACCTATATTGGTGCTGATAATCTCATTTTAAATTGTGGATTAGGATCAGGCATATATCTAGAAGTGAGGCTTTTTCAAAATCACGTAGATAGTCCTCATTGTAGGGACTATGGACTAGGGACTAAATGAAAATACCTTGGTTAGTAATAAGAACTTCTTACCTTTTGGCAACTGTATTTGTAGGGAAAAGCCAACAATAATCCTGACTTTCATGCAGATGTAATAAAGAATGCATCAATCAATCTTTGTTTTATTGAGCCAAATTGCAACAAACTTTGTCTCAAGATGCTTTACAAAAACAGAGGGTTAGAGAGAGATGCAGAAAGAGAAATGGACGGAAACAAATTATAACAACATGAACACAATTCAGACAATGAAGGTTTAAGGATGTGTACTATTGACAGGAATTTCCAATGAATGCTTATAGACTGATATTAAAATTTAAGTCTCACATCATCATTAATATTTATTCAGTTTTAGAATAAAAGTGTCAATTAAAAATTAACATTTTCATTTTTGACAAATGGAAATGAATAATTTTAAGATGCAAAAATAAAATCACAGCTGAGGATTCAGAGCTCAGAGAAAACAGTACACACCTGTCATTTTGAGGCTACTCTTGTAATTATTCAATATCACATCAGCATTGGCTTCATTTTTCAGTCCAGGTTGCTGTTTGTTTGTGAAACAGTGTGTGACAAGGATGAAGAAGGAATCTGAAAACTAGAACAGCCAATGGAGAACACACAGTCTTTGAAGCAGGACATTTAAAGTGCTGATGACATTTTCCATTGTGTGCTTTGGGGACAAGATGGCTCCCTCAGACACTTAAATTGTCATTGTGTCCCGTCTTTTGAACTTGTTGGATTCATGACCAGGGCAGTTCAGTCATCTTTACACAACCATTTTTATCATATAGAACCAGCCATTTTTATTATTACTACGAAGTGCTTAGAAAAATGGCACTGAGAGACTCATGGCTGGCCAAAATATGTTCTTCTGGCCACGCTCATAAAAGCATTTCAGTGGAAGTATATACATCAGAATTCACAGATTGGAAGCTTCTGTTGTATTTGTAGTGTTTCCCCTTGCTGCAAACATTCCTGACAGTTAGTTTGAAATTAGTTCGATGAGTTTCATTGTTAGTTCAGCCATCCATGTTGACTCAGAAGGAGAGACAAACAGAAGGAGAGTGGACAGGACAGCAGGGTGAAAGGGAAGAGGAGGAGGAGAGCGCTGGGAGGGATGGATAAGTATGGCCTGTGTGTCATGGCTGCCTTTGTAATTCAGGGAGCTGGCTGAGAAATCTGTCCAATTAAAAATCAAATGTGGAGCACACATCCAGGTCATTTAGAACACACACACACACACACACACACACACACACACACACACACACACACACACACACACACACACACACACACACACACACCCTCTTGCTCCATACATGCCATTGCTCATTAAACAATGTTCCCTGTTGTTTGCTGCTGCTGCTTTCACCACACTTATTATGTTTACATAACGGAGTCAGGTTGGGCAGCCAGAGTACTTGCTCTTTCCTCCCACCGTGTCTGACTCTCTCCTGATCCTCCTCTTCTCTTTCCTCTTGGTGGAGGAAAGTAAACTTCCCCTATTTAGAGGCCTAAACAAAGATTAAATGTTAGTAGCTGATGTCAATAACCATGAAGCAATACGTGTTTATTTTGTTATCACAGTGAAAAGTGGATTGAGACTACTTTTATTTCTGCATCCTGTTCAGTTGCTTTGTTGTGAAACAGAACAGGAAGTTCTTGGTTTTAGGTTGAAATGGTTAGAGTTTTACCAGAGAGAATAGTGTTTTTTGACCTCTCGATTACTTTTTCCTTTCTTTTCTTGTTTTTCGTCTCTTTTTCCACCTTAAGATTATTTGGGGAACCGGTTTTTCAGAACATTTGCATTCAACAAATAAATCAAAATTGACTGAGCTCTCCTGTGGATTTTTTTTTTAGTTTTTGCTGTGGAGGTGGAATCTAAAGGAACTGAGAGTCAGTTAGTTAGTTTCACAACTAAAATGCACTCCACATGTCAGCTGCAGCCTTTACTCTTACAGCATATGTCCAGTTATGTGTTGTGGAAAAGTGGCCTACTTTAAGCTCAGGCCTGAGGAGACATACAGCACATGCGGGAACACATGAGCGAGAGCATGCATGCATGCATCTTCCTATTGTAAATGGAAACAGGGATATCTTTTTACTTTTTGTACATTATTTGGTCATTTCGCTTTAAATTACAGCCTCTTTAGGCTCCATGAAATGTTGGACTGATGAACCTGGACCAATGTGAAGAGCAGAGCCAGAGGTGCCTGCACTAAATAAACTGCATATTATGCTCAGAACATTTCTGATGAACTCCACTAATGTCTATAATGTGAGATGTGGAGTGAATTCCGGTGAGCGCCGGGTTACGAAATGAAAGTCAGTGTGCTTGAAGAAAACTCTAGAAACAGTGTGAAGGAACAGAGAGACAGAAACTTCTTGGATGCCCATTAGCTCAGTGTTCCTTTTTTCTCCTCATCTTTGTCATTCTTCTTCCCATCCACCCACCTCCCATCATTATCTCTCCCTCTCCTTTCCTCTCTTCCTTCTGCCTTCCTTCCTTCTTTCATGTTCTGAAGAAGCGTACCACCTGTTTCCATGGAAACAGCATTTGATTACCACAGGTGGACAACACTGGTCTGATTAAAGATCAGCAGCGCAGTAAAGAATAAAAACAACTTACATGTGATGTTTTTACTTGCGTTGTGTTTCTCTCAGGAGAGGGGAAAAAAAAACAAATTTGATTTGTCATCATCTAACAAATTGAACATTGGCCAGTGGTTGACCTCGCTGTGACTTCACACACTTTGTTTTGATTTCTGAGCACAGCCTCAGCTCTGTATCCACTACAAGTGTGTTTGCATGATTGTGTGTGAGCCAAGGGGAAAAACACTTGTGCTTGGTATGCATGCATAGATTTAATGCCGTGTGTGTGTGTGTGTGTGTGTGTGTGTGTGTGTGTGTAGGGCAAAAGCTTTGCCAGGGACTGCCTGAGCACAGTAACACATCCATCACTGTGTCTCTAGATTATCTGCCCTGTGCTCTGATCTATTCTCAGTGGGTATATAAACATGTCACTGTCTGAGACAGAGGGATTCAGTGTGACAGAGATATGTCAGGAGTGTGTGTGAGTGTGTGTTAAAGTTTCTGTGTATTTACGTTTGTGTGTTCGGTGCTTGCATGATTGGATTACTTTTGATTAACCACCAGACACTTCTCCTGTAATCTAACATTGATCCAGTTAAAAATACTGATTAAAGAGGCTGTGAGGCCCATCAGTTTGAAGTGGACTGCAACAACACCTTTAGCCGGTATCGTGTGCACAATGTCGTGATGACATGACTCTTAACAGTGCATGTATTCTTTAAGTGTGGTTAAACACTGGAAAGACAATGAGCTCAGCATTGGACAAGTTTAGCTGAAGGTGGCGTTCCTTCATCCAAGTGGAGATATCAGCCAGACACGCTGATATCCAAGCTGAGAGAGTCGTGGCTGCCTGAGGGATCGGAGGTCACAGGGATTCAGTGCTGGTTGTTGGCCTTGCTGCTTACGTGAAGAGATTTGTCCAGATGATATTATGGGCTGTAGATGATGAAATCCATGAATTACCTGGAATTGTACGTTGAGAAACATTGTTCTTAAACTGTTGAACTGTTTGCTCACGCAATTGTTCACAAAGTGGTGAACCTCGCCATATCCTTGTTTGTGAACGACTGAGCCTCTTAGTCATTACCCAGTCATGACACTCACCTATTTCCAATGAACCTGTTCACCTGTGGCATGTTCCAAACAGGTGTTTTTTGAGCAGTCCTCAACTTTCCCAGTTTTTTTGGAACATGTTGCAGGCATTAAATTCAAAATGAGTGAATATTTAAAAAAAAACAACCAACGTTTATCAGTTTGAACAATGAATATCTTGCATTTGGGGTGTATTCAACTTAATATAGCCTAAAAAGGATTTGCAAATCATTGTATTCTGTTTTTAGTAACGTTTTACACAACGTCCCAACCTCATTGGAATTGGGGGTTGTTTACAGGCCAAGGGCGAAGGGGCAAAAATAAATCCACCAAGCATCTTGCTGTGAGGATCATATCCTATATTTATCCACTCTGAGCTTATCTCATCTGAATTTGGTCAGCTTGATGGCCTGGAGACACCTTTAGAGAGAAAAGATCTGGTTTTGTAATGTATCCAAGACAAATCCCCATGTCCTCAGCACTACTAGGTTCCCGGTTTTACCCAACAAACAACCTGAGATTATCCATTTACATAGAAGAATAGATGTGCTGAAATAGACATCATCCATTTCAGAACACAACACAACATGACCATGTTTATACTTTTACAAAGGTTCTACAGCCAGAAAGGTGATCTGTAGGCACATATGACCTTTACTATCACAGCCAGAGCCACATTTTAGCTGCAGCCACTCTATCTACAGAATTTCCATTACAGGAATCACATTTCAGTGATTTTCTCAAGCCTATGGTATGCACTGAGCTCACAGTTAAACAATAACCATGACAGTACTGGTTTGCAATTTGTGGAACTTGATTTTCCACACTAAATTCATCGACCTGCTCCCAATAAAGCCCACCACAGCTGGAATGGTAACATGTACAAAGAATATGCAGCTCATGGGTCTTTCTAAGAGAAGTGGGCGTGTTACAGCGTGGCTGTAATGTTAACCGGAGGTGTTTCTATAGTAACAGCTCATTAGGAGGCAGTTTGAGCTGTTTGATACTGTCCATGATTAAAGCATTTGTTGGGGAGGGGATGAGAATAACAGAGAGAGGGAGGGAATGTTGGTGGTGGATAAGGGCAGGAAAAGGACAAGAGCAGGAAAGTAAGAAATATAGCTGTAGAGATAGAAAAGATGGTTTACACAGGATGCCTTTGTGTCACACACTTCTCCTGATGAGAACATGCATTGCACTGTGTGTTGTGTCTGAGCTGGTTCTAATTAAAATAAGCTTGAAGTAAGTAGACTACAGTTGATGGACAAGAAGAGCTGCTCGGCAGACTCCCTGCATTGTTCTTGTGTCTTTTTGCCCGTGGACAGAATTGTGCTTAAAGATTTTGGGAAATGGTCGGAAGGAATCTTGTCACAGAGGTATTTTTGCCTTTAGCCAACTGGGCTGCACTCAGGACTTGGTTACTAATTGCTATTTCTCCCTGTTCAGAGTGAGCTGTCTTCCCTCTTCATACACACCAACTCCGGCCCCCCTCTCCCCCTGCCTTTCAAGTTCCCACCCCATGGCAAAGAGAGAGTCATCGTGTGCCATGTCACCCTGCGAATGTGTAACACCAGGCCTGGGGCTGTCTTGGCCTCGCTTGTCCTCATTTGTAGTCTCACATCGAGCCTTACGCCAACCATTTACATGGACTGTACAAGGAGGAAGGGATTTTGCAGGAGTTGCATTCAGGTTCCACTGACGGTAGTTCTTAATCAAGACAGGCATCTTCAGTTCTCAAGGACGATGCTGCCTTCCACTAACTTAAAGCACCATCCACCACTTTTTAAAGTCCTTGTGAGGACTTTTTAAGTAATCTTGAAAATATCTCACTTCTATATCATAATCCACAATTTAAAATGAGATTATCAGCACCGGTATCGATTATTTCTGAATGCCGTTTCTTAGCTTCCGGATTGGATTGGACAGGACGATTGATTTACAGTACACTGTAGTCTCTATGACAACACCATGCTGACTGACAAAGTTTCGTAGTGAGAAGAGGGATCTGTTTGTCTCTGCTGAAAATGATTTATGGGATTGAATTTTTAGTAATGGTGGGGCTGAACTGGGATTAAGAAAAGGACAGAAGAGCATCTGTAAGCTAAATAGGAGAGTGATAGAGCACAAGCTAAAGGCTAAAACGTTTGTGATAATGTTCAGTCCAACCCACATGCAGCAGTTATTCTGCAGTGATCTGATCAAACTTGAGAGTCCATCAGTAAAATGAAGAGTGAGGTTATGTTAGCTCTGCTAGCAGGACATAATGAGGATTTGCTAACATTACACGTTAGCCTACTGATATGTCTGAGAGCACCGGGCACTAAATATAGCCGGTTCCATTTCAAACAATAGCTTTAGGTAACTGTTGATAAATACCATACCTCGTTGCATTGTGTTTAGTAAAAAGTTGTCTTGAACAAAGAAAAGTAGGGTTAAAAAGACGATCACTGATCTACATTCATTTTTCAAAACACACATCTTGTTAAGAGTCATGTCATCACGACATGAACAACAGGATGAGTGCCTCTTTTGGAAGTTTGGGAGAACTAAAAGAATTATGTTCTGAGGATGCAAGCATTATATTAATAGTTGAGGTGTGTACAATGATGACATTAGGCAAGGTCAACAGTGAAATTGTCAAGAAAGAGCTCACGCTGGTGCATATCATTTTTACAGCAGAAGCACTGAAAACAGCAACAACAACAACAAAATAATTTATCTGAACAACAGGATCCACACAGCCCAGCCTTGGTTTTAACAACCTACATATATTTTTAGGGAATGAGAAACCTCTGAGGTGGCGTGGTAAATTGAAGAACACAAGCAAACTGGGGTAATTATTCCCACATCAACTTTTTTATCTGGTGAGATGCTCACACTGTGGCGCCTGCTCTGGCTGCTCCACTCAGTCTCCAAATCCTTTATAAAATGACAAATATTTTCCAATTATTTTTTTTATTTCAAAGTTAAATATATCATAAAATTTCTTAAGTTTGTCCTAAATTTTATTTAGCTTTATTCAGAAAATGCAGAGAGAGCCATACTCTCTGTCTCTTATTGTTCCTTTGTTCACCCTGAATGACCTCCTAAAGACCATTTCATTCTCATAAGAGCCTTCATAACATTACTGAGAAATAGAATCACATTTAACCTAATTTAAACCATCTAATATTTGCAAATGGACGCGCAAATGAAATCAGATCAGATGATATCTCCTAAAAATGCAGGTTCAATTTGTTTTAAGGGAAATTATCCTTGTATCCTTTCAGCTGATGGAGACTGCTGCTATAAGAGAGATGCTATTTCGTAGCTTTACCTTGACTTAAAAATAGAAACTATTTCCTCCAAAAAGGAAAAAAAAAACTGTTAACTGACACCAGATCTAAGATGAGCAATTTTACTGGAAGTGTAAATATTTTAATGACTTTATTTTCACTTCATTAATGTATGGACACTAATGTTGTCACACAAGCTCTCTTGAGCCACAGCAGACCCTCACTGTTAATACACTTAAAATGCTGTTAAACCTTTGAAAGGAGGGAAGGAAAAAAGAAACCCATACTTCCATCAGTCAACCAATCTTACTGCCGCTCTCCCCAATTTCTATTTCACCTCTTGTCTTCTGATTTTAATCAATGCAATGGCAGTCAGTCTACTCACTGGCAATCCTGGCTGATCCCAGCTTTAAAGGAATATTCTGCTAAAAAAAAAAAAAAGAAGAAGAAGACAAAAAGAAATTAACCTTACAGATCAAACTGAGCATTATGAATGACGTGCCAAAGGTTTGTAGGTCTGCAGCCAACTTCCCGAGGTTTGGGTAACTCTGTAAAGGTTGTGTTATCAGAAAATAAAATAGTCCCATAAGAAAACGATTTATTAAAAATGAATCAGGCTTCAAAACCCCATAAAAACAAAAGAGTAGGTGCAAAAACTAAGATGAAGGAAAAATGAAATCTTGGATAGAGCAGAAGTCAAAGCATTCTCAACAACAACGAATGCTAGTGTTTGAAATTGCATGACTTACAGCCCACTATAGTCTGAAGGTGATGATAATGACTCTCATTTGTTAGTAAACAAATAAGCCAACCCAAACAAGAATCTAAAATATGATGCAACTGCTTACGAGAAAAACTAATAAATCTGTAAAGCAACTGACATCATTTTCTTTACTCATACCTGAAAAGTAGGAAACCTCACAGGTATGAATCATAAAGTCTGAAGTTGAAGGAGATATGACGCCATGGAGTTCTCAGATCAGGCATGATGTGTATGGTGCTCAGAGTTTTTTAGGGTGAATGTAGCCTATGGCTGCTTCATGGGGTAATTGGGGTTGTGAGGTTTTAATTGAGGTTGCATATCTAACTTGTGTTTTATCATGGCATCAAGTTCTGGAGGGCATCTTGTAGATGAAGACTCCAATCTAAGATTTATTGAAAACCATCCCGAGTAGTCATTTTTTTCTCAATTGACAGTTTGGGAAGTTTTACACACAGCTTAACTGATGAGGGCAACTTTTCATTTCTTCTGTAGTCTGATGTGTAATGTAGAGATACGAGTTAGTTATCAAACTGATACAATACAACACTTGATGTCTGCAGTTGTGTGGGTGATGAATTCCTTTATTTTCTGTCCTTTTGGGTAGATTTCTTCTCCACTATCTCAAGACTCAAATTCAATGTAACTCACACCATTCTGTATTTGTAAATGGAAAATCAAAGGAAATCAGATCAGATGAAATGTTGAAAAATAAAAAAAAAACGACCGGGTTCCTTTGTTAAAGGAATAATAAAGACTTTTAAAATGTAGATACCAAACTTATACAAAGAGACTCAATTTCTGTGTATGTTATTTTCCTTCCTTTGTTATGTCTTTTTTTTGAGTCTATTTTCTTTCCCTTTTCTCCTGAGTGAAATGTGTTCTACTGCTGCATATCTTTTGTACAGTATGCCAAAGATGTTGCTAAAATGGAGGTGGGAGTGATCACCAAAAGATGAAACAATCAGATAACTTAACAGTCTAATCCCAACTTTCCTTTTCACTGACAGCTAATGTTTTGAAAGTCAGTAAACTTCATGGATGGCTTTGAAACCATTTGACGTCAAGTCTCAGGCAGGGTCCACAGGGACACACACATGTAGCTCGTCATTCAGTTCAATCAAAATGTTTGATTTAGTTTAGAGTAATTCAACTTTTTCGTTCAATTTCATCATCTTGTCAGGTCATGATCCCTCTCCATTAAGTGCTACATGCTCAGACATGACCACTCCAGGCTTTCAATAGCAGCCTATTACCCAGGGGAAATTTTCTGTCTTAGGTGAGATCCCATCAATTTTCACAACAGAGTGGAGGTTGGGGGAGTGGTGGGGGTGGCTGGGTGGGTTTTGGAAAATGTTCTTCAACAGGCTTTAACAAAGAAGAGATGCAAACACTCCTGCAAACACTTAAATCCTGACATGAAGCTGTCACCACCCCCAGTGATATTCAGAAAGTGCTTTTAATGGACGTCTTCCTCAGTTAATTTTATTCTTTTTTTAAATAACGATGGGAAAGAACAAAGGATCTGTTATTTCATCAATGCCTGTCCTGAGTTTTATCAAATACTCAGTCACCACATCCAGAGCTTCATTTAACTAATCCTGCTTTAAAGAATGTTTTATCATTAAATACCCTGTTGGAAATTAAAGCACATTCTGGTTTACCTCTGAGAAAGCTACGAACTTGAGAGGACATGTTTACTTTCCAAACTAAACCTTTGGTGTCATCAGCAGAATGAAATGGAAGTAAATCTCGGGCCATTTGGGACAGGAGGATGTCAAAGTAATGACATGTTTAATTCTTAATCAAGTAAGTGGGAGCACTCTTACAGTGAATGCTGCATTTGGGAGCAAGCAGCGCATTCTGTTTGTACTCCCACACATTTGGCTGTCATAAATAGAGCCACACAGTGCAGATGGTGGGGGCTTTTGGGAGACACATCAACTGTCAGCAAGCAGACTTATTGATTTTCTGCAGCATGAGAGCTACTAAAAGGAAGTCAGAGGAAATGTTTGGAGCAATCGAGGTATCCAGTGAAGGTCTAAATGTCTTAAAATGAGCATGAGTTCAAAAACACACTCATTACTCACGCTCACACACACTATACAAGATTAAAAAACAGATGCCACCATGTTCTTTACTTGTCTCTGCTCCGTTCCGCCCACTCCATACAAGATGTCCCACTTTTTGGAAGAAAAAACTGTTTCCTCCACATGTGGCACAAGCTACCAAAGCTGCATGTATAGCACAAGCAGACAAATTGTGCAGATTTGTTAGCCCTCTGTGTCTACTGTGTGAGCTCTATGGCTGCATAAATAAGGGGTGTCAAGCCTTTTCTGTGATACTCAGCTTTGATTCCTGGCTCAGTGTTCTCTGTCTTTTTGAATCAAAGCTTTGGCTCAGGGTTGTCAAAGTGCTCTGTTAACTTTTTGATGATGGATATTTGATGTGCTCTCATATCTACAAGTGATACTTTACCCAAAATGTGTTTTCATGATGAAATGCTTACCTCATGTGGGATTGAAAGGTGGCTTTAAAGTGTTTGTAGTTTAATCTGTAACAAAGGAACGATGGGTTTGAAGATTATGATAAGCTTTCACGATGGATAATTAATGAAGCAACTATAAAACGTAGAGCAGATGGTCATTTAGAAAGCTTTAAAAACGTGCCGCTACCAATATTTAAAAATATATATTTTCTTCAGATGAGGCCAGTGGTTCACCTCCAGTTCGTCCTCTTCCTGCAGCACAACTAAAGTCTGTGTTGTCTGTATTCCAAATACGAACGAGTGCTTTTAAATACACAGGTGATTGAGTGAAAGACCAAGAGACGTTTAAATCCAAACATATAAATGACCAGTAAAATCATGGTGTAACATCTCATCTGAATGTTGTGTGAGCTGCCCCCTAAACTCAGGCACAGGCTGCAGTTAGGTTACTAAAATACTTGATAAGGTTAAAGAAGGGTAAACCTTGAGGCATAGCAAGAGTGCTTCCTTTAACAACAATATAGGATTGATCGCGTCTTTGAACAGAATATAATTTAAAGCGTTTTTGATTGGTAATGAAACTGATTAAAAATATCAACCATATATCTTTTTGACCTACAAAAGCCTTTATTATATTCTAGTGTAATCATATATCGTATGTTAAATGCAACCACTGAGATATGAGATTATTTATAGCACACTGAAGAAACAGCTTTCTATTTACAATTTCCAGAGCAGATATTCTCATTGGGTCACTGTTTGAAGAAAGCAAAATTAGTTTTTTTTGTAAGAAATCCAAACTTACACATGTACTAAACAAAATCAAAGATAACAAAAGGTATCAATTTGCCCACAGGGGCCACAAAATTCAACAGAATGAAACAGAAAGTTTCTTACTGGAGCTTTAAGGACAGTGGTAGTTCATACAGTAAACATCTTAAAGGACACTCCCTGTCTTGTTCTGACAATTAAAACCTCATCTGAGTACCACATTGTATTTTATATTAATGTACGTATTTCATTAGATCTGAGTTCAAGCTCAATGGTTTCTGAAAATAGGTTTGGGATCCAATTGGGGCGCATGAAACACTGATAGGGGTGTCATGAAATACCTTAAAAAATTTAGAAAAATTTACAATTTTATCTGTTATCTTAAAAATATTAGTTTTGACAGTTTTTGGATTGGCCTATTTGTGTATTCCCACAGCAGGAGGCCTTTGGTTACTGGGGGTATGTGGGCTGAAAAGTTTGGAAGCCCTTATACACCCTGAGCTGAGCTGGAAGAAGGCCACAAGTTGATGTCATTCCTGGATTGTGTTTGCTACAATGCCCTACAACACACCTTTTTCATGACTTAATTTAAATTGGTATCTATGAAACTGATGATGCTGCTCAAAGTTAACACGTGGAACACAGCATGGGCTGGAGCAGTATATAACAAGGGCTGATAAATGTGAACAAAATGTCACAGACTCTGACAGTGATGGTAAAGTCATGTAAGAAGTTTTAGTATGTACGGTAAGCAAGTTGTTATACCAATGAGATAATATGCCTCTCAGTGCCGTCATGACTTGCCCACTGTAAATTATCCAAACATTATACTGTATACCTGTCTGTTCAGTAATATTTTGATAACAGACCACATTTTATTGATGGGGAGAGAGAAGTTGATATAAGATTATCATTAAATCAAAAGCTGTCTTGGGTTAAGTCACAGCTTTTAGAGTGTGTTGCGGCTACTTTTCTGAAGAAATTAACAAATAGACCAGAATATCACAGTTTGTGTATGCAGAATAGCTCTGGGATAAAGTAATACAACCGTAACCACTTACTTTTGTTATCTGTTTTTCACAGCACTGAGAGATGTTAAATTGTTGAGAATAACTAAAAGGATGATGGCTCTTTCAGGTTGGAACTTCTTGTATATCATAATAAACTTGAACTATTTGTGTGTGTGTGTGTGTCTGATACAGGCGTGACCATGAAGCTGATGGATGAGGTGGCTGGCATTGTAGCAGCACGTCACTGCAACACCAACATCGTCACCGCCTCTGTGGATGCCATTAACTTTCATCGGAAGATCAAGAAAGGTGAGGAGGACACAGCGAATGTGCTCATTGTTAGTATTATGATGCAGGAAACTGTGAAACCCTCCTCCACTTTGCAATAAGTCTGTCACTTCTCCTCCTTGGCAAACTAATGAACTGCACACTGTAAGAAGCTCAGCTATGATAATGTGGAAAATGTCAGCAGTCCATAAATTCAGCCTTGGACGGTGCTGTTTTAAGCTGGGCTAAAGCCAATGTTAACAGATGTCACACTTTTACTAACCAAGACAAGTTGTGTTTTGTTGGGCTGTCACTTCATCTAGACAAACACATCCTTGTTATGACTGAACATTTTTCCATTACCAATCTTCGTTCCTGCCGTGTGTCCTCACCGAGGAATCATTAAGGGCACGTGTTCCACATCGCCTGCCTATCTGTCAGGTCCAGATTTTATGTGGAAAATTTGAAGCATCTTGGCTGAAATATCATTTGAGGGTTTGACACCATTTCCACTGTTCTTTTTATAAGGGGAAACAGTTGACTGCTCACATCGTCAATACCATTTTACTGTATTTCCTTGTCATTTAAAAAAGCAGTGTTTTAATGGCTGACAAACAGTTGATCTAAAGTGCCTGCCTGGACAGCTGGGACCCAAAGTACTTGAACAAGCACACATACCCTCCTGCTCAAGACAAGTCCTCAAGCATTCATAGACGTAGCCTCTGTGGTGTCACCCAGTGGGATCTGGAGAGAGGTTTTTAAGCCTAGCAGTGGCTGGCACAGCTTTCTGACCCAGCCTAACCAAGAAAAAGGCAAAGTGGTTGAGCTGAGGCAAGCTTTTACCCTGTTTGAAAGCAGCTTCCACCTACCCACCTGCACATCAACTAAGCAGGAGCTGTACTTGTTTAAACTTATGAAACTCCTAATCCTCTGTATAATAAAGTGTGCAATGATATACCAAAAAACTATATACCCAATACTGTTTTAGCACCAGGTTGAAAGAATATTTAAATCTGCTGTAAAAATGGGCATTGATACCTCTGTTTTTGCTGAGTGACACCCGCTGAGGTCAGTGATTTTTTTCCCCCATTATTCAGCAGGTTAGAAGATAATAAGGTTACACATTTGCGCAGCCAGAATTGCTGTAACTGTTAACAAAGGGGTTCAAAGTTCACCTTAACTCCGCCTCTTTTTTGCTCACCTTGACCAAATTTAGTTGAGTTCAGCATTTTCAATACGGCACTCAGTGATGATAGGCTTCGAAACTCATTCTGAAGATGTCATCCATCTTCAGAATCAGATGGATGACATAATTGGAAAAAAAATCTCAGTATGCAACGGGCCAGTCTGCACAGCGTACTGTTTTCCACAATACATGGCGTCAGTGTTGTTTGTCTTATTTTTCTGTTAATGGCCAATTGCACTCAGCTTCCAGGGCATTTCTGCCATCTACTGGGACAGTCTGTGGTTTTTCAGCCAGCCACAAGTGGACACTCAAAGAACTGCAGTTTTTTCCATCTCTACTTTGCTTCATTTTTTTTTTTTAACTCTGGAGGATGTTGCTTGATATGTAGCACAAAAAGATCACTTTCTGTCTGACAACATACATCACAACATACAAATAAAACACAAAAAGTCTGTTTTCATTACTACTCAAAAATGTACAGTGTCAGCCATATCCTTGGTCAAGACGTCTTTCCCTGTGATAATCAGTGTTGGCATCAACCTGAAATATCCAACAACAGATGGACCCTAGTTCACATGAGAGACAAACAGCATTTTCATTTGGGGTGCATGATTATTTGTCTGTATAGTTTGTATATGAGCTTTTTGTGGTATCAAACATGTCACCAGGGACTGAAAGCTGTTTTGACGAAGTGGTGTAAAAAAGCACTTAACATTTATGGCTTACGATATTCCTCTGCACTGTGTGTGTGTTTGTTCCTGCACTGCAAACGACAGAACCCAGACATTCAGATGTTATGATTATCACAGGATATGATGTCAACAATGAAACAGCTAAATTTCTCCCTATTGGTGATTTATAAGGTGAAAAGAACTTTTTGACATTTCAGAGCTCAGCACAGCTGTGACAAGTCGGCTGTAAGTCAACTGACAGAGCCAAATGTATGTAATTTATAATGCATAAGATTTTATTAAGGGTGAAGAAAGTCTGCTAAAAGGAGGCATGAGTAAGAGTGAATGGCTGAGAGGAATGTGAGGGAGGTGGGTCCACTTTAAAGATTTAAAACACACCTTTACAGCACAGTGCACCAGAAAACAGTTAAGACTGACTAAAAAGCATGTCCAAATGTTTTCAGCTGCTTTTAGCCATTCCAGTTACTGCCTCCTGCCAGGCATCAGTGGCTTTCCAATCATACTCATGAGGGTCTGACAGCAACTTAAGAGGTTAACTCTGGACAGTAATGGTCGAGGATCCAAACACCAACCAGCCCATGACTCCACGTACATTTTTTGTTTCATCAACCAGCTAAATTTAGGTAATATGAAATCCCTTTATGATATTTCCTGTAAAAATTTAAAGGGCCAGAGAGGATTTCATCAGTGATCTTAAAATAGTCTCACTTCTATACATTAGCCTGTTCATAATCCACAATTTAAAATGAGATGATCAGTGCCAAAATCTATCATTTCTAAATACTATTTCTCAATATCCATGGTTAGGTTATACTCAACTGAGAGAACATGAATCCATAATGGCAAGTTGACCGAAAGTCCCTTTGATGAAACTGTGACAGCTGACACAGTTTAATAGTAAGAATCAAGATGTTTCTGTTTTCTGAAGAAAGCAGCTCCTTTGATTTATTAGGTAATAAAAGTGGACACTGGAGCCGAACAGCTAAAAGAAGAGCAAGAGAAGAGCTGAACACTGAGAAAGTTATAGAGCACAGGCTAAAACAAAGTTTAAGCAGTTTCTGAAAATGTGCATCACAACCCACATGCCATAATGCTGCAGTGGTCTGTTGAAAATTGAGTCTATTAATAAAATGGTGAGTGAGATGAATTTGGTCCTACTTGGTGAGGCTGTAGTTGGTAGATGTCTTAGCATTACACGTTACGAATGTGTCTCACTGGACTGTGAGTAACACTTAAAAGATGCTGCTCACCTTCTGTACACTAAACTGATACAAATTAAATTTGCTTTGTAACACATTTTGAACAGTAGCTCCATGTAACTATAAATAAATGCGCTAGCTTGTTACTTTGCATCCCGTAAAAAGTTGAACAAAGAAAAGTAGTGTTAAAAAGAAGATCAGATCTCCATTAATTTGCTTCCAAAACAAACCCGCCTTCTCAAGAGTCACATCCTCAAAACAGTGGAGTGACACGGTTCATGAGAAACATAGTTTTTATCCCAACACACTACCGAATCTGGACAAAGTTGGCACTGCTATCAATGGCAAATGGGTAGTCCTCACAGTGTCGCTGAAGTTGAAAATTACAAAATATCTAAACCATGTGCCTTAAAAGTCAGGCATTAAAAGTGATGACTCCAAAGTATTTGAAAACACAGACAACATGTTTCCAAATTCAGTGTGTTTCACCAGTGTTTAACTCTTAACAAGTCAGTGATGAAGCAGGCAAAATACTGAAGATATTAATTAGTCTTGAAGAAAAACCTCAATAACTAAATAATGATATGCTGTTAAAGTTGATTTAAAGCACAAAATATCGAAGAACAAAAAACACTTTTTAACGTGTTAGAAATGCTTTGACTATGAGCAGATGTTTTTTCACTCATTATAGGCAATTCAGATCTCATTCCATCTCACCCAGTAACTGTGGCTTCTTTAACAATTAACAGGATTTTTCAGGCAAACATTCTTCACAATATTGCCACATTTACCTGTGCTTTAAGTAAAATCACACCATCACTGTCTTTTTAAAGCAAGAAAACAACAAAATACACCAGAACTAATCTTTCAGTTTGTTCCATGGGAAGACAAAAACATCCTCTTAAGATAAGGATTTATTAAACCTTTAACAGAGGTCTGTCTCATAGGGAGGTTTTTCAGATGATTTGTTTGTGAGTTTGTGGATGTCCCACTGTGCCTAGCCTGAACAGTCCACTTAACTAATTGCACAGATTTTAAGTCTTTTGGGATTTAACCGCAGCAGAAGGACTGTTTAACAGCCCAAACAAATATCATAAGAGAAAAACACACAGGATGAAAACAGTATGTACATTCCCAGTTACACATGGTTGACAAAGACATGGATAATTGAAAGATGAAAAATGAAATTTAAAAAAGAAACAACATATTCTATATATTTATACAACTAAATGCATTAAAACAATTTGAAAATACTTTAGCCACCCTTAAACTGACCATAATTGTGTTATTTAGCTTATCACTCCAGTTTTTAACAGCCTTGTTTATTATACTTACATAATGCACAGTCACTATTTGTTTTGCCATTGAGCACATAGTGTTTTTTAGTATGTGTCTCTTTTAGTTTATGATTATCTTGTCTGCAACATCCTTGGCATGTTTTCAGATAAAATGCCTTCGTATTGTTTTGACATTAAATTAACTCAAGCCTGGGTGGAGCTGGAGCACTATGCCGAGCCTTCAAACATCAGAAAATGGCTGCATTCATGTCATAGCTCATGAGTCACTTGTTCATTAGTGTCTTTTCTTGTTCTTCGCCTACACAGTGAAGTACCCCCCCCCCCCCCCCCCCCCCAACCACAGACTCTGTGTCAGGCAAGCACAATGTCTTACTGAACAACATTTTGTGTTATTTGGCAGTGAATAAAAATCTGATAAGATGGCTATAAAGTACTGCAGCAGTGTTTGGACAATGATCTTCTCAGCTATCCTAAAAAAGCAATATAGCCAGAGGTATAGGGAAAGCAGGGAAGGAAGGCCTATAAACAGGGTTAAAATAAGATTTTAGTGTGTGAAAAGAAAGAACTACAGGTATGAGAGAGAGAGTGTAAAGGTACATGGCTGCCTTATGAAACCTTACAATGTTTTATATATATATATATATACATATACAGGATATACTAGCACTAGTTGTTTTAATCCAGCATAGTTGATACAAACCTGACACGTCTTTGTGAAATTTGCCAGAGCAATACAAATAATAGACAATATGCTTTGTAAAATAACAGCAAGCTGATGTAATGCAGAGAGTGGACACGTGGAGATAAACTGAATACTCAAAAAGCACATCTAAAAAATACTTTGGAGTCATCACTGAATTAGAATGAATTCTCTGGTTTTGGTGTGGAGCTAGGATTCATTGTTTGTCCTCAATATTAGACATTTCCTGGGCAATAAAAGAAATGGTTGTGTTTCTTAAGCAGTTCTGTCTTATCTGTATTTTGTTTCACTGCTTTCGAAACCTGTTTTGGCCTCTTGACAATAAAAATTTGTAATTTCCGGTATGAAAAGAGCAACAGAAAAAAATCATCATACTTGCAGGCTTGGGACTGCAGTTTCAATAGCACGTCTTAATGATATCGCGGCCTAGTTGTGCACATCATGGAGCCTTGGCATGGACCCTCTTCACAGCTGCTGCACAGCACAAATCGCAGGACTTCCTCCTGTATCTGTCAATTATTACGATGAAGATTAAAAAAAAACCCTGATCATATCAAAGCAAAGTCCTGTTGCTGATGGGTTTCATTTTGCTTTTGTGGTATAAATTCAGTCTCTTTCATCCTCGACTGGAGCTTTCATAAGATGTTAATCAATAAGATACTTGATGCAAAGTTATTTCAACTAACAAACAGTGATATAATATCTTTACATTTGTTGCAAAATCAAAAAAGATTCTGTTTATACTTAAAAAAGTAACAGGAGACCAAAATTTAGAGGACATATAAAAATATATAACAGGATCAGGGTCACATTAAGGATGACAAACCTTAATGATATCAAGAATAAAGTCATTAATACAAGAAAAGATTATGAAGATGTAGAAGAAAACACTCCTGAACTCACGAGTTTATACTTGTAAATTTATATTAAAAAAAGTGGAAATTTATGAGATTATAGTCAAAATACATTGAAGAAAACAGTAACAAATCCACAAGACTTAAGTCCAAAGTTCATGAGAATTGAGTTGAAATCGTGGTACAATGAATTTGTAGTTTTAAGAGGAAGATGTTGCAATAACAGGCTATGGTTTATCTGTTTCACAAAAAAAAACATTTTTGTTGATACTAGAAGAGCAGCTGTCTGCAGTCAAGTTATCCTAAATAGCTGAGGGCAAACAGAGGTTGCTGAAGTATTGTCATCTTTCCTCCTTTTAAACATAGACAGTTTTTTTTGCACTATTGATTCAAAATCCAGATACTGTGATAATGTAGATACAATTTCAGAAGATGCTTCCAGATCTCTGTTCTAGTTCAGGCAAGCTGGACTGAAATAACATCAGGGTTTACTACAGACTGAAATATTTGTTTTCTTTTTGTAAATTAAGACTTTTCAATTTTAAAATCTCATTTATTTCTTCTTCGCAGTTCGCAAAGTTTATTTTTACAAAGTTTCATTTTTGCTTTATTATTATTATTATTATTATTATTATTATTATTATTATTATTATTATTATTATTATTATTATTATTATTATTATTATTATTATCATTAGTGGTGACTTTGGTAGTTTTGTAAAATTTCTGTCACATACTCAAACTCCGTCTAGGACATAGAGCACCTTCCACCCTTATCTCTATGGCAACAGCAGTAATAACGCAGGAGCAGCACATCAAAGAGAATGAAGAAACAGGTCAGAAATGCCCAACCCTATTGGTTGACTTTTTGCCACCAATTGCATTGACTAAAGAATAAGAGCACACATTTTGATGAGTCAGATGCATTAGATGGCTAAAACACTGCTTAGGTTGAACTCAGAGGCAGGAGAATTATATAAAATGCTCCTCTGCACAGAAGGTAACTTGTACTCCTTTGTCAAAATCATGAATTATAACAAAGATGGTACACGCTACATTGTGTCTCTACATTTTCAGTTCCTCACATTCGCATTTTTTCCTCGCCATCATTCTTTTTCTAAAGCTAAAGAACATGCAGCCAGGTCTGTAGATTTGAAATTCTCACAGCCAGAGATCATCAGCCTGTCTCGCTCTGTGAACTCTCTCAGTGGAACTGACTCCAACAATTTCATGATGTAACAATGTGAAGTAGATTGCAAGAGCAGATCTGAAGGAGGATGAATAAATCTTTGTACCAGCTGATTACATGTTCAGCCCATAACCTGTTTGGTAAGCCTGTGTGATTGAAGAAAAACGTGTTATGTGATAAAATTGTTCAAAACTGAGATATTAATATGAGATATGATATGTGTCTGCAACATGTTGACAAAGACACTGTTAGGGGAGACTCAGATGCACGACAGTTCAGACAAAAAAGGCTCTTTATTAAAAAAATAAATAGGCAGGAGGAATCACAAAAAAAGAAAAACTAAAAGTCACAGCTGAGCTGGCAAAAAAAAAACTGGAATAACTAATTAACTGAAAATCACAGCAAAGCTGGCAAAACAAAAGGCAAGTAAACACTCAAGACCAAGGTTGGATTCTAGAATACTTAACAAGGATGACACATGAACGGACTGACGAGACAAGATGATCTAGATACAGGACGGGGGAAGACGCAGACTTAAATACATGAGGTAAAGGGACACAGGTGGAAACAATGAGGAGCGGGGATTTTTTTCACCTCTAAATTGGCTCAAGTTCTTTATGGCTAAACAAAGTATAACCAATGTAGCCAGGCCTCTGTACAATCAGAAGGAAAAAAATGTTGAGTGGGCATTGCATGTTTATATAAAACACTTTCTCTGTTATTGCTTTATGTTCAGAGTTTTGTCGGAGCTGGTTTGGCTTTTTTATTACTATTTGTCTGCCTATAGGCTTTAGTCCTCAAACCAAGCAGCCCAGGCTCAAATCTGACTCCAACCTCTGAGCTGCATTTCATGCCTTTTTCTCTTTCTCCACTTCTCTATTCACTCTTCTGTCCTCTGGTGTAAGGCATTAAAGGACCCCTGAATTTCTAAGTAATCAATATATTTAGACTTTCAGAATGAGGTTATTTGTTATCATTATTAGATTGTGTTGACTTGAGCAGCCCTTTACTTTAGTTTGATTTCATCATATGAATTTAAGAGAACAGCTTTCAAACCCCCTCCCATCCAGAGTTTTCAGATATTTTAGAAGTTATATCATGTGGATGGAAGACATTTGCATTTTAACAAATCCAAACCCCTAAAACTCGGCCACAGCTCCCTTATGTTAAATCCACATCATAATGAAATTTCAGTGGCAGGCTGCAGGGCAGAGCAGTTTGAATTATGATTTGTCTCATCTTTTCTCTGGTCTCTTCAAGGCTGTGTGGTGACGGTGACAGGGCGGCTCACGTTCGTCAGCAATAAGTCGATGGAAATCGAAGTGTTTGTGGATGCAGCTTCGCTGGTGGAGGCAGAGAAAGGGAAATACCGCGCAGTCTCAGCCTTCTTCACCTTTATCTCACTGGACAAATACAACAGGGCCCAGCCTGTTCCTCCAGTTAAGGTTTGAGTCATTTATTCTCATTGTAGACTCATTATTCTGTATTCACTCAAGTCTCACACATCTTGTTAATGTTAATGTGATGTCCTTTGCTTTTCTTTGTGTCATTGTGAGGTCATAGATTTTCAGAATTCCTTTCTCCTGAGGCATCGCTGCTAAAGTCTTTTCCCCCTTTTAGGTTCACTTTATGAGCACTGTTGAAGAATCAGACAAAAACCAACAGCAGAGATTTACTGAATTATTACTGAACTACTATGAAATAAAAAAATCACTAAGAGCAGACCTTTCCACATGCTTAAAAAAGAGATTATTTATGAAAATATCATCAGATAAGTCATAATCCACTTAAATCATAGTTGAAAAAGTCAAAGTTGGTGTGCAGTGAATCCTCATGCTGATACAAGTAACGAGTTCTTTATCGTTTTCTAGTTGAAGTCCACAGATTCTGTGGGACACTGTCTCCACTTTCCTTCTATGTGTTTTCCATTCCTTGGTTTGAAGTTTGGTAGATAAATGAAACACTGCTGTCAGTCTGTAACTTTTGGAAACCTGCAGATTAATAGCCTGACTTTATTTCGCCATTTTTAAACACCAGTGCCTTCCAGTGCTTTAATATCTCTGCTGTGTCTGCATATCAGGAAGCACTGAGCACTGCATGCTAATATATGTCTGGTTGACTCAGCAAGTATTGTCAGGATGTAATCTGTGCATGTGCACCTGCAGACTGGAGAAAGACGCCTGCTGTTTGTTCTGGCTTGACAGTACATGACGATCCAATCCCTTTTTTTTATGTGCAAGCACTGTGCACACCAGCCATCTGTTTAAGTCAGCACATTTGAATTATTTCCTGGCGCCAAATGCGTTCCCTGATTGTTCCTGTGATGATGGCTTTAAAATATATCCAGTTTCTCAGTGAGATGAAGTCAGCCTGGCAGCCAGCAGAGTCAGATGATTGAGGGGCTATTATACTCACAATCAAAACTCCAAGATGATACTTTTGTGGATTTTGTTGTTTTAATCATTTTATCATATTTTTGTTCTTTTTGATGTCTTTGGACATTGCTTTTTGATGCAATGCACAACATGACACATTTTGATGTGGGAACTTGATATTACTGCTTTAGATTCTTTGGGTTTCTCATTTTCAATTTTCTTTGTTTCAGCTGTTTATTCTCTTCTCAACCAGACAACAATCAATAAGTAGAATAATGAGTCTGTCCAGCGAGGTGACCCACCCACTTTTCTGTATTTTAAGCATGAATATGAAGTAACAATACTATATTGCTGAACAATACAATTTCTCTGAAATGATAGGGGCCTATATGCACGTTCAGTCATTACACATGACCATTAGTCTTAAAGTACCATTATGGAACGGCCCATTTGGCAGAAGAGTTAGCTGCATGCACGACTGCAAATAATCAGCCAGTTAACTTATTACACCATGGAAGTGAGGCAGGTGCAGATTATGTCATAAATCGGGGGGAACCTCCTGGAAAACCCTGATCCAACAAATTCCAATTGTGCATGCCTACTGTGCATAAACAGCAATAAACACGGCGAGTAGTAACAGTGTCAAGAAAAGATCAAGAAAAACATTTTTCAGCTGAAGAAATGGACATTTTATTAAAAGAATATAGACTGAACAAACAGTTGATATCAACTAGTCAATCGTCAAGGATAACAAACAAAGAGAAAGGGAACGTTTGGCGAAAGATCTTACAGGTTCAATGTGTGTGTGGTGTCTCCGAGTAGATGGCCTCAAAATTAAATAAGCAAATGAAAGCTGCTTCAAGGAACAAGCACTGCAGAAAGGTTACAGTAACTGATGAATAACTCTGCAAGCAGTTATTTGATGAGCTCCAACATTTCACCACATTTCAATGAGCCTTGCTGGTTTGAGACTTTGATTGCCTCCCTTATCTCATCATGCATACCGCTAATTATTTTCTTTTTTTCTTTTTTTTTGTCGTCTGTTTCTTCTCTAATGGCTGGAAATGCATACTAGTGTCATTGCATAAGGATCTCCTAACTGGTTCATGACATGTTGGAGGGGTGGGCCTCAAACACCAAGGTTTGCCCATAGCTCTGGAGCGAGGAGCCTCAAAGAGACAACAGCTAAAACAGTGTTTTAGACAGAAGCTGAAATAGGGGTCCTCTAAAACACCAGTGTGAGATGGATAAGGATTTTTTGGTTTGCTTTACATGATTTACAGCAGAGCAAAACAGTTAAAAGCCTAAAAAAGCAAAATAGTCCCTTTTTAACTTAAGTTACTGGGCTAGTCTGTGCACATTTATGTATTGGAGGGCTGTTGATTATATATTTGGGAAGTTTGCAATTTTTAAAATCGAGCTACTCCTGCTTTTCTTACCCTCAAAGTTGCCTACCACTGATTCATTCTATACCGCTTATGCTGTTTATGGTCACGGGTGTCTGGAGCCTATCTCAGCTGTCTTAGGGTGAGAGGCGGGGTACACCCTGGACTGGTCACCAGTCAATCACAGGGCTGACACATAGAGACAGACAACCTTTCACGTGCATACTTACCCCTATGAGCAATTTAGAATCACCCATTAACCTGATGAACATGTTTTGGGCTGTGGGAGGAAGCTGGAGTACCTGGAGAGAACCCATGCATGCACGGTTATCATGCAAACTCTACACAGAAAGGCCCACCTTGCCTTGGATTCAAACCAGCAACCATCTTTCTTTGAGGCTGCAGCACTAACAGCTGCACCACTGTGCTGCAGCCCCTACCCCTGATTAAACTCAAGTATATCATAATGGCATGAGCTGAGAGGCAAGCTTCAATCAGATTTGACCTACATACACCAAACCATTACTCTTAAGTGCTCACTTGTATGGAATTCAGGGGTTGCACCTGAGCTAATCATTAATCATTAAACTTTAAGTGTGTACAGAGCACCGGGTAAAACAGGAATGGGCATTTGAACACCACTCATCAATAGTTAAAAAAAAAAAAATAAGCACAAGTATCTGTATGGGTAAATCTGCAATTTTTCCATTTATGTTAACAATTAAACAAAAGGATACAGGAAAAAAAATGCATATTTTATTACCAAATAGGCTACGTAGCATACCCTGTTATCTTTGAAAAGGTTGTTTATAACACTATGTTCTACAGGCTGTCTCTTAAGAAATACAAGGGTGTAGTGACACATTAGCAGAAAGAAATGCAAGCTTGGCAGCACTGAGAGTGAAGCCTGGCAAAGTATTGTTATAGATGTGTTGTAGTGCTGCCAAGTGTTACAGTGACCCCTGGTTCCATAAACATTCACACGCATCATCAGTCATTAACATCATTTATATAAAAACTGACTCGTCTCGTTTCCTGCCAGGTAGAAATGTACATTAAGTGTGTGTGCCTCCCTGCATGCATTTATTACCTGGTTTTCCATCACACACGTGCTTCTCACAGCTATTGTTTTAATGGCAAGGAGAAAGGAAGAAATGATCAAGATGATAGTAATTTCTCCATCCAACTCAGTTTTATGAAAAGAGCCTATGAGGCTCCTGATGATTTTCAATAATTCATCATTGTCACTCCAAATAGAAGTCTTAACTGGAGCGCGGGCTGCCAGGGTTCTGATGTTGCATGCCAGATAAACAAGGACAGGAAGAGGGACGTTTATGTGCACTCGTTTGTTTGAGCAAAAAAAGTTTGGAAGGAAAAACAATACTGACAGACTGTGTTTGTGTGTTAAAGGGAGACAACTAATAAAGCTAGTCAAGGTTTGTGTGTGAGGGGAGAAGCTTGCATGTGGATGGGCACGTGCTGAACAGATCACTGAGCATAAAAGTGTGTTTATTTACATGAGTGAGAGGGTGATGATGAAGCTCTATCAGGGCTATTTCTGTCTTTATGACTATTTACTAGGAGCGTAAACACTGGATTTGGTAGTAGAACCAAACCAGGGGTAAGAGGGGAGCTGTTCAAACTTTATTGTTGGAAGAAAACGGATATCAGTCCCTTGGTGTGAAAGACAGGCGTTACACGCAAGAAATGAGTTGTAACGCATCGATCCAATTAACACCAGAGTGGCTGTGTGGGATGGAAAAGCAAGGGTTACAGCAATTAGCCTTGTCGGCCTCAAAAGAAAGAGTGACAAACATTTGGCTTTTTTGTCCTTTAATTTCACTTTTTGCTTGAAACAAAGAGATCATGCTTATCATGATAATAAACTCTGTGCTAACTGATAAATTTGAGGAGACCAAAACATTTAGCAATTAAATTTATTTTAGTTTAATGTATGTGTTATATAACTGGTAAAAAATAATAATATAGTACTTCTGATATTAACCTTTTTCATAAGATTTGTTGGAAAAGTAATTTGGTGTAACTATAGTTGATGCTAAAAATAAAGGACCTTTAATAAAGCCTGCAGACCAACGGGCTTAAGGGACATGCCAAGGCAGAAACAGAAATATACACTGTCAATATCTTAATCAGACATCATAATAGGAAAGTTATCAGGGGGCTAAAAGCTAAGACAACAAAAAGAAAAAGGGCAGCTAGTAATTGATAAACATTTTAAAAGGAGTGATAGTTTTGGCACGCTCCGTGTCTCTTTGCTGAATGTCTTGGACATTTGTAAATAGTGGTTCTGACGATAAAGATCAAATCCTTCCTTTATTGAAATGTTTAATGGTGCAACAAACCAGGACCTGGAATATCAAATTAGCAGTCAGAATGTTTTGTCATTCTGTTTTGTAACCAGCTACAAACTCCTCACAGAAGCTTTGAATTTGTCAAATTTGTTTCACTAAACAAACGTTTTACTGACCTGCTACCACATGTAGTAGACCGCTTTAATGTCAGCTAATGTAAGAATTTTTTATTCAAATATCACAAATGGCATATTTTGCTGATACCCACTCATAAACAAAAACACATAGAGAGCCTTTAAAAGGAAATGTTCACAGTGTTCTTTTACAGATGCAGGAATGGCAGAAACCCAGAGGGAACTCAGAAAGGTAGCAGAATAAAACTTCTACAGTCAGACTGAAATTCAGTGAATTCTGTCTTCATTGTTTTCTTTGTCTTATTTTGAGCGTAAGTACAAGATGTCAGAGCTGGCGCCAGAGTTCTCACTTGATTTTGTGGTGTGTATTCAGTGTGTTATGCAAGGATATCTGCCATCTAGTGTAAACACCAACCACAGACAAGCTGCTGCCCTTGCTTAATGCATGGTCCACCAGCTCTCAGCTGTACAGAAAGGACAGTTTTGTTGTTTTTCAGCATGTTTCTAGAACCTGTCTTGAAATATAATGTGTACCTTTAGCTTTAGAAGTGTTGCTAATTTTAAACAAAACCAGGCAGGCTCTTATACAGTCATTTAGCTAGGCTAGGCTAACTGACCCCTGGATGTAGTTTTAGATGTACAGTACAACCCTAAGAGTGGAATAAGGCTTGTGATTTAACTTCTTTTAAGCATGTCAAACATGCTTGCTTCTAAATGCAAAGATGACAATACAAAAATCATGCTGCACTATTCCCCAAATCTAAAAAAAAAAAATCTCTTGATAATTGTTCTAGGTTATTTTAGTGAGTAAAGTTTTGAAAAAACTGCCTCCAGTGTACTTTTAACCCTTAATACTGGTCAACTATATTATCAGAAAGTCCACTGGTTTATTCAGTGTTTGGCCCACCACAACAGGATTAGCTACTGTGAATGGTTAAAATGCTCATTACTGAACCCACCAGAGCACTTTTTATTGTTTGCCTGTTAAATGGAAAAGCAATGTAAAATCTGATAAAGCTTTATGTCTGTTCTTGGATCCTTTTGTAAAGCTGGCGTTACTGAAACATGGAGGCACCCTCATGTAAAAATCCTCACTGATGAAATTTTCATGACATTGTGGCAGATTGTGCTCCAGTTGTGTTCTATAAATAGCTGGATCAAAAGGACAGCTCCTGCTATTTTTGACTGCAGGTGCTTTTCCCCCTATTTTCTCATCATCATGTTCTCTTGAGTGAGCTTGCTGCGTTTACTATTTTTAGATCTTCCCATTTTAGCTTGGCAGGGGGTTCTGTGTATGTGCACGTGCGCGTGTATTGAGGAGGGGAGGGGGTTTGTGTTATCGATGGGCTGTCACGAGCAGTACCATATTGTTGATGAAGCTTAAGAAAGGATGCTGGTAGCAGAATGCCTCACCTCTCAGCAGTAGTACCTACAAAGAATGTCCTGAAATAATGTATGTGCACAGGGGCAAAGCTAATCAAAGCTAATCAAAGCTAATCAAAGCTCCTCTGAATAGTCTTGGTTGTCTTTTCTGATGATTTTATGCAACAACATTTAAAAAAGTGTCCTGAGCACTTTGAATGTTCAGCGGGTTGCCAGTGCATAATAAGTACAGGTGGTATAGAAGGATATATCCATCCTGTGGTTTCATTGGGAAAAGCCTCAGTGTGTTTGTATTCTACGGTATGAATGAGAAGGTGGTTACTGCATGCTTAATACTGTGTGCACAATCAGCAATCCCCTTTGGAGGCATAGAGTTTTAGATAAATAACTTTAAATCTTAATTGTGAATCCATGCTGGTCAACCTGCAGTGGTTTTGTCTTTGTTAAAACAAGCATCCTCTTTTATTTTTATTTCTCTCTTTCTATTGTTCCATGATACCTGCCCTTACTGCCTTCTTTAGCTCAACATATCCATTCATTTCTACTTCCGTTCCTGAATTATCCTTTGTCTTTTTCTTTCTTATCTGTTCGCCTGTATCTCTTTTTCTCCCTCTCCTCCCTCCTCACTGCCGGGGACTCAGCTGGCCTCCTGTGACACAAAAACAAGCCTAGTTGTCATGGCAACCTCCTGTAGACCACATGAAGTGATGTACATTTATTTTTAGATGCCTCCAATCCAGAACAATCAGCAACGGGTTAACAGGCACGCTCGTGCCAGAATAGCAGATACTTCTCACTGATCCAAGACACTGCAAATGAAACACACCTTTATTTACTCTAGTTGGGCCATGGCCTGTGTGTCTTCCAAGTGTCAGCCACATACTCTGATACTCCTTAACATTTTTAGAAGAAGTAATTGTCATTAATAATCCTGTAACTAAGGCACCAGACAGTGTGTAGGATATGTTAGACAGCATTCACCTCCTCTTAAGTTGATTTTATCAGAAAACGGATAAATGTGAGTAAATTTGACAAGGACCAAACTATGATGTCTAGACAATAGGGTAAGGGCATCTCCAAAAACCACAGTTCTTGTGGGGTGCTCCTGGTCTACTTTGGTCAGCAGATTCCTAAAAGCACTTCACTTCCATGGGTGACAGAGGCTCAGAGATGCATGTGTGTGATGCTTGATGCTGGTTCTTATTGAAAGGTGCCAGAAAACATAGGTCAGAGTGCCCATGCAGACCCCTTTCCACAGCTTAAAGTGCCTACAGTGGACATGTAGCATCAGAACTGGACCACAGAGCAGTCGAGCAAGGTGGGCCGGATCTTTTTTTTTCCTTCAATCTATTTAACATTTTTGATTTACTGAACAATGGTAGCCTGCATTGATGGGAGCCTGAGTTCCACACTTTGAGAAAGACTGATTTAGACAATAACAAAGATATCCCTGAATAACCAAAATTGACAAAGTCAGTTGCAGGTGCTTCCACCATTTGTCGCAATGACAGCTTGACAGCAACATCTCATGCTCCTCACTAGCCTCATGAGGTTGTTCTGAAGCAATGCGTTCCACTCCTCCACGAGTGCTCACGCAGTTTTGCCAGGTCATGTGGGGGTGGGGTAAAAGCATCCAGTCTCTGCTTCAGCTGGTCCCAGACGTGCTCTATGAGGTTCAGGTCAGGGGACATTGCTGGCCATACCATATGAGGCACTCCGACTTCCTGAAGTCCAGCTGTGACAATTCTGGCACCATGTGGTGGAGCATTATCATCCATGAACAGAAAGTTGGAGGTGTGCTGGTGGAAGTGGGGGATGATGATGGTTCTATGATGTCTCTGAGGTAAGAACGTGCAGTGACTGAGCCATCCACAATCATCAAATCTGTTTTGCGCTGACTAGTGATGTCTGCCTGGACTGTTGATCCTCCTCCACCAAACTTTGAGACACACCAAAGTTCACGAGCAACATCTGACTGCCTTCTACCAACATGAAGGCACACTATGGCCAGGTGTTGCTGCTCGTCCATTGTGATGTCGTGTGTTCATGGCTACTTGAATGGTGAACTGGGAATGCCTTACTGACAATACCAGCTTTTTATACGTTCATAGTTTCCGGTAAGTGCAAAGGCGCAGTGTTGATTTTGTAACAACACTACCCCATAAGATTTCATGTACTGTTTCAGTGGGTGCGGAGTGTACACAGTGCACTTCATGTAATCGTACTTACGAAAGGATGCGATTTGGGACACAGCAATGGATCTTCAAAAATATTGGGGTGTAAAAATAAAAAAATGTTCCCCTTAACAGTTCTGAACTTAGCAGTGGCATGTTGAGCGCATTTGAAAATGTACTATCTGAGCACTCTGCTTCAGCTACATATGATGTTTTTAGAAAAAAAAACAATACAGCACTAGCAATCATAATCAAGTGATCAAATATGCAACACTACTGTTGCTAAGCCAAGATTATGAATATTAACTTTAAAGTCTAAACTTAAGACAGGAAAACTGCCATCACAAAGTAATCATGACTGAATGTATGGATCCCTGGAGGGACAAAAGTCCTTTTAGTTTGTAGTTATGTGTCAAATAAAGCAGCTTTCACATTGTCTATAATGAAATATGTTGTGTATCTTTATCTCTTTCTCTCTTCTCCTCTCTCTCTTTCTGCCCCTCTCCCCCACTCTCTCGTTCACACACAAACATATGTGAGTATCAAGACCCTTGTCAGTCCAGATGGCTATTATTTTCTTGAGCCGATTGCTTTCAGCGTAGTGTTTCTTTTGAGACTTAGGCATTTGGCAGTCACTGTGTTGCCCTGTGCCCGCTCTAACAACAGCTTGTGCCAACACAACAGGACTCCTCTGTCATTTTGTCCACGTTATCCGAGTCCCTTTCCTACATGTAGTCCGTGTTCCAGGTTTGCTTCATTAGGTTCATCATGTTCATTTCAGAGGTCCACCTGATAGATAGCCATCATGCATAAACTGTTTGACTTGATACACCGACTCTGTGGTTACCAAAGGACTGTGTTTAAAATGACAGCTGCCAGTTTTCTGTCAGATTCTGGACTTTTTTTAAAATTTTAAATAGGGAAAAAATCCATATAATTTAGATTTTCCTGATTGACAATAATTCATAATAAATCAATACTGACACACAATAAGTTCTAACTGTCATAATCATACTGTCATCACTGCAGCTTTATTTTTAATCTGCTGCTCAGTTACAAAAAAGACAAATATCAAGATGCAATGCAGCAACCTTTACAGTATTGTTTCATATCTGAGAAATGCTCAGGGTGCAAAATATCTCAATACCTGAAACACTAGAAGAAATGGGACTGGATATTAAAGGCACTGTAAAAGATATATCTCTCTATGGGAGCTTGGTAGGCTCTGCCCCAGATTCAGCAGCAGGAGCTGATGATCCTGCATAATCACAGTTATCAGACTGACGCCACTGTGGGAATACTAATTACATGAGGACACCAAAAGGACATCACATGCCTAGCAATGAATTGTCTTACCGAGTTATGCAAATGTGATCTGCATGAGCATAAACATGCATGCACACATACGGCCTTTTAGGGATGCGGCCAAAGCACAAGTGTAAGCAGAACAAGTAATGTGTGTACATGGACATAAAATAGACTCACTAGTATTAAGGCCAGAAAGAGAGAAAGATATTGCTCTCTATAAATGGGTCAGCTAGAAAATCGGTTTATTGTAAAATACCAAGGTGGCCTCAAGGAACCAATTACAGTTATTAGCAAATAAATAGTTCTTAAAGTGGCATTAGTGCTTATTCAGTGAGACAGATTTTCTCCTGTAGGACTCACACTTGTACAGAAACTGATGAGGGCAATATATCCTGTTGTTATTATCATTCTTCATTAACTGTAGTCATGTGTGTATAGTTTCTTTTAACTGGCTTGCTTATTAAACTATCTCAAGGTGAAGTAGGTGAAGTGGTTGAAAAAAATGATTGAATAATTATATCAAATCTATTCCAACAGGTTTTAGATTTAGCAGATATTTGTTTTCCTGTGACATATTGCATCGACTATTTATTACACGATCAGACCTCAGTAGTTTCAGTTTACTTGCTTTGAACTAATTCTTTTGGTCAAAAATACTCCCACCAGCTCATTTTTAAAGGTTTATTACACTTTGATTTAACTGCTGCAGTCCTTCAGGATGGATGTTTCTGTTCCCTGTTGTGTCTGTGTTAAAGTAGGGTAATTAATAAATCTCTGTTCGCTGTCAAGTTACCAAATCACCTTGTTGGGACTTATTTTGATAATTACCTAATGACCAATTCCCTGTACATAATTCAATTTGCAGTCCAACTAAAAATGTTAATTAATATAACCTGTTTTGCCATGTAATTACTTCACTCCATGAACTGATAAAGGAAGTACATTGTCCAGAGAGGAAATAGGTTAAAAAAATAATCATATTAGAGGTTTATTGTGTCTGTGTAAGCTCTCAAACATAACCTTGGGTAACCGCTGACAGTTAGTTGAAAAGAAAATGACTGCTTCCTGTAATGATTAGATAAAGCTGCATGTATATATACATACAGTATGTGTCATTATGACTTGTTCAGCATATTGTGAAGGTGATGAAACAAGAGTGATGAGCAAAACTACCCAAAAGAAAAAAAATGGCACAGGAAATTATTTCAATTCACTTTACTCTTAAGGACCTATAGAGAAAGCACATTTTTATGGTCGGTAACTTTGGCACACTGGCACCAATTTCCCACACTTGGTTCTGCCTGTTTTCAGATTTCTGCAAGAAAGTCACACTTTGAGAAAACAGATGTTCTGAAGTTGAGAGTTTTTGAGGTACATTTTTGAAAGCCCTGGAACTGTGGTGAAACTTTAACCCTTTTTTCTTTTAAAGTCAGTGAACTGGAATCATCCATTATTTTCAGTTGAACAGCAAACACAAATTGACTGAGCAGAATGTTGATTGTTATATAACGAGCATACGACTAACACCCAGCTCAAAGCACCTGATCCTACTGCTCAGGGAAGTGAATCTCACCAGTGTTATGTTTGTGACTCAATGTCCCAAACTTAAATTTCTCTTCACATTAGAGCCATGACCCCTGGACTTGACCCTTGCACGAAATTTTGTTTGATCTGTTACTGCTCTTCTCTCTCCATAAAGTTAAGGCATCATCTGTGCTGCTGTCTGACAGGTGCTCTGTAATCTGCCAGTCACCATGTGTGGCCTTCATTTGATAATTATCCTTTACACCAGAACTCACCTGTGCTGCCTGTGGTACCTTCAAAAACACACAAATACATACAGGAACTTACTCCCCACTCATTTGTACCTTTGGAACAGTGTGCAAAAGGGGGAGTGGGAGAACTGTTTGAGTTACGAGGTTGCCAGGCAGTTTAATTAAACTGTGCAGGCTAACATGTACCCTGCCTACGAATCGGCAATCAAAGGGAGATAAGCAAAGAGGAAAGAGTCATGCTATACAAGCTTGAAATGCTGAACCCAAAATTATCACTGACGGTGTGGCTATCGGTATTAAAAATATAGAATCATTGTACTTCCTTTTTACTCTCAATATGCTTTCTCAGCTAATGGAAAAAATGTCCGTACCACTGTTTAACAAACCAAAAGATAATGGTGCTGCTGTTAAACACAATGGTGGAGCTGAACTTTGAGGAACACCAAAAGTCCTCAAAATGGTCCTTGTGGTGACTTAAAAAAAAAGTTCTTACCAATTTTTTATTTTTTTTATTTTTTTTATTTTTTTTTTGGGGGGGGGGGTTATTATCCCTTTCCATTATTTTAAACATGGGTATAAAGTAGCAATGCCAGATGTCCATACTAAACACTACATATTCATATGTTGTAGAAATTCCAAACTCTTGTCTCCAAACTGCTCAAAACTGTCCGTTCTAAAAATAGCACCAGATTTCACCATCTTCAGTGGTGAGGCCGTTATGTCCTAACTGGTTCATGACACTTTGGGGGGGCTCAGGCAACAAGGTCTACCCATAGCTCTGCTCCCACAGGCTCCAGATTGCTGGCAAATCAGAGGGAAGGGAGTTTGTGAAGTGGGGAGCCTTAAAGAGACAGAATCTTAAAAGAAGTGTCTTAGAAAGAGGCTGAAATACATCTGTGAGTATATATTTGAGTTAACTAACTGAGCTGAGCGACACTACAGTCTTTGGGCTTTGCTGCACGTTGGGTTAAAAAAACTTAAGCAAGGGCAGCGGCAGTCATGATGTACTTGAGTTTTATATCTTGTTGAATTGTTTTAAGAATGCCATTCCAACAATTTCAAACAAGTAGATGTCCTGCCAATGTCTTGCAAATTGATAAAAATGCATTTACCTTCACCGGTGCTGATTCTAGAGCATATTTTGAATACATGTAAAGTGGCCTTGCCAAAACTCAATGATTGATTCTGTCCCATCAAGAAGATGAAAGTCAATAATAAGAGCACAGACTCAGAGATCAAATGATAAAATAAAGACAGAGGAAACATTCCAGAGCACAATATGTGTGTGAATGATGATTGTGCCTAAAAAAGAACCTTTTGCTTATTTTGTTCCCTCAGTTCGACGGAGAGGAGGAGCAGAAACGTGCAGAGGAAGGCAAAGCGCGTTACCTCCAGAGGAAAGAAAAGAGGCTTGCAGAGAGGGAGCGCCAAAGTGCAGCTGCTTCTGCTCACCAAAGTTAAACCCTGCACCAACAGTATAATCCACCTCACATATACAGTATGGATAAAACGTCTCCTGTTCTACAATTGTAGCCTCCTTTAAGACTTCAACCTGTGACTAGTATTTTCTGTACAACACACCAAAGTGTTCACACTTAGTTGAATATGTGTGTGAAGTAAGAGTACATATTTTATTTTGGTGAGATTTTTATGCCTGTTTAAAGACTGTGAGCAAGAAATCTATTTTATTGAAGGAGTATTTTTAAGTATGAAGACTTCATGATTGGTGCAAATGTAAAGTGAGAGTCTGAGTGCAAAAACTGATGATTAAGTGAGTGATGAATAAAAGATCCCAGTGTGAGTCTGGGGCTCTCGCCTTGTGTCCTTGTGAGTTTGATGAGGATGATGTCATTGTCTTGGGCAGAGGGCACACGCTAGCCATCGTTTCAGCACTGTGTCTTTCACAGAGAAATCAGGGGAGCTCAGGGGGCTTTGACTCAACTCACATCTCTCCCACGCCCACCCTCCTTCACTGCTCGCCTCCTCCTCTTCCTCTGACTCCAACCTTTGCTCTGCCTCACTGTGCTGGCCTTACCCTCTCTTGCTTACTGTCATGTTCTCTCCATCTCCAATCTCTGTGCTTTCTCTCCTCTCAGCCACTGCAAAGACAAAAGAAAATGAAAAACATGTCAGTATGGGTATTTTTGTCCCTCTTTCATAGTTTTGGAGTTTGTGGATGCACAAGAATAATTAAAACGATGTACACAAGTCAGCACTAAAGAGGCTGTTTGGACTTACTGGAAAAGTGTTTTTCTGGATAAAGATTCCACTTCCCATGATGCAAAGCAACAAGGTCATGTATTTATGAATAGTTTAGTAGCATTATTGTTTGAAACATGACAGCAATCAAACTTTATAAACTCAGTTTGTAGTGTAGTTTAGTAGCCGGCTATATTTAGTGCTACTCACAGATGTGTCCGTTACTTGTGATGTCACTGAATCCTTGTTATGCCCTACCAGAGCTCATCTACCAACTCCAACCTCACCAAGCAGAGCTAACATAACCTCACTCTTCATTTTATTGATAGACTCTCAAGTTTGAACAGATCACTGCAGTATAACTGCTGCATGTGGGTTGAAATGCACATTATCACAAACGATCCTGTTAGGCTTTCTTCTGCTGCTCTGTCTATTTTTCTCTGACAGTTCAGCTCCAGTGTCCACCGTTACAACAAAATTAATCCCAGAAATAGTTTTCAGCAGAGGAAAAACACGGATCTCTCTTCTCACTGCTAAACTTCATCAGCTGGCGTGGTGTTGTCATAGAGACTTCAACGTGCCGTAAATCAATCCGGTCCTGTCCGACCAAAATAAACTTTACTGGTGCTGATAATCTTATTTTAAGTTGTAGATTATGATCAGGCATATATCTAGAAATTAGATTTTTTTTCCCCATAACACTTCGAACGTTGTCACAGTCCCATTAAATCAAAATCCTAATGACTATGTTTGGACTGACAGTTGTAACATGCCAGAAAAACAAACTCAAATGTTGAGCAGGACTTGAGGGTCTCATGGACTAAAATTTGATAATCTGGAGGAAGGGGGATCTTAGTGTCGTATGGAGAAAAATGTTTTCAGACCAAAACCAGTCAGAATTAAGAGAACAAAGCTTATTGAGAAAGCTCTACAAAAACATAGGTGCATTTGTTTAAACTTTTGCTCCTCTACTGTTTACTTACCCTCACAGACACTGATCTGAATCTATGTGATTATCATTTTTCCCCTTGGTCCCCTGTGTGTTCTTTATACTTCCTCCATGAGAATAAAATTAGGCTCAAACTGCACTGGGGGAGGTATGTCTATTTTTAACCCCTTGAACTCAAGACATCTTGTGTGGGAGGAAAGCTCAGGGAAGGAGAGATGGGGAAACATGATACAGGGCAACAGGAACCTTCTCGATGGAAAGAAAATACTTCATGGAAATTTCACCCCCACACACATAACTTGAGCACAGTCATGTCAGGTTTCCTGGCTTGAAAACATTTAAAATATATGAGTTTTTCTTTTGTGACAATGATATTTTTTGTGACACTCAATCCACTTCAGCTGGTAGCATCTGGCTTCTTTACGTAGAGGCACAACATAGTAACCATGGTTACTTATGTGGAAGGGCAGATTTGAAATGGAAGCGGTGACATCTTTGAAGATGTTCCTCTTTGAGATAGCAACAAAATTTCTAATTCTGTTTAAAGGGTAGTGTCAGCTCTGAAATTAAAGTGTTCGTTGTTACCGTCAACCAGAACTGCAGTTTATAGAAAGGTGTGCTTAACAGAGTCACTAAAGGAAGCCATTTGTCAAACTGTTTATTTCCATCAGAAAATGATGCAAAGAAGGCAAAGAGCTGATCCAGTATTTCCTCCCATGTCTTTGCATCTAAATGAGGGGACTAGCAGCCCTCTTACTGAGCTATCCCAGTGTAAAGAGACTGACAAAACTATTTAGAAGATGAATGATCCTTCAGTGCAGGAGAAAACCATTACAGGCTCTGAATGAAGGATAAACGATAAAGCAAGGCGGCCTTGAGAAAAGCCTAATCTTTTATTACCAAGAGACCCTCTTTGCATTTTCTCCTGGCCTCTGTCTTCAGTCATTTTCTGACAGCAGGAGCTTTGCTTCCACACGAGACTACACACAGAAATCTGAACCGTATGCATGTCATGCTTCAAGGTCACTCTGGAAAATAAGTTTGTCAATATCTGAGTGAGGCAAAGCTCCTGTTGTGCACTGGCAGGAAATACAGGTGCTTGAAGGCGTGGGTCTCAAACAGAAGAAAGGTTAAGCGAGTCGATGTTTCCCTTTATCTGGTAAATGTTTTTTTTTGTGTGTGTGTGTGTTTCATGGAACCCTTTCATTGAGCCAATAGATGAGTCCCGCTCAGCCTTCCTGTGTTATCTGGGCTGGGAGCCAGCGGGGCTTCTCCTTGCAGAGGAGTAGGTTATGGGCTGCACTTTCTCCAGCCAGAACCTCCCTTTCTCTCAGTCACAGGAGACCTCACTGGGACTACCAACTGCTAAATTAGGCTGCTTCTGACAGTGAGGCACACAACCTCCAAAGAAGAGGTGGTAACACTTAAGAGGGCATGAAAAGTAAATCGTAAGAGGGCACATCAGCAGGACATTCAAAACAGTGTTAACTATTAAAGAGCTGCTCTGTCTGTGCTTGTGTGTGTGTGTGTGTGTGTGTGTGTGTGTGTGTGTGTGTGCGATGTGATGTGTGATGGTAGAACTGACAGTAAGAGTGGGGGCAGTTCGTCGCCAGCAGAGCCAGTGGGCGGGAATGCCTTCTGTTGCTTTTTACTTCCAGGTCACCTAGCATCACAACAGGAGAGGTTAGAGATACACAGTCACATTCTTTCAGCTAAGTCATCTGCCCTGTCTAGATTCCAAACTGTAGACTTAACAATGTTCCTGAGATTAAGTCAGATTATGGCCGTTTCTATCTTAAGATCCAATGAAACTTCTGTTCATTGTCAGGCAGATCTGAGGAATTTTTAATAATCAAAAGTTTGCTAAAATAATGTAAATCTTCAGATGAAACTTTGCACTCATTTTCCTTTGCAACTTTCCCATTTTGTCTCTTTTCTCTCACTCGTGTATTGGCTGAACTATTTAAACTCCTCTCTTTCATCATTTTTGAATAGGCTCTGCTGAATCAAATAATTCTTCTAAGACTTCTGAATTTTTAACATATTTGATAAAACAAGAGAATCTTATTAAAGTATCAGACTGTGCCCTTCTGAAGTAAAACACAGGGGCACAATCTGCTGTCGTGACATTTTCCTGCTACAGTTCATCATAAGTTTTACTGCCAAGAACTTCAGTGTATTTGTATTGTATTTTTTTTTAATCAGTTCAAAGCTTTTTGAACCAGAAATTTCATTTATTTTCAACTTCCTCAGCTTTTGCTTGACGGTTTCTTGGTAATAAAACAGGGGACGATGCAACTGACAGTAAAACTGAATCAAAAACTGTAGGGTTTCATGACGTATCAGCCTCTTATTAAAATGTATGATAAAGTGGAACTTACAGCTCAGTTTGTGGCATCAATCAACATTTACTTATGTAGGAACAAACCAAGACACTTCACTAAAAGAGCGGATCTAAAACCTAACTCTCTTATTTAAAAGAAAAACCGGCAAAATCAAGACAGGATAACATTTGGTATCTTAATCCACAATGAGCAGAGCACTTCACAGTCTTAAAGAAGTTACAGCAGCAAGGAAAAAATTATTTTTAACAAACAGAAACCTCAAGTGATGAAATGCCATCTGTTGGGACTGTGTTGGACTTGGAAAGAGGTCCAGAGGCAAGCAGAATGAGAGATGGAGACGGATGACTACATCAGCAGCCTGTATACACAAAGTTGAAATGCCAAAACTGATGGTAAAAGTGTGGTAATGTTTGCTAATATTTTTTATGTTCATTGATAGCAAGACACTGGAAGGCCAAATGGTCATTAAAGCATGAGGTGTGTCAGACAAGACTCTTGCAGGGTGCTTTTCAGAACAGCTGTTGTAGCTGAAGACAATTTTCCATTAAAATTGGAAATTCTAAAATCTGGAACTAGGAGCGAGACATGGTGTAAAATTAGGTAAAATGATTTTACAATATGTGGGGGAAAAGCTACAATTTCCTTTTTCTCTGAAGTTCTTGATTGTATCTAAGGATTTATTGTTTGCAAAATGAGCAAATCTGTTCTTATCCCTTTGTATGATCCGAATGAGAAGAAAATGCAAACCCAAAGGCTGTATTGTAGGTAAGTATTGACTGGATCAGCGGTGAAGCTCATGGGAAATTTCCTACCCCGCCTCTGCATTTGGAGCTTTTGGAAAGCACTGCAGCACAGCTGTGAAGTGTACTGCATGGGTAGCTCCCAGGTGAGGTGTGTGAATCCATTTAATGAATGGGAAGCTGTGAGAGCGCACACTGCTCATCAGACCATTCACCAAACAAACGATAATGAAAAAATCCTCGATAAAGTGTCAAAAACCAAGGCAACAGTCAGTCACTTCTCTGTCTCTCTTGTAGGGCTTATTTTCCTCACATGGGTACAATGTAAGCCCAGAGGGAGGTAAACTGCTAACAGAATCATCCAGGGAGGGAAGCTTACATAACAAGTCGTATAATGTCAATGAAAAAGGCCCACTGAAAGAAGCGTGAGTAACGTGAAAAAAATCTTGCATCAATGGGACTGATAAATGGGAGGGTCGATACGGTAGCCTGTACATTTTTAAGTAATAATGTGAATGGAAAAATGGATATGATGTAATATGGATCGACAGCAAATGAACGACAATTCTGGCCACTATAGGTTTGGGGAGTCATATTTTCTTTCCTCTGGTCAGGGCTTTGAATATTAAAGAACAGCCTATGAGGGCGTTCGTAATAGACGTAACCTAGAATATTAATTCGATGATATCATCAATAAGATGATATGGTTTAATGTACAATGTACAGCTGCAGTTCCTCAGTCAAAATGACAAGCTTTTTTTTCAATGAATTATTTCTCAGTGCGGTTCACTCCCACGGCCACTGAACATCTGACTCGCGAACGAGCCTGTGCTGACGAGCGCGCGCGCAGCAATCATGCCTCGTCCCTCGATCGTTTTGCCATTGTCTGATCACAGAAACAGAAATTCGTCTTTAACAATCTCACGGTCTTCTAACGCTCGTGCTGTCACGAGACCTCGGGCTTTGAGGTGTAGCCGCCATAATTATTGTGAGCAAACACGTCGATAATCAGCGTTTTCCCTCCTTTAGTCAAAGAGGGCAATAAGACACAAGAGGGACCTCTGTTGTGTGAATGTGTGTCGGGCTCATCCTTCATCTCGCAGATCGTTCATTTAACTTGATGCTGGCTACACCGCTGACGCTGCTCAGTTTGGGGATATAAACGTTTGGAAGGCACTCCAACGGACTCGAACTGATGTTATTAAACGAGTGTCTGAATCCCCCGGAACAATGAGCCTGTAGGAGCAGAACCGTGCATCAAAAGGTAAGAAGAATACACACAGCGGTTTTTTTAAACAGACGTTTACTCTTTTACCGGGAAATGCTAATTTAGCTAGGGTTTATGAAACAAGGCTTCGTCGTACAGGTGGTGTCTTGAGCAGCTCCCCTGGTGAGGAAAAAGTGTTTTCACATTTCAATCGAAATGTTTTCTCTTTCCACGAAAAAAATCTTTGCAATTTTGACTTTTTATGCGTTACATTGTGTACAAAAATACGTGGAAGCCCTATATAGTGGTTGCATTAAATAATAATAATAAAAAACAAGGCTAGAATTCTGTGATGAGCGTCAAATCTGTGCGCAAGGTTTATGGTGATGATTTAACTGTGCTATTAAGTGAAGGATTACCATAAATTTCAAAGATTAGACCCCGACTTTACATCCTGTTTGTGATCAAGTGAAAAGCTCACCAGCAAATAAAACAAACAAGCTAATATGGTTGTTGGACATCAATTGACTTAAAGCAGTTTCTGACACAAGAACATCGAGTCTCCTGTGAGCACACAGCTACACAAACACATTGCAGGCACTTTTGAGAATAAATTAGAAACAACCTTTGTGCACTTTATTTCTGAGTGAAAATTAATGTATGGTTAGCATTTAATCCGTGGCTACTTTACTTCAAGCTTTTAGAAATCATCTTTAAAACATATGTTCAATATTATGTTCTATATTTGCTGATATTTCTCTTCACAAACCTACAACAGACAAATCATCCTAAAGCCAAACAGAAAGAAAATACAACAATCGTTAATGGGGTGCCGTCTTTCTTGTATACAAACTGTACCCAACCTCATATCTGAGAGAAAATTAGTTATTTCATCCAAATATGCCTGTTTGTCCCCTTTTGCTGAGGCAGATAACTTTAAAGAACCCTGAAAGCAAGCCAGATTTTGAAAGTATCCCATTGAGAGAGCTTTTTAAACTTCTCCAGTCTCAAACACAAGACCACATGCTCTGTCTCTTACTTTTACTCAGGGGCGTCACTAAGTTCTATGGACAGGGGAGGCTCAGTCCCCAGGAGATGCACAGGATGTAAGCAAACGTAGCGTGCGCAAGCACAAATATTTTGAGGTCTGACATTACGTTTTAGGTGCATATGTAACTAAAATGGTTGAAGAAAAATTTTACTTTATTACATTAAACATTAAAGTAATATCAAGGTACTCTTGATCATATTTGGGTCAGGCTAATTTGGCTCAATATATCTCTTGGCTTTCTCTTCTTTCTAATAATTTCTGCCCTAAACAAAAGCTCCAGTGAAAGTCCTATATGGTGCACCTTGACTGAATTTTTTCATATTTCATGTCCATATTGAGTTCTATAAAACTTCAAGACTGTCTGCATCACAGATGGCTTTATTCTGTGAAATCCTTTAGAGCACGGTCACCCCTAAAGTCCAGTTCGTTTGGTCGGTGTGACTGCAAGTATACCATGCTTGAATGTGGTTCACTTCTCTTTGGCACGCTTCGGAGAGGTGTGCTTTGGCACGGTACGCTTTATAAACAGGCACAAGCATGCGGACATGATCGCCACAACTGCTCCTCACAACAATTATTTTGAGCAATAACAAGGGCGTTAGTTGTTCCAGACCAAAACAACTTAACATGAGCCAAAAAGTCACTTAAGTTGTAATCCTGGTCTCTCTCTCATTGCGCTGACTCTGATGAGACTGCGCTCCATGTAAAGACGTCTCATGGTGACGTAGGCGAGCCATGCATGTGTCTATAGTCTGGTTCATGTTGGAGAAGTGTGACCACATGCCGTACTGGCCAGCTGAGGAGTGGTGCTGAGGGGGGGCAATCGTGCTTGAGTACAACACAGTTTGGATGGCCAGAGTGACCGCGCCCTTAGACTCACCTGTCCTGTTGAGTGCTGTTTCCGTTCCACTCATCGTTCACGCTGACAGTGTAGAAAAACGCTTTGCACTTTGATTTCTCAGCTGGTGCACTCAAAATGTTGAGTGTGGAACAGTGGACACTTTCACACTCAACAGTCACCATATTGGCTACGTAGAGGAAGAGAAGGGAACAGATCAAACAATGGTTGATGGTTGTAATTAATGAATAGCGCAGGGTACGCAGGGCACTTCCTGTAAATGTACTCACAGAAGTACGCAACTTGAGACACAGCCAAGGTCCCTCCCTTCTCACACTGTGTGCCTCTCAGCCCTGCCTCCTACAGGTCAGTAGGGGTGGTGGAGTGATTATTATTATCTACTGGGGATAATCATACGTGAATAAGCTCAGTTCCTGTTTCATGGTGTGTATTTATGGATAAAATTCACTCTATAAACTCCTTCATCTTTATGTAAACAACCAGGACCTTCACAGTGCATTTCACACTAATTAGCTAGCTAAGTAGCAGTGATTTTTAAAGCCAGAATGTAACTTTTGACCACAAAAAAACTAAGGTAAGACATGTGCAGAGATCATCTATACAGCACATATCTCATGCTGCCCTGCTACAGGGGGCTCTCTCGAACAGAGTGTGCATGCCAGGTTTTTATTTGTCAAACAGGGAGCACCTGGTTCATTAATTACATGGGACTTCCTACTGTTAGCTGAGTGCTGGAGCTCACAAATAGTTACTACCAGCAGTGATAAAGACTTTCTTGAAAAATTTTCTGTGTCCATCCTTTATGTTCTTCTCTTTATGCTGATACAGAGAGCTATTTGTGCTTCTCAGGTACACGTAGCGTGGATAACAACACAATGAAGGGGCTCTCTACCTACACTGTGAAGTGAAGGGAAATGGACACATTTATGATCATATTTATGTGAATAATGACAGGTTACAGAGAGCATTGTGGAGAGGAGCTGAGCGTGGTGCAACAATCATTAACCTGTTCTTTTCCCTGACATTATTGTGTGTTTAGCATGATAGCAGTAGCTAGTGGAGGAGTCTACTCATGAGTGGAGGTTTTTTACGGGCCTGCATATTATGGATAGATTGTTTTATTAATGCTGGGAGAGTGGAAGGAGAATGTAGACATATTAGCGCTTTTATGCTTCGTTAATAGATCGCCTGTCCCACGTTGAGCTACGAAAGACACAGAGTGAACAGGCAATTGTTGATCTTCTCATTCTTTCAAACAGCAAGATGCATGAAGATGTAGCAGTGGAGGGAGGATAACAGACAGTCAGAGGTCAAAGAGAGGCCATGTTGCCAATGATGACATTCGTTGCTCAGAGAAAGTGCTGTAGCCTTCATGTGACAGTTGATGTAACACCACAAAGACTCACAACAGATCTGTTTCACAAGGCATGTGACATTTTGTTTTTCACACATTTGGCTCCGTCATTTTGTGACTGTGTTACCCCCCTGTTCACAATTTCCTGTTTTTGACTCAAATAATATTTTGACTGGAGTCTACTTCGACTATATGCTAATGTGGCAGTAAGAGAGAGGAGAAGTGAATAATTGTCATCACTTTTAAACTCTCCAGGTCTCTTGCACCAGCTTTAATTGAGTATGTTTGAAAATACATTTGATATTTCTAATTATTCTGTCATATTAATTCATTTTTACAGCAAGCCGGTTTCTGGAACACACTCAAAAACCCTCTGCCATATGGTGCGCAGTGATGCAGCCACAGTCATAGCTGGAGGTAGCTTAACATAAACAGGAAGAGACCCTCTAGGGTTACATTTGTGATGGAAAATTCAAGGTCTTACTCTGTGAGTCGCTGGCCCCTCTGCTAAGCAGTGCTTGTAACATTCAACAGCATTCCTGATTCTGGTTTGTGATCCTTTAAAAAGCTCCAGCCAGCTAACTTAATAATTCTGACCGGACTGTGACTCCTGCTAATCTCAATTTTACGCCAGATTTCTGTCAGAGGTCAGCAAGTGGAGGATGGGAAAATTAGAAATCACACCAGAAGTGATATAACATGACTGGGTTCATAATGATGTTTTGTGACTGCTCACAGTGTTGATCAAATGAAGACAAATAAAGTTGATGTAGTTTTCTGCTAAATACAGAAGAGGAAGAGCCACTGAAAAACAAACAAATAAACAAAAAAGCCCAATATTTATTATTATTATTATTATTATTATTATTATTATTATGAGAGAAAAAAAGTCAGAATTCTGAGATTAAAGTCAGAATTATGAGTTCAGGCTTTTTCTAGGAATTCTGAGTTTTTTTTCTCAATAATAATAATAATAATAATAGATTGGACTTTTCTTTTTCAGCTGCCCTAACCCTCTTTCGTGGCTAAAGAATCTATAAAGGCTTAACAAAATGACACATTCTGAGTCCAATGCTATTTTTACTTTGCTCCTCTAACAGAGCTTTTCTTGGCTTAAAGGTGCTGGCAGTACCTGATTGTGGGCTCACAGGTGTACCGTGCCTTCAACTGGCCCAAACAAGTGTTTTACAAGCTGTCTTTTTTAGGAGTGTCAAACACAATTTTTAATAAATGACAAGTATTATTTTAAAGCATATTAATTTATTTTCTATGTGCTTTATTTAACATGTCAGTTTGGTCACATTGCAGCTTAACTATCATTTACTTGCACAAGGCACAGCTATTGGCAGAACATTTGGCATTCTTTGATTTCATTTTGGGTAAACCTCCTGAAGCAGTCTTTGCTTGTAAATATGCAAAAACCTAACTTATTTGATACACTGTCTGTAATTTTTTTCTTCATGTATCAAACTTACTGAAAATTTTGGAAAAATTGACTTTTATGAGTATTCAAATTAATTAAATTAGTTGTGTGAACAGCTTACTAAGAAATTAAAGAAACTGTCAGAAATTGAGCAGCAGCTCTGTCTGACAGAGGAATTGAGGACTATTTTAAAATATTTATTTTAAGTCAGTTTTATTCTATAATTCTAATAAATTAATTGTCACTCCTCCTGCCCATCTCTCTCCATACCCATATCTTTCAGGGCTTTTTTTAATTTAATAAAATGAGAATAAAATAGATCGTATTCATGTTACACATGTGAAGATGTTTAAAGCTTTCCTCTCTTGCTGTCAGTCTGTCACTGTACATGGGAGGGGCTGAGTCTCACTCAGTAAACAACAGTCTGATAGATTTGAACCTTAAAATTGTGTTATTTGATCTGTTAGTGAGTGACAGTCAGCTGTTAGCTGTGGAGCTAGCTGCTCTTACAGAGAGCAGAATAAATACGTGTTTACACGTTCACGTCTGTGCAGGAACTACAGCGATATTAATAAAGTTTTGGTATTTGAATCACAGAGATTTACTTACGGAAACTACGGGCGTAGTTGACGTCTCCTCTGGTTTTTATGTTAAACTGACTCTCTGCTCTGCTGTGAGAGTCGGTGCACGCACACAGATGTACGGAGAATGCTGTGCATAGGACCGAAAGTCAAATGCCACAATGACGAGAGACGACGGCCTAGCATCTGAAAATTTTTTATAATGACATGCTTTCTACCTGAACTATGAATTGGGCACCCCATGGCCCCACTGCCATAATGTTGCCACCTCAGTTTGAAAATCACTGCCACAGACTATATGGTAGATCAAACAAACAAAGATGTTTTGGCAGGTCAGCTGGTGCTAATTTCCACACAGTGCCACATCCACTACTGGTGGTAGCATGCAGTTGCACTTACATATGACTGAAATGACAGTTACTGCCAGGAAAATGCTCGTAGAATATCCGACTGGAAAAACTGAGCTGTGAGCTGGTGGCGGTAAGGAATTCGGCGGTGGCAGCCACCATCAAATTCTCTAGGCAGGAAAAGCCCTGTTTGATGTTAAAACTAGCCAGTGCGAACTGATTCAAAAGAGAAGTTGTCGTCACTTACATGTCAGATGATAAGAGTTCAAGCTCTCATGAGCACTGCTATAGTCTAATGCAGGGGTCGGCAACCCAAAATGTTCAAAGAGCCATATTGGCCCAAAAAAACAAAAACCAAACCTGTCTGGAGCCACAAAAAATTAAAAGCCTTATATAAGCCTAATATGAAGGCAACATAGGCTGTCAGTATATTAGCTATATAAGCCTATTATTAAAATGACTAAGTAGGCTACAAATAAAAAATGAGCATTCGTGATTAAATGTTTATTTTCCCGGCAGCACATCCTGGAGAGAATGACGCACCACGTGACTACTCTGCTGTACGATATTTGGTGCTTCAAGTTTAACTTCCATTACAATATTAATGTTTTATGTTTTGTTGCATTGATTAAATTATAGAAATACAAGTGTGGCGCCCTGAGGTATCATTGGGTTGAGCACCGCGGAATAGCAGAATAGCATCGGTGAATGGTTTCCCACGCTTTATTATCTCCCGGGCTGCAACAAATCTTGCAGCAGTCGTAGAGTTTGGAGATGAAATCCACTTCTTGAAACTATTTTTACGGTCCTCTAATTTTACTGCAATTGCACTTTTTCTCTCAGTCCCAACTGGGTGCTTGGCTGCAAATATAGCATGTTTTACCTGGAAATGTCGCTCCAAATTGCCCTTCTTGTTATTTGACAACTTCTCATTGCAAATCAAACATGCAGGCAATCCTTCAGCATTGGCAATGAAAGCAAACGATTCTGTCCATTCTTCTTTTAATCTTCTGTTCTCAACAGCAGTCGTTCTCTTTTTCCCTTCCCATTGCCCGTGACACACCCTCGTTTGTTTACAACAGCCACCTGTACTGTGTGTCGCAGGCTATGACGCAATTCTGCTATTTGGCGCAATTCTGAAATTCAGTATTTATTGCATTAATTTTTACAGCATAAGGATATTTGTGTCAGCCCCCCCCCCCCCCCCCCCCTAAAGAAACCATATTAAAACAACAACAACAACAAAATATCATTTTTTTTCCATTTTCACACATTTTTGAAAAAGCTCCAGGGAGCCACAAGGGGAGTGCTAAAGAGCCGCATGCGGCTCCGGAGCCGCGGGTTGCCGACCCCTGGTCTAATGTTTTCTGATTTCCTTCTGACTGGAGCTGATAGTGTTCCCATGGCTTGTTTTAGAGACTTCAGTGGAACTGAGGGGCTGACACGGGAGCTTAAATCTTGGTCCTCTGGTTGGACTTCACGCTGATAACTCATTCTGCCTCTTTGCTGTGTATTACTGGAACTCTGTGATCAAACAGAAAGAGGCATTTGCCCTGAACCAGTTACTGCTGCTGTTGTTTTTTCATTCTTAAATTGTTGCTTGTGCATATTTACAAGCTTCTGTCATCTTCTCTAGGTGGATACTTTACAGTGACAGCAACTAAGTAGCTTTTCCCACTATGGAGGGCTCATAATACAAAATACAAAATACAATCTGTCACCTCTTATGATAGTCAAGAGTGCCATCATACCAAATAATATTTTGAGACTAGGTTTCATTCATAGCTGAAAATACCAGCCATACCTACCAGCTACTGCAAACTAAACGTAAGCCCCAAGTTTCCCAAACAGGCTACAGACAAATGGGAACTTAATAATTAACAAGGAAATAATGTGAGACAAGCAGTAGCTTTTAGTCATTCTGCAAGGAATAGATGAATGAGTTAACCCATTCATCAAGGTTACCGTGACCATGACCACACACTGTCCTTTCCCTGGTTTCAGGGAGATGGGATATATGTCTATTTCTGGACTAGTGACCATCCAATCCTTCTATTACATATTCCTAGAAAAACTTAAATTTAAGAGTCTGAAAAAAATAAACAAAAACTGTCACATACCACCAACCCAATATAGGATAAAAATGTTATCCAGCTGTGTTTAACACTTGATCCTAATTGGTCAAACCCTTAAACAATAGAAAATGGTTCTCCAGAGCAAAAGTCATACAAACCACAACTTGATCACATCACAATATATTTATAGCTGGGTAAAAATTGGTTATGCAAGTTACTGACCATTTAAACCAAACTAATTTTTGCTTTTTGAAAAACAAGATGTCCTTTATTCCACAGGCCATCAAAATTCTTAATGAATGACTAAATGCTCTAGCCACATGACTGACCAGCTGGTCTGGTGACATTTCTTCCTTTTTTTATCCAAAAAATTGGTGTTTGAAGTTGGTTTTATGTAAGATGTGTCTAGTTATGTCATGTCCCAGTGATGTTTGTGTTGGATGTTGAAAATACCTTGTGTGTTTCTGCTCCGACTTGATTTTCCCCATGGGGACAATAAACCAAACTACTAGTACTAAATTACTATAATCCTAAAAAGAAGAAGAAGAAAAAAACAGACCATTCAGGCCAAAGTACTGAAACTGTGATTTATCCAACTCGTGTCAAATAAAGTTCAAATTATTATTATTTTTTTTTATAAGACTTAAAATTACTTACTCTCAGATCATTTTTGCTGAATTAAAAATGTGAATAATGTTTTGCAAAAGTAACCGACAACAACTTCCAGGTACAGTGCACTCATGCTGTGTAACAGCTACTTAAGCTAACATATCAGTGTGTTTACTTCACTTTGTCACTGAGGTAGCATTCAGGGCCTGTATGCACATGCAGTCATTACATATCATTGTGGAATTGTCCATTTGGCTAAAGCTTTAGCTGCATGCATGATTGCCAAAAATTGGCCAATAAACAGCGATTAAATGGCAAGCGGTAATAGTGCCACTGAGAAAACAGCAGGAAAAGCTTAAATTTTGTGGAAGAAATGGACATTTTATTAGAACAACATTGACTGTACAGACAGCTGTTCTATTTGCATATTCTGACACGGTAACGCATGAGCACTAGTGGTGCAATGAATCAGAAAACTCATTGTGTGGATCATGGTTTTGGGTCATGGATCGGATCATTTTTCAGATCAGGAAAAAAAGAAAGACATAACTTTGTCTTCCATTAATTTGTGAAAAACATTTGCCCATTAAATAAAAAAACAACACTCAACTCAAAATGTCCAATATGAACATATATAAAAACAACTTAAAGTGCAATATAAGGCATATCTTCTTCCTTTAAACATGGAAAGTGAATTAAAAACCAGTCTATGTCCACATCGTTTTCATTCAGCCACTGCTTCTGTCAGTACCTGCACCAGATTTGTGTTTGTGACTCTCATAGAGGGGGCGTGTCTGCAGCAATATTACCAATTTAGCAAATTTTCAAACCCCTCAAGCAATTTTTTTTTCAAAAAGCAACTAGCAACAAATCTAGCGACTTTTCTGAAGTTCGGAGACTCTGACGTGAAAGCACGTATCCTTCTCAGCTGCAGCCGGAGAAGAAGACTATATGCAAATGAATCACGCATGTGCTTGTCTCTTACTAGCCATCACTACCGCTGCACTTGACTAATGAGTGTAGATTGAACATGCAGCTTTCACGTGAACACGCATAACTTTTTTTTGTCATCAACCTATCTGCGGACCATGTGCGTGCTCAACCATGGAGAGGGATCTGTACGGATCACGGATCCATTGCACCACTAATGAGCATGACGTCCATCATCTATAAAACAGCCTCACAGGTGCCGTAATCCTGCGATAATCCCACTTTGAGAGTTGCTGTAAAGAGGATTGGAAATAGAATGAAAGAGGAATACTTATGTAAACTGGATTTCTTGTTTATTATTATTTTTAATTATTATTATTTGCCAAAAATATATATTTTTTCCCATTGTCATTATGGGGTGAAATTTTGAGGAAAAACATGAGTTTATTACATTTTGAAATGAGGCTTTAACGTAGCAAAATGTGGAAATAGTGAATCGCTGTGAATACTTTCTGGATGCACTGTACATTTCACATCAATGGTTAATTAGCAGGTTTATTTTTATATTCACTGGGGAACGAGCAGTTAGTCTGACCTTTTTTTTTTTTTCTTCTGCTGAATGTTTTCTCCAAGACTGATGCAGTTGCTATGCAACAAACCAAATACAGTTTCCAGCCTGATATGAGTACAGTGGAGCAGAGTACTAATGTTAGAGCAGTTGATCAGTGATTGATCAGTTTTGAATTTAAAGTCAAACATTGAGAAATGAGGAGGGAACAAAGGTAACAGAAATATTTGGGTGACAAGAATTAAGGAAAGGCCCTTCTGCTTTTTAATACAGGTATATTTTATATGAAACCAATCTGGGTTTGACTCGATCTGATGAGGAGTTTTTACAGCTAACAGATATAAGTAAAAAATAAACTGTTAAGTTTTGCTATCAAGGAAAAGATGACTCCATCTCTCAGCAAAGCCATTCATAATAATAAAGACAAAACCTGAGGCATATCTGCACTGTCTTCCAGGTTTTTGTTCCTCCTGGTGTACATCTGTTTAAAAACATAAACATCTCTAAAAATATCAGCCTCATGAGAATAGAAAATACACTTTGTTAGTTTCAAGATTTCCTGATGTAGAATGTTGAGTGAAAGCCAGTCCTGCTGATCATTTGTCACATAAGGAGGAACTGCTTCTGCACCCTCATTGATAAGGATAATGAGTGAGAAATAATGAGTGCTCATTGGGGAAAAGTGAGATTGATGGTGTTGTTTCCTCTGAAAGCCAGTGTAATCCCTCATGGGGAGGAAGAGAGATCTTCACCTGCACTGAACGGGTGCCACGTGCAGCACATATATAGACTCTGATTCTATGAAATAGTGTCAAGGGTTTGTGTAACATTTCACATGCTAATGTACTTAAATGACTAAACTTTACAGATACAAATATATCATCATTGAACATCAGTTCTTTTTTTCTGTTCTTCAGCAGCAGTCTTTTCAGCATAGTTCAGTTTCTTGATGCATATTTTTTAACTTAACTCTTTCAAACAAAACTTTTATGCAATGATATCTTTCAATGCTGTGCATTACTGGAACTCTGTGATCAAACAGAAAGTGGCAATTGCCCTCAATCAGTTATTGCTGTTGGTGTTTCAGTCTTAAAATGTTAAATTTACAAGCTTCTGTCATCTTCTATAAGTGGATACTTATAACATTTCTTTAAATCAGGGGTTAACAAACTTTGCCATGCCATGAAGCATCAGTCTCTGGTACCAGCTTCCCAGTGGCACAAAGTTAGAAAACTTTTTCCCTATTTATGCATGTCCAGCCATTGGCAGGGACCATTTGTACTAATGGTGTGAAAAAAAATTGACTAGCGGTATGCATAAGCCAGGTTAACACCCCAAAGAGCATTAAAGTTAATGATAGTAGACCCCACCATTACAAATGCTAATGGCAGGATTACTGCACCTATTCGGCTGCTTAAAGGAGGACAGCTTGCTGATGCGTTACAGTTTAAGACAAAATATTCAAAGACAATTGATATTCAGGGATGGAATGTATCCTTTGGAAAAGTATGAAAATGTGGGAGACAACGTTTTTCAGTTAACAGATGAGATAAGAGAGGCAAGGCTCGCTGCCATCAGTTTTGCAAGATTGCTTGGCTCTTCGCTTAAATGTGTCGGGATCCTTCCAAGATGAAAGTGGTGAAATCAAACAACTGCTTGTAGAGTTATTCATCAGTTACTGGAGCATTGCTGTGGTGCTTGTTCCTCAAAGCAGTTTTCATATTGCTTGTTTTATTTTGGCGTTCTTCTACTAGAAACACTGCACGCATTTACCCTGTTTAAGATCTTTAGCCAAATGTTCCCTTTCTCTTTGTTTGTTATCTTTGATGACTGAACGTTACCACTTGCCATGTGTATGGCTGTTTATGCATAGAAGGCAAGGATAAGGGTTCTCCAGGAGGTTCCCCTGAATCACTTCCCATGTTGAAAACACAGACCCCTGTGTACAGATTCTACATATTTGTGTAGAATTTGTAAATATAGATAATAGTTAATGTTAAAAGTGAACTAGTTGTCCTTGATTGGATTTTTGCTTCATTTCCCATCCTCTTTCTGTGACTCCTTTGGTGCCCTCCTTGGATTCTCACTCTGAAAAACACTGCTCTAAATCTTCTTTGAGTGCAATATGTCATATAAAGGCTATAGCACATTCATCAATATGAATTAATGTTACAAACAACGGCTAGTTTAAGACCATCCTCAAACTCTGTCAGTGCAGTACAGCTTTCCAGTTAAACATGCCCATACCACGGAGACACCCCCAACACATGATACTTGAGATCATAAAACTAACAACAAAATAAACTCTTTCTTTCAACTCTTTGTGAAAAGTGGAGAAAATGCTCTCTAAGCTAAAAGCCCCCTGGTTGAGTTAAAGAACAGAAAGGTGTGAAAAGTAGAATGAACTGGAAAAGATTTTGAATAAGACATAAGTGAGAAACTTCTTTTTGCTTGTGAATCTGTAGCTTTACAAATGTAATTCAAGTATATGACAGTGTTATTTTCCAAGGTTTACCCCAGTGAAGTTCCTGGGTTTAATGTTAAGTATTTTCTGGATTGTACCAGTGTGTCCTGGCAGGTCATCATAATGTGTTATTTAAGACACTGATTCAGCTCATCCTATTTCACTTGTTTTCTAATTAAGTTGAAATGCTGTTACAGCATTTCAACTTATTGTTATTCGACTTTATTAAGTTGAAATGCTGATACAGCATTTCAACTTATTGTTCTTCGACTTTATTAAACTTCTTCCGCTTCTTCAATATTCTTCCGTACGTTTTTTGACGGTTTTCACAGCCTTCAAATTTCAACGGATTTACACGAAAAAAAATTATGCAGTGTATCATGTTCAGCAGAAGTGTGCTTGTATTTTTCACAGCTATAGCAGTTATACTTTTTACAAAAAAAAATATTTTATGCAGATTTTTTTGAATTGCAGTCAATGGGAGATTTCAGCAGCTCAGCAAAAACCTTCTTCAACTTTCACATTAAACAGATTCAACATACTTCATACTACGGACTTCATTCTTACTTCAAAATGTTCACAGATCTTTCACAGATTTTTTGAGATCTTCAGCAGTCTCCTATCTTCAACGGTTTTTCAGATAATACAGCTTAAGCAACACAAAGTTTTCAGCTTTTCCTCAAAAAACTCAGATTTAACAGTGCGTGACATCATCAGTCAGAGTGAAGCAGCAGCAGATTACACAGAAAAATCTTCCCGAACAAATTGCTCGTAGGACCACAAATTTCACTCTAGAGTCATAAAAATGGCATCAAAATGTTCCCTGACTCGTCCTGCTTCTAATAAAACTGCATTTGGTGGCAAAAATTGTACCCTTTGGTCAGTAGGTGGCCAAATCCTGGAGAAAGTCTGATTTTCCAGCCATTGAGGTCCATTCATTCTCTATTCATCCCCCATTCATATGTAACCACTTTTTAAAAAACTTTTTAAAATACTTTCTCTTGGCCCTACATATAAAAATTTGACATTGAGAAATTCCTCCGGCACTCTGGATTCCTACGGTGTGCTCGGTTTTCTGATAGCTATTACGGTTTGGCCACAGCGAGCATTTGTTCGGACCATGTCCAAATCCCCAAAATCCTGCCTGAGAGCAGCTGTCACAAAGAAGTGACAGTTAAACTCAGCAGCTGTCCTTTGAAGTCCCATCACCATGGAAACCATGCAGCTGTTTATAATAAGCAATCAAAACATTCCCTGACTGACACACATTCATGTGAATCTGCCTCATCAGCCAGTACAGACATAGGGAGAACTACTGAAACAAGAACAAACTCACTCCTGCACACCTGCAGGCACGCACACACTCACGGATGCAGGCACTCTCTCTCTCTTTCTTCACCACATATGGCAGGCATGCAAGAACTCACCCACACGCATGGAAGTACGCACACACACACACACACACACACACACACACACACACACACACACACACACACGCACACACACGCATACACACACACTGTCTGTCTGTCTCTACTTTAAGATGCTCAGGCTACTCCATACTTCTAATTACAGACTTCATACTTGCTTCAAAATATTCAAAGATCTTTCAACATTTTTTTCTTCTTCAGCTTTCTGCTCCCTTCAACAGTTTTTGACATGTAACTGCTTAAGCAAGACGTTTTCAGGTTTCCACAAAAATCTCTCCCCTCAGAACGTGTGACATAAGCAGTTCAAGAAGGTCTGCCGCTTATAAATGAACCCAGATACACTCACCCCTCACACAGAATTGAAATGGGGTTAAACTGCCAATCAGAACTAGGCAGGGGACTTGAAGACTGAGACCACATAGGGCTCAGGGGAGACTGAGACCATGTGAAGTTAAGCAGCCAATCAGACCGCCTCATACATGTATACATACAAATACACGTACATGCCTACATACACACATAAACATATATGTACATATATATGCGCACATGCACGTACATACTCACAAATACATGCATGTGTGCATGTACAGACACACTCTCTCTCTCTCTCTCTCTCTCTCTCTCTCTCTCACACACACACACACACGCAGCACCCCCCCCCCCCCCCCCAAACCATCCCCCATCTACCTATCGCCCAGAAAGATTATTTTTGCTTTTCCACACTTCCTTTCTATGGATAAAAATACATCGTGTGATTCATCACCTGGAGGCGAAATACACCCGGCGGTGAGTCCCCGTTGCGCGGTCTCTTCGCCTTGGATGAAGTGGAGGAGGTTGATGTCAGGTTCGGCTTCCCAATGACGATCCTGTCATAACACCGATCATGTAGTCCTTCAGGCCGGCCAAATCCTCTTCGTTGTCCTCCAGAGTGTCCTTGTTGAGATACTTTAGACTAAGAATAAGTTTAAATTGGCGAAATTGTTCACCGTTGAATGAATGGATGTTTTGCGCGCGCCTAGTCTGCATCTGCTGTCCCACTGAAACGTCGTCACAACATTACTCCTCCTCCTCCGAGTGGCGCGATCCTCCGCGAGAAAAACTCTTTGAACTCCATTTTGACTTCGCCAAAGACAGAGAGAGGTAAGTGCTGCTCCTTATTCTGCATTTAGAACATTCAAAACTATATCGCAGACACTATATATTACTAGAAAATACATTTTTGAGGCTTAATTTTTCGTGTTTTATCTTGGAATTTTTTCGTGGGGTGTCTTAAACCTTTCTTGAAAGGCCAAGGAGTTCTACTTACTGAAGCTAGCTTCGTTTACTTGGTCGAAGCGGGAGTCTTCGCATGAAAAAATAGGTGTAAGATGTCATGTAGTATTCATTTTGATGAACAGTTTTGCTCTGAATTCAGTATTAACCAATATTAATGTTCATAGCTCGCATTTTCTTCCATGTTTCAAAAAAGTTTGTCCGTAGATATCAATTATTCCAGTTATTATGTGGTTATAACACAGCTACTTACTTAAACAGTTAACATTTTTGGCTTAAATTAATTCTTAAAAGGACATTTAAGTTACGTTAATGTAAATTCTATTAAAAATAAGCAGCAACAGGTTTAAGTTTAGTTTAGTTTGGTAGTTTTAGCTGTTTTTTCCCTAAGTTATTTTAGGTGGTTGTGCCTGCTTCATACTCATTCTCATTCACACACACACACACACACACACACACACACACACACACACACACACACACACACACACACACACACACAGCTACTAGTCCTGTTTGTTTATATGGGACTCCTAGCAGTTTTATAACTTTAACTAAGGAGATTTCAAATCCAGCAGTGTTTTAAGTGTTTATTAGGAGATGCTATATAGTGAATCAGCAATAATGAAATGCATGATTACATTGTTGTGGTTAGCTATGTACCAGTGTACGAATCTGCCTACATCTTGACACTAAAGGAATGTGACAATGATGCTTGGGCAGTCTGTCAACCATTCAGATTTTCCAATATCTTATTCACTAGTTAGCTTAATGGTAGCATCCAGTCAGGAGCAGCCAAAGATCAAGTAACCAGACCTTTCTGTTGTAGCCTCTTCCACTTTCTTTTCAATACATGCTATCCAAAAGAGAGATAAAAGGGAAAAATAAGAAGACGTTTATTCAAAACATTTCCACTCGGAACATTGCGGTGTGCCAGTTGATTAAAAGTAGTTGTTTATTACAATTTCTTAAGTTTTGAGTGTCTCTGATTCAAATAAAGTTTTGAGAAATGTCATTTCCATTGTTTGTCTTTCTTTTCTGGGAAAATTTCCATCTTATCTTTTTCTTAACAGGAAGACGAAAAAGAAAGAGACAAGATGACGTGAGTGCACTTCAATTTTGAATATACAAATATCAGTGAAATACGTAATCTGATTACACAGCATCATTCTTGACAGGAAGATTACATTTATTGTTGGCTTTAAAACGCATAAACACCCGGCAATCACACAAACGTACACAAACATGTGCACGTTTACACACATACACACACACGCACGCACTCCACAAACTGACACAGACAGACAAAATTGCTCAGAAAATAGCTGCATGGGTGAAATCAAATTTAAAAACTTTCTTGACAAAATTTGTACCTGTCTGATCCTAATCAGTGTGGGGATCCAACTTGAACTTTTCAGGAGACATGAAGCACTCAGAGGAATTTTATGTTTAAAAAGCTTTTATTTCATGAGGGCTACAAAATCATAAAAATATGCCAACATATTTCAGCCATATAGGCCTTCTTTAGGGCAGTTACAAAATGGCCGCCAACCTGCTTCTTTTATAGGTTTGTTTTGTTGTAATTTGTTGACATGTTTTTATGATTCTGTAGCCCTCATGAAATAAAGGTTTTTAAACATAAAATTCTTCCGAGTGCCTCAGATCTCCTGAAAAGACCACAATTGTTGTGATAACCAGAGTTGTATTATTTTTTGTTTGTTGTTTTTATTTTAATTGTATTTATCTAAGTAATTTTGTGTTTTTTTATGTCCTCCTTTTTAGTACAAACCTTTCGGTTCTTAAAAGAGCAAGGGGACCTACGCAGAAGAAAGCTCCTCCACTACATGTTTCAGTTGTTCTCGAAAAGGAGGAAACACGAGTCCTGAAGTGGGATTTCAATGGGGGGGGGGTGATGCCCTCAATCACGAAAAAAAACAAAGTACTGATTCTAAGCGATGGTGAAAGAGTAGAGAAAATAACAATCTTTGAGTCTTTTTCTCTGAAATATGCACTGAACAGCAGTTACATTCTGACGGGATACTCTTTGAGGGGAGAAAAACCCCCTTATGGGATAAACGTCACCAGGGATACTAAGTTCTTTAAGTCCATCGACTTAAAATTGAAAGCTGGTGTGGAAGAAAAGGCGAAGCAACTGATGTATCCCCCCTCAAAGGCATGCAGTCTTGGAAATTTAAAAGAAAACGTGGGGCTTCTCATAACGGTTCAGGCATCAATAAAGGAAGTAAGTTTCAATCATTTAATCGGTTTTGTTTGTATGCCGTCCAGTTTGCTTATCTGTCTGTAAACCCTTGTCTGTCACTGTGTCAGTCAGTGTGTCACCCTCTGTCTGAGTGTAAATGGTAAATGGACCAGTACTTAAATAACGCTTTGCTAGCCTTTCTGACCACTCAAAGCGCTTTACACTGCTAGTCCACACCACATTCACACACTGAGGAGGAAGTTTGAAACCATCAGTTTTATCTAACTGATTCATACCCATTCACACACCACTGAACAACAGTGGGAGCAATTTGGGGTTTAGTGTCTTGCTCAAGGACACTTTGACATGTGTGTGACTGCAGGAGCTGGGAATCGAATCCTCGACCTTCCGATTAAGAGAAGACAACTCAACGACAGAGCCACAGTCTGTCTGTCATTCTGTCTGTCACGCTTGTCTGTCTGTCTAGCTCTGTCTGTCTGTATGTGTCTGTCAACCCATGTCCGTTACCCATCATCTGTCATAGTTATTTTGTTTCTGTCAGCCTCCTTCTGACACCATTTGTTTATCTGTTATGCTGTCTGTCTTTTCATGTCTGTTTAATAACAGTTGGTTATTTTTTCTTTACCCAGCTCTCAAAAGTCGAGAAAGTGAAGGTCGGGAGAAATGAAGTGCCTGTCAAAAACTTGGTCGTGGAGGAAGTGAGTTTGAGTTATTAAGTTGACCCTCTGTCTGTCAGGGTCAAGTCTGTCTGTCTGTCTCTCTCTATCTCTTTCTCTCTGTCTTTGGTTAGCTTTGTTTTTCAGAATTAGTTTCAGTTACTTTTGAATTTTGAAGAGAAGAAAACTTATGTAAGATGCTGCCTGGACCATTGACAATTTTCTTAAGGTTTAAGGGTTCAAAAAAAGACAGACAAAAAAGACATGCTTGTGTTGTACGTCGCTTTGGAAAAAAAAGAGTCTGCTAAATGAAATTGTGGAATTCTAAATGTGTGAAAGTGTAGCAACAAATAAGAAATAACATTTGTTTTAAAATAATCAATATAAATTTGACTACTTTTTATTTCTTTGTTTTTTTGTTTTTGTTTTTTTATAATCAGAATGGAAAAGGTGCCAGCGTAAGCCTCTGGCGAGAGGCAGCCTTGTGGACCCTGGAGGTTGGGGCTATGTACCAGTTCAGCCACATGAAGGCTATAGAAAACGAGTACGGACTGAGAATCCAGTCAACACAGCTCTCAACCATGGAGGTACATTGTTGTAAGACTTGTAAAAGTTCTGTGTTAACATTAATGAAATGATAATATAGGAAGTTCCATGGTAATTTTGTCTCTACAGGATGCATGCGCAACTACTGTGATTGGAGCTTTGGGCGCAACAGAGACAACAGACAGGCCGGGAATGTTACTCATGCTGGTGGTCGACGAGGAAAGTAATTATTACATTAGAGCGAACTTATGGGAAAGCCTGTCCGAAAGATTTGTTCAGATACCATTTTATCTACAAGTCAAGACAATAGGGGGTGTTATTATTGATGCATCACCTGTTGATGAGATGGAAGTTGAAGAGGGGGGGGGGGAGGGTGAAGGAGACAGAGAGAGAAAGGGAGATGGAAAAGGAGAGAGAGAAAGGGAATGGGAGGAGCAGTTGCAGGAACTTCTTGAGGATTAATCAGGGAGAAGGAGAGAGATGAAGGGGATGGGAAATTAGTTTAAGGGCGAAAAATTTCTATGTTCCTAATGTGTTTTAATTTCTTTTCAATGTTTCAGTAATTTATATTCATGCTGTCTTTTATACCAACTGTTTTTTCCTATTTATTCGTAATAAATATTTTTTCATCACATGGCAGTATGTGTGAAATTTTTTTAAAACAACAATATTTCTAGTAGTTCAACTACTTGTATTAGTACTATATCTAATATTGTTGTAATTTCTAGTAGTAATTTTCAGCTTTGTTTCATTGCTTTCATCAATTTTATTGCATGCTTCTTTAGAAATATTCATACTTTATTTTCTGATATTTACACAGGATGTAAAGTAACCAATTAAAGGAAAAAACAAACAAATATCAGAGGCTATCTTGAAGGTTTTGCCAGATTTTATTTCATTTCTAGACGAATTTGATAGTTTCAAGATCCAGATGTATTTGTTTAAAATGGACTAAAAAGTTTGGTATTTTTTTTTACACAAACCATTTATATGAATTTATCTTTGTTATGTAATATCTTTTACAGTTATTTTGCTTTTTGGTCTCTACTGGTAGGGCGTGTAGGATTTTTCTTACTAATTAGTTTGAGGGTTGAGCATAAATGTAGGTCAAATCTGGTTTTAACACTGGTTTGTTTTATTTCGAAAGTCACTGGTCGTTTCTGGGAGAAATCTGTCCACAACTTCCTGTCCATTTGCCTGGCAGTACTACAAGGTGCTGGAACGGTGAATCTCAGTGGTTGTGTCTCTGAGCTTCAAAGTTTCATCCTCCTTTCCTCCACTTGCAACTTTGGGAGATTCACCCAAAGTCTCCTCTCTCCTTCGCAGCACCAGAAGTGAATTCTGAGCTGCCATACTGAAGGACATCCCAAGAATTAATTGTGCTTGGAGCAGAGGAGGGAGGAGACTGATTGGAGGAGCAAGGAAACACGGTACGTCTCAAAGCGTCAAAATGCACTCTCCTCTCTCCTCCGCGGCACCGGAAGTACTTTCTGAGGCGCCATATTGGCGGGTGTCCCAAAGCGTTACTTGTGGCCAGAGGAGGGAGGAGGGAGGAGGTTGATCGGAGGAGCGATAATCGAGGATACACAAGAGCTGCCTTTGCGGAAGTCTTTTCACCGACAGACACGCCCCCATATGGGATATCACTCACTGATTGGACGCTGCAGCAGCTCAGCCTTGAAACTCTGAAACTTCTGATCACCGGAGTTTAATGAGAGCGAAAAGACGGAGCTGAAAACAGTCAGTATCCAGAGGATAATCCTGAAACAGGTCATAAAGCTGGGGTTAAAAAAGATTGATGTGAGTTTAAAGCACAAAATACTGAAGACAGCCGTCATCAAATCAATATAACAGAGGATCACTGCTGAGTTTATAAAACTGTTTAGGTCAAATTCATCATCTAACGGAAAAATTAATTCATAAAGTGCAATAAAAAAGATAGAAAATAAATATTGGTCATTAGTTATTTCTGTCCTTCATTTTCTTGTTGATTCTCGTTTTCTTTATGAACAGAATTTAAGTCTGAGAGAAAAAAACACCTGTGAGGTTTGTAATGAGTAACAGGATTTCTGTTTTCCCTGAGATCTAAATTAATAACTATAATATCCAGAGTTCCTGAGACATCATAAACTAGATTATATTAACACGTTTCAGGGTTCGCGATCAGATACGCTCTAGGCTGAATATAAAGAAATAATCTAATAATGAGGCATTTTAGCGGTAAAGTGATCCATGTGCTTCTAAACAGGACACAGAATAAACAGAGGTCAGGTTTTCTTCATGTGAAAGTGTTTATTAAACAGGTTAAAAACGCAGACAAAGCTCTGTTACTGTTTTTTAAAAATTATTTTATTGGAGTTATTACAGCGCATATGAGCAGACACACAAACAGCTGTTAGAGCTGACTGACAGATGATCCACCGGCTATCAGCTGATGCCGTCATCACCAAAACATGTCGTGTCATTTGACGCTCCCGAGGAGAGGACGTCTCAATGCTCTTAAAACGAACCTCCTCGACTCCTCGACTCCTCTCTTCATTTCCTTGCATCTCTCCCATGTATCTCTGGTGGGAGGGACTAAGACGCAAGTGAACGACGCAAGTGGAGGAAGGAAGGATGGACATTTGGCGCTTTGAGACGCACCCACTGACGCAGAGCAAATATGCACCAGCAGCTGATTAGAGTTACAGGTTTCCTAACGCACGCTACGCAAAGTTTGTCAAGTTAAAACGATTTGTGTGGAAGAAATTGTGTCACTGGAGGTTGACAGACAGTCGCCTCCCTCACAGCAGATGTGTGCATGATAGATAGATAGATAGATAGATAGATAGATAGATAGATAGATAGATAGATAGATAGATAGATAGATAGATAGATAGAGAGAGAGAGAGAGAGAGAGAGAGTGTGTGTGTGTGTGTGTGTGTGTGTGTGTGTGTGTGTGTGTGTGTGTGTGTGTGTGTGTGTGTGTGTGTGTGTGTGTGTGTGTGTTCGGTCAACTACTGTATGTGCGGGATTTATCCAAATTATCCGCCTTTAATATTATGTACAGGTTACCCGCCATCCTGCACGGATATTCAGGCTCTGATAGAGAGCTGCTCACTTGCTTGTACCTCTCCAAAATATTTTCCTTCCATTTATTACTTTCCTTTATCAACTGAAACGACAGATATTGTGTAAGCATGATTAACTGGAACCTTTTCAAGCTCCTAAATGCATTAGGTCCCACAATTGTGGAGATTAATGTGCTTAACAGTGGCGTTCAACTGTCAGAGGGTCCCTGAACGCCTCATTAAGATGTTCTGGCTACGCGAGAGGTAACGCCCCCTTCAGAACTACGTTCATCGAAGGTGAGTCGTAATATCAATGTCTCTCTCTCAAAACACATCGTATTAACGTTTAATTTTCATTTTAAGCTTTTTTTTATTACACTCTAAAGTTGTTTAGTAACGAAGCTTTAAATCCTGGTTTGGTGGGTCGAATTATTTTTCAGTTTGTCAGCCTTGGACTGTTTGTCATTGAGCGACTAATGCTAACTGTTGCTAATCGTCAGTTGAGAGGGACGTTAGAAGAAGCTGCCATTAAATGACTCAAAGCAGAACGTCGGTCTTCATGTGTTTGGTTTAACTACAACTGTTTTGAGCAGAACATGCTGTTATGATCAAAGAGTGACTCTCACTGTCTGCATTTGGTACCTCCAGTAACTGTCAACCATGGTCTTGATGATGTTAGCTTCACTGGGCAGTTATAGGCCTCAATTAATAGACGTAGGTTGATGCCGCACTGGCTGTGTATTCCCGCCGTACGTCAACGTGTCCACCATTTTGTTAGTCCGCTCTGTCAAATAATGTAGAAACTAATTCATATCCAAACTCCTAAATTTATTCATTATTAAATGACTCGAGTAGAATTATTCCATTGTTTTAATATAATGTAAGTTATAATACAGAGGATAATTATGAAAAAGATTTTCATCTTTGTCATAATTAGCATTCTTTGGCAGGTATACTTGTGCTCTTAAATTAGCATACCCTTATGGAAGTTGAGAAATATTGACGTTTTTTATATTGTATGTGGACATGTGATAATGTGAAAATCTTTTCCTTATTTAGAGAGTGGTCAGGTGAAGCTATTTTTGTGCTTGCTTTGAATGACAATAGTATCTGAAATCGCCCATCTAGCCCCCATCCACAGTTTATATACCCTTGAATGGAGGCATAATCATAATTACAACGGTTGATACTCACAGGTTTAATAACCGTTAGTGGGTAAGTATCCACACCTGTGACTTCTTTAATTGTGGGGTAATATTAGAAAAATGCACTTTACATTCAGACCTCTTTCTTTGTTGTTTTGTCATCACATTTGACATCATATGAACTGAGCTTGAGACATTTTTAAATTGGTTACTAGTATGATTATTCATTGTGATGAAATGTTGACCCCCCCCCCCCCCCACACACACACACACACACACGTCACACAGGCACAAGTCTCTTAACAAAACAAAAAAAAAGAGAGAGTAAGAATATGAACCTGATGATCCTTTTTCTTTTGCTAAATTGACATATAGTTTTCTTCATATTTACTAAATTGTACTTCACACAATGGACAGAACTGCAAAATGTTGGTGAAGAAAGAAATAGCATTAATTTCAGAATGTCTAATAATATCAAAAGGTCTAAAAGTATGGAAGATGAGAACAGCCATAGTTTTTCTTTTTTTAATGCACTGTTATCTCTTGATAGCGACTTATCTCATTATCTTCATACAAAAAACATTTTCTTGTGATACATACTTTTTTTCTACTATCTTGACATCATAAACATTGTTTTCCTGTGATAACAAAATAATAATGTTTGTCCGGCTTTCAATCTACAAGAGCTGCCTAGAACAGCTCCCAGCCACTGGGTTTAGCTGTAGTCTAGTTACACTTTAGTTTGTTTACTTTAGGCTCTACAGGTTAACATAGGAGAGGCTGGCCCTTTTACATAATGGTTGTCATAAGTATTCTGATTATTTAATAGCCACATTTTGAGTTTACTATTGTAATGCTTTGCCACAAACCATAAAAATAAGCACAACACACATAAAAGCAGTAATAAATGAATTAATACACTTTTAATTACATCTCACATTACATCGAAAGTTAACATTAGCCTACATTTATGTTGGCTTAGCTTAGCTGAAGCACCCAGACGGATTGGTGTTTGTTTTAATGGTTGACAATTATGACAACCATTATGTATAAGAGACTACAGCGACACCCAGTGGCTGCAAGCTGTTCATGGCTGCTCTTGTAGGTCGAAATCAAGACAAACATGTTATTAATAAATTCATCATCACGAAAAAGATATGTATATGATGTCAAGATAACGAAGAAAAATAAATAATTTGTCATGAGAAAAAAAGCATTGTTATATCAAGATAAGTCGTCACAAAATAACGGTGCATAAAAAAGGAAAATCCATGGCCGTTCTCATCTTCCATACAGAAGTGCCGCTTAAATTTCTCGCATGATTTTTTTGTTCCTGCTTCTAATCGGGTATTAAGAGGTAAACTTGTATGAAGCTGTAGATACATGTACTGCAAATTATCCACAAGGTGTATCAGCCAAAATCTGAGGCAGAAAAGCAGTTTCTAAATGAATGTGTGTTCATCACAGTGAACAGTTGAGGTTGAATTTAGCACAGTGAGGTTTCTGGAATAACACTGAGTTTCTTTTTTGTCTCTCTTCTTTCTCCTTCATGTGTGCAACCCTATATCAACACTGAAGACTTGGAAGTGTAAGTCAAATTATTTCACTCAGTTTATTTTGATTGTGTGTCTTTTTAACTGACCATTTTCTATCTTTTATTCCTACTTGGGCTGTTTGAGGAACACACAAAGTACCACCTGCTGTAAACCAGGGCTGTCACTTTTTATTGGAGTTTTGAACATGAGGTGAAAACTTTGTTGCTGTTTTTATTTTTATTTCTACAAGCTGTGAGGGAGGGGTTTGAATATATTTGAATTAATTACAGGCAATTTTAAATTTGTACGAACTTGATTTTTCTCTGAAGTGACAGCCCAACTAACCATTGTTTAACTTGGATAAGATGCCTGTTTCAGTTTGTCTCAGTCTTTGGCGGACACTAACAGATAGATGTCGATTCCACGCTGGCTTTTTTTTTTTTTTATCTCACTGTGGTCTCATTTTTCTCCACAAAATAAAGTCCAATACTTCTATAGGTTCAAGACAACCATCGCTAATGGCTGGTGTAACTCAATATGTCTTCATGTAGTGTAACAACATTTAAAATCTATGAATCAATTGGTGAAAGAGAAACAGAAAATGAATTCCTCTTTAAATTAAAGGGAAAAAGATTTAGTGTTTTTAGGAGCCCTCAAGCCAAAGGAACACAGGAAGAATACTGATGGTGACACTACATTCAAAGAATCTACAAGTTTTGATGTTTAGATTATTATTATTTTTTATTTAAATTCACATAAATGTGGAAGTGTGTTATAAGTTTATAATAACCATCTGATGTCTTTGTTCTTTGTGTCTTACAGGTTTTCTGCGACCTTGGCTACCTGGATCTTTGATTCATCATCTCCATCTCTCTGCTCTGTCAAATTTGGGTCATTTCTCCAATCTTTGCTCACACCTTTCTCTGATCTCTCTCCTCATCTCTGTATCTCCCATCACTTATATCACATTTTGAGGTTCTATCTAGCTTCTCTCTATCCATCTGCTCTATCTTTGCCTGTTATTGGTCAGGCTTTTGAGGTTCTATCTGACTTTCTGCTATCCATCTGCTCTATCTTTGCCTGTATTGCTCAGGTTTTTGAGAGTCTAGCCCCAAAGCGGGCAACCCTTTGATCTTGAGTCTAGCTCCAAAGCGGGCAACCCTTTGATCTTGAGCCTAGCTCCAAAGCGGGTAACCATTTGATCTTGAGTCTAGCCCTTCATTGGGTACTTTTTGGGTGACGTTTGTTTGAGAGAAAACTTTTTTCTGGGTGACGATTGTTTGAGATCATCTCAGGATACCAGTTCCTGCTCTGTTTTGGGTGTGAGCTCTTCTGTTCAATTCTGTCACTCTGGTCTCTCCCCCCACAACACTTGATTGCTGTCTTACTTACAATAACCTAATTCTGAGGAGTAATCAGTTTATTCTGTAACTGGTGGAATATTTCATTAATTACACACTTAATTGTAAAGACAACTGCAGTAATAAAAAACTACTTGTTAGTTTTTGTTCACTTTACTTGTTAGTACCTGAAAAAGTAAAATCAATTCATACATTTATTATTTGACTCATTTGTAAACTTATTTTTCCAAAATTCACAGATAACACTGACATTTTTGCTGTTGAATCTGTGAAAATAAATAAAGAAATCTTGTAGAAGGATTTTTGTGTTCCTGCTCTCTTTCTGCAGATCCAGTTAAACCAGAAGAAGTGTCCCCTGAGCATCACAACTGCGCCTGATTCTGAATATAAACTGTGATATATAAACTTAATATCTATCATAAACCTTATATACAGCTGATATAAGAGGAAAGTACTGCTGGTAAGTTCAGACCGTTGAGGTTCAGGGTAGACCATACATATTTTTTTCTGGACAGTAGAAATAACATTTGTTGTAACGCTAAAATGCCGAGGAAGAGTAAGAAGTCACAGGCAGCAACCCTGCGCTGGCAAAAGGTAAATGATGTTCACTGTGCTACAACTGGAGAGGTTCATCAGAGCAAAGGAGAGGTAACACCTGCAGTGTCTGATGACAACAGCATGAAACAAGGTCAGAGGTCACCATGTGTACCCCAGGTATCATATGCAGACATGGTAAAGAAGGGAGAAAGCAGTCAGTCATGTGTTGCAGGTCCCTCTAAGTCACAACAGATACACCACAAAGATGTAAGTGATGAGCCATGTGCAGCCCAGCCTTCATATGCAGACATGGTAAAGAGAAGTGTCAGTGGTAGTCAGTCTGTAGCAGGCCCACCTCAGGCAGAAATTATAAACACCAGAGATCAGCTTGGTGAAGTTAGTGTGAGTGCATCTCGCAGTCAGGCTTCTCTGAAATATGGCCAAACCAGAAACCAGCAGTGCACCTGCAACTCACTCACCTTCCTTGCATTCCTGTTTGAGAATGAAAACCTGACCAGAGCAGACCTGGACCTTGTTTTGGATAAAGGTAATGTGATGTACAGACAGGTGAGAAAGAGGATTCGCCACAGCCACGCACATCTAACAACAGATGAACTCCCTGATTTAGTTCCTGCTCGCAGCTGCACACAGATTGTGGACATGTCACAGCTTTCCAGATACGGCATGTTTGGAGAACCATTACCTGGAGCAGCAGACTCCTACCTGGACCTTGAATCAGGACTGAGCTGTTTGTTGTCTGATGTACAGTATGCACTCCTGCTGATGAGCTCATTATGCATTGCAGTCTTCAGAACCAGATCAGGCAGATATGGTTTCTTTGACCCACATGCTCGGACCGTCAAAGGTTTGCCTCTGCTTCAGGCCACACCCACCCCTGGTATTGCTGTCATGGTGACATTCACACGTCTCAGTGACATGATTGACAGGCTCACCAAGTATCACAAGATCTTGGGCACAGCAGCACGCTGTAATTATGAGATAAAACCACTCCTTTTTCATGATGTGAACAACCTGAGTGATGTCATCCCAGCTCACAATGTCCCAACCACTGTCTTTGATCCCAACACAAGTGCTCCACGGATCCACACTGATGTCTCTGAAAACTCTGTGTTGGCAGACATGGAAACTGAACCTGAACCACACAGCTCTGTTTCTGTAAAAATAAATGATGTTCAGAATATGGAAACTGATGTTCCTGACCAAACTTTAAAGAGCAGACCCTCTAACATCACTTCTTTACCAACTGTAAAACAACCAGAGGTACATGATGTGTTTCCTGACACACAAACTGATCCCGAACCAGTACATGAATCCAAGCCACAAGACTGTCCCCAAAGTGAGTTACTCTTAACTGACCCACTGATAAATACTGATGCCAGTGCTCATACCTTACATGACAATTCTAGTGAACTGTCAAAAGTGAATAAAGAGCGAAAGAGGAAATTAATGAGGAGACTTGAGCAAACTGAAAAATTATCACAAAGAAAAGAGAATCAAAAGAGGAAAGAAAGAGGAAAGTATATTTCTGATGAAACTTACAGAGCAAAGAAAAAATCTCACTCAAACCGAAGATATTCAGACAACCCTGAACTACGGGAAAATAAAATAAATAGAATAAAAATCAGATACAGGGAGAGTGCAGATTTCAGATTGAAACAAAACACATATTTCAGGAGAAAATATCAGAAGAATCCAGAATTTAAACACAAGATAAGAACATGTATTACAAAAAAATATCAGGAAAATCAGGAATTCAAAAACAAGAAAAAGACAGAAGTTAAGAGGAAATATCATGAAAATGTAGAGTACAAAGACAAGAAAAAAACAGAAATTAAGAGGAAATATCATGAAGATGAAGAGTATAAAGACAAGAAAAAAGCAGGAAGTACTAGGAAATATCATGAAGATGAAGAGTACAAAGACAAGAAAAAAGCAGGAATTAAGAGGAAATATCATGATAACATAGAGTACAAAGCCCAGAGAAACAGATATTTTACAAGGAGATACACAGAGGACATGAACTTCAGGCAGAGACAGCGCTCTTATATCAATCAGAGATATGCACATGATGAAACCTTTCGTGTTCTACACAAACAGCTGATGAGACAAAAAATGAGAGACAGGACTAAAGACAGTCTCCATAAGATGAGATGTGCTTTAAAGATAACAAAAAAATACAGACAGATAAGTCGCCACACATGTGAGCCTGACAGAGACAGTGATAACCCTTTGATCAGAGAGGCCATAGCTGTTTTCAGATCTCACATACAGGAAGGTCCCACCTTTGTTTGCACTGTTTGTCACAAAGCCTCATTTCCGAACCAGGTGAAACTCTGTAACAGGTCCAACTATGAGAAAAATCCCAGAGTGGTAGCACCATGTCTGACAGGACAGTATGTTCATGTTTGTAATGATGACTGCAGAAATGATAAGTGCACTGTCCCTGATGAGAGAAAGACTGAGTGGATCTGTCACACCTGCCATGATCACCTGAAAAATGGAGCCATGCCAAAACTAGCTGTAGCTAACAACCTGAGTCTGTCTGTTATTCCACCTGAGCTGCGTGACCTCAACATCCTGGAGAGACATCTGATAGCAAAGTGCATCACGTTTGCAAAGATCATTCCTCTTCCTAAAGGCAGACAGAGAGCGATACATGGAAATGTGGTGTGTGTTCCCTCTGAAGTGCAGGAGACCGTTGATGCTCTTCCCAGATTGAGAAGTGAGTCTCAGGTGATGAGAGTGAAACTGAAGAGAAAACTGAGTTACAGAGGACATCATCTGTTTCAGACTGTGACCTGGTCGAAACTCATACAGGCTCTGCAGAAACTCAAACATATTCATAGAGAATATAGAAACATTACGATCAGAGAGGACAGAGAGGCTTTATGTGACCCCTTCGTTCCAGATGAGGAGGATGATGTTTCAATGTCTGATGGCTATGATGAGCAGGATTTGATGGACATTGACCAGTTTGAGACTGATGCTATGTGTGAGGCAGAAAGTGATAATAAAAAAGAAAACACTGATTTGTGTGATGAAAGTCAGACTCATGAAAATGGTGTTGACAATGATGATGATGATGATGATGATGATGATGATGATGATGATGATGATGATGATGATCAGCCACAGCAGGAAGAAGACATGCGTAATGGTGGTGGTGTTGTTCTTGAATCATGCCTTCAGCCCCGTGATGTTTCAGAGGACATGCTGTGTTTCAGTGAATCTACCTATTCAGTAGCTCCTGCAGAGGGAAACAGTCCAGTCAGTTTCTTTAAGACACCTAAACTTGAAGCCATGGCTTTCCCTGTTCAGTTTCCTACTGGTCAAAACACACTGGATGAGAACAGAGCTATTAAACTGACACCCAGTAGTTACTTTAAAGCACGACTCTTTGGTGTTGATGATCGCTTTGCTAGAGACACAAACTACCTGTTCTTTGCTCAGTTTGTGACTGAAATACACCTGGCCACTTCCAGCATGACCATACAGCTCCGTAAAGGTAAACCTTTCACCAGAGATGGACGCAGAATCACATCTAGAATGTTGAGAGACAAGTATGAGTTAGAGAGACTTGTGAGAAACAGAGATGCTATCAGATTCATGCAGCCACTCAGAGGAACTCCAGCTTACTGGGACAAAACAACTAAAGATCTGTTTGCTATGATCAGACAGCTGGGAAGTCCTACTTTCTTTGTCACATTCTCTGCAGCAGAAATGCGTTGGCCAGAAGTGATCACTGCTATTAAAATACAACAAGGTGAGCAGGTGAACTTTGATGAACTTGACTGGTCCACAAAGTGTGACATCCTGAGGTCCAACCCTGTGACTGTGATGAGAGTTTTTGATAAGAGAGTTGAAGCCCTGTACAGAGATCTGATCATGTCTCCTGCACAACCCCTGGGCAAAGTGTTCGACTACTTTTGGAGACTTGAGTTTCAGCACAGAGGAAGTCCTCACATACATGGTCTCTTGTGGGTCGATGGTGCACCTGTGTTTGAAGAAGACAGTGACTTGACTGTGTGTAACTTTGTGTCCAAATACATCACAGCTGAACTGCCTGATCCAGACAAACAGCCTGACCTGCACAAGAAAGTCACAGAGGTACAGATTCACAGCAAAAATCACTCCAAGACATGTTTCAAAAGCTCAAGTTCAGGATGCAGATTCGGATTCCCCAAACCACCCTGCAGAAAAACTATGATAACCAGACCAGCAGATGATTCTGAGTCAGACAGACTAAAAACTGCTAAAGAAAAACTAGCTCCTCTGTATCAGCTGCTAACGCAACCTGAGACTGCCTCCCTGAGTTTTGAACAGCTCCTGTCTCAATGTGACCTGACCCTTGGTGAATATGAGACACACCTGCACCTCATGAGTCAGTCAAGCAGCGTTTTACTGAAGCGTGACCCCAAAGACTGCTGGGTAAACCCCTACAACCCTCATCTCCTTGAAGCATGGGATGCAAACCTTGATGTGCAGTTCATTCTGACCTATTACAGTCTGATCCGTTACATCTGTACATACATGTGCAAAAGTGAGAACTCTGTGAGTCAGTATCTTCAGAACCTGATCCAGAACTCAGACAGAGACTGTGTCAATGAATGTGATGAAATGAAAGCCATCATGCAGGCATATTCAAAAAAGAGAGAGGTATCAGCTCAAGAAGCTGTGGCTCGAGTGACTTCACTAAACATGAAAAAGAGTACACGCAGTGTCGTTTTTATTCCGACTGACGATAACCCCTTGAAGATGAGTCGTCCTGTCTCAAGTCTTGACAACACAACACCAGACAGTGTCGATGTGTGGATGACGTCTTTAACAGACAAATACAAATCCAGACCTGAATCACCAGAGTTTGAGAAGATGTGTATGGCAGACTTTGCTTCCACCTGCAGACTTGTGTATGGACAACAGACAAAGGGAAAAAATGTGGTACCTCTGCTGAATGAGCTCGGCTTTATACAGAAGAGAGAAAGCGACAAAGGTGCAGTCATCAGGTATCGCCGCATCTCAAAAGAGAAGTACCCTGAGCAGTTTTACGGCACATTGCTTCGACTCTATCTTCCCTATCGATCAGACTTTGAACTGAAAACAGCTTCTCTATCCACATACCAGTCCTTCTATGACAGAGCTATCGTTCTTCTGCCATATTTTGACCGTGCAGAGTTTGTCAAAGAGATTGTGAACAGAAACAGAGAGAGGTATGAAAAGAACAGTGAGGAAATTGACAGTGCTATCGAGGACTTTGAAGAGAACAGAGATGCAGTCGATGAATGGAATAACTTGGCCCCAGAGTCTGAAGTGGTGAGAATGGAGTGCATCGCTGAACTGAATGCCAGACCAGCTGATCCTGAAAATGAACAAGAGAACGTTCCAGATTACAGTAAACAAGCTGATGCTGCAACAGAAGCCAGAGTCATGAGAGAGCCCGCTGCCATTGACCCCACACAGTTACGTCAGATGTATCAGAATCTGAACCAGAAACAAGCATGTGTGTTCTATGCAGTGAGAGACTGGTGCATAAAGCGTGTCTGTAGACTACATCCTGAGCAGTTCTTCTACTACATCAATGGTGGAGCTGGAACTGGAAAGTCTCATCTCATTAAATGCATCTACTCAGAGGCAACTAAGATACTGAGCACACTGCCCAGACGAGCCGAGGATGATGATATATCTAAACCCACTGTGCTGTTGACGGCTTTCACTGGAACTGCAGCCTTTAACATCTCTGGAACAACTCTGCACTCTCTGCTCAAACTGCCCAGAAGCCTCAAACCTCCTTTTCAAGGTCTTGGAAACCAGCTTGATGAAATCAGGTGTGAGCTTTTAAATGCTGAAATCCTCGTTATTGATGAAGTGTCCATGGTGTCAAAGGCCCTGTTTGCTTATGTGGATGTGAGACTGAAACAGATCAAAGGCAGCTACAAACCCTTTGGAGGAATGTCAGTGATAGCTGTGGGAGACTTCTATCAGTTACCACCTGTACGACAGTCCAAACCTCTTTGTGTTTATGACCCACGTGAGATTGACCTGTGGAAAGAACACTTCCAGATGATCACTCTGAATGAGATCATGCGTCAGAAGGATGACTTGGTGTTTGCTGAGATGCTGAACAGGCTCCGTGTGAAGAACAAGTCAGATCAGCTTTCTGAAGCAGACAGAACTTTGCTGTCACAGTGTATCACTGAACCAGAACTTTGTCCCCCTGAGGTCCTGCACATTTATGCCACCAACAAACAAGTGGATGCTCACAACTCTGCTACACTCTCTCTGCTGCACTCTGATATCACCAGCATTGATGCAGATGATTTTAAGAAGGACCCACACACTGGACACATGAGGAGACAAGGTACACCATGTAAAGGAGGCAAAAAGGATCTACCTGACACTCTGAATGTTGCCGTAGGTGTTCGAGTCATGCTCACCAGAAACATTGATGTGTCTCAAGGATTGGTGAATGGATCGTTTGCTACAGTTGGCAGAGTCATCAGCACTGAAAACAACGATTCCTCTCATGTCACCATGCTTGGGCTGAAGATGGATGATGAGACAGCTGGCAGGAGCTATCGCACCAGAGCAGACAATCTTGTGTACATCGAGAGATCAGAGGAGGCTCACAAACAGAAAGGAGTGGTACGTAGACAGTTTCCTGTTAAACTTGCCTTTGCATGCACGATCCACAAGGTTCAAGGAATGACAAAGAAATCAGCTGTGGTCTCCTTGAAACATGTCTTTGAACCTGGCATGGCCTACGTAGCTATCAGCAGAGTGACCTCTCTGAGTGGACTGCACTTGCTTGATCTGGATGAGCGTAAGATCCATGCTAACCCTGAAGTCACTGTTTCTTTACAGACCATGAGACAAGCCAACATGGACCATGTGATGCCTCTTCTGCAGCTCCAACAGACACTGAGCAGACATGACACTGTGACCATAGTTCATCACAACACAGAGGGACTGCCGTCTCATGTGAACGACATCAAAAGTCATCATGAACTGTGTCTTGCAGATGTTTTGTGTCTAACAGAAAGTCACTTACAGGGCTCCTTTGTTGCAGACAGTCTCCATCTTGACAGCTACACCTTGTTCAAGCGTAACAGACACTTGTCCTACACTTATCTTCCACAGATGGCTAGCAGAGGTGGTGGTGGAATTGCTGTTTACGTGAAGAACCATTTGCAGGTGTTGGAGAAACAATACTTCTGTAATGTGACTGACCTTGAGTTTGTGGTTTTGAAGGTTGAAGCTCCACTAAGTGCTCTGATTGCAGCTGTGTACAGACCTCCAGATTACAGTGTGACGTCTTTCCTGTCCAATCTGGGAAACCTTCTTCACACACTGGAGATCATGGACCACCATCCTATCGTTGTCTGTGGTGATTTCAACGAGAACCTCCTCTCAAACTCAAGTAAGCCGATTCTTGACTTCTTTCAGTCCAGAGGATATGCTCAGCTGATCACCACAGGTACGACTGAGAAGAACACACTGCTGGACCTCATTTTCACCTCCCATCCACAGCAATGTCTCCACTCAGGTGTCATGCAGACATATTACAGCTACCACAATCCTGTTTACTGTGTCATTTCATCCAACAGGTCGTAAAGAGGAAAGCTGGGCTTTAAAGAGAGGGACAGGTTGATTAATTTTTAACTAAACCATGGATAATAATTTTACTGACTGTATGAATCATGTTCTGAAACACTGTAGAAAATAAGTTTCAAATAACTGTTTTAACAAATCTTTTAATAATCAAGAGTGAATGAATTCAGAGGAATCAAGTTTGTAAAGGATTTAATAATCATGTTCTGAAACACTGTAGAAAATAAGTATAAAATAACTTTTTTAACAAAGCTTTCAATCATCAAGAGTGAATGAATTCAGAGGAATCAAGTTTGTAAAGGATTTAATAATCATGTTCTGAAACACTGTAGAAAATAAGTATAAAATAACTGTTTTTAACAAAGCTTTTAATAATCAAGAGTGAATGAATTCAGAGGAATCAAGTTTGTAAAGGATTTAATTATCATGTTCTGATTTTAGAGACTGTTATTGAAAAACTACTGTGAGATTATGTAATTTATTGTAATTATGGCAAAGTCAAAATCATAAACTATTACGAAGAGAGTTCAATCATGAATGTTTTGGTCCAAAATGATCCAGAGGAGGGGTACACAGGGGTGCAGCCTGGCTTTAACACCTGTCCAGGTTGTAGGGTGGGAGGGTGGACCAGTGTACCCCTTCACAGCTGGTTCGGACTGCTGTAATGTTTGAGAAACTGACTTGAGGAAAACTTTGCACTGGACCTGACTCCACTTGAGCACAGTGATAACAAATAAGCTGCTGTAATCTTTATTCTGTTCCTCTATCAGAGTCTAAACACTGAGGACAAGAACTCAAACACAGAGCCTCCTGTCTGTTGGCAAACATGGATTCTTCAAAGATTTGTGTATGAGGTATGTGATCATGTGCTACAAAAGATTAATCTGAGAGATCATTTAGTTAGCAAACTGTTTATTTGATGATTGTGATTGTTCTTGGTGACAGATTGATGATTGTGATTGTTCTTGGTGACGGATTGTTCGATGATTGTGATTGTTCTAGGTGACAGATTATTTGATGATTGTGATTGTTCTAGGTGACGGATTATTTGATGATTGTGATTGTTCTAGGTGACGGATTATTTGATGATTGTGATTGTTCTTGGTGACGGATTATTTGATGATTGTGATTGTTCTAGGTGACAAATTGTTTGATGATTGTGATTGTTCTAGGTGACAGATTATTTGATGATTGTGATTGTTCTTGGTGACGGATTATTTGATGATTGTGATTGTTCTAGGTGACAAATTGTTTGATGATTGTGATTGTTCTAGGTGACAGATTGTTTGATGAGTGTGATTGTTCTAGGTGACAGACTGTTTGATGATTGTGATTGTTCTAGGTGACAGACTGTTTGATGATTGTGATTGTTCTAGGTGATGGATTGTTTGATGATTGTGATTGTTCTAGGTGATGGATTGTTTCGATGATTGTGATTGTTCTAGGTGACAGACTGTTTGATGATTGTGATTGTTCTAGGTGACAGACTGTTTGATGATTGTGATTGTTCTAGGTGACAGACTGTCTGATGATTGTGATTGTTCTTGGTGACAGACTGTTTGATGATTGTGATTGTTCTAGGTGACAGACTGTTTGATGATTGTGATTGTTCTAGGTGACAGACTGTTTGATGAGTGTGATTGTTCTAGGTGACGGATTGTTTGATGATTGTGATTGTTCTAGGTGACGGATTATTTGATGATTGTGATTGTTCTAGGTGACGGAATGTTTGATGATTGTGATTGTTCTAGATGACAGATTATTTGATGATTGTGATTGTTCTTGGTGACGGATTATTTGATGATTGTGATTGTTCTAGGTGACAGACTGTTTGATGATTGTGATTGTTCTAGGTGACAGACTGTTTGATGATTGTGATTGTTCTAGGTGACAGATTATTTGATGATTGTGATTGTTCTTGGTGACGGATTATTTGATGATTGTGATTGTTCTAGGTGACAAATTGTTTGATGATTGTGATTGTTCTAGGTGACAGATTGTTTGATGAGTGTGATTGTTCTAGGTGACAGACTGTTTGATGATTGTGATTGTTCTAGGTGACAGACTGTTTGATGATTGTGATTGTTCTAGGTGATGGATTGTTTGATGATTGTGATTGTTCTAGGTGATGGATTGTTTCGATGATTGTGATTGTTCTAGGTGACAGACTGTTTGATGATTGTGATTGTTCTAGGTGACAGACTGTTTGATGATTGTGATTGTTCTAGGTGACAGACTGTTTGATGATTGTGATTGTTCTTGGTGACGGATTGTTTTAGGGTTGATGTTTTGACCTTATTTTTGGCCTGTGCATTTATCATGTCTAGTCAAGTCAGGTCAAGTCAACCAGTCTGACTTGACTGGACTTGTCAGAGAGGGTGGGTGAGGACTGATAAATGCACAGGCCAAAACTCTTCTAGCAGCTGTGTACAATGCTGTATACTGCTGCCAAAAATAACCGGCATTAGAAAGTGTGTGTTCATCAAGAACACACACTTTCTAATGTTCTTATACCTACCAGCTGAAACCCCAAATTCTTTTCTTTTTCAACCACACTGTTCCACTTCTCTGTTAGTATGGCTGGCCTTGTATCGAGTGTAGAATATGTTACATTTCCTTTTTCCTAGGTTAGTTTTTGTGTTAATCTGTTGTCATCAGCTCTGTCTGGATAAACTCACATCAACAGAAAGCTGCTAAAAACTGTCAGCTAACAGCAGCCTGAAGCTAACAGTTAGCCTGAAGCTAACAGCAAAGACACAGTCTGCCTGCTGCACATTCAGCCACTCTGCAGAGGAGAGGAAGAGACACATCCTCCACACTTCTCCTCACCTCGTCTCTGGTTCTGAGGAGCAGCTCTCAACAACCATCACACACCAAACTGGAGCAGATCACATGCTATAGCACCTGTCAGTCAACAGTGAACCTGCTGAACCTCACATGAACACGTGTCCTCCTGTCAGGGTCCTGGGGTTCTCCAAAACAAAGTATGAGGTAATGTTTCAGTGGGCAAACCACATGTTTGAATTTATGTTTTGCTTTAAACCTGCTGTTCGTTGTTAGAGCTGTGGATGTTGGTGTCATTAACATCAGTGTCTTCCTTCAGGTCCTCCTCCAGTGTGCTCAGGCTAGTTGCAGAGGAGGAGAGCTGCACAGAGAGCTGAACATGTTGACCTGTTCGCTCCCTCCTGTAGCCTTCAGAAGCCTCTCTGTGAAGTGTCACTAATCAAACATGTTGTTCTGCTCTGCAGCAGTATTAAAGGTATTCACTTTTTGAGTAATGTGCAGCTCTTAAACATGTTTAGTTTGCTGAATCATGACAATAACCTCCCACTTTCATCTGTGTGAACCAGCTTCCTCCTCCAAACAACCTCCACATCACCATCTGTCCATACATGGTGAAGCCAGAGCAGCTGAGCAGTCTAAATGATGGAGATCCTTCAGCAAGGGATGAGCTGCAGAGAACCAAAGTGAAGACCGTCTGTCATCTCTTTCAGACTGAAAGTTCATCTTTCCTGCAGCTTCAAGCTTTCTCTGAAGGTAACTGCTGATCTGTGACCCTCATTAAAGTTCTCCTTTGACCAACAGACAAACACAAACTCTGCTGCTGTTACTGGTTGAGCCTGATATTTAAATCATCTACTACAATTAATTCTGTATTTGTTCTTCTTTTTCAGGCCTCTCCTCCTACAGACTGTCACTACAGACATGCTGTAGTCAAAAACATTGACGATAACTGTTCACACTGATTGTACAACCAAAGGTCAAAGGTCAAAACACTGCAGTGGCTCACACTGTCCCTCTGAAACTGTGCTGTGCTTTTGGACTGATGCACAAACAGATCAAGTTACTGAGCTCTGAAATGTTTGCTTGTCTTAATGATGGAACAATTGTTACTTTAGTACTTTAGATTATTGTTCTTTACCTTCATGATCCATTATTGCTGCTCACATTTAGTGTTTCTTTTGTGTTTTATTACTTTTGTGTTATTTTATTTCATTATTGTGCTTCTCCTCATGTCTTCCTTATGAAAACATTAATAACACTGATGAAGAGGAAAAGTCACTTCAGTTATAACAAACATACAGCTGAACTCACTGACATGTTTCTTCTTCATCAGTGTTATTTTTTTCTACATGACTGTAATTCAGTTTTTTCAGGTTGATAAAAAATAGAGTTTGGGGTTTAAGCTGGTAGGTAAACTAAAGGTTTTCTGTGTGCTTACTCTTGGGCTGATGTAAACCCTGGAGGACAGCAGTCATATCATCCTGTTATGAACTGAGCATGAAAGTGTGTGAGTCTGACATCCAAGTTGAAGGTGTCGTCTTCACACAGCTCACAGCAGTGGGCTCAGTTATATGAGTATTTAATCTAAAGCTCTTCTCTGTTTGTGAGGAATCCTTCAAAAAGTCAATGATGACCCAGCACTCATGTAAGACTCAGTAACCTGAGCTAAGTGTTGGAATAACAAAGAGGAACAAAACCTAAACCTGACTGTCAGTCCAGCTCCATGAACTGATGAGGGGATCAGCCCTGAACTAACCACACTGTGAACAGACTCTGATGGTGAGGCTGAACACGACAACAGGTCTTTGGAAACAAATAACTCACTTCATCATTACCAAACTAAAAATATGATAAAGACCAGATTCTAAGATCAAAAGATCCATTTTGACAGATTTGTTACTTTAATTTATTTACTGTTCAGCCTTACCTTTGGCAGTGATTTTTCCCAAAAGGAATGCAATATATGTTTTCAATACAAGTTTCAAAGTCTATATGACATTATTAATTTTTCTTTATTAGTTTCCTTTCTTTCTTCATTTATGAAATGGCCCATACATCACAGCTTTAAACCAGCCAAACTCCATGAGCTGTGATGCTACCTTACATGCTTACATACCTTACAAAGGTCCAAAATGTATTAACAAATACCTGTTCCGTTCTGACATCCTGTATAGGATGACTTTTGTCATTAAAAATTATTTCAGACTTTATTTGCGGTCTTATTCTTTTGATATTACCTGTGATGATTTATTTTTATTTTAAGAACCAAACAGTATTCAATTAATATTTATTGTACAAGAAATAGTCCACCTATGACATATTTAACACCCACATTTAGACATGTTCCACACATGCTCCACATTTTTAACTTTGTTTCACTGCTTGTGCAATTTTTATTTCTCATTCTACATTTTCAGCTTTGTTTCACTGCTTTAAACAATTTCTATTTCACATGTTCTACATTTACAGGTTTCTTCGTCTGCTTATGCAATTTCTATTTCACATTCAACATTTACAGCTTTCTTTTTCAGCTTTAAACAATTTTTATTCAACATTTTCTCATTTTTTCAGTTTTCTTCTGCAGCATCAGCATTTCAACGCATTTTCTTCAGGAAATGCAATCTTTCTAGTTATTAAACTTCTTCTTCTTATTCTTCCGTACGTTTTTCGGCACGTTTCACAGCCTTCAAATTACAACGGATTTACACGAAAAAAAATTATGCAGTGTATCATGTTCAGGAGATTATGGCTTGTATTTTTCACAGCTATAGCAGTTATACTTTTTACAAAAAAAAATATTTTATGCAGATTTTTTTGTATTGCAGTCAATGGGAGATTTCAGGAGCTCAGCAAAAACCTTCTACAACTTTCACATTAAACAGATTCAGCATACTTCATACTACAGACTTCATTCTTACTTCAAAATGTTCACAGATCTTTCACAGATTTTTTGAGATCTTCAGCAGTCTCCTATCTTCAACGGTTTTTCAGATAATACAGCTTAAGCAACACAAAGTTTTCAGCTTTTCCTCAAAAAACTCAGATTTAACAGTGCGTGACATCATCAGTCAGAGTGAAGCAGCAGCAGATTACACAGAAAAATCTTCCCGAACAAATTGCTCGTAGGACCACAAATTTCACTCTAGAGTCATAAAAATGGCATCAAAATGTTCCCTGACTCCTCCTGCTTCTAATAAAACTGCATTTGGTGGCAAAAATTGTACCCTTTGGTCAGTAGGTGGCCAAATCCTGGAGAAAGTCTGATTTTCCACCCATAGAGGTCCATTCAATTTCTATTCATCCCCCATTCATATGTAACCACTTTTTAAAAAACTGTTTTAAATACTTTCTCTTGGCCCTACATATAAAAATTTGACATTGACAAATTCCTCCGGCCGTCTGGATTCCTACGGTGTGCTCGGTTTTCTGGTAGCTATAACGGGTTGGCCACAGCGAGCATTTGTTCGGACCATGTCCAAAACCCCAAAATCCTGCCTGAGAGTAGCTGTCACAAAGAAGTGACAGTTAAACTCAGCAGCTGTCCTTTGAAGTCCCATCACCATGGAAACCACGCAGCTGTTTATAATTAGCAATCAAAACATTCCCTGACAGACACATTCATGTTAATCTGCCTCATCAGCCAGTACACAGTCACAGGGAGAACTACTGAAACAAGAACAAACTCACTCCTGCACAGTCACACGCGCACACACACAAGCACACACATGCACACACAAACACGCACACACACACATACACACACATACTGTCTGTCTCTCTCTCTATTCACCACTGATGGCTAAACACAACCATATCTTTTCAGGGGAGTTGTATTTGTACTTGTATTTTTCCTCACACGTTGCAACCTCAAGTACTTTTTGACTCAAATAACTTTATTTAAACAATGTATTGGAGGAATGGAGGAATCCTCCAGTTCTGCTTTAAACTTTCTTTACTTAAAGATTCTCAGGCTTCTGCATACTTCTGCTTACAGACTTTAGTCTTTCTTCCAAATGTTCTCAGATCTTTAAACAATTTTGTCATTTTCAGCCTTTTGCTCTCTTCAACAGTTGTTTAGATAATACAGCTGAAGCAACACAGTTTTCAGCTATTTTTCTTTCACATGTTTTACATTTTCAGGTTTCTTCAGCTGCTTAAGCAATTTTTACTTTACATTTACCATTTTAGCTGTTTCACAGCTTTAAACAATTTATATTCCACATGTTCCACATTTTTAATTTTTTTTCACCTGCTAAAGCAATTTTTATTTCACATTCAACATTTACAGCTTTCTTTCACAGCTTTAAACATTTTTTTTTCAACATTTTCTCCTTTTTTCAGTTTTCTTCTGCAGCATCAGCATTTCAACGCATTTTCTTCAGGAAATGCAATCTTTCTAGTCTCAAATTGCTCCACTAACTTGATCAAACCAAAGATCCAAAAGCAATAAAGACTAGCACAGTGCCACATAGTTTACCTTTATTTTGTGCTATTGAATCCTCATTTTGATTAGTTAAGTCAATAAAGTCTTAAAACAGCATATATTAAAGACACAACATTATGTATTGTAATAGTAGGACAAAGTGCCTTTACTTATCCAGTGTTCTCCTTGGCAACTGGGTTACCAAGCACAGCATGTTGAGCAGAACCGAGGAACCAAAGATCACCCTTGGCTTCTCTTCCAGTGTTTGGTGGATCCCAAGCAGATCCTCAGCAAATGAAACTGGAAATGTTTTCTGTCTCTCGCACATCATCGTGTAAGAAGTGTTAACTGACAGGAAACAACAACCACAGGTTATAAATAATTACATAAGCCTTTTTTCCAGGCTGAGATACAGTCTTATATTTCAACCCTAGCTGTTAGTTTTTAGTATCACTACCAAGATACACAAAAGAAGAAAAGACAGACATTGAGAAGCTGCTTTTTCTGGTTAGAGAAGATGTTGTCATTACAACCTGTGAATTTAAATTAGATAGTAACACTGAATACGGTGCTTTAATTTTGCCACCTACAGGGACCACTTCCATCTGCTGTGTGGATGTGGCAAGGATTTTTGTCAGAATAAACACGGTAAGCAGAGTGAACTTAATACTGTCTGAAAATATAAAACAGGCTTTAACAATAAAAAATTGCTTCAATCCAGACCAAGACTATAGTGTAAATGAAAGAGCAGTGCAGAGCATTTTAGATATTTCAGATGTTTAACAATTGCTTTTAAGTGGGACGAGGAAATAAAGGACTGCTCCTGACATTTCTGGTATAAAGTACCTGACCCTTAAAGCTGCAGAGGACTGTACTCGTGCAGCCTAGCATGAGTGTTTTTAGTGTGTTAATATAAGACAGGCTGCTGCTACTGTGCCAAAAAGGGAAAAAAAAAATCACACCTGCTGACTTGACTTTCAGAGTGAAGTACCTGCCATGTGTAAGCATCAGAGATTTAATATTAAACACAGCCCAGGGGGAAATGGTGCAGCCTCAGAGGGCAAGGTATTTTCCTCTCTGACAGCTTCAGGGACGAGTGGCTGCTTGGGCAATAAGACCCCATGCATCACTCTTGTCAGCAGAAGGTTTATAACAAAGGTCTGCCTCCTCTGTCTGTTCCAGCACGGGCCAAATCATAGCTTGGAGATGTGGTTCAGTGTCACACAAAGGCGAGTGTTTGTTTCTCTAATTCATCCTGATATGAATTTGAACCTGGACCCTGATAATTGCCTGAGTCTTCAAGAGGCAATGAACCTAAAAAAGACATGGTAAGCTGCCTTAGCACCTTTGCAGTGACAACTGAGGCAATGCAATGACTTGAAACTGGCTTGAGATAATGTTTTCCCCTGCTGCCTGTAACTCCACATAAACCTCTAATTACCAAGAAACCTTCCATCTCTCTAATGTACACCATATGTAATCTTTTTTAATGTAATGATGCTGTCCACACGCTGGACAGCCTTATAAACTATAAAAGTGATTAGCTTCAGAAAATGATTGATGCCAGCCACACTAAAATAAAAGTTGAGAATGAGAAAAAAACAAGTTGGTTAATGGAAGAGTCTGCTTCGAAATGCACCAGTCCTGAGGCTAAATTGGAAAGCAATAGTTGGCAGTGGTATTTGAAATTCTACCAGAAGCTGAAAAGGAAAATGTGCTTATGAAGAAATTCACCAAGACGAAGTAAAGGCCTATGGTATCATAATCAGGGTCTTCTCCAGTCTGTGCAAGGATGATATCTGAAAGGCTGCAGAGAACAACACCTTCCTTTGGTCCAAAGGTCTGCACTTCATTAAAGATTTAACGATTCATCAGTGGTTTATAAAACCCTCCATATACATATATAACTCTTCATATACAAGGAAGACAGGCCTGGTTTTCTGCGCTCAGTTAACTGTTTTCTAAAGTTCACTGAAAGTTCTAAACTCTGTAGCTAAGATTGAGTCAGGAGGAAGAGGAAGATGAAAAACAAGGACAAAGTATCAAAGCGGTACCTTGAGTGTGCTGTGCTTTACAGCGCATTGGGTATTTCAAGAAATTCAAGAAGTAGATCAAAACATCTGTCTTGGGAATACGGACTGTTTATGGATTTAGTTGGTAAAAGTTACAATACATTTCACAATGATACAATTTTAAAGCTAAATTTTTACTTTAGTTAATTTCTGTGGCATTGGGTTGGTTTGATTAGCTGTTTGACTTGTGTCGGGCTAGTTTTGGTTAGGCTCTGGGCTGTTTTTTTCAGCCAGGCAGCCCAAGGTCATAATTTGGGAAGCTGTGAGTTCTATTGATCCATTAATTTTAAAGTGTTTTACTGTCCCTTACACTGTCCACATGTTTACATATCAGGGCTCCAGAGTGCGACCAAAATTTTAAGTGCAACTAACAGTTTTTTCGAGATTGCACTGGTGCACCTGACACTGCCCAGGTGTAAACAGATTTATTTGGTATGCACATCATCTTTCTGTGTACTCCTGTGACTGAACTCACACTCATGGTAGAATCATATCGTGGTCTAAGCCAATGAAAGACAGACCTCGGGCAGGTCTCGGCCGTTTACACTTCTCGGCTCTCTGCATCGTGCACAGCGGAGTTCAATCCTGATACTCGCACATAAGACAGTTACTGGAAAAATTGAGTCCTTGCTTACTATGATAATTTACCAGTGTTTACAGATTCATGTTATCATCTAACTCTAGGTTTTATATGTTGTTGTGATGCACATGTCACAACGTAAATACCCCATGAGTCGTGGAGAAAACCTTTGTTTTCATCGCTATTTCCAGGTTTATTTCCATATAGAAAGTCAGCACAAGCAGAAGTGCCCCCTGTAACTCTGTGTGGTTCAAACTTTGAACCTCATCCTGATCAGTTCGTGGAGACCGTAATGATGATCGGTGCTGTGCTCAAGCTGTGAATTCACTCATGCAGATTACACACCAGCAGATTGTTGATCCTCATCCTGCTCCTACGGGAGCTACCTTTCTGCTCTCTTTTTGGGACAGAAGTTGAGTTTGGCTATCTTTCTTCTCGTCAACAGCGGAGTTTGCCTCCAGCTTCTGTTGAACAAACCCTGAAAGCCTGTCGGCTTTCATGCCACACTGTTACTATGTGCCTCTGTGCAGGGCCGTGTCCAGACTTTCAGACTGAGGTGGAACAATGAGGGCAGTGACATAGGTAGGGGCGGCCAGGGTGTGCACATGTACAAACTATTACCATTTATCCTCTTTGACTTCACTCTGCACTTTATGACTTAAGTATAAAAATGTATTTTACATCAGCCAGTCTAATGAATTTAAAATAGTTTTTAAGTCCAGATAAAAAGTTAAACCTTTAAATTACACCAAAAGCTGGAAAGGCATACCAATACAACCAATGCAAAATGTTAGTCTGGAGCCCTGCATATGGAACCCAAACACACATTTATAAAGAGGTTTTTATGTAATTACTGGTCTGATGTTTTTTTCCACACAGACTGTCATCTACTTGGACTTGAATTTGAAAGATGAATAATGTCTGTATGTCTGCCAAAATCTCTGAAGGAACACTTGTTTCTTCCTCTCAGTATCTCAGCTTGATTGAGATTGAAGTTTTAAATTAAAAATGTAAAAAGCACATTTCCCTGTCCAAGTTTTAAGAAATGTTCTTAGTAATAAGTCCTTTAACCAGGAAATTAAACTTCTCAGTGCATGTACTCAACAACAATCCCATATGGTGATGGCAAGTCTATAAATGCCTCTGTACAAACAGACTGTTGGCCCACTTAATGACTTATGCTGTGGTTTGAAGAGGATAAAACAATACTGGGTGACTATTGAAAAACAGACATTGTCAACATTGTTGCAACTTTGTAGCTCAGCTATTCATGGTCAATTGGATATTGTTTATGCTCGAAAAAGTTGCAGAGAAAAGTTGTTGGTATCGTTGCAAAAAAACAAACAAACAAAAAACCACTTAAATAAAAACATTTTTAAACAGTTTTTTTTTAATCAATCAAACAAAACTGCAGTAAACATGAATTGTTCAAGGGGTTGTTGTTGTCAGTTATTCAGATTCTCTCCTGTAACTTTTCTCTGTAAGTGATCATCACTTTTGGATTTAAACAGTTCATCAAAGATAAGTTCATGCGTTTAAAACCAACAGACAGATCTCTCATACTCATCCTTCCATCAACACCAAGAGAGCAGCTACCCATTTGTTTGAAATTCAGTAATTAGATATGAGAGAAAGTCTTGGTAGTGTGTTTATCGTAAGTGCTGGTTCCTCCTGTATGTAGAGGACACATTTGGCTCAGAGACCCGGGGACTGTGAGTGATAAGGCTAGCAGTTAAAATATGTTAAGAAGACCCTTAAGTTAAGCGTTAAAACTATGCTATCATTGTAATGCGATAGGATATCAGTGCCAATGCTTCAACCGCTGGCAGTGTTTTCCCACTGATGCCACAGAGACACTGTGATAACAACTTAACCACTACATCTGTCTCTGCAGTACTTTTCCTTTTTATTTCACAACAACTAATGATTTCTTAGTTAACTTAGCTCATTTATAGTGTTAATTATAAATTTATATATATAAGAAAACATTAACATATTAAAAAAATTGTATTTATACACAATCAATACTAGTCACATTTACTCATTTACTAAACATTGATATGCTCGCACTGGAGGCTGAAGTAAAGTGTCAATCAGTACTAATCCCACTCACACTCAACAGAACCAAGAATATTGTCACCCAGCAAATCAGCATCAGAATTTCAAGTTAGATAAACAAAATGTTAATACTTTTACCACTTGCTAGGGCAAGAGCTCCAGTTAATGGATTTTCCCATAATGATCTACTGCTCAGCTGTTAACAAGCACAAATGACTGATGACATGTCTTGGTGCTGCTGGCCATATTTCCATGAAGAAAATGGACAGAATACTGTACCTGAAAGTAAAACCTAAGGCTGGTGGAGCTTGCACTGCTTACTGCTTGGATTAGTCTGTTAATGGAATTTTAAAAAGCAATATTTTACTGAACATGCTTTTTTGCATAACTTCAAGGGCCAAATATGAACTTGTTTTTTTCTTCCAGTGTTTTCTTTCTGGCTGCTCTTTACATTTATAACACTGCTGCAGCTGTTGTGCCAGAGTACTGTATTCTTCTGTATAAAGACAGTGATTTTTTTCCCCTTGAAAAGGGATTTCAACTTTCATTACAGAAACATATCACAATTACTCTTTTAAGCAATAGTGAAAACTCTAAATGTCAAAAGACTAACAGACAAACGTTTTCCAAACAGGAAGATAAAAGAAAAGCTATGTGCAGGCTCATTGCTGACTTCAGCATAACTACTGCAAGCCACAGCAAGGCCTACTTCAGTCAATAACATATAACAAAACAACACATTGACGTCACCTTTCACACTTTCACATTTATTTACTTATAAACTCTGAAAAATGTTGACACAGAAAACCTGTAAAGCCTAGTTTTTGTACACATAAAATTCACAGGTGGAATTGATAAGAGACTCGATTAAGAATCGGATTGATAAGTGGAATCGATATGGGCATTGTTATCAATAAAATCTCATCAATAGCCATCCCTAGTTTATGTTTATTAGAAGTTTCAAATAAAATGTTATTTGTTATAAAACAAGATTTTGTCCTCAAATAGCATTTTTCCCAAAAATCTATCTTGGAAATAGACATTTGTTGCAGAAAATGTCCGTAATTTTGGTTTAAAAACCCTGATGTAATGATGATCCAAGACATTTCTTTGTCACTGTGAATAATGCATACATTTTAGATATACAAATTGTCTTCATAACCTTAAACTAAAATAAAGCTCAGAAAATTTAGCTGTTGCTCCCTTAAGTGTTTCATAGATGAAAAGTCACCCATATAATAAGTGCTTAGTGGAGTCTTACATCAGATACAGTAAAAATATTAATCAGATCAAACGGTTGGAGAGAGTGACCACAGAAAGATTGGAAAGCTCAAATAGAAGCAAGTGAAAATAGAAACAAAGTTTGGGATACTATCCACTTCACGTTTCTTTTATCTAATCAACTCTACTCTCGCTGTTCCCACAGGTTTAAAAACTCCAGTTGCCTGTAAACATCCTGTAATGACCTGGTTAGACCTTATTGCAATTTCTTGTATGAATTGAAAGCTGCCAGTGTCCCTCTGGAGCCTTGTGATTCACCACAGCGGAGGAGCTTTATTTTCTGCTTCTCTCAGCTTGTGCTGTTAAATTAGGGACACGGCTGGATAGACAGAAAGAGGACTTGTTTTCGTATAATTAGCCTGAGTTGAAACATGACTTATCGTGATAAAGAGCACAGTGTTGGTTAAGTGGTCTTCTTTGTACTGTCTCAGGAGCTACATGAGGTTTTAGGGGACCATGAAATTAACTAAATGAGTAGAGGGACTCCTCCCTTCACTGTGGGTAAAATTTATTTTCTTCAGGAAAGACCAAACCAAACAACCTGATGTCAAACTTTTACATTTACCAATGCTTCAAGAGGGTGCTTATTTTGTTAAGCCAATTTTAGTGATAGAGGGTGTTGCACCTGTTGTTATTGGGACAGATCTGGGCATGATTCCCCCTTACATTTTTTTTCAAATTATCACCACAACAACAATGAGTTGAAGAAAGAAGAAGCAGCTGAAGTAACTGCTGGCATAGGTACCAATAAATCAGCAATTGCCTAAGTGCAGATTGAGAACTATAGAAAGTTTATGAGAAGTAACTTTAAAAGGGTTTGTGAGGACTGTGTACAAAAGCTAGTGTTTTTTTCTTTCTGGGATAAAGTTTCCCATGCTTTCTCCTGCTCTTCTGTCCCCTCTCTTTAAGCCAGTTCAGCTCCAGTGTCCACCATTGCAACAAAATAAATCCAAGAAATCATTTCAGCAGAGAATAAGACAGATCTCTCCTCTCATTGCTAAATTTGGTTGGCTGGTGTGGTGTTGTCATAAGGAGTTCAATGTGCCATAAATCAACCCGGTCTGGGATGACCTGAACAGGGTAACAGAAAAATAGCATTTAGAGATCACCTATTTTGGTGCTGATTATCTCATTTTAAGTTCTGCATCAGGCACATATCTAGAGGTGAGACTTTTTCAAGATCACTTAGACAGTCCTCACAGGGACTTTAAGATGGCATTTACTGACAAAATCACTGAATCACTTGATAAATAAATCTATTTCTGAAGTAGAGACCAAGGATATTGCCAGCTAATGGTGTATTTGCAATGTTGCCAAAAGTCTTACTGAGATAAAACTCTGTCTGGATGAAGACTTAAACATGAAAATATTGTTATTGCGTACACAGGAGTGGACTGGTGGACAGTAAAAGAAATAGATGATAATGTAACAGCCCCTGGGGGCAGTTTGGGGTTGAGCGGCTTCATGGAGGGCCCTCTGGCATATGTATGGCAGGACCTGGAAAATACAAGTCAAAAGTGGACATTACTGTGAGTGGGTGTGTGCAAACAAACTCCACTGCTGGAGAAGTTAGAACTTTAGTTGTTACAACCCAGCAGAAAACGTCTGATGGTGATCCTCATTGTAAACAAGTTCCTTTTTAAACATTTCTATCAAAGCGAGCATTTGACCAGTCTTTGAATATTCTTCCACACAAAATGAAATGAGAATTGTGACCTAGATCTATATGAACAGCAATAAAAAAGATTATGAAAAATCAAGACCTATATAGCAACAGAGACGCAGAGAATGAGACAAGTAAATTACTTATTGGATAAATGTGTAACTGAACATGCTTTTTTTTATTTCCAACTTAAAAGCCTCTTAATAAAGTAAAATAAAAATCCCATAAGGTTTTGGCCAGTTCAAAGTGTAATCCATTTTCATTGATTGAATGTTAAGTGTTCAAGCTGTGAAACCAGCAGCGTAAATCAGAACTGGCAGGGACAAAACCCTATGTTGTCAGGACAAAAAAGGATATTTGTGGCATTTTAGGGTAATGCTACTGTTCAACAAGTTTCCGGTTGCATAGACCATCAGAAGGGAATCAATATCACTCACAGCAAAGACCGCAAGTAAGGATTTCTGAAAGTGTGGTGCTCAAAGGCCAATTTGAATATGAACACATTAATCTCAGGTTGCAGAGCATCCTCCCAGTCTGATCAAAAGATTTGCCAAGAGAAAGGCAGATCATTCAGAAGAGAAAAAACTGAATGAGGGTTTTCAGGTTATAGATTCCCATGTAACAAAGCATACAAGGGTTTAAAACCCCCAAAGAAAACTTGCCCTACAATCCCAGTTCCTGCTGTATTATGCTCCAGGCTGAGGAATCAGAATTGACCTATGGCTAAGCAACGCCCCTCGCTACTCACTTGGACAAACAATGTACATTCAGTACCAGGCGCTATGGGAGGAGAGGAGTAGGAGACATTTCACAGGACGTCATTGAAGACAGAGAGATCTTCTAAAACGCACCAAAAGTGTCTAAACTAGGCATTTGAGGGATATATTTATCAATTTACTGTTGAGAAGGTTAATAAAAAGCTTCAGTTCCAAGACAAAACTTACAGGTCCTAGTGCAAACGTGATAAACGCACAGACTGTATAATTAATGAATGTAGCCTCTGCCATGTCACCCGTTTGTTTCTGAAACAGATTTTTGAAGTGCAACTGCGGTGTAGTCATATTGGAAATGGGGCGGGCTTTGAGTCTCCACAGTAACAGCCAGGGCAGTCATTTGAACTGAGCTGTGCCTCTGATTGGACGAACTGGCGATCTTAATATTGTCTAAACTGCCAAGTTAGAAAAAAAAAAATCAACCCCCGGAAAGTCTGTGCCGTTAGCGAAATTAACGATTCAGAGGGGAGACAGTTTTTGTACCAGGCTGTAAATATTCTTATTTCAGCTGTGAAAACAGCTTTTTTTTGGCTTGGTGTGAACGTGACTTTCAGTACTTCTGGAGCCAGCCTCAAGTGGACACTCGACAAACGGCAGATTTTAGCACTTCTGCATTGTCTCATATTTTCAGACCGGAGGTTGCCGCTTGGACAAACCGCATCTTGTTACCATCACCATCTCAGGCAACAAGAGGATCAGCATTGGTCATGAGAAAAATCTAACATCCTTTTAACCATCTTTACCAGGAGTGTCTCTGCTATTTTGGTGCTATTAACATTGAATAATTCAGAAGAACGTTTGTCAACCTTTGTTATCTGGGCTATTACAGATAAGTTAATGAAGCTAAGCTCCAGAAGCTAACGTTAGTTTAACTAGAACCCTTTGGACAACAGCTAACAATGATGGAAGATCACCAGAGTATAAAAACTAGAACAAAATAAGTCAGTGAACTCCCAACAAACAAAGTGACATGATGAACAACACAGCTAGAAGCTAACGTTAGGCTAACATTAGCTAACTTTAGAGAAAATCCCAAACCATCCGTCAGACTACTGTGGCAGTTCTAGGGTTTAAGATGACTTTATTTTTCTTTCCAGCTTTTTCTTTCTTTATTTAAAACATGCTGAGTATAAGCAGTAAGAGCACATCACTGCCCTTAATATTCTAAATCTATCACTTACATTAACCTTTGAAATGTTTTTGTTATTCAACTTATTCAGTTGTTGTTTCAGTCACTCTTTTAGATCCTCTTCTGATGTGATCATTTGTTACAAAACATCATACTTTGTTTCTTCTTTCTCTCTCTGTTGATGCAAGTAAAAGACAGCAACAGTTTCAGTTTATTTCATTCTGGTAGGTAAGAGAGGAAGCTATTAGAAGTTGCACAGGTTTCTTACTTTTTCTAACTACAGTGCTTGATAAAATTTACTTATTTAAACATTGTTTTTAGAGCTTTCTCCCTGCAGTTTCAGCATTTGACTTCAAGTGGATGAAAGCTATTCAAAAGCAAAGAAAGCAAAATAATCAGGTGTTGTTTTTTTTTTTTTAATGTGCTTTAATGCTCTTATAAACAAAACAGTTACGTCATCTTTTTCCATGGCACCAGTGTAGACAGACCAAACCTGTGGTGTTTTGCGTGCTACTGTTGCAGTGTTTAGTGTCTGACTCAACTGAGGTTTTAGTTTTCAGTCAACAAACACACTGCAGCTCAGTCCAGCCCACCCATCTGAGAAGTCCTGGATCAAACCGATGAATCATTCTTTTTATATCCTGGCCTACTTTAGTCTTTGTTTTTGTTTATTTGTTTGTTTTTTTCTTAGATTCTTCAGCATGTGATAACATTTTATCACAATGCACTCTCCGACTCTCCCTTTTGTTGAATGTTATACCTCTATATTACTGTGAAGCAACTTGTTATGTCTTTGACGTTTAGGGAAGAAGAGAAAGCTGAGTACATGTTTGCTTCATTTTATTTTGTTGTCTGCATTCAAATAATGACACACTGTTGACAGTTAGATGTCATCTTGGCAATACTCCAGTAGGGGTTGTGAATAGCAGACAATCTGCGCTTTGTTTGCTTGGACTAAAAGAAGACTTTAGTTTTTTATTGTTACTTCCTACAGTGTCCTTGTTTGTTTCACCCATGGGTAAATAGCTAAGCTGGCAGAATTGAAGGCTTTGGTGTAAAAATGCTCCTTAATGAACCAGCAGAATAATTCTTAATGGCCCTCTTTATCAATCTTGGGAGGGAATTGGTTGAGATTTTGGTGTAGAAATGAGCTAATGGCAACGTTTACATGTGATTTCTGAAACATGCGTACCTGGGCCAATCACGGCTCACATCTGATCAGGTAGTGATAGATCTGGCAGCTGGAAACAAACATGATTTAAATAACGCGCCCCTAATTATTCAAGACTCAGCTGGCCTAACCTACAAAATTTACAACATTGAGGGACGTATTATGGGAAAAAAGGAGACTTTTCTGTGCTTGAGATGGACGGAATCACAACACAGGTAGAGACAAATGAAGCTCTGTTGCTTGGCAGCCGGAAAAATTGTGTTAAAGAGAATCATAAAAACCACGTCTGCAAGGAAATTGCTGCAGCCGTGGATGTGACAAGCAAAGCTACAGCTGAGTTTTAAACATTTAATTAATACAACCTTCTTTTATGCTTTAATTATTTAGTCCGTGATATCTAACTATTAGAAGCCACAATGTAATAAATAATTATTTCTGTTTAGGTCCAGAGATTTGGAAAGACGACTATTAAAAATGTGTCACAGCTCTGAGTCAGTCAGACTCCAGCCTGAACCCGTCTCAGATTGAGGAGTGAGTGGAGCTCTTACCAGGTCGGCATCAGTTTCAGGCATAAGGGACAGATGAACCTGCATCGTGTCCAATGTAGATTGTTCAATGTAGAACTGCAAACTGGTTAACAGACAAACTGATTTTACTCTATTTGTTGTTGTTTTCAGGGCTGAAAGCTATTATCAAATCTATATCTAGATATGAACGTTCAAGATGTTAATTTAGCTAAATCAATGATCTAGATTTTCCCCACTCGCCCTGCGTGTACGCCTCAGGCAGTGGCTTGATTATTGGTGGCTTTATGATCATGTTGATGACTGACAGTGAGTTCTAATCCATAAAACCGCACTTTCTACTTTGTGTTATTTTTTTTTCTGAAAAATGCTTAGTTTTCCAGAGTGTTGTGGTTATTTATACCGCCAAACGAGCTGAGGGGTTGTGATCTCATGTAAATTAATGTCTTTTCTTTTTAAATAGTTCACTTTTTCACACACTGTTCAGATTAATATAATGATGTTTTTAGGAGTGAAACAATAATCTTCATGGTAAATCCTGTGATCCAGTTCCTAAAAAAATCCATGTCAAAAGTGTGATCCAGGGTCCTCTGAATGTTCTCTGCTCAGACTTCACGGTGGACATGGGAGTGTTTTTAATTCCTTTTTTGCTCAGATCTCTGAGTAAATCAATAAAAGAAACATGCATTTGTTCTACGCAGAAATCAGCTGACAGCTTGTGTTGCTCTTACATAAGCGATATATTTCACAGGGATTGGCAGAAGAAGTATGAAATGTTGGATATTAATCAGTGAACATCTCTTGGTGTGTCTGAAAAAAATGCACTGCACTCATGTGATCCAATAATTCTCCACCACAGACAGAATGTGTCTTTAAGTTGATTTCTTGATGATGGTTATGGTCACGCAGGTCCTGAGGAGCATGTAAGATTGCTGCGTCATCAGTTTCTGCATTTGCAATACTGAATCTGATTGGCTCCCTGAGTAACAGTGGGATGAGAGCAAGGACATGATGACATGGTTCTTGTCATTTCCAGTACTCCCTCTCAGGGGTCTTGCCCACAGCATATCAGGGTTTGAACAAGTCAAAAGAGGTAATAGATGTGACGGGACGCTTCAGCTGTGGCAAGCTTTTTTCATCCCATGGTTGAGTAGTCCTATGTTCGGAATGACCTCAAGAACTGACTGGAACGGATGCAAGATGAGGGTCTTTGCTGGTCTTTAGGAGGGCTTTACATTAAAGGGAATCAACTTGCCATCCTCTGAAACAGTTTTGTGTTCTATTTAATTTATTTTTCAGTGGATTCACATGCAAAGTATCATTCCCCCTCTCAGTATACATTTCTTCCAGCACAACTGTGACCATTAGAGCGGTTATGATTCACGACTGTGATTCACTTTTATCTGTCAAATAAGAGTTGCATATGACAGTAGCTTTATGCAACTCTCTGTCATATTCCTCGCAGCATTTTAAAATGAGCCGTGATGACCGATTACCTTTCTGTCTTTACCACATGAAAACGAAGGCTTTCAGTAGAAATGTGTAAAGTTATCAGTTATGAGTATAACCATATAAGTTCACTGGAATGAGAGATGATACAGGATGAATGAATATTTTAACTTGAAGTGACTCATAATTTTCTTTACAATCTCGCTCCATGTTTGCTCACTCTGCCTCCCTCTCTGTCTCTCTCCAGCCTCAGGCTTAGGAGAGAACTGGCCCGGCTCTTCGTCCTCCCTTCTAACATCTCCACAGCTACCATGTCCTTTCCCTCCTTCGCCCATCTCATGGAGAGTGTACGTCCACCCAGATAGGATGCCTGCCCTGTTTGACGCCCTGCATCCCCTCCTGCCCATCATCACCTCCTCCTTCTCCTGGTTTGTACCTGCGCTCACCAACAGCTCCCTGCGGTCCCAGAAGCTCCGCCCTGCAGTGCTTCAACATGGTGGATGAGGTAACCACCATGAAGGATGATGTCATTAACGCCAACACGCTGGCTTGGCTGGTCTGCTCGGGCGTGTCCATCCTGGCTAACACATGGAGCATCCTTAGCGTCAGTGCCAAGCAAAAAAAGTGGAAGCCACTGGAGTTCCTCATATGCACGCTGGCAGGCACACACATCCTCAACATGGCCATCCCCATCACCATGTACTGCGTCATAACACTGAGGCGCCAGCACTCGAATTACGAGTGGAATGAGGGGCTCTGCAAGGTGTTTGTCTCCACCTTCTATACGCTCACATTGGTCACCTGCTTCTCTGTCACCTCGCTCTCTTATCACCGCATGTGGATGGTGCGCTGGCCTGTCAACTACAGGTAAGACAGCAAAAAAACAAAAGGTTTCTGTTTCAGCTTGTTAAGAAAACTCAGTGGTACCGTTTTAAAATACAATGATGGCATTGAAAAGGATTATTCTGTCTAAATTACAATTAATTCAAATTAATTAAGTTTCTCTGGATGATCAAAAGAAAAAAAGTGTATGAAAATGCCACAAAGGGGTTCAGCTGTTATATTAGAGAAAACAGAGTTTCATATGTCAGCACGTTTTGCTATACTTTCTTTAAGGTGCAGTGTTTAGAAATGGAAATTTAACCAACATCTAGCAGTCAAATTCTTGAATAAGCCCCCTGGTTCCTTAAACCTTATATCACTAAGCGATGGAAGCCTATGCAGACCAAAGACATTGTCATGTACAACAGAAACATCACCTGATGAGGTGAGGGTTCATCTATTCATTTCTGTAACCATTGTTTTTTATAGGTTATGGATCAGTTGTAAACTGATGATTATAGGTGTTGTAATGTTCAGTCTAAAAGTAGAGAAGTTATATCTGAAATGTTACTAATGTTGTGCTGCAGATTTGTCAAAATTAGCTCGCTAGTGTTGGCAGAATAAGTAAAAGTTATCCATTTGCAGAGTGAAATACAGGAGATTTTTGGGAAAGGATGAGAGAGATGAAGAAGGTGAGTTGTGGCTGGAAGTTTGGCCGTACAGAGGAGAAGCTGGTCACCCTTCAGAGGGACAGAGGAGAAGTGACTCAGGTTTTTAATATTGTTATTAAACTATTTATCTACTCTCCCACCAGTTCCGTGTGATATTTACAATATCAACTAGAAACATATTTGGAAGCCATAAAGCAGCTTACAGTCTGTTTTGGTTGGTAGATTGTGTAAGAGCAGAATAACATTACTCTTTGAAAATAGAAGCAGTGCTACATTTGATGAAATGAGTTTTAGAAAAGTTTGGGGAAAACGCTGCATCATGATACATCCATATTATCCACTGTTATTGTGATCTTCCCTCTTAATGACATGAAACATTGTGTTTGTAAAAGCCCCTTAACATTTTTACATTTATGTATTGGTTCGTTTTTCCAGAGACTTCCACAAAAGATGAGCACAGAGAACTCAGCACGTGTGTGTGTGTGTGTGTGTGTGTGTGTGTGTGTGTGTGTGTGTGTGTGTGTATATACACAATATAATTAAATTTAAAGGTTGAATAAATAAAACATATGAATCAAATCTGTTTTTAATTTTATTGAAATTATAAACGCAACAATATAAACTTCTACAAAATATATAATGTTGTTGAACATACTGCAGCTTCACTTTATTATTTTGACACTTCCTTTTGTATTTTATATTTTACATGGACAGACAGCTGTATCTTTCAGTCTGGAATTTAAAACTCCCTAAAACCTCCTTTTTAATATGGTGTACAAACTAAGTGTCAAATACTTCAAAGTAAAGTCTATATATTCAAACTAAAATAAATATGTATATATGTATATAGATATATTTATATTTCAGTACATTGATGTTCCTCATCTTCACCAGTAGCTCTGTGTGGGGCAGCAGGAGCTAAATGAAAAGCTGGTTCTGTTAAAAAAAAAGTGTTGGTCATTGCTCATAATTAATATGTTTTGTTTAATTATACACAGTTTATGAAATGTAATGCAGATTTAAATAAATGACCATTATTAAACAAAACAGCCTCTAGACCTGCAGTTGATCTGATAATAATAGATATCATTCTAAGATGTGTTTTCAAACATTTCCCTTGGAGAGGTGAGAGTTCACACTCCAATAAAAGATAAGATCAAGCAGTTTAATTAAATGACTCTAAACACAAACTTGGAAAAGCCATACTTGGAAAGTAAAAACTTCTTCATTACAATCATTTGCAATCACAATCATTTTTCATTCATGGGCACTAATGCTGTGGGACGTCTCATAGCTGTAGAAACAACAGCCAGAAACTTACATGACAGCCGCATAACCCTCTGATACCTCATGATGCATTCTGTGGTACTTGCCCTCATCAGTGAACGACAAATATACCTCTGACAGTCAAATATAAACTCTAAAACGAAGAAGTGGTTATGTTTGTCACACTATACAATGAACAATAAACAATGCAGTTTAAAGTAAATAAATACTGCCACAGAAACGTTATTCAGTGGTAGGTTGCACCCTTACCTGTCCAGCAGAAAATGGCCAACTTCCTTCAGACCTAACATTGATGATTGGGTTCTGCTAGATGCTGCTAACTTCTACACACTGCACCTTGTTTTGATACAGTTTATATCTGTTTACTTAAGATTAAAATATCTTTTCTTAGTTTCAATCAAAAGAGCATTGATTTATTTTTGTAATTTTTTATTCTTAGTCCTAAATTTGTGGACTCAAGTTAGGAAAAATTTTGTAAAAGTAATTTTATTTCTTTCAGAGCCTACTTAGTGAAAAATCTGTCATGTAAACTAGTTTTTGGCACATTTTCTGCCTTCTCAAGTAAATTCTTCAGATTGGTATTCCATTGTTAAGATTGGTGTCAGTTTTACTCTTTGCAACAATTTTCAGGGGAGATGCTCAGCATCAAGTGAAATCTCTGTTCTGGCAACACATCAGCTTGTTGTTGTTGTTGTTGTTGTTTGTGATAACAGCATGTGCAACCCTCTAGACACGGCATCTGCTTGCTCTCGCTTCCAGCTGCATTTGGTTCCTCACAACAGTCCATATCACCAAGTAACGCTGAATAATACAGATTCATCTCACACTAACAATCAGCACTTGCTGCAGTAACACCAGTTTGGACTTGTTAGACTCAAAAGACATCTGCTCTTTACACATTTTCAGATGTTCAGGGCAAGATTGCTGCCTAGTTTATTGCCAATTGCTCGGGATCAGATAATGGATGAAAAAATAGCCATGGATTAGATCTTTCTTTTGGCAGCTGTTGAATTTTTAAATGACACATTTACTAATGTGATTGATGTTAAAGTAAAATGAAAATGTCAATGTATGTCTTGAATCAACATCAGAGAAACCATTTCATCACTGATTTGCTGTGATTTCTTTATTTACCACTACACTCCCTAACTGATCCCAAACCAGGGATTTTGGTTAGATGTATTTTATTTGTGATAAACAAGCGGCAACCTCCAGTCTGAAAATATGAGACAATGCAGAAGTGCTAAAGTCTGCTGTTCCTCGAGTGTCCGCTTGAGGCTGGCTCCGGAAGTACCAGAAGTCACGTACACACCAAGCCAAAAAAAGCCGTTTTCACGGCCAAAATTAGCACATTCACAGCCTGGTACAAAGAATGTCTCCTGTCCGAATCGCTAATTTCACTAACGCCACGCACTGTATGGGGGGTTCATTTTTTTCTAACTCAGCAGTTTCCACAATATTCAGCTTGCCAGTTCGTCCATTCAGAGGCACAGCTCAGATCAAGTGACTGTGGAGTGTCCTATGGTTGTTACCGTGGAGACTCACAGCCCACCTCATTTCCAAAATGGCCGCGCCAGGCGTTTTGCTTCAAAAGTCCGTTGCAGAAACAGAACGGTGACGTCGCGGAGACTACGTCCACTAATTATACAGTCTTTGGTGATTAATCAGCATAGTGACGTATTGAATCGTAATGAAAACCTAGAAGTAAATATCATAAACATAAATTGATCAGATTGACACAATCAAAGGACTTATTTGTATCTTGCTTGCTGCTTATGAGCATCAAACTCTTAACGATATATGTTTTCGTCGCAAGCACAAATAAAGGGTCTCTTTAGTTTTGCACTAAACAAACTAGCTATTTTGTGTGTGTCTGTGTGTTTGTGTGTGTGTATCAGTAAAGAGGTTGGTGTTTTGGTCAATGTTGCATAAAAGAGCATTCAGTCACCTTGCTCTCACCTTCTGTCTCTTCTGATAAACAAAGTGTGATTGCACTTCCTGTGGCATTAGGCCTGCAGATGCTCAACCTGCAGCCAATTTTGCAGTTAAGCAGATGCTCAAATAAAGTATGCAAACCTCCCTCATAATCTCTGTTCAATCTTGCTATCCTAACTGTTTGTCCAGCTGTCATTATTGGACAAAGCCGAGAGAGAGATATCAGGCTTTGCACAAATACTTTTATCTACCTCGTCTGGTCTCTCTCTCATATGATGAAATCCTCTCTCATCTCCTGTCTGGAAACGTGGACTTTTCTCTCAGCAACTCCTGTAGTTGTTTTCAAGTCACTTTTAACAATGATACGGCAGAGTAATAGCTCAGGTGATGCACCGTGTAATTGCTGTTCATCTTTCATTTAAATTGCTCCACTTTTGCCCTGCTGAGGTAGCATGGCTGCCTTATCTCTGACGTTAACTCACACTGAAGGCCTGAATTATGAATTTCAACCTTGTACTTGGGCAGCTGTTCTCATCACCCGGCGCTCACTGTATTTGAGGAGCTCTTCCCCAGCAAAGCTCTCTCTCTCTGGTCATAGATTCCAGCAGCTTTGTGACGTAATCTCTCCACCACGTTCACCCCAGGCAGGAGAAGGAAAAGCTAGCATTATTATTCACTGTGACAGCAAGACCTACTTGTCTTTGCCAAAGATGGAAGATGGTGCTGCCCCCTGTGAGCCACTCATATGGTACTAGTGCACTGAAGCTAATGCAGTATTTATTTAAATAAATATTTTTGTCTGTGATTCAGACACATTTAGAGTGTGACAGTGATACACTCTATCTAGCTGATGCTCCTCTGGAGGATTTCGATGTGGGAGAAGAAGATAGGCCACATATGTTCTATCTTATATAAAGAGACAGATTGAGTTTCCTGTCAACTGTCTTGTCTATAATTGAGGATGAAATTAAGCAGGTGTTGAACAACTTTGTTAAATGAAGCATCTTTTTCATTTGAACTTTATCGTGCCTACTTTTAAAGAAGGCTAATTTGTAAATGTCATGCCGAAGTGATGACAAAATTAGAAGTTCTAATGACTATTTCTTTTTATTTATTTATTTATTTATTTTTTAAAAAAATTTAACCCTTTGTTATCTAGATAAAACACAACAACACAGAAATCAAGATGAGGGTCTCAAAGGTGATCTGGCCAAGAGGTCAGCAGCACACTTAAGGGACAGTGTATAGCCAATGAATAACCATACATTACCCCACTTTTATGAGGCTACCTTCTTAAGATACAAACACATTGAAAAAAAACCCAAAAATTATTTTATTGATTTAAAATGATTTGTGATTACAGTTTTTAAAAAACAGTCACAGTGATTCCACAGCAGTAAGCATTCAGTGGCAATGGATTCTCATCTGCCTGTTGTCCAATTAACATCAAACTGTTCTCATTCAGCTCTCATTCATCTTTGAGCTCTGCAGTTGACACATCTTCCAAAGTAAACAAGCCAAATGTCACAGCTTTCAACACACCAATCATGGTTCAAGTTTTTTGTAGTGACAGGTTACTCCCCTGTCCTGATGGTTGGTCATATAAGATAGAGCCAAAGGCTTTGAGTGAAATGACTTTTGAAAGTTTCAGAAGTCATTTCACTAGACTGTATTCCATAAAGAGCAGGCAGCAAATCTGAACTCTTCTTTCCACAACTCAGTGAGGAGATGAGGAACACACAGATGGAAAACGTCAGAAGAACGCATGGCATAACGGCTTAGGTTTAACACATAAATAAGATGGAACTGAGCCAAGAAGAGTTTTGCAAGAGCAGCCAGTGCGTATCAGTATGCTAAAAATGGCCACTCAGATTCATCATATCATATTAGTAACATTAACATTTATATTTCATCCTGTTTATATTCCCACTTGTGTTTTATGTTGCTTTGGACAAAGGCGTCTGCTGAATGAAACTGGAGACTTGTAGAATTGTAGAACATAAAGTTCACAGTGATAAGTGAGTCATGAACAACCAGTTGTAAATCTCAATGGAACAATCACAAAATGTGTTTGGAGACTAGACATTTAGCTGATGCCCTTAAATGCAACATGTAACCATAATCAAGTAGAAGCAGAAAGAAGAAGCTTCACCCTGAGCTTATAGACCAAACTGGCAACAATGAAAGCTCTCTCTCAACAAGAAAACCCAATTTTTTATGTATACATTTAAAATATTGGGTTTTTTGTTTTTATGTATACGGGTATGTATGTGTATATCTGTACCTGTTTTTGCTTGTCTACCTCTGTTCTTGTCTGTAGTTGTATTCTTTGCCTACACGCACAAAAATTTCTAAAAAAAAAATATTTGAAAAAAAAAGAAGAAAACCTAACTATTTATATCAGTTTGCATTAACATTGGTTTGCATACTACTACTACTTTATTATCTGAGATGAAACAGGCTTCTTTGAGTGAATTTTTGTACATCCAATCAACTGGTCGACAGGATTTAGATGCAAATGTCTTAATGAAATAGCACAGCCTTTTCTGAGATCACCATTAATCACCCGCTGTTTTTTAAGATGTATGTGATCTATTGCAAACCTTGAAAAGAGCTACACCAGCGGAGAACATGAAATGGGCTTGGCAAATTGCTCAACTGTAACAATTACTTGGAGGTGAGAGGAAATAGAAATCCCTTCACGCTGAAATAGACCTAGATGACAAATAGAGCGAGGGACGTAAAAAGCAATCTTTTGCCATGAGCAAAGCATTGATTTTCCTCCACTCATCTCCAGTTAATCTAAGTGATGACTGTGTGGGATGAAGGTTTTTAACTGTATATGTCCTGGTTACATATGTGCCATTTTGAGGCATGTGTAGCATGCTACATACCCTTTGTTAAACTGCAGTTTTACAAAATGCTTTTTTCCTGGTTTTTGAAAGATAAATTTCTCTGCCATCAGCCTTATCTATTTAAAATGAAACTATGTTTTCAGATCTCTTAATGTCTCATTTATGTATTGCACATTGCAAGATGCAAACTAACACAATTTGGTGATCTTCATTAAAGGGACTGTGAGGAAATGATCTAAATGATCTTGATAAAATATCGCTTCTAGATATATGCCTGAGAGTCTATCTGTAAAATGAAGAGTGAGGTTACGTTAGCTCTGGTTGGTAGATGAGCAGGACATAAGGATTCCTGTCCGCCTATGGATACGTCTAACACCACTAGGCTGCCAGTAGCGCTACATATAGCTGGCTACTAAACTACGGTGCAAACTTACAAAGTTTGCTTGTTGTCACATTTCAAACAATAGCGCTGCGTAACTGTTGATAAATACCTTGCCTCGTTGTGTTGTATCCTGTAAAAAGGTGTCTTGAACAAAGGAAAGTAGTGTTAAAAAGAAAAAGATACGATCTCCATTTTGTTGCTTCAAAACAAACACTCCTTGTTAAGTGTCATGTCATCACGACAGTTTGCGCGCCATTTTGGTCAAAGATATCGCAATCCAATTCAAACAAATGGTCCTCACAGTCCCTTTTAGGTCCGACTAGTAATTTGGTATGAAGTTGATTTAGGCTTTTGAAACGTGATATTATTGTTTACAGCATAGATTGTGTTGAAGACCAATGAATATTTCAGCTGAATGCCTGACAATCTGAAACCTGTACTTCTTTTTCCAGGTTGAGTAACACCAAGAAGCAGGCAGTACACACAGTGATGGGTATCTGGATGGTGTCCTTCATCCTATCCACTCTTCCAGCAGTGGGTTGGCACGACACCATTGACCGCTTTTACACCTCTGACTGTCGATTCATTGTGACTGAGATTGGTCTGGGCTTCGGAGTTTGCTTTCTGCTGCTGATCGGGGGAAGTGTTGCCATGGGTGTGATCTGCATCGGCATTGCTCTCTTCCAGACCTTCTCCATTCAAGCGGGGCACAAAGCTGACAAGAACAAGTTCAATGTCCCCACCATAGTGGTGGAGGATGCCCAGGGGAAGCGCAGATCATCCATCGATGGATCAGAGCCTCTCAAGACTTCGTTGCAGATTACCTACCTGATTAGTGGTATTGTCTTCATCTACGACTTCCTGACCGGCTTCCCCATCCTGGTGAGTTCAAGTAAAACTATGTGTCCAAAAAAAGTCACTGTCAATAAAGGAACTCACAGCTGAACCAGCCAGTTGTGGGTTTTGTCGACTTGTCAAATAACATAATTCACTGATCTTTGGGTTGACGAAAAAAATGCACGTTAATTAAGTTTTGTGCACACACTTAAAATCTGCACAGCTAGCCAAAACATGTACATTATAACCATCTTAAGAACTTCTGTATGTACCTGCGTGAGCTTACAATGAGCTCATACAGCCATTTTCCAAACCTCTGAATAACTTAGAGGTTTGGATGGTGAGCCAGGTGACATGAGATGGTCCATGGAAAAACTGAAAATGTTCAACAAAAGAACAGTTTACATTTTCCCATACCAGTCTCTTTTATTATTTACATGAACCTAATGTTTCTTTCTCATCTGGGGCTGTAAGTAGGTCAGGCCATGTGTGTGATGTGTGTCTGAATCTATATATGTATGGTCCGTTGAGTGTGGGAGGAGGGGTGAGAATGTCTTCTGTCTGTTGTGCACACAGAAACAAAATGTTGTCCAACACCTTTAGAAAAATCTCAAGCCTGTATGTGCAAGGGTCACAGACCAAGCCTGGTGGTTAAACACCTGAACCATCTAACATCTATCATTGTCAGCTGAGGAGCCCTGGATTTAGAGTGTTACTTCCCTCCTACTAGAGAACCCGATTCTTCAAGTGCGTTATGACTTGAGTAAAGGAGGGAGCTCTGTCGCGTGTGTCGCCATTTGGTTTGCAAATTCCACCCTCAGGTTCTCATCCATTTTTTAACAAGTCAATTCATTGGTTTTCCACACAGACTTGAAAGCCTGTAGAAAGCTTTAGGCTTATTTCTTGTGATGCAACCAAAACAGCCACCCTGTCATCTTAAAAGCAAGCCATCATGGTGCGTGTTGCCTCCTGTAAGGAAAATATCCTCTGACAGTTTGTTTTTTATCAAAGTAAAGTGCCCTCTGTTCATGTTTAAGACATGAGGATTACAGTGAGAAGAATTAAAACAGTGATTTGTATGTTCTCTCATTCTATTAAGGTCTAACTAGGAGATCACTGTGTATCTAAGAACCTCAGCTTTACTTTTCATATGAGAAGTTGCCCGAGTTCTGGTATCCTTTCTTCAAGCCATCTGTTGGTATTATTTCTCTTTCATTAGACTGGAGCACTGTACACCTGAGGCAAGTCAAACGGTAACAAAGCACCACTATGTGCACACATCTGTACAGCAGAAATCTGAAGTACTACACAAGGTCCCTATCACCTTTCTACATATTGATATGAGAAATATGTTATTATTCTGAAACCCTCAGTTGTAAGTTGCTTTTTGGTCACTCAATATAACCACTAATCATTGTGATAATCTGCAACCAAAAACCTCCCCCAGAATAAAATAGCACAGCATCATATCCATAACCATTCAATTTTATTATGCACTGATCCAACTTTTTGATTCCTGGTAACAAAAGGCCGTGGCAATTGATGTGATGAACAGATCTGACCTATGGATCATGCATGCCTTTGTCACCAGTATCCAAGCTTCCTTTTTGAATCTGTATTAGACTGTTACCCGATACAAGGATCAAATAAGTGCATCCATAATTTCCAAGCCATGCTCGATCATTTTTGCCCTTTGATACAAAGTTAGAGTTTTGATACTTTATTTAAAGCACAGGGATGAAATACTATATACTGTTTTCTTGAAAGTCTTTCTATAATTTTGCAGACTTTGCAACTGATCCAATATTTGGCTTTTAAGTTCAATATTTGCTCACTGAGAGCAAAGCATAGAACATTTGAAGAAAATTCTTTCCACATCTCTCTTTCATAAAGCTGATTAATAAACTGCTCCCTGTATAAATTTTTTAAATATTTTTTTTTGCGTTTGCCCTTTCGTCATTGAACATGTACAGCCTGGCTGGGATTCTGAGCAGGGAAAATGGTCAAGGAACTGAATGAGTGACTGTTTTAAATCCTAGCTGGCGACAGCAGTTATACACACAAATCTTCCGGCACCATGTTTGCCATTTGTTGTTGAAAAGAACCAGTACACAGGCACATTCATGCGTATGATTTATGAATTGAAAGAGGACACATGGATAGTAGAAAATACCATTTCATTTGTTTCATTCTTCCACAGTTCTTGTGTACTGCAGAATTATAGTTTGTATAAGCACATCATACCTCCTAGCTGTAAAGTTTCAGTTAGGATCAAAGATGAAAATGCATTTCTGTTCTTTTATAAGCCTGTATATGTAAAAAGGTGACAGTGAAATATAATGCAGTTGTACAGAAAGACAAAGGCTAGTATACGTTAGTGCAGATGACAGACCATATTTCTAGTGCAGTGCCATACAAAAGGGCTGCTAGCCCTCATTATGATGTTATGAGCTATTTAAATGCATTGAAAACTGGGACACATACAAATACTGAGATATAGATGAAAAAGAAAGATTACAACAGGTGCTTCAATATCATAACAAAAATTGAATTGCTAACGTGCATATGATCAAGCACTGGCCAGTAAGTTCCAATCCAGATTCTGAACAATTTTACATGAACAGCAAAGGCCTAATGAGATGCAATCTTCAAAATAAATATAACCATATATGTTTTTTTAAATAAGAAGTTACACTTATGTAACACAAACCCTTATTGTTGGGTTGCTCATAATAGCATTTATATTTAAGTTTACACAGTTGTCACCTTGCCAATATCTGATAATTAATTTGCTGGCTTGATGGGTTCATATTAAGTGTTTAGAACACGTTGCATTCTTCTCTCCTGCCTGGAACATACTGTCAACATTACTGGAACTGCACTCTCATGGCTGAGATCTTTCCTCACTGACCGTCAACAGTTCATTCATATCAACAGCTGCAACTCTAACACTGCTCCTCTGGCTCTAGGCGTCCCCCAGAGTTCATTGCTTGGTCCACTCCTGTTCATTACATACTTGCTCCCACTTGGTAACATTATCCATCAACATAGACTCCATTTCCATTGTTACGCTGATGACATACAGCTCTGCATTTCCACCAAATCCATAACCACTGAAACACACTCCACAATCACTAACCGCCTCACTAAAATAAAAACATGGATGCGTCACAATTTCTTATCACTTAACTACAACAAATACAACCTTATACTCATCAGCCTTAAGTCCCTCACAAATCCGATTCATAGTTTCAGTCTCACATTCAATAATTCAACTCTATCTCCTGCACCTCACATCTGTAACCTTGGAATAGTTTTTACAGCAACCTTTCCTTTAATCACGACGTCACCCAGCTCACTAAAACAGCCTTCTTTCACCTTAGAAATTTAGCCGGCCTCTTTCTCTTTCTCTTTCTCTTTCTCTTTCTCTGCTGCCGAAAAACTTATCCATGCATTCATCACATCCTGTTTAGACCACTGCAACAGCATTCAACACCAAACCTGGGGAGACAGAGCCTTCTCCATAGCTGCCCCCACCCTCTGGAGCTCACTCCTCACCCATATCCAAAACTGCTTGATCCTTCAATATTCAAATCTCTGCTAAAAACTCACCTTTTAAAGATAGCTTTTTACATTGTGATGAAAAGTTGTCTCTGAGTTTTTACTATGCTGCACTGTCCACGTTGTGTTCATCAGTTTTAGATTTAGCCAGCACAGTCAACAAACAAGGTCCCTGTCATTAAAAGCATTCTTGATTTCATCATCAAGACACAGATTAATGTTCTTAGAGTTTCAGGTGTGGCCAGAGCAATAAGGAGTTTGAGTTAATCAACTGATCAGTGTCTTGGCCCAGAGCACCAAAGATGAGGATAAAATGCTAAACCTGTTAACTTGAATGATCAGGTAATGCACTCTGCTGCTGAGCTGAGGTAGATTAACCAAATTGGCTTCAGTGCTTATCCTAAAAGTGTGTCTTAAGCAAAACAGATGGCACCCTTTTCTATACCAAAAAAGCAATTCAGGGGCTGAATTCAGGGAAGAACTGAATGAATGAATGAAGAACCATAACAACTTGTACATAAAAATTTAAGCCAAGTTTTTGTTGACACTTAGAAATTTCCTATAGAGAGTGTCTACTGGGAGCGCCATAACTTGAATTTTTGAGTTTTCTAAAAAAGAGGGGAATTGAGATCAGTTTCTCCCAAATGCTTTATCCACCTCAGGGATACATCTGAAGAGTCCCAGAGAGCACAGAGTTTTCTAGACCAAGATTGTCTTTGAAAATTATTTAAAACTCCTGGCTGAAATTACAGATGGTAAATCCCTGGGTGAGTCTCATGTAGTTTGATCATGTAAATTTTATATGATACAGAACAGAACAACTCAGGAGGCTGTTTTAAAGATGAAGAATGTAGTAGTACAAACTTATGAACTAAGAAACTTGCACTTTTTCACTTTGCTCATTAATTGTGTTTGGAAGGAAACGGAGGGAAACAACTAACCTGCTCCACCTCATGTTTCAGCTTAGTGATTAAAGACTATAACTGTGTGTGTATGTACAGTGTAAAAACATTGTAGCTTTGTTGCTGACCTGTCTGCCCAAATTGTTTCCAGGTGGAATCACATAGAAGGAAGTTCAACTTGTGTCCACACACCGAGATAGCTAATAATGTATTTCTTCTAACACTCTTCTGATCCTGCCCAGGTGGTGAGCTTTGCCAGTCTAAAGTTTGACCGCTCCTACAGCTGGATGGTGTTGTGTGTGCTGTGGTGCTCCATTGTACAGTCCATCCTGCTGCCCATGTTCCTCTGGGCTTGTGATCGCTATCGGGCAGACATCCGCATGGTGTGGGAGAAGTGTGTCGCAATCATGTCCAACGATGATGTGGATGAGGGTAAGGCACTGTCAGATGTCGCCCTCCTGTCCTGCCTCCTTTTGCCCTATTCTTCACATGATGATGTGAACGTGTAATAATTCCTTTATTCAAAGATGGCACAATTATAGATCTTTGGAATGGCGTTTGGATTATGTGGCATACATTTGTGAGGATGCTTTAAAAGTAACTGGCAAATCATGTCCCTAATTTAACAAAACACAGAGGGTTGTCAATGCTGTGATTTTTTTCTTTAAATGTCTCTGGCCTCAGGAATAACAGTAAAAAAAATGAATTCATCAACAACCTTATGTGGAAAAACTGAAATAAGCAGCTTGTGGGAAGAAAACAGGTTAGTTTCAAGCAAAGGAAATTTGTACTGTATTGTCTAATATTTGTTTTTCAACTTTAATCAGGGACTGCACAGTGACGCAACGTTTAGCCCTGTTGTGTCACAGCAAGAAGGTCACCACTTTGAATCCTGGTTTGCCCAGGGGGCCTTTCTGTGTGGAGTTTGCATGTTTTCCCCGTGCATGCGTGGGTTCTCTGGCTTCCTCCCACAGTCCAAAAACATTGCCCATAGGTGCGAGTGTGAGTGTAAAAGGTTGTCCGTCTCTGTGTGTCAGCCCTGTGATTGGCGGGCAACCAGTCCAGGTTGTACCCCGCCTCTCACCCTAAGACAGCTGGGATAGGCTCCAGCCACTCGTGACCCTGAATAGGATAAGTGGTATAGAAGATAAATGAATGAATGAATAATATAAGACCTCATACTTCAGGAGCAGATTTTCTTTGCCATAGGTTTATGCAATAGACACTACAGCATTTATTTATACTGTAAATAATAGTTATTTTCAACAAAACCAATTCATTGACTTCATGATCCCCTAAATTCCTTGGATCACATTAATTAATGAAAGAAATACCGATGTTGCTGCCTTGGGCCATTTTAAGGCAAAGGCTGAAAACAGAATAGAGTAACACTATGATAATGTATGATAATTATAACAGTATCATAATATTAAGATCAGGTCACCTCTTTGTACCTCTTAACAAAGACATGATTTGCATTTACATAGCTCTTAAAAAAAAAGTATACTATTGAGTTTTTTTTCACATTTCAGTACTACTGTATTGGTATATATTGCTGAAGGTCTGAAATCAATGGTCAAATGTTATCATGTGACCTATCTTGTGACCTTTGATGCAAGAAGATGTAACTGAAGTGACAAGTGTCTGTGTAATATAACTCTCCAGAGTGAAAAATATGTGTATGTGTAGTTGTTTTATCCGTGGTATGTACTTGATGAAATGCTTAACTTTGCCATACTATGAGACTGATGTCATTCCAAAGAAAGAGAAGCAAGAAAAGTTGCTGGACAGGGTACATGTCTACCTGGCAGCACTTTCTTTCTTTTTCATTCCGATGCATTTATAGTAGAAAGTCTTCCTCTGTAACGCCCTGTCATCAGAGGATGATAAAATAAATGGTACTCCATTTATTTTTTTTTTCAAGGATCCAGATAAACTGTAATTTGTGGTAAAGTTGAAAAGCCCTTTCATGTCATTATGATGGTCATATTTCCCTCAAGTCACAATGCAATCTGTCCATGTTTAAAAAAAAGGAACCACGTGTTTATTCTTTTTTTTGTTTGTTTGTTTTTTGTTTGTCTATTGGAAATTGTTTGTTTTTATTTTGTTTGTTTCGGTCTTTTTCAGTTTTAAGTAAGTCAAAATACTGTGAAATGCTAGAAATAGACCAGTAATAAAACAATAACTGTAACAATGTTATAGGTGCTATAAGTAGACAGCTGGCTAGTAGATGAAACTGTAACAATTTTGCAAATCATGGACACTTAACCCAAAATTTGGTCCCACAGTTAGGTCACATGATAATCATAGAAGGGCAGTCATGTCTTCTTCACCATAATTTTATGGAAACTGATGACAGTATGAACCATTTGTCTTTATTTCTATTGGCACTGTTTAAACTGAACCCAATCCGAACCCTTTTCTCCTGTTTCTAACCTTCCAAACCTTCTGATTTCCTCCTGCTTTAACACCCTCCCTGATAACTGCTTGTTGTCCAGCAGGAACCATAAAACATCTCAGGGCAGGCCACTCTGTGTGATAATTAATACTGCCAGTTCTCTGCTTTTTTTCCAGAGGGCTTGCCATGTATAACTCATCACAGTTGTATGTATAAGGATTGTTTCCTGCTTTTTTTCCGAAGCTACTGACTTGCATGCCAAGCTGCCTGTGCAAAAAGCTACTATCATCTTCCATCTTTTTGGCCAACAATTTCTCAACATGAGCATTTTAAACCAATTGATCTTTAAGGAACATGAACGCAGAAATTGGGAAAGCAAACTTGGTGGATGGGTTATAAGTATACTTGACATTGTATAAGTTTGTTGAGAATATAAGCTCTGAATTTTCAAAGATTATTTAATTTGCTTTTTGGTTTAGTTAGTGAGTTCTGAACCAATTTGGGACGTTTGATTCCTCTTAATTAACATTTGTTTGATTATTATGAAACTGACAACTTTTTACCCAAACCACATTTTCATGAGCAGACCCGAATGAAAAGTCAACTTTCCAGAGAACAATTGAACTTGTCTCTCTTATCTATTCGTCTGTCTGTCTGTCTGTCTTGTGTATTGAGTCCATTGCTCTCTAATCCTGATGCTCGTGCTTTTCTGCACTTTGCAGAAAACAGCCAAGATGGAGGAATACATGCCGACTTAATAAATGACAGACCATATGACTATAGCTCGTCGCCTGAAATCGTGACGATAGACCATAATGCCAAGTATGAGTTCTCAACCTTAGAAAGGGGGGTTCTGCAAGGGTATCCATTGAGGGAGCATCAGGAAGATAAAATGCAGTATTTGCAGGTATATTTTTATTGATTTCCTTCATTTCTTTTAACTGATCAATTGAACTATTTTACATGACACTTCATTGCTTATGTGCATGGTGAATTGGCCTCAGTGGCCTTTACAATATATTGCTTGAATTTAAAAGAACTATAAAGAAATTTTGTAATGCTATTTTTCAGATCGTTCTTTTTTTTATTTGATCAAAAAAATACACTCTGGCTGACTAATGTTTGGTAAATATGACCATCAACAGTCCCATGTTTTTCATTTATCACTTTGTCTTTGCCATGGATCTACATGCAATTGACTAAATTTCACTTTTGCAAGAAGGTAAGATTTAGTAAATGACTTACCTTCTATATTTCAGGAATCCGTGAAGATTTCAGGGAAGCATCATAAACATCTGCTCATGTTCTCCCCAAAAGCATATCTGCATCCATCCCAGTCTGATGCAGAGCTATAAAACAGATAAAACGTTTGTATGGCCTTCCACAAAACAAAAACTTTGTTCAGATTTACATACTTTTAGGACAAAATAAAAACTTCTTATCTGCCTTGGTTTAAACATTTACTTGACTTCTCATTCTGTCCTTGAATCATGAATTGGATGAACACTGACTGAAATTATTGACATAAGTTGTTAATGAGGATAGAAATCTTGATAGACTTGGCCTGCAAGACTGTGGTGAGGATATGTTGATACAGAACCAAGAAAATGCAACCCACACAGTTATCTTTACAAACTCGCTCAAATCACTGTGTCATCTTTGTAAGAAACAACTAAGCAAGGGCTTCAGTGTTCTGAGAAAAGTCTGCAGCCAAAACACTTTTTTACTGGTAAAAGTAAAAATTAAATTGGTGTAACACCAAAGATGTCCAGCATTTCAAAAGGACACTTCAAATACCAACAGACTTCTTAAGAAGCCTTGAAACAGAGATGAATACAGTAGCTATCACTTCGTTCGACCCATCCATTACCTCCATCTATTGCTTTGTGTATCATACATCTCTCCACATTGTACAGTCATTGTTTATAAAGTAGATTTAGTTTTGCTTGTTCTTGCCGTCCATGTGTGACAATGAAACAAATGAGGTGCATGATTTTGAGTTCAGATGTTATATTCTTGTTGTTTTGTCTCTGCTGAAAGGCTGAAGGTGCAACTAAACCATAAGTCTACAAATTCCTTCAAGTCATACCCACATAGTACCTCGGTTTCAGAAGTGCCTGGTGATTAGTTATGATAATAAAATAAAGCCTCTTTGGCTTTATGGCTTTCTTTGATGTGTGTATGTTTCCCTCCCCCGTTTCCATTCTGCCAAGACTGTCCTGCATCTAAACTCATTCTAATGCTCGTGCTGCCCTCTGCTGTTGAGCTTTCCCACCTAACATACTCAGTGCTACTGTATCGTCTGCTGTCTCATTTCTCTGCGTTTACGCAAAGCAACCACAGGGGGGCAGGCTGATATCAATCTTGTGGCTCTTGACGTCACCCTGACAAACCCTCTCTCTCTTGCATAGTTGTCAGAACAGAATGGAATGTGAGTATAACATGTAGAGAACTATCTTTGTTTCTTTTATTTCTATCTCCAGTTAATGAAGGCAAAGTGTAGTGCAGATATAACCCTGTTATCTGCATGTTATGTCTAAGTTAACTACATGCCTGAAAGATTCACTAACAATTAAAGTTGTTATTAACATCTTAGACATGCAGCACCGTATGTGCAACATGTAGGTTTTTTTACATTAACAAAAAACATTACTCAAATAACCTAAGAAAAATTTCATACACAAATCTTTCATGTACTAAATGACAGTTTTCACTTCGACCGCAAAATAAACAAAGAGTTCATTGGGACGACTGCCAGTGAGTGTTACTAGAATACTGCTGAGTAATGTCAGTCTTAAAAATACTGCATGAAATATTAGTGTATATTGTACTAAAACAATGTGCCATACCTTATCATTGGTTAAAGCGTTCATTTATTTATTGTAATGTGAAGTTATTAGTGAGGTATTTTCTAATTTATCCCTAGACTGAAGGGTTTGGTTTGTGTGTTGCGTTCAGGTGCCCCCTACAAGAAGATACTCCCACGACGAAACAGACATGTGGACCAACGACCGGATCCCCTCTTACCTGCAACGATGGGGCTCCACCGAGGACATGATAGTGAGTGCCCACTACAGCTCCACCTTGCCGCGCCACGAGAGGCGCAGGAGCAGCCTGGTCTCCTACCACGAGGAGAGCCACCACCATCACCATCATCACCATCACCATCACCCTCACCGCAAGCGGCGACGCTCTGAGGATAGTATGCACTCTCTTAAGCACCTTCCACGTGTGGTTTGTGGTGGGGAGCGCTACGAGGACGAGCTGCGGTGTTTCAGCCGTGATGAGGTGATTAACTTTATAGACGAGACACCGCTACCCAGTCCCAGGAAAAGCCCGCGGCGCACATCTACCATCTCGCTTATCCCCAATGTGTATGAACAACACAGTGCCATCCTTCCTTATTTCCCACTTACAGACTTTGAGCGTGAGCCTCAAGTACTCAGGCGGCTCTCTGAGCACAAAAAAAGCAGCAGTCGAGGCAACACGCCTGAGGGTTCCCCCAAACCAGACAGACCTGCTGGAAAAAAGTGCCCCGGAGTGTGCGATTCAGGTAAAGGCTGCCAGGAGCGCTCGCGAGACAGGAAGCAGCAATGTGAAGCAGGCTCACCTGGATGCAGCCGTCAGACTGTGGGGCATTCTGCCCACAAGCCGAGGACAGGTGGGGGAGCGGGGTCAGGTGCTGGGACTGACTGGGGACAGCAGAGGCGCCTAAGCAAGGTGGAGGGTAAAGGAAGCACAAACAGTTTTGTAAGCACACCTTCAGCATCCTCCTCGGGGTACATTACCTTTCATTCAGACTCTGTAGGCTCCACCACCTGAAGGCAAGTTCCTCTTATTAACATCAACATCATTACTGAGGTTATCATTAAGGAATTCTGCTGGATTTCGGAAAAGTAACCAATTGAATTATTTGGCCCTTTATTTGTGCCAATAATTCTATCTTACCAGGTCAACCACAAATACAAAGTTATGTGAGACGATCCTTAAACTTTTAAGAAATCAGCCTAAACATGATTTTTGATGTTGGCTTTTTAAAGGTTAGATGACCCTGTTTCAGGACTTCATGTTGAATTAGCATTTGAGGAAACGGTTTTTGCAGCACAAATGAAAAGTTTTTGAGTTGTGTGAACTTCCCCACTCGTAGTTTTTGCAGTTTGATGTTGCTTTCAATGACTTGTTTTGAGGTTTAAGGAAGGTAGTTGTTTGATTGGTGTTCTTTCTTTTTGTTTTTAACTGCACCTTCAGAACTTTAAGTTAAAGCTGTATTTATTAAACACCTGATACTAAATGTGTGTTTTTAGGGGCACTTTTTCTTCAGTCAAACTTTCCTTAACCCTAGTGCTGCAGGTTGTCATTATAATGAGAACCCATATCAATGCTTCTGCTGCCTGCTGGCAGTGCTAGGGTTAATTTCAACCATTTTCCTTTAGATTGGAGCATATGACCCCCTTTTACACTTTTTTTAAATATGATGTAAACTTTTCTGTTAACATCTCAAGTACAGACTCATTCAAAAAGTTTTAGAGCAGCATTTGTTGAACTTCTGATGCCTAAAGTTCTGTATGGGACCTGGAGGCTTGATGTTGAAGGCCCCTTGATTCTTAATGAAACTGAAGTAATTTTTTGAAGAATTGACATTTCATGTATATGTAAACGGCATTGGATTACATTTTTTAAAGCCTGGCTTACAACAACTCCTCCAACTCTTATCACTTTTAATATGTTTGCTTATGTTAACTTTTGAAATCATCAGACACAACAGTTGATCAAAACATTAAAGAAAATGAAGCTTATGTGGAAATGCTAAAAGCTGCAGTTCATGGAGTATCAGCCTGAGTGTGACTGCAAAAGACCAGAAACCACATACACATGCCAAAAAATGGCATCACAAAAAATTTTTTACAGTCTGGTTCAAAAAATAGCTGGGGTCTGAATTGCTGATTTTACTATTGGCACACACTGTATTTCTATTTTTTCTAACACGGCGGTTTAGAAGATCTTAAGTTCACAAGTGTGTCCAGTCAGAGGCGCAACTCAGCTCACATGAGTGACAGGCGCCCTATAGCTGTTAGTAAGGAGGCTCAAAGCCCGCCTCTTGAATCAGCATTTCCAATATGGCCCCTGCCATTGATTGGCAGATATTTATATCACCCTTGTAAAAACGTTATGCTATATACATATTAGGGATGATCAGCCTCATTAGTCTGCATCAGTACAGATGGGTGATGCAGCAGAGACTACAACTATATATTATACAGTATATGATATTTACACACAGAACATCCAACCAACACAGCTGGTAATGGTGCTTTCCCTCTGAATTTGGCATGTCATCCTGACCTCACATTAAGTATGCTCCATCCATGTGCTCAAAATGATAATGAAGATGTTAAATGAACCAAAAGTATGAAAATCAGCCTTCAGGCTGAACAGAGATAGCATAACTTAAATGCTGTTGTTGCCAAAAGAACAGACAGGGTTCTGAGCTGGCTCTTATTTTCGATGACCAAGTGGTTGGCAAATAGCATGCATTAGCAAACATCTTTTCTATTATAAAGTAACTTTTCTAGTGCCTGATTTATTTGAGCCCCATCACACGACTTAAATAAGATGTTCACAGAGGTTCAATCAGAGAGATTCTAATTCAAAGAAACAATTGAAAAAGTCATGTCATCAGGTATTAAAAGTAGAAATCAACTACAGTCTTGTCGAGTTCTCTTTGAAATACTCTCCAAATAGAAAAACACCCCCACCTCCTGAAAAAGTAAACATTACTGACGAACAAACTCTGCAAGGCTACTGTTTATGTAACCATCGACTTCTTGTGTTTAACCCTTTGGCCAATTTACAGACAAAGAGTCTTGAAAATTCTTTCTTTCTTTGATAGCAGAACTAACTTTGGTTTTTGGCTTCTCTTGGTCTGGAGTGATGTATGAAATCAAACTGACTGGATTCATGGTTTTCAAAAAAATTATGAAGACTACGGTATAAATGAAGATGTTCCCTTTGAAAACCTCATCAGCTGACAAACTTGTTTGCCTACTACCTCCGAATGAATAAACTTGCTTATACATTTTTGCTCATCAGCAGGCATTTTAAATGTTTGAATTCTTCTGTTTAAGTGTTGCACTCACCAACTTAAACCTGTTTAGTTGAACAAACTAGCTGAGATGCTTCTTCTATTGGACACATTACATTTCCCTGTTAAACCATGCTGTGTCTTAGATTTTTGCTCCTTTGTGTTCACAATATTGAAATACAATTTTGTAATATATTAAATATCAATGATTTAAATAGGAATGATGTTAAATGTTATGATTTTCTTGTTTAAATGATGAATTTGTTAAAAGATAAGACTGATTAAAACAAGATTATGCTTCAAAGTGTGTTTGTTTTTGATTTATGGCAAATGCTGTTTATTTGTAACTTATTTTTGGTTGTTGCTTAGCAGTAGTTGCTTGTTGAAGAAAGAAAGTTGTTGAAACCATGACTACACAACAGAGAGGGTTGTGGGATGATTGTGACTGATCAGTGACCCTTCTTCAAGTGAGATAGGATACGTCAAATGTTAATGGATGTCCTCCCCAATTTTCCTTTAATTTATGGATGAAACAGCGGTGAAGCCTGATTGGATAGATGGAGAGGATGATAATGTCACAAAAAAGTTTAACACATTTCTTGACAATTTGGTGATTGGTTTATTGATTGATGCATTCACCTGTTTTTATGGGCGTTCTTCAGTCATTCTTTTACTTCCAATCCCCACACCTGTTATAGGTGGAAGTTCCCATTATTACAGGGTAAGTACATGTGTGCTGCATAGTGGGAGGGATCTCTGTTGGATGTTGTTCAAAGCGCACGCACACACACACACACACACACACACACACACACCACCACCACCACCACATCCACCACCACCAATTATAAACAATGATTAAAACCTTAATTTTGTGGGGGTTTTTTTCTTCTATCACCTCCTTGCAGCCGTTAAAGGGTAATTCCACGGTGTTTTGACGATTCAGCTAAAAACAGCCTGGAATCAGAGGACAGCTATCAGATACAAGCTAAATCAGGAGTTTGTGACTCAGACGCAACAATAAAAATCATTAGTTAGCTTGCACTGTGTGACGCCAAAATGAGCAGGGGGGTTGAAGGTCTGCGCGCTCTTCATCCACGTCTGCCCTGTTAAGGGCGCCTGACTGAACCCAGTCTGATGCTAATAACTTCTCTCTCTCGGCTCTGATGTGCCGTCGCTATTATTGTGGCAAACCGAACTAGCTTACTTAAACAATGCTAAGAAGAGTTCATAGAAATTCTTAGAAAAAAGTTTAAGGCTATTCAGTGTGGAAGTCACGTGGCAGCTCCTTTCTTGGGCAAAACAAACTTTTCTTGTGCTCTGGGCCCCTGTTCATCTCATCTAAAAAGCAGCTTTGACTTTGCGGCAAAGGGAGCATTAAGAAGATTTACTGACGGGTTTTGTGAGCTGATCAGACCAAACAAAAAGCTGAAATAACAAATACTTGCCACAAGGAGGCTCAAAGCCGTGTGTTTGGTAGTTTGAAGGGGGAAACTTGAACGAGACAATGTGGAGTGCAGTGCACAGGGGCAGCGCTCTTCCAGGACGCCCACAACTCTTTCAGAAGCGTCGCCTGAAAGAGTTGTGGGCGTTTCAGCGATTCTCCTCGCTGTAGGTGCCATCCTCTTCATCGCTGCGCATTCAAGAATGGACAGAAACTTTATGACATCCCTGCCAGAGAAGCGGAAGAAAACTATTGGGTGCTTTAAAGAAGATGACTGGCTGACAGGTTGGCTGTGTTGCGCATATGGCCTTCGTAGTAAGTAGTATTCCGGTCCCTGTGGTGCAACAGGTAGATGGGCGCTGAATGCTCACTTAGTCCTTCAGATTCGACTTCAGTGCAATTTTAGCTGACCACTGCTGGTTTCATTATACTTCATTAATTTCTTTATATTTCAAACCCTTTACGGCTCTGCTTTGTCTCGTTAGATTTTATCCATCGGTGGTTCAAATGAAGTTTGCACAGTTATGACCTACAAACTTCTTTTACGTGGAGAAAATATGATTGGGGGACTTAACTTGGATTCAAGGGGAAATCTACCTGAGACCAAATTTAGTGAATGTCTTGCAAAGCAGCGAATAACACTATCTTATACGGAAACATTGCTCACTTTTGTAAAGTACTAGTGCTGGTATCTTGAGGCAAAGGCAGTAAAGGCAAAACTAATGTTTCAAATTTGGGGACAGGTTTGTTTTTTTTTTTTTTTTTTTTTTTTTTTTGTCTTGAAGCCATTCCAAAGCTCCACAGTGATCTCTGAGTTCAGAAGTAAGAGGGGAAAAAGGAGCATGGCGTGAAATCAGCAGTTTAGAGCACAAAATTGCTGTGCTGTACGACAAGCATCTGGTTTAGACGCCACTGTTTCGGTACTTATGCGTGAAACCGGAGAAGAATGGAATAAAAGACAATCAAAGTCCTCTTTTCTCTTGTTTTTATTCTCATCACATAATATTTTTTCATATTACATAGTGAATAATATATATAAAAAAAGAAATAAAAAAGAAATAAAATTTAAGACCCAAGCTCGATCCCAGTGTTCACAACAGATTAATGTGATTTTTAACACAAGTTTCTTGGAAACACAAGTTAAAATGCCTTTTAGGTTTAGATGGACTTTAACGCAGCTAATTCTATTAGATTAATCATTAATCTGTGCCCATTTCTCGTCTTTGGGTCCTCAGGTCAGTCACGATTCCACTGAAGTCTTAATCGATTGAAAGGTTAAGCACCGTTTAAGAAACCAGTCATAAGAGCACCTTCTTGAATTTGAAGATTTTTATTAAGAAAATAAAACATTTACAATTTAAAAGGGGAAGCTTATTATGCGAATCTATACAGTGCAGTAGTAAAAATAACATTTCTCTATATATTTCAAAGAGGTTTCCAACAGTTCTACCATGGCCGCCACACGTTTCCCTGAGTGTGTGCAACTTCGTTCCAGACGGACTGAGACATCTTGTGACTAGAACTGTTTTCGTCACTGTTTTGTTTTGGAGCAGGCATACAGCCATCAACCTTTTTGATTACTTTCGGCTGGTGTGAGTCTTTACTCGGTGAAGATGAGCTCGTGCCATGAGGTGTGGGAGCTTTCCATGTGGCCGTGTCTCTGCTCTTGTGTTTCATTACAGGTGGAAGAAGCCTCGGCGTCTCGTCTCGTGCCTCAGCCTGGCCTGGGCCGCTGTCCATGGTGCTGAAGGCTTCCCCTCGCCCTTTTGAACGGCTGAGTTTGCAAGAGAGCTGGGACAACATCCAGTTATCGCTGCCGTTTAACTTGTCCGCCACCATCAGATATTGGTTTACGTTTGCCATGCAATTACGGAAGCCCATTTGGTAATCAGAAAACTCCGAGGCAGAGGCAGCGCCTGAAAGCAGAAAAGACATATAAAGGTCAGGAACACAAAGAAGCTGTGGATAAAGCTGCACATACACTGAATTAAGAAAAAAAATACTATTTGGAAAGTTCATTATCTAATCTATATCGTTTTTGGAGTTATCACTTACAGCTCTGAATCTTCTGCAGGTTCCTGAGATGTTTCACGGTGAGCTCCAAGATGTCAGCCTTTTCTAGTTTGCGCTTTCGAATCTGCATTCAGAAGTTTGTAAAAATATTATTAATATGGTAAATTCTACTTACTGTCATTTTGCATAGCATAAACAACTGTTGCAACAACAACAACAAAAGATCTAATAGTGTTCTTACACTGCTGCTGTAGTAGCTCTCCAGGAGACATTTTAACTGGTCCAAACACTTGTTTATGCGAGCTCTTCGTTTCTTTTCCATCAGTGGTTTGGAAACCTATTGGAAAAAATTAAATAAAAGAAAATGAGTATCTTACACGATACTATTCAGTTAGTCAGTGGAAATTAATGTTATATCATCAAACAAGATCCTCTGCACACCTTATTTCCAGTGGAAGTTTTGGACTTCTCTGCGCAGTCTGTTGTCGCCACCATTCTGTTTTTCCCCCTGGTTTCTTTGAAGTAAATCCCTTTGACTATGTGGCGCACGAATGGCGGAATGCCCCTGAGTGGATTTATATAGAGACCCCTATTTAACATCTCAATGCAGGCAGTCCCGCCTGTCTCTTGCGCTTAAATGAGCAACACTGGCGTCATCTGACAGCCAGAAGCAACCAAGCAAATCTAGACTCAAGTAAAAGAATTGAATTCAGAGGTGCCATGGCTGGTTCTGTCATAAAACAATATATTTATCAATTCTCGTTGTTCAATTAATTTAAACTTGCATTACTTTATGAGTATCTATCTATCTATCTATCTATCTATCTATCTATCTATCTATCTATCTATCTATCTATCTATCTATCTATCTATCTATCTATCTATCTATCTATCTATCTAATCATAAATGGACCACACATCTTGGTGGGTACACTTCGTTTCCCGCGTGACTGATTGGAATCCACCAAAACAACTTGAGGACATAAAATATCGAGGAGCGTAAAAATCATAAACATAATGGGTGATCAGAGTGGTTCAACTCAGTGAGCATGGTGTGGGCACCGTTGCATTCTGTATTCAGTCTTTTATTTGTGAGTTTCACGCCACCAGGTCGAAGGCAGCACCGTGGAAATTCCTTGCGTGTCTCCACAACATTTCGATTTTCTGGTAGTCACTTGTTATGAAAGTGTTACGCTAACAGTTAACTTTGTTTGACCTAATCTATATTTCGTCTTCATTTTCAACAAAAGGAAGAGTTACACTGTTCTGCACAGACATGCATACCAAAAAATGTTATTTCGAAAAGCAGAGATTTTAAATATTTACTGGCGTTTCGGGATTCTGTAGCTTTTGTGCATCACCTTTTTTGTCTTCATAGCAGGCGCGATGAGGCACCGAGGAAAATCGAGGGCCGCCCCTTGTCCTCGGTCTCTCGCCTCTCGATTTTCCACACTGCTCCCTGAAAAGAGCAAAGGCTTGGGAAAGTCATACCATCTGAAACAATGTATAGACTACAGACTCACTGCAGTCCATTGCGCATCTTGTATTGGCAAACAGGCCATCCGACCATATTAAACATTACATCCCTCTTGTCCACTCAACGCCAGTTTTTCCCCTCAGAATTTATATCTGCGTCTAAATTTACAGAACCCGGAGAAAGTTGTCGCGCTTTAAAGGCCACGCGCCACGCTTTGAGCAAACCCTTCTAAATCTCTGTATTTTTTCCCGAGTCTTCGTGCCTCATTCGGAGCACAACGTGCGTGTTAAAAAGGGCTCGGGCAAAGGAATGGCATTTGTCTTGGAGGGGGAGTCTGAAAAGAGGTCATTTTAAAGTAACGAGTCACTGATCTTTTCTTCTTGTCTGCTTTGTGACCACAAACACACTGGCATCAACTCCTTCTGCTCCCAGCCAAAGAGGATGGTCTTTCCATGAACCCCAATTTTGCTGAGATAAAGCAGAGTGCACAGTCTTTGTGACCACAAGTTTTTATCAGATGCTTAAAATTATAGTGTATGCTGATTGTCACTGGTGTGTCACGTGACATAAATGTTGCTACTACTTACAAAAAGCCAATTTGCCATGTGTTACAGGCCTTACATACATCAATCTAATGATGCTAAATTGGCCTGGTAGAGCTAATCCAGTTTGATGACAGAGCTTTGATATTTCAAATCGACAACACAAAATGCATGTCAGCACTGTGTCAGAGGACACTAGAGGACACTAAAGCGTAAAATTTACCGGAAACCTGTGGACATAAATGTGGTGCCATATACTGAGGCATTTAATTGGTATGAAATCTGGTGGAGCTGTGCTGGTGTAAAGTGAGCTTTATTCTGGCCTTTGTCCTCTCTGGACGCTACATTATCTGCCTTTTCACGCTGGCTTTAAACACAGGACCGTGGAGCGCCGCTTTTAACATGGAGCTGGGGCATCACAACAGTCGCTTTTCTTGTTATTCTGTGCCACAGGGGAAATTTCACCGCTGATTATCCGGTATAATTTCAATGAGTGTTTTCTCTCTGTGGGGTCAACATAGGCAAAGCGGACTTTCAAAATGAAATGAATTGGTGATCAGTTGTTGCAAAATTAGATTTATTCATACGAATTTTTACTTTTTAAAATTATTTTACAGGCGGATTGCATAATTTAAACAAACATTAACCTCATTAATATTAACTTTGTTATGTTCATAACTTAGAAGTGGTGACTACTTGATATGGCTTTGCCCCACGATTAGCTATGGCGGAGTGATATCAGTGATGAGACAGTCGGTGTTTAGTTACAGCTGAAATGGACATTAAATGTCAAAAGACAACAGAAATTATCCATTTGCTCTGTAGCCACATCCTCAAAGAGTGTTTCATTAAGTTAAACTATTTTTTTTTTAAAGTTTGCGCTGTTCATTCGGTGTTATCACGCCACATTACACGGGGACGGCATCATAATACTAGCATCAATTATCTGCTGTGGAGTGATGTGCCTTGAAACTGTTTCCCTCCATTTCCACCTCACGTCCCTTTAAAGTTCTGTCCTCATCAATCCATTAGAATAGCACACCGAGAAGCCTGTGTCCCAACTGGATACAATAATGAAAGTGCCATTAAACGACAAGTTAAGTGTATGTTTGTGAAAGGGCTCGGTCCCTCGCTCTACTTTCACTTTTTCAGCCTCAGGTCATTCATTAACCCTATTGGACCTTTGTCATGGATGCCTGCCGGCGGGGACCTGACAATGCTGCTGTAATAATTGTACTACTGGGAAACTTGTTAACAACAATTAGTGAAGCAATTATGCAATTACTGCAATAAACTATTTTCTTACTCGAGGGAAACTGAGACATTTGCAAGCCAATGTTTAGGCGTGCACCCAAACGGTAATAAACAAGAGAGGGGATCAGTGTTTTCTCTTAAGCTACAATTCTGAAGAAAATAAATAAATAAATAAAGCAATATGCAACGCAAATGAATAAATAGATAAACTTCGTTTCAGTTCCTCATAATTGAACCTCATAGACGACGAAAATTCAGTTGTAATACATGCAAAGTTTTACAAGTTTTTATACTTTTTTTTTCGTGAATTTGGTCGATATATTTTCCAAGCTACGCTGTCCATGTTCGTTTTTATCCCCACAGAAGGCAGTCTAACAGGCTCATTTGACGCACCGTAAGCGGAGCAAATCGATGTACCGCCTTCCATTCAGATGGCCTGGAGACAGCGCGGGTGTGACCAAAAAGCTCTTTGTAAGTAACACAGTCACAGCAAAGTCAGCAGGTACATGAACAGGTGCACTGGAAACTTATTAGAAATATGGCCCGGATTTTCTGAAGGCCACGCGACAGACCTGTTGCAGAAGCTCTGATCAAATAGATCAAATGGAAAAAAGGCATCATGAATTTCTATAGACTGTTCATCGGGTTATTTAAAGACTTCTTACTTTGGTTTGGGAGCACAAAGACCGCTGTTTGCCTGTGTGTGCCGGGGTTACCGCATGAAAAGGCCAGAGGTGCACATTAACATCGCTTAAGGTTTTCTCAAGGGCTGAATGAACTGGCTGGAAAGTAACTTTATAACTCGATGGAGGATGAAGCCTTTGTCGAGCTCTGAACGGAGAGATACAAGTGCCTAACAAAAGGGGAGCGCCATTGTTAAAGACTAAGGCGCATGGGTATTGATGCGCACTGAATTACAAAACATCTGTCATTTATTCTGAACCACTTGAACACTATTTGAATGAGAATAACCAAGCACCCTCTGGCGCACTGTATTTAGCCCCACGTCAAACAACAGTTAGCCTACCACTCACAGGATAAAAGTAGAAATTAAGCGTTTAGTTCGAGACTTGTACTACTGAACTTTTTTTTTCTGTGACCTGGAGACCTGATCCTATCCGGTAATTTATTTCTGGTTTGATGGATTTATGACGATTAAGAAACAATACACTCCTTTTAAGAAATCCACCTCTTACGCATACCGCCAGGCTTTAAACCTACGGATAGTTTTGAACAAAAGAACAAGGACTAAATATTAACAGAAACTTGTTGTCGTTGCTGACAGGGGCTTGACTTTTTAGATGGATGCCCACTTAAACATGAAATGATTTAGTCACCGACTGTTTAAATCTGTTCACTGTTTCTCTTGTATCCATCCATATAACCCCAAAAACTACATCTGACGATTCATTGCTGAAAGATAAACAACTAAGGCAAATGTTGAGGACAATAGCAGAGCTGATCTATCAACACCAGCATCCCGCCGAGAGAAGTTCCAGACAGTTTTAAGGGCAAATCCCATATGGCCACCAAACACAAATGGTCTTAGAGTTTTGTTTCTGGGTTGGCAGCCGAATGAAGGACCAGTTGCGGCCCAGATTTTTCCCAGGGCTCTCTCTTTATCTGACCAGAGTGGAAAATTGGAAGGTACAAGTGAAAGACATGGGGCGTTCCTCCGATTTTCCTCGCTCCATATTTTGTTAACCAGAAATATGTGAGCTCTCAGCAATAACGCTGCCTCCCTCTCTCAACTTATCCAACGAACTAAAGAAAAAAAAAATCCTACTGCGTCGTTTATTCAGTGTAAAGAAGAACCGCGTTTTAAATCCTGACTCATGTCGTGATTTATAAACTTATCACTTTAAATTGTTTTAATCACTTTAAGCGAATAATGTTGCTTGCACTGACTTTAATGAAACTGTCTTGAGTGGATAAATAAGCCTGTGCAAAATGTCCACGGGACAACGTGTGTGGCGAATGTAACTCCGAAATTGGTATGAAATTGTCAATTTGTTGGTGTCAGCGTTCGCTTCCCCAACCGTGCCATATGCCATGCTAAGTGGCACTATTTACCAATTCGTTCCTACTTTCACGGTCCATCCTCCCCTTCTCTTTGCCAGGAAACTGAATAGCTTTAACAAAATGGCAATTTACTCTCTGAAATGGCCACAAACCCCCTGCGGTATGGTCCTTTCCGTTTCACTTTGTGGGGAACCCCAACCTCACTGAGCGTCACGGCGTGAATCTGACTTTTAAATGCAGACAGGAAAACGTCAGGGCCTCTGATGCATCTCTTATTGCCTATCTGTGGCGGTCTGTATTACCAGAGCAAGGTCATTCAAACAGACAAAAACAGAAAATCAAACAAAATAAAATAAAATAAAAAAAAACCCGACAGTGTCTTATCTCTATACACAACCAATCAATAATAATAATAATAATAATAATAATAATAATAATAATAATAATAACTTAAAAATATTTATACTCAAACAACGTTAAAGTTCTTTACAGAATAAAAATGAGCATTAAAATAAGAAGTTAGAGAGAAATATGGAGGAGCGAAAGAAAGTACAACAGTACATAAAACGCTAAAAACCACCACCTAATAAAAGAAACTAAACATCTAAAAAAATAATTTAAAAAAGATTGAAAACAATTAAGATAACAAAACAGAGAGGACATACCATCCTACCGATGATATGTCAAAATAATGATACATGGTAAATCATTTCGGTTTCGGTTTTATAGTGCTACCATTGTTACACCAAAGAGCACCTGACACAGACCGCTGAGTTGTGACAACAAATGAGAGCATTTTCTGGTATTTTGTTGACTTTTACTGTGCATGTGAAGTGTAAATAAATTATTATGAACCCCAAAATCCTATCAGTACTCCATTTTCACTTTGAAGCTGATGTAAAGTCATTAGCTTTATGATCTGGATTATTTCAAAGTGTCCCGTTGGAAGGTTAGGATTCAATATTGGTTTAACTTGAAGGGAAGGATTTAAAATGTGTAGATTACTTTGTTTTTACTTTGGTGAAATAATGTCTGAAGAAGATTAAGTATTTAGAGAATAAAGCAGAACATCACTGTAGAGTGGTGCCATCATGTGGTAGGGTTAGTCAAAGGAGAAAGGAGGCGTTGAACCGGAAACATCACGTTGTCTGTTATGTTTGTTAATTGCATGTCTTTTATTTTTGTGTTACAGCTGACAAAAGAACATGATGCAAATCAGAAACTGTTCGTGAATCATCCTTAAAAATGGTTTCTAAATAATCGGATAACGTTATATCAAATAGAGCTGAAAAAAAAAAAAAATCAAAAGTAGCGATGAACAAAGATCTACACTGCATCAAAAACACAAATCTTTCAGGCTATTTCTTCTTCTACAGTGATATATACTCCTGTTAAGGGTTTGAATCTGGTGAACAACAAATGGAAGTGGAGACAAGTCGTCATAAGAACAATTATAGTTTGTATTTACATGTCTGTCTTCTCACCACAGGATGGCAGCCAAGGCAAGCTCACTGCAAAACTGCAGCAGTGTAAAACCCCTCTGAACTCACCACGAGGTCGGTTTATTTTAAATTTATCTGAGCTCTTCACTGTTTTATTGACTTACTGGACAGTGATGTTTAACTAGATAATATTCAAATTCTCAGCAATTATCATACAGGTACATGTGTTTTTGTTATAGTCTTAGCAAAGTCACCATTTGATCTGTGATATACTGCCAGCCAGCTATACAAAAACCTACTTATCGGCTTTGGAAATGCAGCTTTGGCCTCCAGATCCTCTGTTGATCCTGGAATAAACACTTTGTATCAAGTATGAAAACACAACTTATTTACCTAAAGGATAAATTTCATGACTTCTTGAATTTCTCTGCACAAACTCCTCACCTCTTTCATTGAAAATAGGCATTTGTTACTTCTCAACACCTTTATCGAGTTCTCATTTTCACTTGTTTATTATTATTATTATAATTATTATTATAATTATTATTATTATTATTATTATTATTATTATTATTATTATTATTATTATTATTATTATTATTATTATTATTATTTCGATTTAAAAAATGATCTTAATTTAAAAATATTCAGAGGTTATCTGACACACTGGATTCCCTACTTGAGGCACACATGTTCACTTAAATTACTGGCTGATTGTTTTGGTATAATTCTGAATTAAACCTTGGAAATGCTGTTGTGTGTTTTTCTTGGGTTGAAAAATGATGATATAGCATTTTGGGAGGAAATACCACAACAAGAAGCAATACAAGCTAGAGACAATAGCCAGAGCATTTAGGGTTTGGATGTACTTGCCACGGTAAAGCACCTGTATGGTGGTAAAGATGATCCAGGTAAGAATCAGCAGGAGCAGACAGAAGGTTATTGCTTTGGCTTCATTGTAATTTTTTGGGAGGTCTTTCCCCATGTAGGAGAAAATGAAGCAAAGAGAGCCCAAAAACATGAGTAAAATCGCTGAAGTACCGAATGCTTCAATTTTAGTTTCACAACTAAGAATGATTTTATCTGGATACCAAACTGTTTCGTTGTAGGGCTTTGGAGGTGAGGAGGAATAGCCAATTAGAAGTGAGAATGCCTGAGTAATGAATGCCGCAGTGATGATCAGCCATTGTCCGTGGTATGTCATCCACCAGCTGTAGAGCTTGGGAAACTTGGCCGCCATTTTGAAAATGCAAACAATTTGAAAAGAGCGCACAACAAAACACGCAAGACAAACAGTGTAAAACAAAACAAATGGCAAGAATCTTAGAACACAAAAGGAAGCTGTTGGCTGACCAAAATAAAAGAAAACACTAAAACTACACAGACTGAGGCAGCCTAAAATGAGGAAGCACATCGGTCCTCCAGCAGATCTGACCACAGGTGTGTTGTAGTTGATGGCAAAGAGAGCAGACACACCAAGTGTGACAACGGCCAAGGCCACAGCCCCGAACATGATGAGTATAGCCCCGCTGTCTGTGAATGGGATGTACTCCACTGAGCGCAGACTGCATGATGTACTTCCTGCAGGGGACCATTCTGTCTCCTTACACATGATGCACTGGTAGGGATCCACTGGTTGACATGGAATAAAGGTATGACTGTTGATAAAGTTAACTTAAAAACAAACATTGTTGTCAATCTTATTTTATTGGTCTAGTTTTACAAAACACAAATCTAAATGTGGCCAGGGCATTATGACAGGAAGAGCTCAGTTTTGGTGTTGTCCAGAAAATTCTGCCAAGATTTAACACTTGTGTTTTGTAATGTTATGTTATGGCCATATTTTTGTGATGGATTAGTACCTACTGCCTAAAGGGTACCATCATCCAAACCAATTTGATGAAAGTAATTTCAACAGCTTCTTCATTCTGGTGCTAAAATAAGACCAGTCATCTGAGGAAGCAGTGATGCACACTTTAATTATTTATCTCCTGAATAAATGACCCCGGCTTTGATCAAATGGAAAAAGGGAGCCATGAGAGCATGGCTGTACTGCTTGAAAATGATTCTTAGCAAAGGACACAGATCATCCCTCAGCAGCACATGACGGAATCAACCCTATCTCTTTACCCTGGAGGTTGCCCGAAGTGTAATTCATATGAATCCTGAACTAGAACAGATACGAGTTATGAAAACTGCAGCTATGTATATAACTGCAGCCCATGAGCTGTGGCCCAACTGCTCAGCCCATGGAACCACTTCTATCTTTTCCCTTACACTAAAATTACGGCATTTTTCCAAACTTTTTTGCTTGTCGTGTTTAATGCTCTACCTGTTCTGTTGATATAAGTTCCATTGGGACATTTTGAACAAGTGAAGCAGCATTTGTGGACTCCATTTTGCTCTTTTGTGTATCCTTCAGAACATTCTTTTGAACACAGGGAAGTAGGCACCTGTAGAAAACAAACAGCAAGGAAATATAAGAGAAAAAACATCCAGATTTTTTGATAGTTGCTTTTAAACATATGGTAAATCATACATTGTCAGCTCTCAATGATTGATGCTGACTCTGTCACAGATATCACCACTTAATCTGTCTCTGCACTAAAATCCATAACCAACACACAGAAATATTAAAGTTTTTCTAATAAAAGCAAATAAGGTATCATTAATCACCATATCAGTAAGCTCCTGACACACTCATGATACATTTCATGACACTCGTTGTAATAAAGAAAAACAGAACTCACTGCTCCATTCGTGTACCACTGAATTTTGCTGTCATTTATGAAGAAGTTCACAGATGGATTCGTTTCATAAAAGCCAACCTCCTCTGCTTTACCACTATGGTTCCAGAACACAACAGAGTAAGATCCATATTTAGGGTCACCGTACTCATCAAACTCAATTCTTTGGTTTAAGAGTGTAAAGTTTGATTTCTTCAGCTCTGCTAGAACCTGATGTGGGTACACAAAAGTCAAATGAATTTGTTTTTTTTTTTTGTGCTCAAATGCTCCAATTACAACAAACTTTAGAAACCAGAGTAAAAAAAAGAAAATTATCTGAATAATACTTCATATTTTTTACACCTACCATGTGTGGATACACTGTAACATTGTTCTCACAGTGCTTGGCTCCACATTTCAGCGTGTTGTGTAAGGCATGTGCGATGGCGTAAACAGCAGAGTAAACAGAAAAAGAGAACGATGGGTCCTCAGAGAGGATTTCTTCTGCACTGAAGCCACTGCTGTTGAAAACCTGATTACAAAACCAGTTTCTTTGTTGATTTTCACAAGAGGTGCGGCTTCTGGTAGAGTACATAAAATCACTGAACCCAGGTATGGTCATGAGTGGTTGAGACACCCCAAGAACAGTTCCAATATTTTTGATTCCGTCCGTATGAGGAAGCCTTTTGTTTAAGGACCATGCATCTCCTGCTATCCACACTTTCTGTGTGACATTCAGTCGTATTGCTGACAGAATGAGAGCTTCAGCAGTCTGTGCAGGAGCAAAAACAACAACTGTTTGCGTACTCTGTGCCTCCATCTGTTCGAATAATTGGTCATAGTCAGTGTATTCATCCAGGCCTTTAGCATACGCCAAACAGATCTCTGTATTCTTGATCATTTTTCTCAGCTTTTCATGTCCATCATTGCCGTAATCATTGTCACTATACAGGAAAGCAAACCAGCGCCAGTTGAAGTATATCAAAATAGTGACAATCACTTCTATGACATCTTTATTTGGATGCACTGTTCGCAGGAAAGAGGGGAATTTTGCTTTTACTGAAAAGACTGAACTAGAAGATCCATAATTGACCTGTCAAAAAAAATCATACAGAAGTTTTGGTGACATCATAGAGTAAAGGCTTTTTCAAATCAGAGTCATGGCAAAGAAAAGGTAACTGTCCAACATAACGCTGTTAACTCACCATGGGTATTAGATCTGTCATGAACAGAGGAGCTACAGTCAGAGCCTGAGTGCTTGTGAAAGGACCGACCACTGCTATCACTTTGGATACTTCTGATTTATTAGTTTTTTGCTTATATGGCTCAGTCCATGGATGAATCAAGTTATTGACTGAGATAAGTTTGAAAATTCCTGGAAAGTTTTGTGCATCTGAGCAGTGATCAAACATCTCATAGCCGAGGGAAACACCAGGCAGGAGGTTTGTCGAGTTATTGATTTCCTCGACGGAGAATCTCATCAACTGAAACCTCCGATAATTTGGCAGAAGGGAGGGTTGACTGAGGACAGGGAGGAAAACAGTAGCTTAGAATAACAAGACGATCTAAACAGAAGCTCCAAAAAATAAAAACTGCAATTTATTTTCTCAGATCTGCTGACTATATTGAGTACAAGAACCATTTGCTAATAATATGCAATATTTCGCAAGGCAACTTGATCATGTAACATCGTGCTTAGCAGGCAAAATGGCTCAGTATTGGGTCAGTCCTTTCTTTTTCTTTTTGTATTCATTTTGATAAAATTTATCACCAGACTCACCTGGAGCAGTCTGTAGCTTCTGGCCTGTCATAACGAACAGTGGCGCTGACTTGATGAATATCAAAAAGTCCACCAATCAAGTAATCTCCATCCAGATAAAACTCTGAGTCTGGGACCGTGCATGGAGCCAGAGCACGAAGAAAAGCTCCCAGAAGACAAAGAGAAACAAGACATTGTGTCATTGTTGGTGCATTAAAATCTGATGTAGGTCACAATGGGGATTTGTCTCTGCTGTTATTAACTTTATAGACACAGCTGGTAGCTTAACCCTTCATTTCCATGAATTTGGGAGTCCATTAGGTGTAATAAATTCTAACTTATTAATGCTTGGAGAACACCCAAATCAGTATGCAAAATTCATCTACACTGATGTAGCAGAATACCACACAGGGTTCAACAACCAGCATGAGTAAGAGTGCTTCAAAAACTTGAAAGCAACTTTGAATTTCACTCTGTACTACCTCCACCCTCTGATTTTATTAACTGACATTAATTTCATACTAAAACAAGAAGATGTGTTCTTTTGGAATCACATGACTGTTTGATGTTGAGCATCTCAAAGTTCAAAACAGAGGGCATTATCAATTTGTGGATATGCTGGTGCAGATAAGAGAGACAAAGTGACAGAGATGTTAGGAAGTTACGTAACATTATCAAGAAGTTTATCAGAAATATGCTTACTGACAATGTACAAGGATGTAAATAAACATGTTTCTCATTTTCTGTGTTGACATTGCTGAAACAGGTGTTTCAGAACAGTCCACACAAAGACAACAAAACAAGGAGTGAGTTGCGTGATGCTTAAAAATCATCCAACAGGTTAGTACATCACTGGGACTTTAAGAGTTACAAATCTGTGAAAGGATGGGTGAGGAAAACATTATTATTATAATTCTCTTGGGCATAAACTTGTATAGAATTTTAGGAGTTTATCATCTATGGTCCACGATTTCAGAGAATCTGGAGGAATGAGAGGCTGTTTGTGTACCAGAGGCACAAGAGTGATGGCTGGTACTGAATGATTGTGCTTTCTAGGCCCTAAGGTCACTTAGGGCACTGCACTGAAAAAAAACCCAAACATGATGGCGCGACATGGGCTCAAAGTCACATTTTCATAAGACAGAGGGGAATAATGCTTTTTCTTTATGTGTCATAGTTAAGTTTTGAACCTAAAAGAGTAGTAGCAGAGAATACTTTGTATAACCCTTTGAAGAAAGTTATCACATGAGAATATTCTGAAGTGTGAACTTGTAATACCGCACAGGACATAACCACAAGCAAATACACCCAAATGAAATGAGTCCATGCCTGTATCTTTGCTGAACGCTCTGGGACAATTTCCTCTCCCAAAGGATCCTTGCACAATTTAACTTTGGACCACACAGGTAATTTGAAGTGAGAAAATTTGCAGTCACTTGGCTCAGAGAGTGACAAATGGCTGTGATCCTCACCAGGATTTGAATACCGACAACCTGCCAGTATGAGAGCAGAAGTCCCTGCTCTGCTCTGCTCTGCTGTAGGGATACGCCCAAATAAAGATAGATTGAGACAAATTCAAGTTGATAAAAAAGGTGATCTTGGCTTCAACCATAATTTGAAGCCAAACAACCTAAATAAAACACAAAATTTAGAAAATAAGGTTTGTAATTTGAACAAACATGTCCACGTTTTCTGTCTTACTCCTGTGATATTGATACTGACATACATTCACTTTGCAATCGACTGACCTGTGCAAGTAGCATAAAGTAAGCATAAACCCAAAATGTTACATTGATTTTTGGAAACATAATGGTAGCTGCTCTTGTATGATCATGAACTAATGCAGCACAATCATTAAAACTTTTCCTCTTGGAGGCTCTTTACACTGACTGGTCTCATGAAGGCCTTTGTTGGGAAATTGCTTTATTGGATCCAAAAATCTTATCAAAGTTGGAGCTGTATTCAAATCCTTCCCTGGATATTTTGAACCCCCAACCCTTTTTTTAAGTGTGGGCCCTGCCACCTTGTGAATCTCCTGAGATTTTTTTTTTGAAAGAATTCTAATTCTCATATACACCTACTATAAACTCAGAGCCTTTCCTCCTTACTCAAGCCAGTCTTCACATCGTTTGGTCATCACAGACACACTGCTTAAACTGACACAAACTTTGCTTTCTCTGTGGTCTTGCCCTGAGGCAAGATCTCAAGATGCAACCATAGACTGTATATTTAATGGACGTAGTCTCTGCAACGTCACCCGTCTGTTTCTGAAACAGACTGTTGAAGCAAAACGGCCAGCGTGGCCATATTGGAAATCAAGCGGGCTGTGAGAGTAACAGCCATAGAACGTTCCACAGTCACGTGATCTGAGCTGTGCCTCTGATTGGATGAACTGACGATCTTAATATTGTCGAAATCTGCGGAGTTCGAAAAATATTCACCCCCTGCACAGTGCATGCCAGTGCATGAAATTAGTGATCCAGACGAGAGACATTCTTTGTACCAGCCTGTTAATGTGCTTATTTTTGCCTTAACAAATGGCTTTTTTTGGCTTGGTGTGTTTGGGACTTCCGGAGCCAGCCTCAAGTGGATACTCGAGGAACAGCAGACTTTAGCACGTCTGCATTGTCTCATATTTTCAGACTGGAGGTTGCTGCTTGGATACAACCCTGGTAGATCTCAACAACCACTGAAAATATATTACTGTCACACTGAGCATGCATATCTCTCCAGAGTTAGTTTCTACATTTAAAATCCAGAATAAAACTTTAAAATCCTTCTGCAGACCAACAACGCTCTGAATGGAAATGTGCCATCCTATCTTAAAGGGCCCATAGTGCCATTATATCCTTCTGGACTGTGTTTCCAGCACTCAGGCCTGCTTGCTGCACCTGGGTGCTTATCACTATAAAGTGCATTTGGGGTCCTCATCAGAATCACTATTATCATAAAAATGTATCAGAATGATGAACTTCTAGGGTCTTATTATAAGTGGCCAATCATTTGCACACATACCAGCAAAACAATGAGCGTCTTAAAATGTATTTCCTTCATTTTATACCTTTTTGTTTTTTGTTTTGTTTTCATTGGATGTACATGATTTTGGCATGTCCCAGACACTGCTCTGCTAACTGCATTGTGTAATAAGTGGTTAAATGACACTAACTAACTAACTAACTAACTAACTAACTAACTAACTAACTAACTAAATAAATAAATAAATAAATAAATAAATAAATAACAAAATAGATAACTAAATAACTAAACAAACAAATCAATCAAGAAAATAAAAACTGACATGGTTTTATTGTCTACAACAAGTTATTTTATAAAACAAGTCATTTTGATCATGTTTATTTTCAAAATCATATTTAACATTTTGCATTTACATTTTTCCCTGGAATTGCTGCTCATCCCGTCATAATGGGGTCGCTGCTCCTATTAGAAACCCGCTGATATTTTCAAGTCGAAACAGTGGGTATTTGCAGAGCACGTATTACACTTAGGTTTTTTTAATTTTCAACATATCATAGTGTTGCGGCCATAACACTGTGGGAACCAGCTAGCAGAATGATGAGGAGACAACGTTGGATTTTGATAAACAAACTGGTCTTTATTACCCTCTGGAACAGGCTAATCTTGGGGTTGGAGGAGTGACCAAAACAAAAACTGGTTGCGGGAAAAGTAACTGGGCAGCCAACAAAACAGTATATATATATATATATATATATATATATATATATATATATATATATATATATATATATATATATATATATATATATATGTATATATATATATATATGTATATATATATATATATATATATATATATATATATATATATATATATATATATATATATATATATATATATATATGTGTGTGTGTCTGTCTGTCTGTCTGTGTGTGTGTGTGTGTGTGTGTGTGTGTGTGTGTGTGTGTGTGTGTGTATATATATTTATACACCATCATTATTAATAATTTTCACATTAAGGCAATTTTACGTCAACTTTATTTTATTTATGAAGTCCAATATAACACATGACACACTTGCTTGACTGTCTTTACAAGCTGAAGAGTATATGGTCTGCCATATACTCTCTGAGTCTTGTTATCCTGAGAAAACTAAAGCAATCAGGAAAAGAAAGATGGGAAAATCTAGCACAGGACATGGCAAGCAATAGACCCTCTCCAGTGCATGTTATGGATGATAAACAAAGCAAATTTTTCCATTAAGAATAAAATGTCAGAAAAATGTTCATTGTTCTATAAAGAAGTTTGGACTAGATATTTGGAGTTTTAATTGGGTTGTCAAAATAAATAATAAATAAATAAATAAATAAATAAATAAATAAATAAATAAATAAATAAATAAATAAATAAATAAATAAATAAAATATAAGAAAGAAATCCTCCACCACTGATAAATGGCCTGAGGGCCACAGAAAAAAAATTAATCAAATTCAGGGAGAAAAAGAAGATGATAGCCTGGATATTAGAAAGAGTGGCTTTGAAAATGTTATTGCTGAACTTGACATGGAGCATGGCTGTCTTACTGAATCACACACAATTACAGTGAGTGTTGCACATGTTGCATCATATATGTTGACTCGATCACTTTTACTGCACTCATTTATATTGAATCCAACAGGAGCTCAAATACAGTATGTTTTACCTTGTGTCACATTGTAAAAAAACACAATCTGATGATGTTTCACATTGTAAAGTCTAATTTCACATTACAAACAATTTGTGTCTTGCAATGGTTACTTAGTCTTGCACAAGCAGTGATGCTCACTTCCTTCATGCATTAAGTGAATGAAAGACAGATGCAAAAAGCCTCAGACTGAGGTGGTTACTTTTCTACTCTGAAAGGATAAAAGACTAGAAAGGCATGTCTGATGACAGTCCTCAGAGTCAGTTATCTCTCAGTTGAAAGTCTGGTGGAACAATCCAAAAGACGACATTTCAACAGCAAGGCACTGATCACTGAGCAATGTGTCAATGGGTAATAAATCAGATGAGTAAATACTAATGGGAGTTTTACATAGCATCTTTTAGCATCATGAATGTCGAGTGTCATACCAGGTTTCAAGCAGTTACAGATTTATCCGTCTGTAGAGGAACATATTTACTAAAGGCAACTACTGGCTGATTGTTTTGGTATAATTCTGAATTAAACCTTGGAAATGCTGTTGTGTGTTTTTCTTGGGTTGAAAAATGATGATATAGCATTTTGGGAGGAAATACCACAACATGAAGCAATACAGGCTAGAGAGAACAGCCAGAGAATTTAGGGTTTGGATGTACTTGCCACGGTAAAGCACCTGTATGGTGGTAAAGATGATCCAGGTGAAGATCAAGAGCAACAGGCAGAAGGTTATTGCTTTGGCTTCATTGTAATTTTTTGGGAGGTCTTTCCCCATGTAGGAGAAAATGAAGCAAAGAGAGCCCAAAAACATGAGTAAAATCGCTGAAGTACCGAATGCTTCAATTTTAGTTTCACAACTAAGAATGATTTTATCTGGATACCAAACTGTTTCGTTGTAGGGCTTTGGAGGTGAGGAGGAATAGCCAATGAGAAGTGAGAATGCCTGAATAACAAATGCTGCAGTGATGATCAGCCATTGTCCGTGGTATTTCATCCACCAGCTGTAGAGCTTGGGAAACTTGGCCGCCATTTTGAAAATGCAAACAATTTGAAAAGAGCGCACAACAAAACACGCAAGACAAACAGTGTAAAACAAAACAAATGGCAAGAATCTTAGAACACAAAAGGAAGCTGTTGGCTGACCAAAATAAAAGAAAACACTAAAACTACACAGACTGAGGCAGCCTAAAATGAGGAAGCACATCGGTCCTCCAGCAGATCTGACCACAGGTGTGTTGTAGTTGATGGCAAAGAGAGCAGACACACCAAGTGTGACAACGGCCAAGGCCACAGCCCCGAACATGATGAGTATAGCCCCGCTGTCTGTGAATGGGATGTACTCCACTGAGCGCAGACTGCATGATGTACTTCCTGCAGGGGACCATTCTGTCTCCTTACACATGATGCACTGGTAGGGATCCACTGGTTGACATGGAAAAAAGGATAGAATTTCAATAAAGGTACATTTTACCTCAAAGCAAAACAACAAGAACAAAAACAGTCTTTTAATCTTTTATTGTTAATTATGCCTTTATTAAGGCTTGATGCAGTGAAGTATCCTTCTGTTCAGTGTAATAAAACACTTAAAGTTACCATCAGGATGGCTGGACTGTACAGAAGTTATGCACACCTCTTTGCTTATTTTCACCTGTAGAGTGTGTCACATGCCAAATCAGGTTTATCTGACAATAAATGTAAAATATTTTGCGTGCCTTTGAGCACTTTGTCTCATATTGAAATGAACTAGATGCCCCTTCTTTCAGAAAGAGATAATTAATAATGGTTCCTTACATTGTCTTAAACGTTTCCAGAAGGGTTGGTTTTTGATTAGTGTTTAACTGCATGCAGGAGTCCCTTTTCTTTATGTTTTACAGCAAAGGTTATGGATGACTGAGACACTTGGCCCTTAACCCTCATGTTGTGTTTGTTTCATGTTACACATCTTTTTATCCCCATTAAAAAGTTATTGGTCCACTTAGACTCATCATAAAAACTGTAATAATACAAATAATTTCACTTTTGTGTTGGACTGTCTTTTATCAACTTCAGTTCTTGTGATCATCACAAGTTTTGAACTTCTATTTGTTATTTATGGCCTATAGGCCTCACTGATCTCAGCTTATACATGTCAAATTCAAGTTCTAAGAAACATAATTTCTACATTATTTTGACTATTAGAAATGATCAGATGTACACAGAATACTGTTTATCCCATATAACTTTGGGCCAACGTTACCACAGATATTTGTTTTTAAAATGTTTTATATTTTTAACATAAATCAGGGTGAAATGGAAAATAAGTGAATAAACAAAAAGACGGACACGACCAGTGAGGGCTATTTTGTCTTTAGGAGTCACCAAACTTGATTTTCGTCAACATTTCCAGACAGGTATTTTGACTGGCATGCAAACTATAATTTTTTAAAGTTTTAAAATAATTGAAAAGTAATTGTAGTTTTGAAGTTATTAATTTTGCTATCAGAATTTACAGCCTGTCTGTGCAACAACAGGTTGAAATAAAATACAATCAAATTTATATGACAGTAGAGATCGATATATTTGAAATGGTAAGCTTCAATGTAGAGGCTTAGTAACTAAAATGACTAAAAAAGTTTTACCTTTGCATGTATGTTTTATGTCCTAAATGTCAAAGAACATCTTTAACAAGCAGTATTAGTGTTGCTAATTGTATTATTATAAAAATCAGTTGATTCTTGATGGATATTATTTTTGTTATTGGGAACTTTGTTACTGGGAAGTTATCAATGACCCAGTAGGATCTGGATTATTACTTATCGACATAGAAATTAACATTCTCAAGCCATTAACCATCAAAACAGTAATGTCAGCACTGACTCTACTAATTTTCCTTCTCATGTGTATAATACTTACCTGTGCTGTTGATATAAGTTCCGTTTGGACAGAGTTCACAAGCAAAGCAGCATTTGTGGATTCCAGTTTGCTTTTTTACATATCCTATTGAACATTCTTTGGAACAAAGAGATGTAGGCACCTGTAAAAAATGAGAATAAATCACATTTATCTTTTTTTAAAATCAATTTAGTAGCCAAAAACATCCAGATCAAAAGATTATCATGTGATGTTCCTGATCTCTTGAATTATACTCCTGAATAACAGTTAGAAAAAAAACCTCACCACTACATTTGTGTTCCACTGGATTTTGCTGTTGTTGATGAAGTAATTTACTGCGGGGTGAAAGTGGTAGAAGCCAATCTCCTCAGCAACACCACTATGGTTCCAGAAAACTATAGAGAGGGGGCCGTACATGGGGTCACCATTCTCATCAAACTGAATATTTTCATTTAAAAGTGTAAAGTTGGATTTCTTCAGTTCTGCTAGGACCTGATATGGGCACACAATGTCCACATGAGCATTATTCACAAGCCACTGGGATTTATTTTAAGACAGAAATCATGAGCACACAACTACAATTTTATAAGAACATAAGAAAAGGCTTTGTCGTTCTTGTGAAAAAATCAATTTGCTAATTCAGATTCAGTACTCACTTGTAAACTTACCATATGAGGGTAAACTGTAATGTTGTGATTACAGTGGTTGGCCCCACATTGTAAGGTATTATGTAAGGCATGTGCAATGGCATGAACGGCAGAGTAAACGGCAAAGGAAAAAGATGGGTCCACAGAAATGATTTCTTCTGCACTGAGATTGCTGCACTTGCATACCTGATTACAAAACATGTTGGGTTTTTGATTTTCACAATGACTGCTTTTTGTCGAATGGATAAAATCATTGAACCCAGGTATCGTTATGACTGGTTGAGCAACGCCAAGAACAGTTCCAATATTTTTGATTCCTTTCTCTCGAGGGAGCTTCTTGTTTAAGGACCATCCATCATCTGCAATCCAAACCTTGTCTGTGATATTCAGTCCTATTGCCGACAGAATGAGTCCTTCAGCAGTCAGTTTTGGAGCAAAAACAATGATAGTAGTTATCCTCTGTGTCTCTATCTGTCCAAATATTTGAGGATAATCTGTATTGCTGCCGAGGCTTTTGGTGTACCCAAGACAGATCTCAGAACTCTTGATCCTTTTTCTGAACATTTCCAATCCATCAATACCAAAGTCGTTATCACTGTTGAGGAAAGCAACCCAGTGCCAGTTGAAGTGCAGCAGAATAGTAACAATCACTTCAATGACATCTTTATTTGGATGTACTGTTCGCAGGAAAGAAGGAAATTTTGCTTTTTGTGAAAAGACTGAACTCGTGGATCCATAACTCACCTGTAAAACAAATAATTACAAGAAGTAATCAGTGAAATTCAATTTTGATTAAACTGTATTTACTTTTTAATAAAGCACTTAAAAGAGAAATATGTCTCCTAGCTGCGTTGAACACTTGAGTCTTATTGAAGAATGAAAAACTTGTAGTTGGTGTGTAGACAAGACAAGCAATCAAAAGTGGTATGGGTTTTATGGGTTTTGCAGTGGTAGAGGACTGGTTGAGATAATAAAAATGAGAAAAGGTTTGGGAACATGGAACTCATGCTGCTGTTGTTTTCTGCAACTGTAAGGAATGTCATCTGGAAAAAAACTGGAAAGTGTCGAGTTTAGTTTGATCCATAACAGTAAAGCAGGCTAATATTCAGATGCTAACCTTTAGCTGTATTAATAAATGCTTTATCAATCATTAAAACCATCTTTAGATCAATACTATGTGTAAACCTGTTTGAAATTTCAGTTGGTAGCTGAAGTAGCTCACTATACATTATCCCTTATTTACTACTGGAATTTTTTTATACAACAGTAAATATAAAATGTACCGTAGGAACGAAATCAGCCATGAACCATGGGGTTACAGTCAGAGCCTGAGTGCTTGTGAAAGGACCGACCACTGCTATCACTTTGGACACAGCAGGATCATTTGTTTGTTGCTTTTGATGTTCAACCCACGGTTGGATCTGTCCATTGACTGAGATCAGTTTGAAAATTCCTGGAAAGTTTTGTGCATCCGAGCAGTGATCAAACATCTCATAGCCGAGGGAAATGTCAGGCAGGAGGTTTGTTGAGTTATTGATTTCCTCGACAGAGAATCTCATCAACTGAAACCTCTGATAATTTGGCAGGAGGAAGGGTTGACTGAGGAGAGATAAAGAAAAGAGAAGCAGACATTGTTTTTTACTTCTTGATAATAAACCATTTATCCAAGCTAGACTGACCTCGTCATGTCTGTTTTTTCAAACAATATGGATTTAAACAGCCAAAGTTAAACTGAAATAACAAATTGGATATCTTTACTCTGAACTGGATTAATGTAGTTATGAAATACCAGACCAACCAAAACAAACCATCAAACATTCATTGCAAAGATCTTCAATGTACAAAAAACATTTTACAGAAGTCACTCTGAACTTTTAACTGAAGTAAAGTTTTACTCAGATTGATTTTGACTCACCTGGAGCAGTCAACAGCTTCTGGTCTGTCGTTGTAAACGGGGATGCTGACATGATGAATATCAAATAGTCCACCAATCAAATAATCTCCATTTAGCTGAAACTCTGAAGCTGGTACAGTGCATTGAACCAAAGCATATAGAAGTGATCCCAGGAGGTACAGAAAAGAATAAAAACTTTCCATCTTTAAAACAAAAACAAAAACAAAACAAAACAAAAAACAGACAAACAAATAAACAAAGGCTTTTATTAGGATTTGGCTCTGCCTTTAGAACACTGGATGATGCTGGTTAAGTCTCAGAAATCATTTCCATGCACGTGGTCATCAAATACCTATAAATGGTTGGAGGAGAATTTACAAATCAGTATGCAAAAGTATTTTAACTTCTGCTGCAGCACAGAGTCCAGGTAACACAGAGGATAAATCAAGTACATTTTTCTAAGTTACCCTGCAACACACACCCACACACACACACACACACACACACACACACACACACACACACACACACACACACACACACACATATGTATATATATATATATAATCCACATAATATATACCATCCACCCAAGAAAAACAATTGCAATGTTGCAATTGTTGTAATTAGGAGAATTAAGATGTAATCAAATGAGAAAGAAGTCTTAATTATAGAAGGCTTAATCTCATGTTGTTCTGAGTTAGCAGGCAATTATGTATTTTACTGCATGAAAACACATTTTTCCTTTGTGTCTGACACCATCTGAATACAGCATTATCCCCTATCACCCCAGGTGTTTCTTGTTTTTATGACCTCTTCTTGAAATTTTCTCTCAGCAGTATCACTTTAGCCGTTTTTGCCTTTGAGTTTAAAGGCAGTGTAGCCTTATATAGTGTTTTTGTGATCTTTATAATTTTCCTTGTGCTTATACTTTCCTTTTAAACTGATTGATTTTCTCGTGACTTTTTTCCATGATACCATGATTTGATCAATGCACTTTGCTAAAAGAGCTCAAGACTGCCAATAACGAATCTGCAAACTTTTGTAAAAAAAGAAAAATCCCTGAAAGGGAAACAGCATTTGTGGACAGTTTGCAATGTTTTATTGTGAGACTAAAGCCAAAATGAAACATTTTCTTGATATGTGTAAAGTATTAGAACCATGTTTAATGAACGATGATCTGTCAAGAACATAGACTGTATAATTGGTAGACATAGGACCCATGACATCACCCGACTTGTTGAAACTGATGCTGTGTCCCAAATCGCATACTTTCATAAGTACTTGAAGTGCAATTGAAGTGTAAGTGCAGGGTACACTCTGCACTTAATGAAACAGTGCATGAAATCTTACGGAGTAGTGTTGTCTCAAATCAAACACTGCAGCTTCACACTTACCAGAAACTACAATCGCATTTCACAACCGCTCTCAGGTGTTCTTCCGTTATTCATCAATTACATCCATCATCAAATGTTTGATCTGTTTGACCTGACCCTTCCTCCACATAGTTAATATGACAAAACATCGAGTGTGAGCAGTGTTCAACGTTTCACACTCAACTCTTTGACTGTTGTGCGCGAGAAATCAAAGTGCGCTGTGTTTTTCAATACTGTCAGTATGAATGCAATTATGCACTCAAGAAAGTAAGTGCAAGTGCAGAAGATTTGGGACACAGCATGAGTTTTGAAGCAAATCTGCTTGAGCGGCCATATTGGAAATTCGGCAGGTTTTAAATCTCCACAGTAACAGCTACAGGGCAGCCATCAGTCACGTGAACTGAACTGAGCCTCTGACTGGACGAACTCGCAAATTCAATATCTTCTAAACTGCTGAGTTAGAAAAAAATTCCCCCCCCCCCAACAGTGCGTGCCGTTAGTGAAAGAAGTGATTCAGATGGGTGACATTTTTTGTACCACGCTGCAAATATGTTTATTTATGCTGTGAAAATGGCTTGCAGTGAAATATGATTGCCAGTACGTCTGGAGCCAGCCTCAAGCGGGTTCTCAACAAACTGCAGATTTTAACACTTCCACTCTGTCTCATATTTTCAGACTGGAAGTTGCTGCTTGGTTAAGACAGGCAACAACAAATTATCTGCCATCAAAGCAAGAAGAGACAAAAATTATCAGTGTGAATAACTTGAAAGGACGTGTGTGGCTGTCATTCCATTAACAGATTTAATATCCCCAAAGCTGTAAGTACATCAAGACAACAGTGAAGGACAGTAACAGCTCACCACACATTAAACTCCTATTCTTGCAAAGTACACATGGTCATTGACTTGGCTCTATCAATCCACTGCTTAAAGTTATGTCACTATTTAATAACTACAACAACGGAGGACTTTTATGAGCATCATTTACTGTTGAAGGGTATGTTTTCAAACGGATTTGCCTTTCAAACCCCCCCAATGCTAATCCTGAACTGGCTGAGCGCATGTAACTTGTGTGAGCTCACAGGATACACTCTTGAATGAAATCACACACACATTTAATCCATTCAAACCTGTAACCATGGTTTAACCTTAAAGGCCACCTGATCATACAAATAATCCTTGCATGATTTAACAGAGGACCACACATTTGAAAAAAAGAAAACATGTGATCACCCAGCATGCCAGGGAGATTTGAATCCAGACATCCTCTGGAAAACTCATCGTTCTGCTCTGTTAGGCACATAAAGTGTTGACTTCTGAAGTCATTTTAAAGTATGTAAAGTCTCCTTTACAAATGCCTATGGTTACTACTGCCCCAGCACACTTTAAACATACCTTTATAAGTCTAAAGAAATAAAAAAGTCACTGAAAGAAAGGTGACTGTATTTATTTATTTATTTATTTATTTATTTATTTATTTATTTATTTATTTATTTATTTATTTATTAAAATCTTCAGGTAACACAAAAATATTAAAAATGATTTGACTCTCATGCCTAAGGTGGAAACTCTTGTTTTGAAACAGGACTGAATTTTCTACCAATGGGTGATTTTACTTCAGACACTGTGGTATGAAGAGCCACATTATAGGACTCACTGTCTACATCTGCTTCAATTTGTCCAACCACTTAAATCTCCAAAGTCTACATATCAAATTCATCCACTCATTTAGGTTTATACACCAAACTTGAACTAAATAATGTTACTGAAAAAGGATTTGGCTCCTTGTGACTTTTTAACTTCTAATTATTGGGAAATTTGTATGGCTTAGAAGGCTTGAAAAAGTAGTTGAACTGATTTGCTTAAAGATTCGAAGGGATGCAGCAAAAAATTCTCCATCAGCCAGATCTCTTGCAAATCCTGTTGTCTGATGTCTGATGTATGAGTAAACCATTGTTAATATTGTTTGCTTTGCAAATTAGTTGCAGTGTTGAACTGAGTCACACTGGGGACATGACAGACACATCACCTGTGTGTGTGTGTGTATGACTTTTGGCTGAATGAAGCTTAGCTTCATTCAAATTTTCATCATCTCCAAGGAATCTGAGCTTCACTCCTGACACAGTCACTGCTTTTTTACATGTGTCAAAGTTGCTCTGAAGCTCATGACTGCAAATGTCAGGATATTTCTAGTCCAGTTCACACCTATGAAAATTAACTATGTCAGAGTCTCTAATTTAAAGTTTTGAACAGAGGTCCACGGTAATAACAAAAACAAATTAACATTATTTTATCCAATATTCCATGAAACAATGTGTGATAAAGCAGGACTGTTCAAAAAATGACCAGTTTAAGATGACAGCTTCATTATGATAATTGTTTATTATGTTGAAAGCTTTAAAACAGGCTCGCTTTAATAAAAACATGTTTCCTCTCTGCATTTAAGGTTTAAAAGTCCAAGGCTAAAGCACCAACTTTAGAGTGTAACATTCAATAAATGACTAATAAGTAAATAAGTTACTTTAATTTAGTTTGATTTTTTTCTGTCTTCTATAGTAGTTGTTCACCCAGAATAATAAACAAACAAACAAATAATAAACAAACAAACAAACACCTGAAAATTGAAATCAATGACTATGGTAAATTTCTGACCAGTGACCCAAAAGAAGCTTTATGTGTTTATTTGTTCAGTGTTTCATCTGCTCTTGTTTCTTCACACGTTCTCACATAACACATTACATATCATAAAAGAAAAACATCTTTGGACATGATTTGGTGCTCCCAGTTTGGTGTCCACCCCAGTTTTCCTGGACTTCTGCTGGTTTCAGTTAAAACTGAACCATTAAGGCTGCTCTCAGGTTAGAGCTAACAGCTTGAATCTCTCCTTACATGTTGTACTATAGGCTGTTGTTCTCTTTATCTTCCATGTAAAGCTTGCATAATGGCAGCATAATGTAGCTAGCAGTATGTGTTCATGCTCCTCAGAAAAGCCTCCCACTCTTGTCCTCAGTGACTGTGTGAGGGGAGAGCGTGCCTCAGGCCTTGTGCTGCAGTAGGCTTCATGTTCTCATCCAAACGGCCTAAGAATCTGCAGGCACCAGTGACAAACTGGGCTGTAAATTCTCACAAGGCCAAAGAGCTGACCATGCAAATTACCTCTTCCCAGAAATTTTGTGTCCAATGCCAGATCCATCATCAATAAACTGGACAAAGGGAGGTTATAGATTGCCATAAAAAATACATTTGGGCTGTTACATGATGCTAATGACAGTTCTTGGCTTTATTCAGGCATTCAGGATGGAGCCATAAAGCAGGCTGCATGGTGCACTGCAAAGACAGAAACAAAGACAAGAAAGACAAGAAAAGGAAGGCTGGGAATACTTTGAATGCTGCATGCTCTGAAAAAACCCAGTGTTTCAAACAAACAAACATAAACATCTACACTCATATTAAAACCAGAAACTTCTGAGAAACAAAAGAGACAAAAATCACACCACAGTTAATTTAAGTAATTTATCAGGATTATTTAACAAAATGTTTCACTTTATTTGACTTACTATTATAAATATATGGTTATTAACAGGACACAAGCTTATAACATAGTAATGCTTCCCTTTACATTGGTGTACACTGAAACTTTTGCAATCTCAGCTGAAAGTAAAATGTATACCATATCACAATTTGCTCCAAAAGCAAAACAGTTTTTCAGTGAACACATAGTTACTGGCTGATTGTTTTGGTATAATTCTGAATTAAACCTTGGAAATGCTGTTGTGTGTTTTTCTTGGGTTGAAAAATGATGATATAGCATTTTGGGAGGAAATACCAAAACAAGAAGCAATACAGGCCAGAGAGAACAGCCAGAGCATTTAGGGTTTGGATGTACTTGCCATGGTAGAGCACCTGTATGGTGGCAAAGATGATCCAGGTGAGGATCAAGAGAAGCAGGCAGAAGGTTATTGCTTTGGCTTCATTATAGTTTTTTGGGAGGTCTTTTCCCATGTAAGAGAAGATGAAGCACAGAGCAGACAGAAGTACGAGTAAAACCACAGAGGTAGAGGCTGCTTTAAGATCAATGTCACAACTAAGAATGATTTTTTCTGGATACCAAACTGTTTCGTTGTAGGGCTTTGGAGGTGAGGAGGAATAGCCAATTAGAAGTAAGAATGCCTGAATAACAAATGCTGCAGTGATGATCAGCCATTGTCCGTGGTATTTCATCCACCAGCTGAAGAGCTTGGGAAACTTAGCTGCTATTTTGAAAATGCAAACAATTTGAAAAGAGCGCACAACAAAACACGCAAGACAAACAGTGTAAAACAAAACAAATGGCAAGAATCTTAGAACACAAAAGGAAGCTGTTGGCTGACCAAAATAAAAGAAAACACTAAAACTACACAGACTGAGGCAGCCTAAAATGAGGAAGCACATCGGTCCTCCAGCAGATCTGACCACAGGTGTGTTGTAGTTGATGGCAAAGAGAGCAGACACACCAAGTGTGACAACGACCAAGGCCACAGCCCCGAACATGATGAGTATAGCCCCGCTGTCTGTGAATGGGATGTACTCCACTGAGCGCAGACTGCATGTTGTACTTCCTGCAGGGGACCATTCTGTCTCCTTACACATGATGCACTGGTAGGGATCCACTGGTTGACATGGAAAAAGGATGGATAGTTGATAAAGTACCCTTTACTTGAAAACAAAGAAGAAGATAAAAAAGGAAAACTTCCCATTTAATCCGTCACGTAGCTCATTACTCTCAATCTTATTTGTTTAGTCTAGTATTACACCTCAAAGAATAGGCCTGTTTGAATAATTGCTTGTACAAAATGCAGAAGACTCAGGATTGATTATTACGGTCTAAAGGTTTCTTTATGTTGTTGTTGTTTAATAAGATCCTCAGTCCTTTTTAGGAAGTTAAAGCCTATAGATCTGTCCAGCTCAATAGACTGTATATAGAATGGACACTATGGTTCCACCTTTACCAGTGAACGATTTTGAAGCCAAAAAATCTCTGTCACAGGAGCCACCATTGTGCAGCCAGAGTCTGCGCAGTAGAGACTTTGAGGAACTGAGAAAATCTGAACCAGGTGACAAAAATATATATTTTTTTCTTTCTAGGGTCTAATCTCTTCTTAAATCTCCTTCCTGATGTATTTTACTATTCTCGTAAAAAACACACAAGAATGGCAGCTGTCAATCTTCGTTAAACAAGGAGTAAAAACATGTAATTAGTGTTTAATAACTAGTGAAAAAGAAACTTTCAGGAAAAAAAGAGGACTTGAGCACAATGCAGCCTAATAATATCTAAATATCACCACAACATACGGATATGAGAAATATTTCTACAAGGTGTATTAACTTTTTAAAGATTGACCAGTCCATCTGGAATGACTAGAAAGGTGGAGTTTTCTTTACCTATACTGCAGCCAGTTACCAGGGGGAGCAGTTTTTGTGGTAACCTCAGTTTGAGCCCAGCTTGATGATGTCAATTTCTTTTTACAGTCTATGGTCTTAACCAGTCACTGTTACACTTCTGGGTCCCAATAATACCACCAAAAAATCGTAAATATCTGTGAAAAGCTCTCATCCAGTCAAGACTCAAAGAATAACTTTTAATATTTTATCATTGTCTGTATACTAATTTACCTGTGACGTTAATGTAAGTTCCATTGGGGCAGATCTCACAGTTGAAACAACATTTGTGGATTCCATTTTGCTTCTTTGCATACCCATCCAAGCACTCTGAAGAACACAGTGCAGTGGGCACCTGTACAAAACAATTGTTGTACATAAAAATAGGTGAAGATCAAAATAATTCCATGAAGCACTCAAGTTGTTCAAAAGTTAATGATTTTCACTGAAGCTTGTGCAGCTTTTAAAGTTCTCAAAAAGGTTTTGAGAAGTGTGAACATCTTAGCAGACATGGGTGATATGTTCAGATGATCTCCTGAGATTACACCGTAAATAACCATCATTTGAGTTTGTTTTTATTAATTAATTTTTAAGATTATAATGCATCTATTGCATACATTATGTAGATATTCCTTTACTCCCTTTGTTCATTATAGTTATTGTTATAATATTTTGTGAAAGGCAGTGTTGGTAATCAGATTTAGACACACTTTTTGTTATCCTGGTTAAAATGATCTCTGTGTCCTGATGGCAATCAATGCATAACCTGTCAAATTCATGCTAGTTTTCCATGACTACTAACAGTGCCTTTAATCATCTGTCAGTTTTAACATACTTTTTTTTTTTTACAGTGTTGCCCATTGTCTCAGTGCAAGCACAATGAATGAAAACTGAGGATTACATTATTTGTTTTGGTTTTTTAAAGCAAAACATAATCTCAGTGTACCTTGAAAGCCATTGCCCCACATAGTCAGTATAAAAAACTTACTTCTCCATTTGTGTGCCACTGAATTTTACTGCTGCTGAGGGTGTAGTGGATTGATGGCTGAAACTTAAAGAAGCCAATTTCCTCTGCATCACCGTCATGGTTCCAAAAAACTATAGAATAGGATCCGAACCTTGGATCTCCATTCTCATTAAACTCAATACTTTCATTTAAAAGTGAAAAATTCAACTTCTTCAGCTCTGCTAGAACCTGGTGAAGGTACAGAAAGCGCAATTTTTTTGTATGCATTTATGAAGGCATAATTTAAAACAGTGCATGTATTTTAAAGCAGAAGGAAGAAATGCAAAGTGAATTATTATCTGTCTATATATTTTAAAAAGTGAAACCTGATTCAAAATTTTGTAGCGAGATATAGACATATTTTGAATCCATGAAGCTTATATCTTATGTTAGATTTGATATTTGTGTGAAAACAAAAGCTTTCAGTTCACTGTTCTAGCCATGAAGAGACAAATAGATCATGCTGTAATGAATACAGGTGTGAATTTTATAAGACTGTGTGTATACTTACCATGTGTGGATACACTGTAATGTTGCCATTACACTGATAAACTCCACATTGTAAGGCATTGTGTAAGGCGTGTGCAATGGCGTATACAGCAGCGTACACAGGAAAAGAGTAAGACGGGTCCAAAGCAATTACATCCTCTGCACTCAGATCACTGCAGTTGCAATCCTGGTTACAAAAAACGTTTTGCTCTGCTTTCATACAATAGGTCTGGCTTTTGGTGGAATAGATAAAATCACTGAAACCAGGTATTGCCACAACTGGCTGAGAAACTCCAAGGACAGTTCCAATATTTTTAATTCCTTTCTCTTTGGGGAGCTTCGTGTTCAGTGACCAAGTATCCCCTGCTATCCAAACCTTGTTTGTAACATTCATTTGTATTGCTGTCATAATGAGAGTTTCAGCAGTCAGTTTAGGAGCAAAAACAACAATGATAGGGATCTCCTGTTCCTCTATTTGTTTGAACACTTGAGCGTAGTTTGTTTTGTAATTCAGACCTTTGGTATAAGCCAGACAGATCTCTGTGTGCTCTATCCTCTTCATGAACAATTCCAGTCCATCATTGCCAAAATCATTGTCACTCCGAAGAAAAGCAACCCAGCGCCAGCTGAAATGCTGTATAATGTTGACAATTACTTCTATGATATCTTTATTGGAAAACACTGTTCGTAAGAAGGAGGGATACTTGGCTTTTTCTGAAAAGGCAGAACTAGCAGCTCCATAGCTAACCTGTCAACAGAGTGAGAGAGTGTGATCATTTTTAGGCAACATTAAGACTTAATATTGAGTTATAACTTGTGTCAATTGTAGTATTTCATTACTTGACATTATTAAGATAATATATCATAATATGGATTACATTGTTCTGTAAAGTATAGAAACACTGTAGTTGGCATAGTTACCAGAGGAATAAGATCCACCATGAAGAGTGGGGCAACAGTCATGGTGACGGTGCTTGAAAAAGGCCCAACCACTGCAATGACATCTGACACTTTGGACAGATTTTTTTTTGGTTCACTCCAAGGTTGAAATGAGTTATTAACTGAGATGAGCTTCAAAAGTCCTGGGAAGCTGTGTGAATCAGAGCAGTGATCAAATATCTCATAGCCAAGTGACACATTTGGCAGTAGGCTGGTTGAATTATTGATTTCTTCTATGGAGAATCTCATCAACTGAAATCTTCGATAACTTGAAGGGACTAAGAGCTTGCTGCCAAGAGAGAAAAGACCACAGAAATTATCCAAAGCCCAAAGATTAAATACTATGAAGAATTTCAAATGTTCACAAATGTATGATTGTTTTGACTCTAAAAACGTGTCGTTTTAAGACTCACCTGGAGCAATCTGTAGCTTCTGGTCTGCCATAGTGAACAGGGGTGATGACATTATGAATATCAAAAAGTCCACCAACCAGATAATCTCCATCCAGTTGAAACTCTGAGGCAGAGTTAGAGTATTGAGGCAAAACTTGTAGAAGTTGCAGAACATGTAAAAGAGCAAGAACTTGCATCGTTGTTGTAATTGGCACTCTGTCATGAGCTCTACTGGGATTGGCCTCTTCCTTTACTAAGCAATGCGTTGCTTGTATTGGCAAAGCCTCAGTGTTCATTTACATGCACTTAAGAATGCGTGGCTTCAGATATCCTAAATGCATGCTTGTTAACATAGCTGTGGGAAAAACACAAATGAGTATGCAAAAAAGCATCTTAGATGCTTGGCTATACATTGAATTTAAAAATTCTTAAAAATATCAGATGTTATAACTAAGTCTTCAATTTATGTTAAGATCATGATAAAAAGAAAATCAGAGATGGCAAAGCTCGCAATATGTTAGATGACGTACATTACATTAGTGGAGGATTAAATGGAAAGGTGAATGGAAAAACATTTCAAACTACATGCAGAAAAGGAGACAACTTTTGCTTTTAGTCCAACTGACCATAGAAAACCAGCAAAATAATGGCGAATTTCCAGAAATCAATATTATTTTTATCTCTGAAATCTTTTTTATTATTAAAATCCATGTAATTATCTCATTTGCAGCAGATGTCGTCGAAGGTCTGATTATGAAGCCTAATATCTCTTTTGTGGTTCATGGTTAATACGACAGTGACAACTGACACTTCAGTTAAAAGTCAGAAGGGGTTTGGCAACCTTGGACAATTTTTTGTGCACCATGGTCCAGGATGACCATAAGGACAGAATGTGCTCAAAAGTAAAGATGGGCAAAGTTACAAGCATAGTAAATGGACTGTACATCTATAGCCCTTCTCATGACCTCTGATCTCCTTACTAAGTCACAATGAGTTAGGGATATTGTGAGGTTCTCTATGGATTTCATACATGAGGTGTTTGATTCACTTCAGTGATTTTTGGGATAGGGAGGCAGTGTATTAGGGTGATAGACACACCTCATTTAGTGTTTTCCACGTAATGGTCTCACTGTGTACAGTGCGCCCTGCATATTGGTGCCAATACCAAAATATACAAAAAGACAACCCTTTTCAATGTGGCATCATTTTCAACATTCTGGGGTATAAAAAGCTGGTACTGTCAGTAAGACATTCGCAGTTGATCATTTAATCAGCCATGAACACACAACGTCATTTAACGGATGAGCAGCACCACCTGGCCATAGCAAGCCTTCATGTCGGTAGCAGGCAGTCAGATGTTGGTCATGAACTTGGTGTGTCTCAAAGCGTCATCAGCAGACTTGCAGCAAGACACAGAACTACTGGCAGTGTTGGTGACAGATGTGTCTGACCGCAATGATGACCAGTACCTAAAGACCTATGCATTAAGACACTGTTATGCAGCTGCCACACAGCTGCAGGCCTGTTTACAAGAAGTGAGGGGTACTAGAGTTTCCAGACAAACCATTCACAACCGATTCCAATGCTTTGGCTTGAATACCAGACGACTGTTGCAGGTTACTCCACTTACATGAAGACACCCCCGTGACTGTTTGCAGTGCGCACAAGACCACGTGACCTAGACAATGCAGCAGTGGTCTACAGTCCTGTTCACTGATGAGTGTTGGGTCATCTTGCACAGAAATGATGGCCATCAGTGTTGCTGAAGAAGGCAAGGTGAGTGATACACCACATGGTCCCCTGGGTTCGCTTTGGTGGAGAAGGTGCAACAGTTTGGGCAGGCATCACCAGTCAGCACAAAACAGATGTGGTGATTGTAGATGGCTCAGTCACTGCACGTTTTTACCTCAGAGACATCATAGATCCCATCATCATCCCCCAAGTCCACCAGCACACCCCCAACTTTCTGTTCATGGATGATAATGCTCCACCACATCATGCCAGAATTATCACAGCTCGACTTCAGGTAGTCAGAGTGTCTCATATGGTATGGCCAGCAATGTCCCCTGACCTGAACCCCATAGAACACGTCTGGGACCAGCTGAAGCAGAGACCGGATGCTTGTACCCCACCCCCATGTGCTGATCTGAGACGTCGCTGTCAAGCTGTCAGTGCAACAAATGGTGGAAACACCCGTAACTGATTTAGTCAATTTTGGTTATTTGGGGCCATCTTCGTTATTGTCAAAATTTTGGGGGTAATAAATATTGAAATAATGAAAATGGTGTTTCATTGATAGAAATATCAAAGGGAACTATTACTTATTTCTTTAAAATCAGACCAAATAGGAAAAGAACTCATGTAAATTGTGAGTAGACTACAACATGTCACATTCACCAATTTCCATGACATTCACACACTGATGGCAGAGGGTGCTGAGTAAAATGCCCTTTAGACTTAACTGATCCTGTTCATGCAGATGCAGTCTTTGCTGACAGATGCAGTTTGGGGTTTAGTGTCTTGCCGAAGGACACCACAGCATGTAAACTGCAAAAGCTGGAATCAAACCCCTAATGTTTAATCTGAGAGCTGACTGACTGTGGTATGCTAAAATGTAGCATCCTCTTATGAATATGCTTTGCATGGCTGAAGCTTTGGTCAGTGAGGTAATTTAAAAGGAGATCATTTGCACTCACTCTGTGGAAGACAAAGATGAATTGCATGGCCGTGACAAGGTCTCTCACCAAAGTTTGAATTCTGACCATCTCCTGATTTACATGGCAGCGATATTTGCTTTTAAAGGTCACATGGGTTGTCCATCTACTTGATAGACAGGTGATGGAGTGATTTGTCATAAAAAAAAGAAAAGTGCTATTACTGTGTCCTACTCTATCCACTGTCTTCTACTCTCATTAAAGGCGTAAACAGCCCAAGAAACAAGGTAATACCTCTGATTTCAGTAACACCAACAAGTACTGCATCAATAATAAAAAAATGTCCATAATTTCAGCAACAAAAACAAATTCTGCAACACCACCAAATTTAAGATTAACTACCAAATATTAATATGGAATGGCTACCACCACCACCCCAGCATGAGGAAATGCTGGCAATTTAGTTCAAACACAAACATGCTGTGAGTGACATAACAGGTATAAACAACGAATTTATGCTGAAAACACATTTCCCATCCCTTAAAATGTATACCAACACCAATAATACCAAAACTGTTCCATACATTTGTAGATGTTAATGATTTTTCTAACAGTTATCTTTGATATCTTTTGAGGGGCAAGGACAGTCACACATATCATAGCTACAGTTGCAAGAAAAAGTATGTGAACCTTTGAAATGACCTGTATTTATCCATAAGTTGGTTGTAAAATGTGTTCTGATCTTTCTTTAGGTCACAATAGACAAACAAAATATGCTTAAAATAATACCACACAAAAAATTATATGTGTTCATTTTTTATTAATCACACAATGTAAACATGCAGGGTGGAAAAGGTATGTGAACCCTTTAGGCTACTGACTTCTCCAAGAGCTAGTTGGAGTCAGGAGCCTAATATATGAGACAAGACTGGAAGTGTTGGTTAAGTTGCCCTGTATGAAACACACACACACAATCTTTGAAGATATGTCTCCAAATATCAAACTGCGAAAACTCTTTATCCTGTGATACAACGGAAGGAATTAAAAATAAATAAATAAATAAATAAATAAATAAATAAATAAAGCTTAAATGCTACTGAAAATGTAATAATTAAGGATATTGCTCCTCAAAATTGAGATCGGATTTAAAATAACTACTTTTTTAAGATCATTATTTTATTAATTTATTATTTTTTTTAACATGTCCTCCCTTTAGTTACTTAAAATCTTTCCCTTTATTTCAACTTTAGTGTGGTTTTTGGATAAGGACTGTACATATAAACAGAGTTTCAGGTTTTGTTACCTACAAACACTAGTCAATGTTATTTTTAAGTTCTATTCATGGCCCTGTGATTGGCCACATGTCCAACTACTTGGCATCTGCCACCCGTAAATACACAAATAAAATGAATTGTAGTTTGGGATGGTATCCATGGCAGTGAAGTGGTGCCCTCAAGTGGTGACACTGCAGTATATGCCACCTAGAAAATGTTCAAAGGAACTGAGATCTCTGGTTGTTGTTACAAACTGTATATTCTACCCGAGGAATGTGTCTTAACCCAAGCAGCAACCAGTCCAAATATATGAAGCCCATGCAGGCCTGATGTCTCCAAACCCCGAAACACTTTTACAGTCCGGGGGCAAGTTTTATTTATAACATGTTAATTTTGTTGTTTTAAAACCAATGAGTTTGCCCACATATGAGCATGGCTGACTTGACTGACAGGTATGCACCTCACTGCTGTCTGCAAAGCTGCTTAAGGCCCACCTTTTGTCTCATCCAGACTTGAATAAAATCGAGTTCTGCATGACCAATACGGCCGCTGACGACGAGAGGCTCCAAAAATCCCTATTAGAAACAAATGAGTGATGTCATGAACACTACGTTTATGTTATACGTTATGATTTTACCAGAAAAAATACCCCAGGTTGTCATGTGATGCCTTTGCCTAATGAACGATGAGTGGGGAAACCAGCTGTAGTCAGAATATCAACAATAGCGTACTTCTGTACTTACACCTACTCTTTTGGGTGCAAAAGTGATGGATGGATGTTGCAATGAATAAATAGCAGAAGAACAACTGTGAATGGTTGTGAAATATTATTTTCATTTACAGTAAGTGCAAAGCAGCAGTACTCCATTTGAGATAACACTACCCTATAAAAACTTATGCACTGCATAGTGAGTAGATAGTGTACACAGTGCACTTCATGTATGGGTACGAACAGAAACATCCAATTTGAGACACAGCAATGGGGCAGATTTATTTATTTATTTATTTCAGATTTAGATGTATCTCCCATTACTGTGCTAGAGACCTCCAAAAGTAGGTAAAATTATGCACACATTTATGGAATTTAAGTATTGACACCTTGGGCCACAATCAAACTCATGCACTTTTGTTGGACTGAATGTGAACGACCATACAGAATGAAGCTGACACAAATGTTCACTTTTTGAAGGGAAACAGCCTCTTTAATAGCAGTTGGAGTGAAAAATTACACTTAAGTTATTAAAATCAAGTTCTGTTTATAACTGTAGCACAAGAAAACAATAACATGCAATCCATTATAAACATATTTTAATTTATCAAATCAAAAACCCAATGAATCAACTCTGGTTTCATCAATTTCAATTGAGGTGGATTTAAACTTGGAAATGGTGGTTGAAAGAAAACCAAAAATAAAAATAATCTCAAAAAAAATTTCATATTTTAAAATATATATATTTACACAACAAATCCTCCAGACAATCCTTTGTAACACAAACTTTGTACAGAAAATGTTTTGATCCCTTAACTACAGTGCTGATCAAAGTTTATGATGACAGAAAATCCCCAGCATTCTGATAAAAATGAAGACAGAAAATTAACAGGCATAGAAAACAGCATGTTCGCCACCCACTTCATCCATTTCTTATAATAAAAGCTTTCAATCTCTGTTTTCTTATGTTTCCTCTGCAAAAGAAAGAGAACAAAAGTTTGCTTGGAATGACTATATTTACCATATATTTTTCAAAGTATACACATATCATCAAGGACTACTAACAGCTAGTCTACACAAATCCAAAGGACCCTGGGTTTTGAAACAAAGATGGGTAAATGTTCCAAAAGGTTGTGTGGGTACCATGACATTTCTAACATTTTTCTAGATTAGACCTTGTAATAATTTTGACTCAAATACTGGCTTCACACTTTTGAGACAGTGCTTTTTCAAACCATACACAAATGTAAAGTTGATAAATTGAGTTGTCATTGTGAGCTAAATGTCTCCTTAGAATTCTGAAATTTGTTTTTTTTTTTGGGTGGTCGAGCACACAGCATCATATCTGGTACACTTACACGGGTGAAAGTGGAAATCTGAAGCAAAGAAAGACTACAGACTATGGGAGACTAAACTGAATGGGGTAGCGCCATCCACAATGAATAATGCATTCAATGTGTTGGTGGTTGGAAATCATTTTAGGTCACGGATAATCATCAATGTACAACCAGATGCTTGCTTCAGCATCAGGTTGTACACAGGGATTAATTCTCAAATTCAAAAGACATCACACTAAAATTATATCTTTTTTGCGAAGAGTGTAACTATTTCAGCTAATAATGGTTAAGAGAAAGATGAAATGTCCTTCTTTGCCTGTTATGAATGCATATCCACGTAAATAGTGACTGAATCTCCAATCTGTCTATAATTAGTACAGAGAACAACTTCAAGACCGCGTCATTTCCTTCAGGTTTCATCTCATATCTCATGATGTTATTTGCTATCAACACTACGTACTTTCATATAAACTTGTTACAAATAACTAGGTATCAATGTATTAATCAAAAGTTGGCAGATTGATTTCACTTCAGAGAAGGAAATGTAATGGAATCACCATTATTCACAAAACCCTTTCCTTTTCTTTTCAGAGTGGTTCCTTCTTGACTTCATACTTACCCCTTGGGGTTAAAAAGGCAAAAGGCAGCACTGAATCTCACCACTACTGAACAAATGCAGACCAATCCTAAAAACAGGACTGTGGTCCGGAAAAAAAAATCTACCCCGTAATAGACAAAGGCAATATCCCCATAATAATTAGAATGATTTGATCCGTGCTGCTCATATCCTTATCCAACACTGTGAACCATGGATCAAAACTTTGTTTTAATGTTGTGTTTTCATGTTACTGTCCCTCTTACAATAAAAAACAAAGAAATCTCTAACCCTTGTCACTCCCCATTGGCTGTGACAGATAAAGAAGGAGGGGAAGGGGAGATGGGAATTTTTAACTAGCAAAAGTTTTCCCTGTGTCGTCCTTGCCTTTGTATGTTCTCTTCCCATGTGTGAACGGTAGGTATCTGTACTTCACCATGTGCTAGAAAAGAGTTGAGAAAAGAAAGAGGGATTAGCATCATACATTTCCAGGGTTTGTCAAACTATTTTAAATGTCATGTTCTTCTCAAGAGATCCATTAAGAGAAGTCAGTGAAACTAATATAATCCAGTAGGTGGCACTAATGCAACAGTTATGGATGCTTGCTAAACACCAGAAGAAAATACTGAAAAAAAAAGTTATTAAAGCCAGGTTGTCATTTATGAAAATAAAACAAATACAACTTTTGCAGAGGTTAAGGTGCAATGTGTGATAAAAGCTGAAGAATGCAGACTTGTATCTACATCATGTGTGTAGTATTACATGGTTTGGACTTTGTTTCTTGTAGTACGTGTTTACACTGAAAAGACAGCAACAATGCAATAAACTCAGATATTGCTAGGCGAATGTATGCTCTTTACCTTGATCTGCCTCTTCATGGTGATGCAGAAGAGCATGATGAAGTACATTACAAGTATAGGCCAGAAGACTGGCACGTTGAAGGCTTCAAAAAATGTGCAAATCATGGCGATGACGATGCCTTTTGTTGCTGAATGCCTGTTATGGAGAGAAGTATAAAGATCAGTCAAAACAGTGTCATTACAACTGTGATCAATTCTACCCTATTGCCACTAAATCAACATGTCGTGAATGTCTGTAGAGCCCATCACAATCTCAGATCTATACTCTGTTCGACATTTCTCTCTGTAATAGGGCTGCAACGATTAGTCGACATAATCGACAACGTCGATTACACAAATTCGTCGACGTGAAAAAATCAGTGTCGACTCGTCGTGCTATTGTTGTTGTAAATAAAAATCACACATGGACCGCTTTATGCGTCATGCAGCTGTAACTGCAGTACACGACACTGTAGTGACTACAGGTAGTGCTGGAGGCAGAATCAGAGTCGGCGTCAGACAAAATTCAAGGGGGGGGCATCAAGACAACAGCAGGGGGGCACAACGTCTTGATCATGACTGGATTTATTCTGTATAGCTATGTCTATGATAGCCATTTAAACACACATCAAGAATCACTCAACAGATTGTACAAAGTTCACATTTACGCCCGCAGGAAGGCACTAAACCACAGCTGAGAGTCACGCATCTCTCTCTCTCCTCTCCCTCCGGTGTGCACACAACTATGCGCGCTTTAGCGCACCAATATTAAACACATTAAACAGCGATTAAATACGAAACGTTTACGTTAACAAGGAAACCCAAACGGTAACAGAACTTTAAAGGTACCTCTAATTTAGAGGAGGGAAAATGAATTCTAGAATGTTAATATTATTTTTTTCCCGTCCCCCCCCCTTGACGCCGACACCGGGCAGAATCGCTCGCTGCCAGCAAACTCTGTAAACTCCGACCTAAAGTTTCAAGAGTTTGGAAACATTTCACTGAAAATAAACCAATGAAACACATTAAATGCAATCTCTGTGAAGCTCAGCTTTCATTCCATGGCAGCACTACGGTGATGCACGAACATCTTAAACGCCGACACCCCTGAGCCGCTATGTTGAAAAATATACCAACTATATGACAGAAAAATGTTTCATGGGTCAGTATTTAATATATTTTTTTAAAAAACATACATTGTTAGAGTATAACAGGGTAACTTTGAAAGGTGTGAAGATTTAAGCAAGTTCGGTTGCTGGACACAGAAGTCCAAAATAGGTGCTTAAAAATAAAGAAGATAATCGTGACTAATCGACTAATCGAAAAGATAAATGATAGATTAGTCGACAACAAAAATAATCATTAGTTGCAGCCCTACTCTGTAAGTGACACTTAAAAACTAATAGAATTAGTACAAAGAAGCACTCGCCCCAAAGCTTCATGTTGGTTTCAGCAAAGTGGGGCTCAGGTTGTTGATTTAGTTCTGAGCTAAGGCTTGGGCTTTATATTTTGGCGCTACTGCTGTGCCTACTTTGCCTGACTGGCTATCTTCCAATGAAGTCCAGGATCTCAGATCAAAAGTGTAGCTGCAAAGAAAAACTGCAAGTATCTGGGTGAAGAATGTGTATATATGATAGGTTCAAGGAACAAAGGACGTGCACTGTGGAAGTCTGTTTAGAGGTTTAGTTGCCCTGAGTTGGTGTGTCAAAGATAATTTGAGGCAGGAATTGATTTTTTTCCCAAAAGAAATACCTAAAGATCAGTTTAAAGAGGTCAGTTGATTAGAAACCTGTATTATTATTGTTTATTATTTGATTCACACCAGTTTGAAAAAGATATATATGTAGAAAAGACATTGTTAAAAAACTAAATACAAAAAGTTATCTATGGGCTGTGGTGGTGGTGATGAGCTCTTGCTAACAGAAAGGAAGAGAGTTTAAATTGAGATAAAAAAAATGTTATACTGTTCTTAAGATCATATTAAAATGAAATGAGATTCAACTTTATTGTCATTACACCTATACAAGTATAAAGTAATGAAATGAGGTTTGGCATCTCACTAGAAATGCAATAAGCATCTGTGTCTATGCTATGTACAAGGTAATTACAGTTATTCACGGATATAGAAAGAATTATGCAAATTATTGGCAATGTATGGAAGGTTATATATATAAGGTATATATATATATATAGTTTAACTTTAGTCACACAAAATCATCTGACTTACCAGAACTTGAACTCAGGCAACCTCCTGATGAATGGGCGGAACTCCTCATTCTGCTTGGTGGGAAGAGATGGGCCCTCATCTGCAGGTAGTTAAATAGATGTGGAAGAGAATTGAAATTAAAACATTAATCTTTATTTTACCGTGTTAAAATCAAAACATCAACAAAGAACAACAAAGAATTGAAACATCTGTGTTGTATGATCTATATTGAACATGTGGAACTGACCAGTATGAGAATAAAACAGTCTAGTAATCCATTTACTTCAGGGAGAATACTCCCTGACATATTGAGACCTTGTTTCTAAATTTTGGTCCCTGTGAAAGAAGTTTTAGTGCTTCTTTGACCATTACTCTTCATGTCAGTTGACACACCTCTAAAACATAAAATCACAAGTTAATAAAACATAAACTGAGTTTCACAGTTATCCAGAATTGTACAAAGAGAAGGCAAAATAGTGCCCTCTTGAATTACTTTTGACACTAAAAAAAAGCTTTGGAATGAAAAAAAAGTTGATGAAAACGTGAGAAAACATACTTGGTAAGATTATTTTACTTTCCAAAGTGATATTAAAGTGTGACTGAGAGGATTTGAAACAACCACAGAAATCAAAACAACCGATTACCAAAAGCATGGAACAAACATGGTTCTAACTTCTAATGTCTGCTTACCTTCATCAAGCAGTGAAGGGTCCACTTTTGGCGATAGAAAAGCAATGAAGAGATTGAGATGGTAGATTCCCAAAGCATATGTTACTATATACCAGCCCTTGAAAGAAACAAAAGACAGGACCATATTAAATGCCCCAAAGTGCACGTTTGTTTATACAATCCAATACAAAAACAGCAACATATTTGGAAACAGATGCAAGAGACAGACAAAAATGTGAGGATTAAGAGTTATTACATTTGTCAGATGCAGCCAAAATTTTTTACCTTTGGAGAGAATCACTGTACTCTAAAATCATCAAGCCTAACTGTTCAAACTCACAGTACAAGTGAAAAAATAAGAGTGGGTGAGTGATCTCCTTTCTCCATACATTTTTTTGAATTTGGTCATTTTTGGAAAGCAATAAATTTGTAATGAAGCAGATTTAGTGCAACATAAACCTCTCATAGTTACAGGCGAGGTTTGTGATCATCAGCAAAGAAGGCTTGGGCATGACTTACCTGTAGTATGTACACTCTGATCATGTAGACAGCTGTAAGTAGAAGAGTTGTTGCCCATCGCACTACATAGAAGGGCGTTGACTTGTCTAGCCATGACTGATAGACCTTTTAAGAAATAACACACATAAAAACAGACCACAACATCTTCTATTATTGAACTACAAAGAATATCACAGATCACGGCCAAGCATTCAAGAGAACAATGCATGAGGAGTCCAATACATGACAAAAACTTAGGAAACTAAAAGCAAACAGGTTACTGCATCAAAGGTATGAGCTACTTCACTGAGACATGACAAGATAACATCATTTAATATTGCATACACTATGTTAATCATTAATTATTACTATTATAGCATTAATATTACTATTAATCATCATTATATCATCAGTATGTTTAAGTACTGTTCTCACAATCCAGTGTAAGCCTCCACTTGTGATGCTAGCTTTGAAAAACTTCAAGACAGACGCTGTGATATCAGGTAGGGAACATGGGTCTGTCAAAATTCCAAGGCAGAAGTAGTTCTCCAGGTAATGCAACTGACTCGCACTCTTGAAGTTTAATTATCTTTCACTTAAATGCATTTGGTATTTAATCAGCAGATCCAAAAATTTGAACTCTGACTTTGTAAGCAAGGTATTTTTTTTAAGTTTTATGAAATAAGAAATTATTGCTGTTGAATTAGATTGTATGATAATTGTGATCTATGAGAAGGGCACTTTACCTGGCCAATCCGTGTGAAAAAGGCAGCAACTACGGATGGTTTCCCATGGATTGACTCACCAACGCTGTCCCCTTCTGACATTCTGAAAGTGAAGGCAAAAATACACATTGGTTAATGGTGCTTCATGTGTAAAGACAACCAGCGAGTCTATGTGAAGCAGAATACCATTATGTGATACACACAGGACTAGCATCTTCAGAGCTTTAATGTATTGGGTGGCAATTTAACTGAGTTTGTATGAATGTAATATTTAAGTTTTCCTGCCTCAAATTCATAGTTTTAGTAAATACACACTTGCCACATTTCATCTCAGCTGTTATCCATATTTTGTTAGCAATGCTTGACTTCTCAGTGGGCGCAAGCTAGTTCAACTGGATGCTTCAACACAAGAACTCCCAGCTTTATTTTATAAAACGTGATAGCTGACCTGAAGTATAGATATTTGCTTATTTGAAATCTGTAGTTAAATATATCTTATCACTTGTTAAGTTAATATAACCTTCAGCAGAGTGAAAGACTTCTTGTATAAATGCATTATCTCCAGACGATGATAAACCTAAGTCGCTATGAAAAGATAAAAGGCTTAGATTTGCTATAAATTTCTGAAGTTGGCAAAAAGAGTAGCAGGAGAGAGGCTTGTCAGTAAATGTATTCTTGTGTCTGAATGAACTCTGTGCCGGCATTGAACGAAACACAAACAGAAAGCTACCAAAAATGTCAACATTCAGCTTAAGACACGACTGGAACTGTGAAGAGGGGGCTAAACTGCCTGGTTTTAACCTGTCTGACCGGTAACCAAACATGAATGGCCAATGGGAATGAGGAGAAAAGAACAAATATGACGGCTAAGTGTAAAAGACATTGTGTATCCCTTATAGACATTAACTGACTAAAGTAGCAGTTTGTAACTCTATCTTTTACTCCTTCCGGTACGTCATTTCGGCCATCATATCTGCCACTCTAGACCTTTCGAGATCCATTGACTTTGTATGGAGTGGATTATGAATTCTCAATGTAAAGTTAGCAAAGCATTCATCTCGATCTCGAGGTCCTTTATCTGATGAAAAAATTACAGATTGCGTCATGGCATAAGGACTTTTTCATCAGGCGTTTCGAAAAGTGATGGTTTCTTAAAAAAACATGGGCAAGCCACATAGAAACGTTCGTGATTAAAGCTAACGTTAGCTGCCTTACTAGCTAACCGGCTCAAACAATCACGATGGAAGCTTTCATAATTATTAAAACAGGATTTCTGAGAAAACCATTGCATTCCCGTGAACAAAATGGATGATTCTATAATAGCTGATAGCGTGTCGTCAATGATAATATAGGAAATTACCTACGTTAGCATGCAAATTAGCCCACCACGTAGCTAAATAGCTATCCAGCAGAGATTGCCCTTTGGCTCGTAATACGCTACTGTGGGTACTGTAGTTTAAGTTACACATCAGTCGACGTTTATCAACCCAAGCATTATGTTGTGGAACTACATTTCACATTGAGTGGGTGAACCGCGCATTAGAGCTGACCGAGAGACGTTGTAGTTTTTGTCTCGCTCTCTCTCTATTGAAATCCCACTTTATAAAGAAAATCCAGAACTACAAGTACCATGTATAAATGATGCACTTTGACAACTCACTTCCGGTGATATGATCCTGCGTTGCCGACATCTCCATAACTAGCAAGCTAGCCTGATTAGAAATCAAACAGCTCTACAGTAACAAATCGCAACCAACATATTATATGACCTACCGAATGCCCCATTTCTTAAGTAACGTGTCTTTCTACTGTAAGTATGTTTTCGATTCAAGAGAAATTAAATCAATGGTTGTCCTTACTTACCTGATACGGCCGCTGTGTCACTACCCGGCACTACCTAGCTAGCTAAACTAGCCACCTCTCAGTGTGAACACGTCAGTACTTCCGCAAGGGTTCGAAGACAAGGCAGTCAGGATAGTTGAGCCCAGAAAACAAGGAATTGATGAGATGATTTGATTGCGTGAGAATCCGACTTAACTTTTGCGTTATTCACGGCTTGCAGCAGACCACTAAAACAGCATATATCCTGTTGAGACCGATGTGACCAAGCCCCATCGTAATATCATATCCGTTCTGCTTCTTGGGGATAATAATAATAATAATAATAATAATAATAATAATAATAATAATAATAATAATAATAATAATAATAATTTATCTGAAGTACACTAATATATATATATATATATATATATATATATATATATATATATATATATATATATATATATATATATATATATATATATATATATATATAAAACACACGTGTGTGTGTGTGTGTGTGTGTGTGTGTGTGTGTGTATTTTTATTTGAGATTAGAAAAATTGAAGTTATGGGACGCAAAGTTGGAAAACAAAAAACACTGAACTTCACAATCTCAAAACACAGACATTTATAAATACTGACAGCTAAAGTACATAGGTAGACATGTTAATATTATTTACAAATCAAAAACAGAGAGATGGCAAAACAGGAATCTTGAAACAATCACAATTTATTCTTTACACAGTGGCAATGTATAATACTGATCATAAGCACAAATTATCCATGACTATTTCACTTTTAAAGCATTAAAGTGCTTTCTCTGTGACCAGTTAGCATTTACTTGGTGAAAGTATGTGTTTCTTGGAAGGGATTATTAGAAAAATGGCTACAAGTTGGTAAAAAATTACTGTCACTGTACAAATGTCCTGCACTTACTCCAAACACATTTGACACCATTACTAAGTTTTATCACAAGTAATCCTGCTGAAGGGCAATCTGGAAATGAAACTGGAATGTTGCAAATAAATATCCACACACACAAGTGCCATGAATAAGGTACAACTAGCCATTATCAAAATGAGCATCATCATGTAGAACTTGCTCTGCAAGGTTTTAAAACAGAACAGGAACATGAGAACATTTCTGTTTCATCTAGTGTCTTTGTAAACACGGATGCTACGCTTATCAAAATTCTCATCAAAACCTGGTCCTAAGATATAATACTGAATTCCATATTTTGTGTTTTAACTGTATATTATTTCTTCAACATAGGTATAAAGAGGAATGGATTTAATATCTAACTTATATAACCATGTGGTAAATTTTAATGACTATGCACCATTAACAATGCCCATGTTATTGATAAAATGACAAAGGTAGACTGGACTAGAGATCATCAGATAATGTTAATTTAATATCTACAGGACCAAATGTTTCTGGTGCTGTGATACTGTTTCACTATTTAATGCTGGGCATTTAAAACAAACAGGAGAAAAACACTTTAAATCTACAAACCTTTTTTTCTGACTACATTTAGAGTTAAACATTTACAAGATACAGTATATACATCTGTACAAGTAAAGTTAAACTGAAATAACAATAAATACTTAACTGTATTAAACACAAAACTGGAACTAGCTAGTTGTGACATGGGCAAGCTACTGTAACAAATGCAAGGTTGATCCATCTTTAACCCTATCAAAACAATTACATATGTCCAAATAAAAGTCCACATTGTTTGTGCTAAGCATTGCCACAGCAATGCTATGAACCCATGATATTTGTTGTTCTGGCTTTTGATGTTTTGTGTCACCCCTTGTCAATTTTCTCGGTGAAACTGCAATTGTCCAATGTTCCAAAAGCCCCCCTCCCCAAACCAACCGGCATATTCACAAACTAATATATGACAGCACAGATGACTAATTCTACTGGCTTTAACTTTGTGGTCAGGCTGAAGATTGGCAAAAAAAAAAAAAAATTCAAAGATTTTTTTAGGTTCAGTGAACATCACTTTCCATAAACTCCTCCTTGATGTTGTGCTTGCCACGAGACATTTTGCAGTCAGGCATGTCAAAACCAAAGTCAGCCCACTCGTCAGTAGTTGCTGCCATGCCTGCAGTCCCAACAACTCCTGACCTGTTTGGGATTGTAATAGTGTGACGGACACGAAAGTGCACAGCCTCCATGACACGCTGACGTTGCAGTTCCCCACTGGCAGCCCCAATGGCAGCCATGGCAGAAGCAGCCATGTTACTGCTGGAGCGAAGAAGCTGCTGTCCATGATAGTCATGGTGATGAGCAGATGCAGGCAGCTGGAGGGAGGCACCTTGTTTCATGTCCTGCAGTCCTCGCCATATGGCAAGCCGGGTTTGCTCCGGTATCTTCAGTTCACCCAAATCCTAGCGTGGGCAAAAGAATAGACACTAAATGAGTCTAAAAAGGCTGTGGTAATTAGGACAAATCAAATGCAAGGAATGAAAAAAATCCCCAATTCTTTGGGGAAACTTCATTTTCCTTAACAATATATATGTTTTATGTTACAGATTGGTTTACCTTATTTTTACCATTTTCATTTTCTGTTTTCTAAACTGAATGCAAGGTAAATTTGCTGATTCTAATTTCCACGCTGAGACTGTGAGGGAAGTGTTTACCTCCATGGAGAGGGTCTGGAGATGGTAGATGGACTGGAGGCCTTGGGAGGTGAAGTATTCAATGAAGTTCTGACAGCCCAGACTGGTCAGAAAACTGTGTGGGGAGAAAAGCAAGGCTGCTTAGACTGCCATCAGATAGATAAAATCTACAAAGATAAAGTATAAAGAAAGACTACCACATGTCACAAGTGTGAAAAGCGTTGCATGCTGTGGTGGAAAATATTTTTTCTCAATAAAAAAGGTCAACTTTTATTTCTTGATTTAATGACAAAGTACCTCATTATTTGAGGCTATGTCATTACTTCCCTTTCAAGCTGTTTCTGTTTTAAAACTGTGAAAAATTGTTAAAGCATGCAGACACTTGACCTCTTGATAGATGCAGAGGGAGTGATATGATTATCATGCATTTATATTAATGATTCATTAGGCCATTCTTGCTTTGATGAAAAACCTTTATTATAAATACAAAGAATATAAAAATATTGGCAACATACAATGTAAGTGATGAGGAAGCTAATTTAACTGTACAAGAAACATAACGTAAAAAGTTCAAATTTTAAAAATGCAAAAGCAAAGTAAAAAAAGGCATTTAAACATCTTATAAAAATAATAAAAAAAAACAGTTTCCGAATTAATCAGAACTTACACAATCGATTTTTTTCAAAAACATTTATAGTGCATTGCAAATGATAGTTTTCACTAACTGACATTTTGAATGAATACAGTATGTGTTTATGACACACAGTTTGGACTTTTAGATGCTATAACAAGGAAGAATGTGAGTAAGTATCTGCTGCTACGATCCGTCATGTAAGTTTTTAAACTAATTGCCTGATAAATAATCATTAGTTAACTAAAATACATTACGTATTCTTACAGCAGGACAGATTTTACATCATAGTAGCCAAAGTTTGATCAGTCTAATCTTTCTTTCACTTTTAATTCAAAATAACCACCATGAACCTACGCTCCAAAGGCTATTAGAGATATGTTTGTATCCATAATTCCATCAAGTTGACTCTGTAGTTTCATCTCTACACACAGTTTGCTGCAAAAACAACTTCTGACATTTTTCTAAGTTGAAGTTTATATAACATATCAAAAAGGTTTGTTGTTTTAGCATCAACATTTTCGATTGTATCCTGACAAGTCTGCTGGCCCTGTACAGTAGACAAATGAGAGTGTCATTGGAGGGTGAGGTACCTGACAAGGCTGGGGTCAGGGTTATATGGAGGTGGTGGGCTGCAGTGGGAGGCAGACACTATAGTCTGACTGCTGTGGCCTCCATTTAGGTCACCGTTGGCCTGCATGTGGTGGCTGTTGAGCATATTTGAACCTGTGAGACAAGTAATAGTTATTATTCAGCAAGATAAGCACCTAAAACTGAAACTCATAATAATAAAAAGTCTTCCAAGGCTATCTGGGCATTTGGATATTTTGAATACATTACAACATATGAGTTTAAAATTTACCAGCAACCTCCAGTCTTGAAAAACAGCAATTGCGGACGTGCCAAAAATTGCAGTTCTTTGAGTGCCTGCTTGAGGCTGGCTGAATAAGTACCAGACACTGTACAGTCCTACTCAAAACAGTCAATATTTGCACAAAAAAATATTTTGAAGCAAAGTATGATTTTGTTGTGAATAGCTTATTTATCAGCACACTCACTACTCACTACTGTTGAAGATGTCAAAATGACAACTTTTGCATATTTAGGGGCACGGTTGACTGGGCAGACAGATGGGCGCACTGTAGATGTCTGTGAGGAGGCCATAAAATCGCCTCAACTTCATCTATTGGCATGTACTAAGGTCTTCTGAGAGAAAGCATTTTCATCGCTAACAAAAGGCTTCGAACTTGTTTATCTTAAACCAAAGGGTGATGTCACAGAAACTGTACCCATTTATTATACAACTGGTTTGAAACAAAAATATTAGCTTTTTAAGTACAGTTGATTTAATTTGATTGAAACAGATACTCAGTACTCACCCATATGAGCCATAGAGGTGGGGACAGTTGGGTGATGCTGGGGCTGCTGCCCCACCATCTGGTTGACTGAGGGCTGTTTGCTGAGACCTCCGTGGGCATGGAGCTTGTTCATGTTTGACAGTGGAGAATAAGAGGATGGGGATGCTATATGGCTCCTGGAATAGAGAAGAACAATGTGGCTGAGGTTAGAGACATTTTAGTGTATGGGATATTATAAATGTATATACACACAAAAAAGTTTGATCAAGATTTTTATTAAGCTTTTTAATAGATCTACTGAACCCTACTCTGAATTTAAAACTTATTCCCATAGTCTTTTGGACTTTAGCTGCAGAAATAATTATGGCATGTAAAGTAACTACGTTACCTTTACTTGCCTCTTTGTTGGTGTGCTTGAGTTTTTGATCTATTACATTTTTGTAAAGCATACTTTTTTAGAGTCATATATTATACACATTTAAATTATTATTTGGTGAGCCTCATGGTACAAATGCCTTAGAAATTTAAATAAAATAAATAAGTTAAAAACAATAATATAGATAATATAAACATAAAACGTTTTTGTTGTACGTTTATTACTTTTAATGGGACTCACGGTCTTTGCAGCAGCTGCTGCTGTGTTTGCTGTCTGTAGGAGTCCACCAGTGGCTGTGGCACCAGCTCTACCAGTTCCAAACTGTCCTTAATTTTCATCAACAACTCAAAGTTCTCCCGACCACGAACCTAAACACAAATGCAGCACATACATAAAAATGACTTAATCAGTTGGGGAGTAGTGGGGGAGTAATGTATTTCTGTGTTTAAAAGAATGTGAAGAAACAATGAAAATATCTAAACAGGCTTTTGTACTACAGTGTAGTTAAGTTACATGATAAATATGTGAAAGGTTCTTACGGGAATATAGTAAATCTCTTCTTCTCCATGCCTCCTCTTCCTCATGTTAATATTTGGACTGGGAATATTTGTTGGGCTCTGTTTGAAGTCTACAGATGACAGCAACAACAACAACAAAAACAGAAGAATTATAATGAAGCAAATTTCTACTATGTGGCATTTCAGTGTCATTCTTATGATGACCGTGCTAACCAGGGAAAAGGCATTGCAATGAAAAGTCATTGAGCTTTGACTCTTTGACGCTTGTGTTTGCAGCAAACATTAAAATGCCATTTAAGTTCAATTCCACTCACTGCGCTTGTTGGCACTGCCATTTTTAGCCACGCTCTCAGTCAGGGCTTGTTGTTCCCTGAAGTGGTCCTCATCTGCTTTACGGTCTCTGCCAGGACATGCACATATCCGACCCTCAAATGACCTTCGACCCAGCACTTGACCACTACAAAGGTGAAAAGAAATAAATACTCAAAAAATAAAGCTTTGCGTAGAAAATGCCACTGAACAGAATGCTCTTCGAAGAATGACTTTTGTACTCTTTATCTTAACTCTTAGTGCAAAATATACATTTGATCATTGTAAAAGGTAATTGATGTCCAATTACCAGTTACCAAATGCTTTAATTTAAAACAAATATCAAAGGAACATGGATTTCTAATTAAATAAATCATCACTTTTCATGGTTGTGTTAGGTGTGTATTGCTGACTTACTCCCTTGTTTCCAAAGTGATGATGATGAGGATGGGTCTCCTGTTCATGCCACCCACACAGCTGCTGTTGCACATGAAGTTATACAGGATGGTGGTATACTCAGTCCCCACCTGAAACACAAGTCAAACCATTCAGAGTTTACTGCAGGGCGTAGTTTAGTTTAATCTCCAGCACTCATACTTGAAGATCTCAAACAGTTTCTGAGCTGACAAACCAACCATTTCAAACTAAATATTTCCAATCTACCACTAGAGGGCAGTGTTTACATAGTGCTTTACATGAAATGGGCCCATTGTGCTTTTTTTTATTGAGCACCTCAGGTGCAATCACAGACATGATGATTTCTCACTTCTGTGCTTGTGAAGACATGCCCAGCGTCTTTATTTATAGATGTGACTCCCATGAGGCACCTCACCAAAATTGATTTTTGCTTTGGTTTTAACACTGCTGACACAATTTGTGCCCCAAACAACAGACTTTTGACTGAACAAACAGAATAGTAGAACCAGTTCTCTCATATTCATTTATTCAAACAACGAAAGCCATCTCCATTGACAAGTTGAAATCAAAAATCTGCAAAAATAGGCCTCAACATTTTATCCTATTAAGGAAGTCCAAATATTTTTGCATTCACACTGGATCATTTCTCCTGTTGAAGTTAAGCTTGTTTTTGAGAACATTTAAAGAACCTGCTAAATGAAGCCAAAGCAAGGCAAAAACAAGCAGTAGGACCTTTATATTTCTCAGGTAAGATCCAAAAATCTTACGATTTTAGTGTTTTATAAATGTAGATTTTAACTCCTCAAGGGGAAGTTGGCAGTTTAATCAATAAACAAAATGTTGCATTTATCTTTTATCACTTTATCTCTCCTGCATCACCTAATTTAACAGAGCAATGATTCAAATTGAATAAAATACTGAATAAAACTGAATAAAAAATGCTGTCTTTTACCTAACAGTGGGAATTATTAAACTACTTTTACAATTCTGATATCAAGTAACCATTCATTGTCGGGTAATATTAATTGATCTTAGTTTTGTGCAACCGTGTCAACAGTTTTTACAGGTAATGTCTGTTATTTAAAAAACAGTAATTACTCCAATCTATCTTTAGTGCTGTTTTGGTTAGTCTTCCGCTGGATTTGGCCTATTGGTCAATAATTGAATAGACTTGGCATAAGGTAAACATCAAATACATCATGCTACTCCTTTTAAACATAGTTTCTAATGCATCACTAACCTGTGGAGCCTCATATGGCAAGAAGACACTCTGGCGCCCCGTGACAGGATCATCCACATACTGAGAAAGGTTATTTCCCTCCACTCGGATCAGGTGACTGGCTGGGGCTACTTGACCTTTGGAGAGAATGATGGAATAAAGGTGAGGGCATGGTTTACTTATCCAAGTAATCTCACTCACACCATAGCCTGGAATGTGCTGTTTGATTAAAATCAAATAAGCAAATAGTAGTTGTAAAGCGTAACATTTTAACCAAAGTTATGATAAAGTTGTAATTTTCCCATATCAGTGAATTTTTAAATAGAATTCGGGATACTTTGAAAGTAGAATCTATGAGAGTGCAATCAGTTGATGGTTGGCAATCTGACTCACTGAGCATACCGTCATTAAAGTCTCGTCCCAGTTCATGGTTAGGGCAGCGTTTGACCACTTCTGTAACATGCTCTGCTTTCTTAAAGACAGGCATGGCTCTGATGATGCTGCCGTGAGGAGGAGAGGAAGAGAGCTTGATCTGGATTGGGCATGTCTTTGCAATCTGACAGTAGAGCTTCTTCAGCAGGGGAGAGTACTGAAAGGGATAAGACAGGCTTCAGTGTTTGATCCTTCAGGAAAAAGATGAAAATAAGTGTTAAAAAGAAAAAATAAACAAACAGATGATTAAAGAAAAGAAGATTGGAACTTTCTATCATCATGTTAGCCAAAAGAAGTCAGTAAATAATGGAAGACAAGTTGGACAAAGGGTGAAAATGACCAAATTGTGAGGTGGGTATAGGATAATAAAATTAGGATGACCTAAGATAAGGATGATAGAATACTTATACTTGAGGACACAAAGAGCATTAGTGTGTGTTTGTGTGTGTGTGTTTGTTTCGAGGATGTACAACTTAACTTGCAGCTTGGTCAGGTAGTTAAAGCAAAGTTGACATTCAGAATAGTGCAGGCGTACACACACAGACGCACACACACGCACACACACACACACACACACACACACACACACACACACACACACACACACACACACACACACACACACACACACACACACACGAACCCTTAGCTATGAGCTCACTCCCTTAAGAGTAATAAAAATACCTGTGCATAACATCCGTTTTTTTCACTTTCTCTGTTACACGTTTCAACAGCACATCCATACCATGAATGAATAAATAATTTCTCAGAGATTCAACAGCCTAAGAAAACATTTTCTTGACTTGATGTAAAACAATAATACTAAATACTGATCCAGTGGTTTGGTTTCTCGCAAGGATCACAGCAGAAGTAGAAAAGGGAGTAGAATCATTCTGGAGAGAAGACAAAGATATCTTTTCAATATGATGATTTTACGATATTTGCATACACACTGACTCTGTGTCTTGGTGTCAACTGCGCAGCTAAGACAGTAACTGACACGCAGATGTCAGACGCGCAGATAAGTGAAGAAAAAAAACAAAGTCACCTTTTAACACAACTAACTGGACCTTTGAACAAATGGAAAAGGTCATCAATATCAGAAGTCAAATGCAAAGAAAGAAAAACTGAAGGTGACAAATTTATTGCATGTGCATAAACCACGTGGTGCTAGCTAATTTTCCAAATCAATTATTATGATGATGAACATCAGACAAAAGATAAACTGATCTGAGAAAGCTGCTGAAAATAAAAAAGGAAGAGTTAGTATTTTGTTCACAACAAAGATTGGTTAGTGACTGTTTTGAAACTCCAAACAGTTTAAGGTTCTGAGTACCTTAAAAAGTCATAAACTAAAAAAAAATCTGTTTGGCTGCTGATGCTTTGGGGGATGTTTCAACTTGTCTGCTGTACAGACTAGTGCAAACACACACACACACACACACACACACACACACACACACACACACACACACACACACACACACACACACACACACACACACACAGATCTTAGGGTTTCACTCTGTGTTATCGTCAGATAAGCAGAGCACTAATACTTGAAATACACTATCTGACATGTATAATCTTGTACCATCAAGAGTTCTCTACTGACGGATAAAGGGGGATTTTATTTAGCAAGCAGAGAATGAAAAGGGAGGATTAAATGAAAAAAAAAAGATATTGAGAAAGAACACATGGTTAATGACAAAGGGATATTATGATTTGTCAATGTTTGAAAGAAAAAACCTTCAAGTTGAGAGAAAAGGAGAGATTAGAGAGGGACAAAAAATAGTAAAGCAAAAAGTTATTGAGAAATTTATGATTCATGAAAAAATGTTTTTGTAATGTCATGATAGAAGGTTAACTGCTTCAACACAGTAGAGACTGACCAATAGTACTCTAAATAAGACTATCTATAACTAGAAGATGATGACTATTCACTTTATTCAACATCCTTTAAATGGTAGAAATTTTACATTCTTGGATGTCAGGGTTCATATTTTATACTGTTAAAGAGATGCAATCCAGTTTAAGCTATAAAACACAGTACACTCTACCTAACATGTCATTTATAATTTATAATTGCAAAACCTTTGATAAATCCCATAATTCAGCCATCATTTCCCACCATGTATCCCAGCCTCTACACGATGGACCCGGTGCAGGCAGGTCCTGACAGGCTCCAACAGACAGAGTGATAATTGCCAGACATCCATATACACAAGCAGCAGCTTGCCTGCCTCGAATTCGCCTAACAATCCATATATCCATTATGTCTGAATATGCACATTCAGACGCACGTGGCTGACATACACTATCCCTGCCCAGTACAGTCCAATCAAATCTTTTCTACTTTCAACAACTTAATAAAAATTCATACACTAAATAATATTTGGAGAGTCTCCCCCACATTCTTCAAAGTCATTGTGTTTGTTTCTGTAAGAATCAGGGAAATAGTGATGAGCAGAGATGACCCACAAAGATTGATAATTAAAGTGTTTCGGTCTAAAGAACTGGTTGGTGTCCTTAAACCTTAGACTGAACATTTTTCATATTAGATTACAAATGCAGAAAATATTACAGCTAATTCTTATGGTTTCGGGGACAAATAGAGCAACTTAGAACTGATGGAGGATAATTTTGACCCACTCAGGTAGCTGATAGATTTCATACTACAAGAGAATGTTAGAAACTTTTGTATTGGCATGTTACCCACTATACCCACCATTCTCTCAATGATTCAACTGGAGTTGTGGCTCAGTCTATGGAAGTGGAAAAAGGGAATTCCTCATGGTGGAAATGGTAGATCACACCCAGTGTTAATATGATTGTTAAGTAAAGGAAAACAGTTGATCCCAAATTCATCACCCCAGTCCAGATTATTCCCTGCATTTGCAGAACAAATTTATCATCATCATATAACATACAAGCAAGGAACAGCTTCCTCGGTTTTCTTCTCTGTTGTCAAGGATAAAAATATATCTGAAGACAATGTGTGAAAAATCGTTCTTATTGACTGTGTTGTTCCAAATTCTCTCCTCAGCAGGACGGCCATCGGTGATGTGGCTGCTGATGCATTTGGAAAGGAAGGGAACGGCGTGTCGGGACCTGTCCTAACAGAGAGATGCTAATAGCTGGGAAAAGCAGCTTCTGACAAGCCGCCTTGCAGTGCAAGCTTGAGCCCGCATCAACCGCATCACACCTCTCTTCCTCTGACACATACTGTACGCGCGCGCGCGCACACACACACACACACACACACACACACACACACACACACACACACACACACACACACACACACACACACAAATCTCAGTTTAGGGTACGGAAAGAGGCCTTCTCATTTCTCAAGGCTAGGGTGTTAGATCTCATTTCCAGCGGCAGTGACGCTTGTCTGCATCCAAGCCACGAATCATCTTCATCAGGCAGTAGTCAAAGTTTCAGAGGCATTACACTAATGCACTGTGCCTTAAAGAGACAGGAGGAGGACTCAAAGATTACCTGACAAGCTAAACATGAGCTTGAATGGATTTACTGTATGTGGAAACATTAGAATAGCCTCTTCTGATCTCATCTTCTTGCCATGTTTTTGGTCTTGTACTCAGTTCTCTCTTCCTTGTCCTCCCATTTGAAGGTTCAAGTAAACTTTCTAAGAGCCAAAGAGAACCAGTGTACCGTCCTCCAACTATTCATCTGACAACTTGTGGATATGGAACTTAATAAAGAACACATGATACAATAGGCAGTTTTTTTCTGTTAATCTCAAAAAACACTGCAAACAAAGTGCTCTGTTTAGGAGGCTGATGTGTGTGGATGAGGGATGGCAAGGAGAAAATAAATGTGCCCCTATGGCATCGGTATTCCTCACCGCCTGCAGCAATGAGAAGTCAGCAGGAAACACAGAGCCTGTTAACTTTTTTATGTCAAGATAGTGATTCACATCTGCTCAGTCATTCTTTTTCCAAGCATGTTGAAACAGCAGACTTTTAAGAGAAGTAGAATGAGTAACTGTAACATTACTGAATAGATGACAGACTGTTTTGTTGAGCCCTGCTCCATGGCTGTCCCCATATTGGTTGATTTTAGCAAGAAATTACCATGTTATAAAGGTAAGAGCTGCTAAGAGTGACTTCTTTGCTAACTTATTAAAATAATGATGTTATAGGGTGACTTCTTAGCTTACTTATTAAAATAATGATGCTATTGGGTTGTTCATTTTCTCACAGGATGAAAGAGTCTTTGTTATGTCCTACCAGTGCGCATCTACACCCTGAACAAGCAGAACAAACATCACCTCACTCTTCATTTCATTGAAGACGCTATTTAAGTTATAACAGATCACTGCAGTGTGACTGCTACATGTGGGCTGTAACACGCATGATTACAAACTTGGACTTTCGGTCCATGTGCTGTAAATGGATTTACATTCTCCCTGCCACAGATACTCAAAGCATTTAGAAATAACTAGTTTTCTTGCTGATAATCGCATCTTACTTCAAGGATTATGAAGAGGTTGAAGTGAGACTATTTCAGTAACACGTAAAAAGTCCACACAGTGCCTTTAAATGCTAAACATAAACATGACAGGGTTAATGTGACAAAACTAAAAGATCTGACTTAAAGTTAGGCAGACTTTTAAAACAGGATTTTGGGATTGGACCAAGCTTTCAGAGGCCATTTTGGGAACTACTGTTTTTCACACTTCACACTGTCTAATTTGTTCTGTGTTAAATTTTCTGAGTCCTTACGAGTAATTTTAATTAAAATAAATAACTTAAAAAAAATAAACAGATGATTATGCACTCTTGGTGTTGGAAGACTATTAATTTTTTTTTCAACCTTTTGCCTTGTAGCTACTGACAAAAAGTACTAAAAAGGTGAAAAAAGGTACTTTGAAGTAAGAAGTCTTTTTACATACACACAAAACACTTGTTTTAACAACATGACATGAACCTTAAAAAAATGTTTTCTTTCCACTACAATTGCTGAGAAAACTTTTATGAAAAAGCAGTTCACCACGTGTTTTTCTCTGTGCTATATGAATTATTTTCCTTATTGTTTTTCTGAAATTTATCTGAAGAACATTTCCCACTTGCCTTTAAATTCTATTTTATTTTATTTGTTTATTTATCTTTTTATTTTTATTTTTTAAGGAAACAGTTGAGAGGTGAAGCTGCTGTTTATCCATGCAGTGTTGTATGCCATCAGTGGGGCTCCCTGTAAGTCACTGGTATTCTGCAAGTTAACACATGAACACACTGCATTATATCACATGCAGAGACTACATAATAACCCCTTAAATACATCTTCTGATATTTTTCCTATCCTATAATCATGCTTATAACATAAAAACAAAGCATTACAGTAAACTCCATAAAAGCCATGAGTAATCACTGTCTCTCTCTCTCTTCTAATCCCTTCTGTTTAATGACAGCAGAGGCATCTGAATAATTACAGGTTTCCTTACAATTTTTGTTCAGCAGTGTCACTCTCTCAAAGCTTATAATGGTAAAAAAAAAATCTTTTGTCTCTACACTCTTGGTGAAAAAAAACCCATTCTGACTTGTGTTGTTTAAAGCCTACTGTTTCACAGTAAAAACTGAAATCCAAGCAAGTGTATGTGTCATATTTCTGGCAAAAGAAAAAAAAAACTCTTATTAGACGTATTATGAGCCACATTCACCTGACCGGGCCAGTAAATTGTCTTATTTCAAGATATTAAAAGACAAAAATGCCCCTTCGTTTCTGCCAATGGGATAAAAAAATAACTTTCAAAGAACTTGACAAGCAAATTTTCTAACCCATTTGCAGATTTTTCAAGTAGTTTATGCTTTTTTTGTCAGGTGAATGTTGCTCATCCTGAGCCTAATGAAACACTAATTAATAAAAAATAAGCAAAGCGAAGGAGCTATGCCACGTTATTCTGTTACAAAGGCAAAACGGGAAATTCACTCAAACAATAAACTCCTTTCACATTCACAACCGCAAAAACAACAACAAAAGAGAGTTTCTCTGTTGCAAGGAAAGCAAAAACAAAAATCAGTGGATTTGTCAGCAGAGATATTTGAAAAAGGGAAAGAACAATAATCTTTTTTTCAGGTTGATTTTGTGAGAAATTTAAGTTCATGGGCTGCACCTCACAGCAAGGAGGTCACCATTGCGAATCCTGGTTCACCCTGCAATTCTACAGTTTCATTTAGCAGACACTTTTGTCCAAAGCGACTTACAACATAAGCAAGAATTTAGACCAGAGAGAAAAATTTTGGTTGATGCGACAAAGTGCTTCGAGTTTGTTTGGCCACAGGTGAAGCCCTTTTTACATCAAAATAATGTAGCCACAACTAAAAATTCAATTACATCAATATCATTCAACATCCAACAACATTCAATATTCAGTGCTTTCATTCACTAACAGCTGGATCTGAGAGTTTCTGAGTCATTCAACCCCTGAAGACGAAGAGGAGAAGGGTCAGATTAAGATCCTAAGTGTTCCCTGAACAGTTGAGTCTTCAGACATCTCTTAAAAGTAGAAAAGGACTCTGTAGATCGTATGGAGTTGGGTAATTCATTCCACAATTTGGGAACAACAGTGAAGAAGAGTCTGGCGAGAGATTTAGAGCCATGCTGGGCTGGGAGCACCAGGCGTCTCTCACAGGCAGAGCACAGCGGGCGAGAGGGAGTGTAGACCTGGATGAAGGATTGTAGGTAGGATTGCACCCGGTGGAGTGTGCATTTTCTCTCTGCATGGGTTCTCTCGGGGTACTCTGGCTTCCTCCCACAGACCAAAAACATGCTCATCAGGTTAATTGTCTATGTATCAGCCCTGAAATAGACTGGAGACCAGTCCAGGATGTACCCTGCCTCTTGCCCTAAGACAGCTGGGATAGGCTCCAGACATCTCTGACCCTGAACAGGATAAGTGGTACAGAAGATGAATGAATGAATATAAATTCATTTGACAAGTTTAACAGGGCTTCTTCTTTATTTCTGGAATTTACTGCATCAGGATTGTTTTTTCAGGAAAAAAATCCCAAACATTTATGTGCATGTCTTCTTTGGTGTTTCTCAGTGTAGAACTGAAGCAAGAAAGAGGAGATGAGAGACATATTTTAAGAGGACAAATAGAACTTTAGGCACCAGTGGTGAGAGCACTGAGTACTTGCAAAGATCAGAGGAAGACGGACTCTGGGAAAAAAGCAGCAGGTCAAAGTCCACCTTTCTTAAATGTCCAAAGGGGGGTTTTCTTACATCACTTTTTGTTGAGTAAAGAAGCCCACCATGCATGGTTACTTCAAGCAAACAGCCAAGGTGGAGGAGCCCCTCAATCGATCCCACACAAACATTCATAGAGTAAAGGAAGTGCAGTTTGTCTCTTGGTTCTCTTGTTTCCAAGAGGTCAACTGTGTGACAGTCAGACCTGACACCTTTCTAGCAGGAGACCTCTCATTGGGTCATGACAAATTACACAGCTCCCATTTCACCTGTCTCTCACCATGCTGCATTAAAATGTAGATGTTTGTTTTGTTGATGTTTTGCCCTAAGTTACAATAAGCTCTTTTTTTCTTTTTTGATCATAGAAGTAATAGTTCACAAAAATTTCAGTACAATGCTTTGAGAACAGTAGTAGTTAAAAAAGTTATTTCATATTTTTTTGTATATTTAAATTATAAAAATTACAAAAATGGAGAAAAAACTGAACTGAATGAACAACCCCCTCTCTCTCTTTGTAGAAAGCATGTTCTGAAAGCTTATATCAAATTATAGATGTTTTTTGATTTTATATTAACTAGCATTTTTTTCTTATTTTCTTATACTGCATAGTTTGTTTAGATACATGACCATGCCCGAACTTTCATCACACTCTTTGTTCAGAAACACAGAAAGACTAAGCAATACCTAAATGGGAAGTTGTACCTTTAAAAAAACAACAAATTGAAGTAAAATACAAACATTTTACAAATTTCAACATAAAATGGTCTTTGATGAGATCCAAACAATTCAACATGTATTTATAAAATTTTTCATTCAAACTTATTGAATTACGGGATGATAACCTTCAGACCACAAAGAGCAAATTTTTTGTCTTGCACTCGTCACATCAGAACTGACTGTAAGAGGTAAGTAGAGGACATGATGAGTCTCCTTGTGATGCACTGCCTTCTCTTGCATGCGACACGCCTGCACATGTACGGGCTTGTGTGAGTGTGTGTGCACGTGTGAATAATGCCTCTGTGTACATCAACATAAGTGCTGCAGAGTTTCTCAGAAAGACAGAGAGCCAGAGAGAAAGAAAGAAAGAAATGTACACATTCACACAGACTGCAAGCAAGAGCCAAAAAAGTGTCTGTACTCACGGTCCATGTGGCAGACTTGGCGGTGCTAGACTGTTGGAAGGACACCTGGAAGGCATGCAGACCAGGGTAGTCGGTGTTGGAGGGGATGGCCGGGGCTGGCGACAGGCCCTCAAAGGTGGAGTTGGGCTGGGAGTAGGGTGAGGGGGTGGGCACGGCCGACGAGGAGGCGTTCTCGGAGCTGTAGGGGCTGGCGGACGTTGCGCGGCTCCCCAGGCTCTCCATGCTGCTGCTCAGCAAGTTGTATTGGGACTGTGGAGAAAAGAAGAACAAACAGAATGAGGGAGGTAAAGAGGGAGGGGGGAGGCGGAGGGAGGGCACAGGTAGAGGTGCTGGAGAGACAGTGGCTATGAGGCTTAAGGGGAGGTTGGGTTACACTGGGAAGGGAGAGTTGCTGGTGTTTAATGCTGCATGTGTGTGGGAAGGGTGTCTCTGTTATGGTTGCTGAGCACTACTTTTGTGATTTCTACTAAAAAAAAACGTATTACTTGGGGATTAAAATCCTGAAAACTCAAAGATTAATCAACATGTGTATATATCTGTATTTGTGAATCTAAAAGTGTTAGCGGGAAGTTGCTGTGAGGTCCCCACAGTAGCCTCCTGGGGGCTATTTGAAGCAGCTTGTAAAACACAGGCATAATCTGCCTAATTGCCTACCATTCCCCCTCCAGTCCTCTCTGCTGTTTGAGAGGAGGAAAGATTTGTTGCACTGAGGTGTGAGTGGTGACACACTTATCAAAGTCAGCGCAATCTTAAGGCTCAGACAGTAAACTGTATTGGCTCAACAAGTTGAAAGACTCATAAAGCAAACAGTTTGTTGTCATCCATGGTTAACTTATAATTTCCACTCACACTAATCTGAGGCAAAACTCAGAAAAGTCAGACGGCATCATCAGTAAATTCTTGAACTATCAGTTGTCTTTTCTGACATCCTTCTAACATCAATTACTTTACTTTAATTTTAAATTATCCATTATCCTTACATTTTAACACAATTTCATACATATCCAACAAGACACAGTGACTGAAAAACTCATACTAAAACAAATGATCATTGTTATCATAATCATCAATACTGGAATGTAATTTTCAGTACGTATGCCAGGGCTGCCTGTACTGCCCATATTCCAAACAACTAAATGAAGCTGGTTCACACAGATGGAGCCACAGCATTGCACACATACACGCAGTCACATACACACCAAAAAAGGCAGATTAAAAAAAATATACACACATATATGTATTTTACCTTCTTTTTCACGTAGTACATCTTCTAGTGCTTTGGTCTCATAAGTCAACTGTTCTGTCTGAAACGTCCAAACACAGCAGAGCAAAGAGAGAGCGGGACCATAGCCTTACCGCAGAGTTCAAGCAAGGTGTATATCAATAGACACACACACACACACACACACACACACACACGCACACACACACACACACACACACACACACTGGACTGGACTGGTGTGGAGGCAGAGAAACCATAGACTGAGATGAGGGGAGAGAAAGAGAGAAGTAAAGACGGATGGGAACCCAAAAAATGGTACGACATTCTAATTATGGCATGCCTGGACATAGACGGCAATGCCGGGATGCATGTACACACATGCTCCTAAACACCTTGTGAAGGCCTGCACTAAGTAAACACTGTCTGGTCTGACAGAGACTGAGAGAGAGAGAGAGAGAGAGAGAGAGAGAGAGAGAGAGAGAGAGAGAGAGAGAGAAGAGAAAGAGAGAGAGAGAGAGAGAGAGAGAGAGAGAAACATAAAAGAACAAGAGTTCAATGGTCACTCCCCTCATTGTAAATCTCTGACAGAGTCAATAAGCGTAGCATCATTTTGAATGAAAGTCTCTTGTACTTTCCGCAACTTGCATCAAAACACTGATTCCGGGGGGAGGCTTAAAGAGGAGGTGTTCAGCTGTGAATGGAAAATGTGAAAAAGTAAACTTTTGGGACTTTTCCAAATTGGGATTAAATTTGACCCCCCACCCCCCCTCCCTTTTTTTTTGTTGCTGTGACTGGAAGTAAAAAGTAATTTTTGATGTTAAACTCGAAAACCACTGAATCAAACAAAAAACATTCATCTTCCATTGAACTTCAATTTACTCCCCTTTTCTTTTGTTTTAGTTTTCTTAATTAAAAATTTCTTTTATCATATTTTCACCCAATTATTCTCAACCTGAAGCAAAAACACCTGCCTGTCCTGCCCCTCTGCTCTGCTTTGTATTTTTAACCTTAGACCGTAACAACTAGCATGGACAGAAAAAGTGAGCTTAAGTAAGACAAGGATAAGTGAACTTCATGTGTTTCAAAGCCTGTGTTCATGAGATGAAGGCAAAGGGAAAGGTCAATGTTCTAGACTTAATGTAAACTCTATAGGTTGTGTGAGGATGCGCGCATGCGTGGGTGTTTGGATCTATACATTGACTCTAACTCTGGGACATGCAGCACACACATCGTATGAGGGGCGAATGGTTTCAAAACAAGAAGAAAAGTTTTTCACTTGTTGACCTTATAGCTCTTCAGCCTCAAATAAGTAAAAACACTGAATTCTATATATCTGTTTTACAGACGATGAGATCAGTTGATTAATATATCCATAAATCCAGAAACTTTTTTAATACTCATGTATACATTTCTGCAATTGTTGAAATCATATAATTTATTTATGTTAAAACTGTTCTTTTCTATTCCTAATAAGGAAACATGAGTGATCCATTTTAGGTAATAATTGCCAGAGAAGTTGATAAACAGTGGAGATAAAACAGTAGAGACTGTCTCAGATGTTTTCACCATCAACAGAAAATGACCATTCAGGCTGATGTGCTGTTGTGAATGGTAAATAAACGTGTCCTTCTTTTCTCTCTTTAATATCTGACGTCTCACAGCTATAGTCAAAAGAGCTTTAAGGGGCACAAGGTAAGCCCTGGTGTATATGTCAACAACACACACACACACACACACACACACACACACACACACACACACACACACACACACACACACACACACACACACACACACACACACAGTCTGACAGACTCACAGGTGTGCTTCTTTTAATACCTTTAGTCGATATGCAACAAGTTGAAACAGAGCTAAAACCTACACTGCCACTGTGTGTGTATATGTGTGTGTTCTCTCTGTAAAAGTGTTAAAGCTTCCCATTCCAAAAGCATCTGATGTCCCCTATGGGCAGCCATCCTGGTAGCTGCCACTCAAAGCTGAGCTTTAAAGCCTCAAAACATTTAAAAACCTGGATTAGCCAGCCACAACAACAGTCACTTGTCAAGATGAAGAACAGTGTCACGCTCCTTGTGACCTCTGCTTACATCTACTTATTAAACTGATCTCTTGATTTTCTCAACAGCACATCTTACACAATCAATGCCAGACTCCACTCCTGTTGTCTGGTTCTTTTGAAATGAGCAAACAACAGGACTGAAATCAAAATTCAGGCTACATAAATCACTGACAGAGCATCATACAAGAAGAGCATGTTTAAACAAGCAGCTGTGTTAGATAGAGGTCAGGCTGAGAGGAGGTACAACTACGAGTGACATGTAAGAAGGTTGCCCCCTGTTGGGAACATTAAGCAAATTCCAGGAACTGAATATAACATTTCTCAGAGGATAACATCCCCACCAACCTACAGAAGATAAATGTACAATGCAGGTATTCACAAGCAGATAATGACAGATTTCTGTGATCCTTTTACAGTCTTGAATACTCACAGCAATGTCAGCTGTACCACACCCAGCCATTTATGCTGTGGTTGGATCAAAACTTTTCACTGTTTCAGACAGATGCACAGCATCCATCCTTCCAGGCAAATATATTTCAAAAGTAATCATAAACAAACTGACTGCATTGAATGAAACCACATGGAAACACAATACAACAAGCACACAAGGCCAAACATTCAACACAACAACCTCAACACTAACACAAAAAAACCCTGAATCAGCCAAAACATCAACAGTCAACTCTGGTCCTCTTACCACATCACAGAGCATCCTTAAGCTCCTGAAAGATAAGATGGAGTCTTTCTTTGACACTGCTCTCATCAAGTTCCTAACTGCTGTCTTCAAGAGTGACTACAGGAGTAGAACTCTGCTGGTACAGCTGACCTCTCTGTGGAGCAGGACATGATGGAGGATACAGGAGACGTCCGGCCCCTCTTCTCCTCCACTTGTTTCTCTTGCCTCACTGGGCCTTCCCAACCCTGCCTCGCATCTAACAACAAATCCTGGTTCCGCCCCTTTATTTCTGTCATGACTATTCATTAACTGGCCAGGCAGGCCCAGGCTTGCCTACATAAAGACTATATGTAGATCCAACCAATATTTCACAAGGCAGAAGACAATATAGTCGATGGTGGAAGTGATTTCTTATTTGGGTGACTAATCGAATAAACATACGTGCAATACTGGTAACATATGTACAGTATATCAGTATGAGCCTGATCCTAGAAAAACCATACAACCTGTGGATAACAAAAATAATTCTCATTCTATTCTCATATTCTCATGAGTCAACAAACAAGTTTCTTTCAGATACCTTTCAATAAAAGTCACACTATGTAGGTGGAGACCCAGGATATTTGTCTCCATTAACTAAAAGTTTGCATTCTTACATTCAATTGGATATCAAGGTTGAGCAGTTGTGCTGGTTTATTAACACACACACACACACACACACACACACACACACACACACACACACACACACACACACACACACAGAGAGAGAGAGAGAGAGAGAGAGAGAGAGAGAGACAGCTGTCACACCCCAGGTGGCTGCAAAGGGTCCTGGCTTTGCCTTTAATTAGCCCAACACCCCAAAGGACCCCCCCCCCCCACACACACACACAGAGAGACACACACAGGGCAAGGGTCCCTAAAGGCCAGCAAGAGAGGGAATAGACTGCCACAGAGAGGGAAAGTACAGAGGAGGGAATCTCCTCAACACTGGAGGGAAAAAGTGGCAGGAAAAACTAAATCGAAGATCTCTGGGAGATTCTACTTCTCTGCATGAAAACACTCTTTCAACAAGCGCTGCAGCTCTACCCAAAGAGTAGAGCAAAAATTAAACACAAACTGAGCTGAAGTAGGAGCTAATGTTCTCACCATCACATTGTCGTTCATGTCCCTCATGTGGTAGACATCCATAGAGCCCTCAGCAGCAATGCTGCGGTGGCTACCTGGAGTACTGGTAGGAGGCATTGGACGGTCACCCGGCTGGCTGCCCGGGGGGAGCTCAAAGTAGGTGCTGTCTGGCTCCCTGTGAACACATTATGAATACAAGTTCATCAAAGAGGGACAAGAGCACTGTAAAACAGCATCCACATCTGCTACTGACTGTTGTAATATCTGATCTCATTTTGCATCCTTTCTTTCTTGATTTTATGTTTTTTTAAATAAATTTTGTTTGAATGTTTCTTTCCTTTGTGACACATTTATTTCCTATTCTCTTTGTATGACTTGTGCTTTATAAATAAACTTGCCTTTCCTTCATCGCTAATGATGAAGAGACATATATTGGTATGTGGATTAATCTGATAATTTTTTGTGGTGCAAGCAAACAAAACAGTATTTGTTTTTATCTTGCTGTAAGATGATGTATAAGATATCTAGATTTATCCAATATCTGACCAATAGCCCACCCCAGTAATCTCCAAATTGCAAATATTTTAGGTACTAGCATTACAGAAAGTTAGGTGTTAGGTTAATTTACATGTTAAATAAAATTTACACTAATGCGAATCTGCTCAAATGAAACAACTCATTCTGTAAGGACAAAATTATGTTTTCATGTTGAATATTTTTTATAAACTATTGCATATTGTGAAAAATATGGCAATTGAAAGGAAATTTAAAAAATAGTAGTAATGGCAAAGTGATAGCAGTGATAGTGATGTTGTCACTCACAGGGAGCTCCACAGGTGCTCAAAAGTGCCTCCTTCTTCAGTAACAGTGGGCTGGGACATTTTAGAGTCTGGTGAGGGGCAGATCACTCTGAAGAGCACAAACAGACACACATTAAATTCAAACCTTTATAGAGCAGTGAGACTTTTGTATTAAATATAATACAAGGGGGTATAACACGATCACTGTATCAGTGTTCAATACAGACAGGATGCAGTTCAAACACACATTCGTCCAGGTGTGATCACACCAATGTAGACCCTTGAGGTGGCACAGGGTGTCAGAGGGCCTGGGCGTGCCCAGACCTGCCTGCCTCATCACCGTGTACCTCTGAGACGCTTCCTTCCTTCCCTTCTCTACAGTGTTAGCATCACCTCCTCCGCCTCCGATAACACAGCTGTACTGCAGCCTCAAAACGACTTCAGACATCTTTCAGGCGACGATAGCAAATAGCAAGTAAAGCTTAAGTTAACAGTTCTTTTCGTAGACTTTGCTTGATTTATCGTCAACAGGTTGTTGAACCGAAGAGTTAAGATAGGCTATCACAGACCCAGCATATGTTGATCTCACCTTTATAATTTATTCTTTATGGCAAGCGATAAAGTCATTTAGAGTCGTAATATGCTACCTGCAAGGCGGACATCCGTGGCTCTTTGCTAGTTTTCAAGAGTCAAGAAGTTTTGATAAACCAATCCGTGAGTGCAAGAAGCAAAATTACTTGGAGCGCAGGGCTTGAGCTGCGTAACAGACGTCTTCATTTATCCTCTTTGATGTGCCACTCAATGTCCAGCATGAACCAAGTCGGACGTTGTTGGTCGCACCTAAGTTTACTAAATTCACAGAGTCGCACCACAGCAGCGTCAGATCTCCTTAGTAACCCCTTTGAGGGAGTGCAAGGGAAAACTGTGGCAAAGGTGCATGACTTCAGAAATCACTGCAACAAATCATCGCAGAGTCGATTCAAACACTTCACAACCAATGAATGTAATTTGACCATAGGCTAAATGGCTTTAATGATCATTTTAGACTAATTGGCTGTTACCTCACATGATGGTGTAGTTGCAAGTACTACTGCATTTGTTACTGTATTTTTTTTTTTTTTATCTCTACATGTCCTAAGCTACGTGTTATTTTTCACTTCGGTCAGTACAAAATCGATTGAAGACTTGCAGTTCAGTAAACATCTGGAGTGATGTCATGCATTGCTGACTGTACAAAGGCTGTTTTTGTTTAAGACTTATTTTGTGGCTGTTGTTTTCCTAATCATTGTGTGAATTATGAAAACTAGTTTATACAACAAAAATTTAAAATAAAATAACAATGAGTCTATGTGATGGAGTCATGCAGTGTGCAGGCTACAAGTTATTAATTTGAGATTGCTCCACATGAATTGTGCCTGCAGGTTCCCGCGGATCCCAGGATTACTGCCGCTTTAGAAGCCGACTCCCAATCCCAGCTCCGCTCGTCAGACACCGGAGTGATCTGAAAGAGCGGGGATGTCAACGGGCTGGATTCATCGGCCTCAGAGTCTTACTCTGTCTTGATTCCAACCAGAGGAGGACGACTTTTTAACCATAAGCAAAGCCCACTATGTCCCAAACTAACCAGAAGTAAACGCCTTTATTATTCTATAAAAATCTCGCAACTAGTAGTGATACAAGAACAATGAACATGTTTTAGGAGCACATGAAAACGTTTTAACACAAATCAAATATGTTACATTATAAGCCTTAAATAAATTCAGTTTTTAAAGACAATCAGACGGATGGGCCCAGAGATAGATAGATAGATAGATAGATAGATAGATAGATAGATAGATAGATAGATTGATAGATAGATAGATAGATAGATAGATAGATAGATAGATAGGCTTGTTTCATGATAAATTGGTACCCATCAGTAGCCTTTGTTTTGATTCTAAATTATTAACTCTTGTTATATTCCATGTGTCTAAAATGCAAATGTTATTTCTGGAAAACACGGCCTCTGCTGGTTCTTCGCCCACAAGTCACCCATAAATGTGACATTACCTCTCTTACATTCACCTGTAGCCTATCTGTGCCTCCACTCCCGGGTAACTGCACCCATGACAACACAGACACACACATGCAGACACACACTGCTTTCCCAAGGGCCACATTCTACACAGTCCCAATAGAGAGGGAATTAATTAAAATTTTATATTAAATACTTTACAGCGAAAGTAAAACGTGCCAAATGCAAATTCAAACGATGATTCTGCCAGACATACCTTAAATTCAAGAAAGCTACATTTGAAGCAATGAAATAGTTAACATCCTAAGCCCAGTACATTTAGGACCTCAGAAGCATAGTTTCAAATGTCGTCTGTCGAAGTCACCAACGTAAAAAATAGGTACGGCCAACATCTTTAAAAAATCATACTGGTTAGGTTTGAAACGAATTACACTAAATTCATTCCTTAATGAATGTGACGTACAATAGCAGCAATCGGCTTGTAAAGGAAACGGTTAAAAAAAATACTGATCGTCACACAATTTTTGCCTGTAACTTATAGCAGCAGGCTCAAATAGGCTTAATTATTTCCTGATATTTCAGTTATATCTATAGGCATGTTTTAAATTGCTAATTTCTTCTGAATAGACCATAGCTGCATTTGTATTGACAGATTGCGTATAATAAAAAAAATGGATTAAACAATGGGACACTTTTTCGAACCGACTAAGTTTGCAGATATGACTATTAACCCAAGAAGCCTACTCATTAATGCCGCATTATTTTTGGGGGGACAAGAAACGCAATCGTCTTGAATCATTACAATTTTGAAGTCAGTAAGCCTACTTTATTTTATTTTGTATTTAATTTCCAAAACGAACACCGTCAAACAATCCAGTCCAGTGACTAAAAATGCCCTAATAAATTTAATATTTACTTAAGCAGGTCTATTCCTACAACAAGACATAAAGAAATCAACATACCTTAAAGTTTATATTATTCCAATCCAAACGCCAAAGAATTGTGTTGCTTCGAGCACCTGCCTGTTTGTTATCGAGCATGCCAAGAGAGTGACCCTCCATAAAAACACAGCAACAGTAAAAAAAAATAGGCAGAAATCAACTGTATTAAAAGTGTGACAACAAGAGTTTGATGAAACTGACTTTTTAAATTATCAAAAGTAACTGCGAGGAAACAGGAGGAAACTGATTTGCATGCACTCCAGTGAAGTGTGATCTTTTCTGAATTGGACCAAGGGGGAGGCAAAGCGCTTCTCTGTGCTGGGAAAAGCAGGGAGGCGGTAGCGCGGTTTGGGTGTCTATCAGCGGGAAAACCTTCTTAACGAAGAGATAATGTCGAGGGATAGCCTATCAAAAGTGACTCGGTGTTTCGAACATAGGCTATGGAAAGACTTGTGCAAGTAAAACATTGATTGATTGGTGTCTACTCTAAATAACTCTGTGATTGAGATCAAGTATTACCCAGTAGGCTTAATTTTTTTTTTTTTTTTTTTTTTTTTTTTTTACAAAACAGCCCCCCCAAAAAACTGGTCTCAATAAATACTGAAATATTGTCGTACTGAAATATTTCACGAGTTGTCAACACACGCGCGCACACATGCACATTGCCTAACCCACAGGAGGAAGAAACAAAAACTACATTTCCCAAGAAAAAAAACGACGCTCGTGATTGGACAATGGTGTATGACGTCATCCACCCTAACAAACAAACTAGCAACAGTTAGGTTAACAGCCTAAGTCCTTGTACGGGAGTCATGCGAAGAAAAAAACCCCGTTAAAACTGCTTTTTAGACTTTCGTGGCACGTCTGATCGTCAAAGCAATACAACTTCTTTTGGTGAAAAGTTTAAAAAGCGTGGAGATAGTGAAGGTAAGCTTCTTCTTAAGTTGCTAGTATGCTATCACGACTGTTCAATGAGTAGAGTGATGGTAACAGCTAACATTACCGTTTGCAGGAAGAAAAACAACTCTGCCTTGTAATTGAACTCACAGGAAGGAGTGCTAATGAATAAAGATACAATACCACCCTGGTATAGATTTGGCTTTGCTTTGTCTTGCCTTCTCCTTCGACTTTAGCACGCCAGCTACGTTAAGTTAGCCACCTGTAACTTGGCAGAGTGTCTAGGTTGGGCTTGGACTAGCTCACTAGTTTTGTCGGCTTATGTAGTTTGTTACTATCCCCATGTAATGACACCTTTCCAGAAAGTACAGTTTCAGTGTTCGAGTGTAAAACGTTTTGAGTTGTTTCCTGATGAGCATATTTGTTAATGGGGTTAGGGCACCACCAAGTGTCTACATGTGGAAATGACAGTTGTCTGGAGTGATCCGCCAGACAGCGCTAATATTTGCAGAAAGCTGAAATCTTCTTTTTAGATATACCACGTTAACAGATCTTCTTTTTTTGCGTAGAAGCTGCTGCATTTCATGATGAATTTCTCTGAGGTATTCAAGCAATCCAACCAACTTTGTAAAGTTTCTCCAGATGGGAAATACTTGGTAAGATGCCATAATGTTTCTTTTCTTCTGTGTAGTTGTTTTGTACAAATAGTCCTTTGAATTTTAGTTTTCTCCAAATTGTCTGGTTGCTGGTTAAGCATTGTTTGTAGTAAAGTGTGTGCCATTTGGGCTGTCCTCCTCAGGCTACCTGTGTGCAGTACAGGCTGGTGGTACGAGATGTTTGCACCTTGCAGATTCTACAGCTCTACACTTGTTTGGACCAGATATCTCACATGGAGTGGTCGTCTGATTCCCTTTTTATCCTCTGTGCCATGTACAAGAGGGGTATTGTACAGGTAGGTAAAAAAAGAGTGAAGTGGGAATATAGTATAAAGGTTGATCTGTCACATGCTTTCAAGATCAGAGTCAAGCTTACTCCTTGTTTAATTAATACTGTAAATGGTAGTCAGGTTCATCAAAGTGACACTTTAACGCCAGCCTGTTTCATAACCAGCAAAAAACTCCTCACACTACTTTTAAAAAATTCCTGCATACAAAATGTTGTTATTCTTTTTTAGTAAGACAGATATGGATTCTGGTTGTAAAGCTTGATATCATTTTAGATTCCTCATATTGTAAACCATTCTAATAATGGTTTATGCTTCTTACACCCCCTTATTATTTTTAAACTTCCATTCTAATGCTTGACGGTTTGAATTTCTTTATAAGTTGTGCAACAAACATATTTAATGTTTTTGTCACATCAGTAACATGCGCATCAAAGATTTAAGTGTCTTACCTTTGAAAGGGTATCCAGCACCAGTCTTTCATGATGTCTTAAGCTAAGGAGTATTTTACAGTTAAAAGGCACTTTTAGAGAGGTACAGGACACGTGTGAAGGATTGTGATCAGTAATAGCTGCTGTCTGTTGTCACTCTCTTGTCTGTCTATATAGGTGTGGTCTCTGGAACAGCCAGACTGGCACTGTAAGATTGATGAGGGCTCAATAGGACTACTCTCCTCCCGCTGGAGTCCAGATGGACGTCACATTCTGAACACCACTGAGTTCCATGTAAGTGTGAAGTTGGTGTGTGAGTGTGTGCTTCTGAATATGCTTGTCTGGTTTCAACTGTTGCTGGCCCACAAGTAAGGGGGACCTGAAAATAGCCAGACACCAGAGCCTTTCTTGAACGCCCCAATACCCCCCCACCTGATGCATGTATTCAGCCTGATTTCATAGCTCCCCTCCTGTTAGCGTCCTGTCATACATGGGTCTCAAATACCACTGGAGCATGGGTGCGATGTACATGTACTCCTCCAGTGTTGCTCCAGTATTTTCTTTGGCTGCAAGTGCTATAAGAGATGTGCTGTTGTCCAAGTGATGGTCGGAAAATTTATCTCCATAAGTTACTGAAAAAAACCTGATGGTTTATAAGGATGGTGAAGAAATTATTTAAAGACAAAAGTGGGGGACATAAGACTAAAGATAACCATTGTTTTTACATTTATTTCTGGGTTTTTCAGGTGAAATGTTACTCAAATCTACTGTGGTAAGTAAAAGAAGATGTAAAAAATACACACTTTAGGGGGTAGTAAGGATGATGAGACATTCCAGCTAAGATGGGTTCTACACAAAAAAGGAACTGTTATTTAATTTAAATTTCGGCCCACATAACAATGTACATCAATGAATCAGTAATACTAAGTCTGGTATTGCAATTTTTTTGTGTTTTGTTGTCAATTTTCTTGTTTTGCAATAATACATTAGTATAGATGGATACATTTTATGATTGAAATCTGATGATTACAACTGTGTAAAGAGAAGTTCAATAACACACACAAGTTTACTCCCAGTTTAGTATGACTTTATTCAGCAATAATATTTCTTACTTATGTTCTTTTTTTTAATCAGTTTAAATGAGTTCCTTGTAGATAGTTGGTGGACTGTTGGAAAGTCTTTGGCATCATATTACTGAGACTTTCATTTGTAAAAGTGCTTGTGTGCATACAGTGGGATGTGATTAAAACCAATCCTGACTGCTATTTTTTTTTACTTAAAAAAGTTTCATAGGTGTTAAAAAGAGGCAGGGGATTTTGAATCCTGTTTATTTAGGTCTGTAGAATGAAACCCAGACCAATAAAGATGCATTTAGTTCCTCTCTATGCCTTTTGACTCCTAGTTTAAATTCACTTCATTGTAAGCACATGCTGTAAGGGGGTGAGAAGCTATAGCAGCTCCCCTTGAGCCATGTGGAATATGACTGGGGGCCACTGTGGTGGGTTGTGTGTGTCGTGTTGAACCTGACTCCAGGAATCATTTGACAGGTGTTGTGGCCCAACACACATCCGTGTCTGGCCTGGTGAAGGGTGCAAGGAGTGCAAGTGTCTGTGGCATGTCTGCTTTGTGTCTGACTGCATCCTCCTCCAAAAGAAAAAAAAAAAAAAATTGGAATAGTACAGACGGGACTCAGGCCCTTTATGAGGCATGTTGTTGACATAGCTTAGTTCTTAGAAAGTCTGCGTGTGACTTGCCTGATGATCATCTTGTGTTTTTTCTTTCTTGTATCAGTGTCAAATAACTTGCCGTAAGACACCACCTCTGCTGCTGCTCCTTAATGTAGTCGAATTTCAGTTCGCCTATCCTTTTTCTTCTCTCTTTTTTCAAATTTCCCCTTAGTTTTAGGTTGAAAGATATGTGTGTGTTAGACAAAACAAGATGTTAATGATTGATTTTTAAAATTATTTAAAAGAAACACCAGTTTCTTTTTTCAGAAAATAAAAGAAGACTCGAGTCATTTAATGTTGAAAATCAACTGGTCTAATCTTATACTTCCTAGATAATGAAATTATTCCTATCAATTTGATATATGCGGTGTCAATTGCAAAATATTGGAATGCATTTTGAAACTGCAAAATGACGAATCATAAATGAACAATCCCCTCCCCTTTGGCCTTGTTTCTGTCATAAGGGATTTTCTATAACTCACTGCACATTGGATGAGGGATGAGCAGCCAGTTCACACATGGTATTAACACATCTCCTGGGTGATCATGTCACAAGTAGACAGCATTATGAACAGCAGTTTACACATCTTGTTAGAGTATGTTTCCATTAGCGTGTCTGCCTGTGTTCAGATCTCATTTCCACACTTTATATGCAAAATTATGTCTACTATAAAAAGGATCAGCTACTAAGAAGTATAATGCACACTTGCAGCACATGGATAGAGAAAGAGGAGGATTATATTTCACAACACACACAGGCTGCCATGTGTCACAAACTTCTAGCACGCATTTTCTACTGTTGGACATTCCAACCACAAGACAGACAGTTCTTCATTGTGGGCCATGTTGGCATTTACACTGCTGAAAAAAGTGAAATACTGAATAACTGATGGTAAGACATTCAATGATCTAACTGCTGATCTTTAAAATCTTCCAGGAATGCATCTTAAATAAAGATGCACACATTTTGTTTCTTCTTTTATTGACAGGATTTATTTTTCTAAAAAATAATTGACAGGTACTTTCTGTGGTATAAAAGCTTTTCATGGCAGTAGGGGTGTCCTGATCCGATATTAATATTGGATATCGGTCCGATATCAGCAAAACAATTAATATTGGATTACACTGGCCTGCATCTAAAATCTCTGATACAAGCAGTCCATTCCAGACTCCGCTCCAGCCCTTCTATCTAGCATGCAGAGCCCATATGATCACAACAACAGTGTGTGCTAAGGTGCTAACAAAGTAGCAAGGAGTAGGAGTGATTTCAGCCATGTGGCAGTATTTTTCGTTAAAGTCCAAAAAGATGTTGCAGCTGAGTGCAAAACTCATCATGCACAAGTTTCCTGTGGTGGCACAGAACTGGGGAAGTTTAATACATACAACTTAAGCACTCCCCCCAAGACTTATTGGAGCCTTGAAGACCTAGAAATAGAGATGAACGTCACACCATTCGTACTTCTATCGCATCCTATCAATATTGGTATCGGCCAATACTCAAGGTTGCAATATCGGTATTGTATCAGAGGTGAAAAGGTTGTATTGGGGCACCCCAAAGTCCTAGTGTGATGTGATGTGGTGTGTTTAAAAATCTGTAAATTACAGACTTTATCACCCAGCCACATTTAATCAGAAGTTAAAAACTGCATCTCGTTCTTTGGTTGAGGATGCAAAAGTACCTTGACTGAAGCAAAGCAGGCACCACATTGCCAAGGGCCCCACTGAACTTACCTTCACCCCTGCCCAAGATTTCATTAAGACTGTGCCAGACGGGTGTTCGTGTCAGGCTTGAATTTCAGCTATACTCATAAACAGCCTGCTATATTAACTTGTTTAGAGACAGCTGCCTGTGGGGTAGATTGTGCCTTTGTGCGTGTGTATTTTTGTGCATGTGTGTGTGTGTGTGGTTTTTTGGAGCCACTGCAGTGTATTTGCTGGTACACAATTTAAAAGTTTACATCTTATACTTAACTTCCACAGTGACGAAATGACAATATTGTCTCCAGTGCTCAAGTGTGATTCAGGGACATTGCTAAAGAGAGCCATACATTTCTAACCAGCCAGAACGCTTTTGTGCTGTCCTTAAATGCTTCAAGTTGAAACCCTTTAAATCAGGAGTAGACATGTTTACAACTGCTTTCAAATTCAGTGTGGCGCCATTTCACAGGGTTTAACAGAAAGTTGCATTGCTAAAACCTAGCTGGTGCATTGTGGGACTTCATGCAAGTCATCGCCGATTTGAATTCCAATTGTTTATCTTAGGACCTTGCAGAATGCAGCTCACGCATCTATGTTAATCCACCTTTACCAGCTGAGGGGTGATAAACTGAGGGTGGAAAAACTCCAGCCAAGGACATCACTGAGCTTGACTTCTCTAATGGTTTTTACATTGTTGGGATTGGATTAGCGAGAGCATTCTTGGCCAGTACTGCTGGAGCCTTGCTAACGTGTAGCATTGTTGGCAACAGTGCTACTGAACTAAACTGCAAATGTAGGCAGCTGCTGCTTTGCAGCATGGGACAATAGCTCACCCATACCTACGTGTAGGCTGTGAGGGGCTCCGATTCCTTGCTAGAATCATGAGGCTGTAATCGGAGAAATAGGCTATATTGGTTTGAAATTGCTTCCTGTGTGGAATGCTTACAGTCTAATCCTCTGCTGACAGATAGACCTATATGGCATCAAATACACTCATCCATTTTCTGGCACTTGCTGAGGCGCGCAAAAGTATGGCTGATAGATATATTTTATTCCAAGTTGCTGTCAGTAACTTTTGTCCACAACTGATTGTGGTTATCATGTTGCCTACAGGCTGTCTTGTAGGGAATGTCCCCTAATTCTTTAGATTTCTGTCAATAAATACTTAAAGTGATGGTCACATTTAGTCCTACTTGTCATATTTGGAAGTTTAACAAGACTGTCCTGTCACAACACTTCCTAGTACATTTATACAGTTCTGAATTAGACTAATAGTGTCCATATTTGCGATTGGCTTACAGGCCTTATTATATGGAAGACTGTGATGCAGCCACTGAAGCCTGATTTAGAGAACCCTCTGATCAGGATTTGGTTGAAAATCAAAGGTTTCCAGGGAGTCTCTTCAGATAAGGCAACCATAGTGTTACAGCATAAAACAGAAAGATGTTCTTGTCTGTTGTTGCTCTTCCTACTGATCACCAGAGTGGGTTATACTAACTGAGGCCCTGACATGTTTTTTTTTTTCCATCCATGATAATATAAAAGCAGCTGTGGTTGTCCATGTTTTTTGCTTTACACCACTCACAGGTCCCAAAATCTTACCCTGAAGCATCTGCTCACCTTTGGTGATGATAATTCATCTTAAGTGTGGGTTTACTAACCAAGGATCTTATTGCATACCACCCAACATGGAGAAGCAATTCCCACCTATTTTCCTCATGTTACCCGTCCTCCAACTAGTTTAAGGTTACACTGCCTTTCATGGCTTGGTCTCCCCCCTGTGTGGCAGGTTCGTGGCATCTAAGAAGTGCAAGTGTGTTTGTGTTTGAGCAGTGTTGATGTTAGTTTCCATGGCACCGTGTCTGAGGGGATGTCCAGGAAGCGTGCAGTGAGATGTTATTACAGGGTCTACACAGCTGGATGTCTTGAACCAAACAGGAGGGTCAAGACTTCAGCTCAGTTAGGTGACAGACTTAGCTCAGTTCAAATGTCTGCCCAGACACCATGTTGACAGCCTTGACACTTCAGTAGTTTTATCTCTGCAGATACTCAAGTGAGTCCGACTTTGTTGTAATTTTTCTTCTTTTTCCTCTTTGACTTTGAATTTTCTGTGAGTGAGAAAAATGTGTACATAACATGGTAACTTCATTTTTAAAATTCCAGTCATTTAAAACATGATTTAACAGCACTGGATGCACTCCATGGCAGAACATTAGCTGTAAAGGAAGATAAGGAAGGTATGAGAGGCCCTTAATATGGCAGTCCTTTGATCACATGTTATGTAAATTGATCTTTATAGTGTTATTCATATGTATCTTGAAACTTGATCCAAAAAAGAACGCACAGTTAATATTTCTAGAAGCGTCATTAACTATATTGCGTGTGTGTGTGTAAAACAGCAGAACTACAACACAGGAAAGTTGGTATTGTAAAGTAGTTGTGGCTGTATTTACAGAAAGTGTTCGATAATGTCATGTGTTGGTTTGCTGCCACCTGTAGCCTCTGGGACCTCAGC